>JAPPVO010000002.1:19726660-20416554 GCA_030407325.1 Camellia japonica
TGCGCTCAGTAGCGTCAACCTACTATCAAGTATTACGATTCCCTAACGAAACTGGCGTGATTGAAGAAGTCTTAGGAGACCAAATCATGTCGAAACAGTGCTTCGTTACAGTAAATGACAGTCGGGTTACAAAAGGGTATGTACAGATGGTGGAAGAGCCAGAAAGCAATGAACTGTTTGCAAATGTCGGCAAAGTAGCTGAGCAAAAGACAGTGGAAAACTTGGTAGAGATAAGGATCAAGGCTGAAGAAGGTTGGCAGGAATAACCAACATTTAGCTCTCTTCAACCGAGATAAGGATCAAGGTTAAAGAAGGTTGGCAGGAATAACCAACATTTAGCTCTCTTCAACCGAGATAAGGATCAAGGTTGAAGAAGGTTGGCAGGAATAACCAACATTTAGCTCTCTTCAGCAGAGATAAGGATCAAGGCTGAAGAAGGTTGGCAGGAATAACAAACATTTAGCTCTCTTCAGCCAAGATAAGTAGGGATGGCAACTGGCCGGGGCAGGGCCGGGGAACACACTCCCCGTCCCCGATCCCCGATGATGAAAACTTCCCCGGCCCCGTCTCCGATCCCCGACGGGGAACCTATCACCGTCCCCATTCCCGCCCCCTAACGGGGATCGGGTTTCCCCGACCTCGAAAATTCCCGGACCAAAAAAAAAAAAAAATCTCAGCTACATCATCATTAACAACATCACACACAGAGAGATCTAAGTAGAAAGAGAGATCTGAAAGAGAAAACTGAGCAACAGCAACAACATTATCATCAAACAACATCAATAACATCATCAATATCACACACACACACACACAGATCTGAGTAGAGAGATCTGAGTACTGAGAGAAAGAGAAAGAGAGAGATCTGTCGTGTGAAGAGAATAGAGGAGGAGGAGGCGACGGAGATGGTCGCTGCAGTGGTGCGAACGAGAAGGCAACAGTCGCTGCGGAGGCGACGGTCGCTGAGGAGAAGGCGACGTCGCTGCCTCCCTTTTCTCTCTCTCTCTCTCTCTCTCTCTCTCTCTCTTTCTCTCTCACAGATTCGGTGGATATAGGGTTAGTATATATATATATATATATATGAATAGATATAGGGGGTATATATGTAATTTCAGCTGGAGGGGAAAATGGGGTCGGGGACAGGGCCGGGCCGGGGCTGAAAAACATATCACCGTCCCCGGCCCGAAAATTATCGAGGATTTATTTTCGAATACCATCCTCGGCCCGTCGGGGGCATTTTTCGGGAAAAAACCATTCTAATCGGGGTCGAGGGGTCGGGTCCCCGTCGGGCCGAGTTTAAATTGCCATCCCTAGAGATAAGGATCTAGGCTGAAGAAGGTTGGCAGGAATCACCAACATGTAGCTCTCTTCAGCCGAGATAAGGATCAAGGCTGAAGAAGGTTGGCAAGAATAACCAACATTTAGCTCTCTTCAGCCAAGATAAAGATCTAGGCTGAAGAAGGTTGGTAGGAATAACCAACATTTAGCTCTCTTCAGCCGAGATAAGGGTCAAGGCTGAAGAAGGTTGGAAGGTATGACCAACATTTAGCTCTCTTCAGCCGAGATAAGGATCTAGGCTGAAGAAGGTTGGCAGGTATGACCAACATTTAGCTTTCTTCAGCCGAGATAAGGATCTTGGCTGAAGAAAGTTGGCAGGTATGACCAACATTTTGCTCTCTTCAGCCGAGATAAGGATCTAGTCTGAAAAAAGTTTGCAGGTATGACCAACACATAGTAAACAGATTACAAAGCTCTTGGTCCAAGATGGCTATCTCGGCCATAAAAAATCAAGACATGGTAACTGACTAAAAAGCTCAAGACATGCCAATTAAAATTGAAAGATAAATTACAAGCAGGGTATTGTAGACCGTCCGAACTCCGCTCCGCGCATGAAGGCGCGAAATGTGGTTCTAGCTACTACAGTTCAGACTCCTGTCACGGTTCTGAATCTAATCTCATAAAGTGCAATGTAAGACTGATAAATCACCAAAGAGTCCAAATCCGGCAAATCGTTTTGGAAAATCGATTTTGATCAAGAAGTGCCAAACATGGATTGCTTTGCCAGATTTCAGAGTCGCCACCTACATATTTTGTTTTTGGAAATTTAGGAAACCTGACTCGTGCCTAAGGCCACGTGTCCGTCATCACCAAAGTTGCATCGGCTCGGGAACTTAGGTACGGGAGGGGAAGGTCCTGAAATGAGCACCCTCGCTCGCCCGATCAAAGATTGGCCTCTACTAACATGATATGTTATTTTTGAAAAACACATGTGTTCTTATTCCGATTTATTAGCTAACTTACTACATGATGCACACAGCAAACAAGTATAGACTCAATCACGCAGATTGGAACAAAACAACTCATGTTTGTTTTTTGAAAATGGTTTGAAGATGCTACTCGCAAGTGGGCTAAGACGCGGGTTTGCCACCCTCGGGTGGGCTTAGAAAAACATGATTTTGCCCCTTCAAGTGGGCTTAAAACTCACAATCATTGAGTTGTTCCAATTCAGGCAATCAAACCTTCATCCACAGGCATTCATACAGTTAAACACATAAGCACATAGCCTCATGGCAAGCATGCTATCATGGCAGTCACTTACACACATGCAAGGATGCTAAAGCGTAAACACTCACAGTGTACTTCGAGCCAAAACAAAAGCTAGTTAGTAATCATGCATGATCCTAGCTATGTTAAGATGCCTAATGCAACGCATGCAATAATGCAACTAAGTAGGCTCGGCTATCTAAGATGGCATACGAAATGTAACAATTTGATACACATATTCAAATAGGAATTGAAATACGATGTAGTTTGAATGATGCGCCGAGCCCGGTGCATGCAAGACAGATGAATGGATGCACGCATGCAAACATAGGTATGCTAATTGAAATATGCCCTAAACTAACCATCGAAAACTGATAAGTAAAAGGGAGAAAGAAATGGGGTTGGAAGACATGCATCACACACACGCACACTTATTACAACATTGTGCCCTCTCGACGGAGGGTCCGAATGAATCAACTAACTAGCTACGCTAAGCTAATTAATTATTACAAACCAACTAATTAAACAAATTAATTAAGTTACAAAACCAACTAAGTATGAAAAAGAAGCTAAGTTAGGCTGCCACAGCTCTGCCTTGGAATAATGAATGATGCATGCTCAGTCGGCTTCGCTCAGAAATCCATTACCATGCCTCAAGATGCCTCTGTTTGCACATTTTTGTACTTCTGAAAGTTATGCCAACTTCCAAAATGTTTCTGATCCACCTTAGGAACATGCTGAGGGATGGTCGGCCAAGAAGGATGGCCATCGGCCAAAGTTGATGGCCATCGGCCAATTGTGATGGTCGGTCGGCAGCCTTGGTGGCCGGTCGGCCACTGCTTCCTGCAATTTCTCCTTTTGCTGCAATAGAGCACAAATAGAGGCATGGCAGTGTATTTGCAAGGGAATGTGTGTGCAACCGCACTCCTTATCATATCTCAAGCTCAAAGGAGTGTAGTGCTCGACTCTCGAGCCATCAATCACGCATCTCAATGCATGATGGCCAAAGAGTCAAGCTTACACAATGTTGATGAATGCACAAACAACATATAAGGGCCTTAACCTCTATCATGATTGATCAAGAGGGTCAGCGACTAAGAAACGCAACACGTTTCATCACTTCAAGTATGAAACGTGCCACATTCCTTGTGTTTGGATCAACGCTCGATCCAAACACAATGCAACACATACAACATGATCAACCTATCAATGCTAATGGCATGCACAAGATTCTATCATGTGGACAATGCATGCATGGCATGTTTGAAGGCTAAAGCATCAAAGCAAGTAAAGAGCATCTCACAAGAGGCATGCAATACTAAGTTTAAATGGCTAAACCAACTATGGACAGACCAAAACCATGCCAAAACAGTGGCCAAAACTCAACAAAACTTAGGCACAAAAAGCAAGGAATACATACTCAACTCATGGCTCGCAAGCAAGGCATAAAGGTGCAACTCACAAGAGCACCTAAAGAGTGATAAACATGGAAGTATGGAAACACTATATACTCTGAAATAACACGCCAAATGATGTCAAAGCATGCAAATACCTCAAGCCAAGCACGCAAGATACCTCAAAACTCAAAACTAGTCAAGGCTATTGCACTACAAGCATGCACAACAAGCATCATACGACCAAGAAGGCTCAAAACAGAGCTAAAGCATGCCAAAATATAAATAAAAGCTTGCTAGAGTGGAGCCAAAAACATGCTAAAATAGTGGTCCAAAGCATGATGCATGTTAGGCTAACTAAGAGGATTGCACTACAAGTATATGAAGCATGTGAGAAGCAACCAAACTAACCCAAAACAGAGTTATATCATGTTAGAATAAGGCCTAAAACATGCTAAGATAGAGCCAAAACATGCTAGAAAGACATGCTACTTTGATGAGCCATCAACACAAGCAAACAAGACAAGAAGAGAGGGGACCACCCCCCTCTCATTTTGGACCTCAAAACCATAATTCTATCACTGAAAATCCACTGGATTTCAGTGGCTAAAAGGCCAAATAAAGGCTGCCTCAAAGGCCTTAAAGATGGCACCAAGCTCAAGCCAATAAGGCACACAAGAGGGTAGAACACGCTCAACACCAAAGAGGCCTCAAACAACCATTTTGAAGACTTGAAAATAGAACTTTTTACAGTTGAAATCTAGGCCAAAAGAAGCATGCAAAGGTGGCTAAGTACTCAAGCAAACAGGCTTAATGGGGGAACAACTCACCCTTGAAGAACCACAGCCAAGAAGCAACTTCTGAGCCAAGAAAACAAACTTTGAGAGTCCAAACAAGGTCCTCTAGTACCTCAGCAACAAAGCAATGGTGCTTTACTAGGTGTTATAGTGCAAAAGTGAAGAGAAAAACACACTTTTGAGCACAAACAAGTGCAAATATAGAGAGAGAGGGATATGTATAGCCCTAATGCCAATTTTCAGAACCCTGGAGAAGGGGGAGGGCCTCCCCTTATATAGAAAAACATAAGCCAAAACTTTCTTCACAAGCTAAGCCTTGTTTGAATCCATCCATACACGTGTATGGAGGATACACAAAGTGATCAACAGCTGGCACCAGCTGCAAGAAAAATATCTGCAAAAGTAGAAAAAGGGGCCTCGGCCAAAAAAATGGCCGACCGACCATTAAAGGTGTCGACCGGCCATCAGTGATGACGACCTGCCACCACTGATGGCCGGTGAAAAGAGGTCCCAGCCGATGGGCACAGGGCCTGGCCGATGGGTTGTTGGGTTGGCCAGCAGGCCACCCCCTTCCCTCAGAAACAAAGCCACAAGCTCTTGGTCCACAACCAAGCACAAAACAGACAAGTTGAGAGGCTCCAAGGCAAGGCGCACAGCCAAGACCTTCAGAAACTCAAAATGAACACGAGCATGGATGATCATCGAGTGTTCAAATGATGACGTCCAAGTCTTGAGGACAGTCAAAAATGGGGTGTCTACAGTATGAACCGAACAAGATTGGAAAATAGCAGACTTCATTCCATTCCATTTCAAAAATGTGCATTACAAGAGGAGGGGCTTAAGCCCGATTACAAATTCTTTCAAAAAGTTGGCATCAAAAAAAGAAAAACAAGATCAAACAAATAGATTGTCCAAGTCTGCATCAAGGTCAACCCGAGCTTCACCACTCGGTAGCTCGGTTCCAGCAGGTAGGTTGGTCACGGGCGCATCATCAACCGTACTTGGCACCAGTGGCTCCACGCAAGCTGATAGAGCAGTTTGGAGACCGTGATCATTGGTAATAGGTGGGGCATTGTTTGGCTCCGGGGATTCTTCTCCCCCCCCCCCCCTCTTGAAGCAACTTTTCTGGAATGGCATTGGTGTAGTCTGCCATATAACTTGGAATGAAGTGGGGAGGAGGGTTCGAAAGACCTCGATTTCTTGACCGTAACCGAGCTTTGTTGCAATTGCCTTCCATCCGCATTTGAAAAATATATCCTTTGCAGCTTTACATTGTAGGATATAGGTGGCTCCCCTTCCTTGTAGCCCATATCTTCAGTGTCCTCCATTTTCTTGTTTAGCTCGGCAATCTCGGCATCTTTTTTCTTTTCAAGCTTGGCCAGTTCGTGCAAGTAGCGATCTTTTCTCTCGGCCAAAGCCTTCTGCTTGTCCACTTCCGCCGCGTTAACTAGCTCAGTAAGTCGAGCGATTTCAGATTCAAGCTCGGTCGTTTTTGCTTGGCTTCATTTAGCTCGGCCGTCTTAGCGTTGGCAACTGCCACGGCCAGCCGCGCTGTCTTACGCAGCTCCAGCACACGCTTATGAGCAACGTGGTTCTTCTGCGTGGCCTGCAAAATGAGAGATAGAGATTATGATTAAAACCGAGCAAATAGATGTGTAAATTGGAAAACAAACAAAGAGAGCACTTACCAGCACCATTGACTTAGTTGCCGAGCAGATGGCCTTGAGCTCGGTTAAGTGGTTGTGGTGCTCCATGTCGGCCAGCAGACACACGCTTTTGGCAAGGTTGAAGGCAAGCATGTGTGTAATAACCGTGTCCTGTACTATGTTCATTAATCATGATTATGTTTGTAATTATGTGCTTAATTTGAATTTGGGTGTTAATTGCATGATTATATGTGATTTTGGCTTTGTACCCCGTAGGAAAATCTGTTAGAATCTGTGCTTTGAACTAAAAATTGAAGGCCTTATCGGCCATAGAAATCGAAATTGACTACACCATTGTGATTAGCGTAATTTTTAGAGCCTATGGTGAAATTAATTGGAAATTGATTCGAATCAAAATAATTCGAGTAAACTGATTGAATTAGGCTCTATTATTAACCTTAATCAATTTGATTAAGAGAGGGACTATATAAAGGCCTTATTACACTCAACTCTTCATTTGGTGAGCTCAAAAATCCGATTATACACTCTAGAGAGAGAGAGGCCGGCTCTAGAGAGAGAATGAGGGAGAATTGTGTATCTTGGCTCAAAGTTGTGAATTTGGAAGCTTAACTCCAAGAATTAGCTAGAAATTGGAAGCTTGGAACTCCAAGGTGAGTTTGAGCATTGATTCACATATTGAGATTGTAATTTTGAGAATTTGAAACTAGATTGTAAACAAAAGTGTGAATTAAGTTATATATAAAGTTAGATTGAGCATGCATGCATAGAATTGCCATGACTTGCCATATAGTTGCATATTCGAAGGTAAAGCATGCTAATCATGATGAAATTGAGATCAATGTGTGCATGCATGTAGCAATTTGTTATGAGTCCTCATGTTTGTGTATAAACTTAGTCATTTAAGACATGCATCCATGAAAATGAGACTATGGACTCAACTACATGTTTTGGAGATGAATTTGGCAAGAATGGTATGAGTATGAAATTGATCCATAGGAATTGAGCTTCAAAATGTTGTAATTTAGCATTTGTATCATGTTGGAAGGTTTGCATGTGAAGTATGAGTCATAATATGCAAGTTACATTAGTTTGAATGCAAGTTTGAAGCTCAAATTGGCTGTTGGAAAACCCAGAATTCGGCATGTCCGCTAGAGCGGGGAAAGCGCCGCTCGAGCGTGAAATGCTAGTTCCCAGAACTTTTGCAGACATGGACGTCCGCTCGAGCGGGTAAAATCACGCTCGAGCAGGAAGCCATGTAGTTTGACTTTCAGCTCGAGCATCCGAAGTCACGCTCGAGCATAAAAATGAGGCAACCAGTACTTTTGCATACCTAAAGGGTCCGCTCGAGCGGCCAAAGCCACGCTAGAGCGAGGAGCCCTGTTTTAGAAAGTTTGTAATGATGTTTTGTGTTTCATTTCCGTTCTCTTCCATTTCTGAGCACTCTTAGGCATGCATTGAACATTGTAAATGGATTAAGAGGATAATAAAGAGGCCTAAGAGGAATGCATAAGTTAAGAATTGATTGAATCGTTTGTGACCCATATGTGTTATACAATGTGTAGGGTCGAGCTCGAGGGCAAATCCACCGGCAGAACACTGTGAGTAATATCTTAGAAAAGATATTTTCAAGTATGTCACTTTCCGAATGCTACTTCTGTATAAGCTTCATGGATTTGTTGATTTGAAATATGAATGAGTATTCTATATGCCTAAATTTGTATAAGGCCGCTGGACATGAATGATTGGGCCGAAGGCCGTCGAACATGAATGATTAGCCAAAGGCCGTCGGACATGAATGATTGGGCCTAAGGCCGTCGGACATGAATGATTGGGCCGAAGGCCGTCGGACATGAATAATTGGGCCAAAGGCCGTCGGATATGAATGATTGGGCCATAGGCCGTCGGACATGAATGATTGGGCCAAAGGCCGTCGGACATGAATGATTGGACCATAGGCCGTCGGACATGAATGATTGGGCCAAAGGCCGTCGGATATGAAGGATTGGGCCAAAGGTCGTTAGACATGAATGCAAAGATGGGCCAAAGGCCGTTTGAATGAAAGGGATCATGATCATGAATATTAAATACGCATGGATATGAATATAAGAGAATGGGCCCGAGGCCGTTTGATACGCCTGATATGTTTGAATTGGGCCCAAGGCCGTTTGATGTGTTTAAGTTGGACTAAAGGTCATTTTGAATAGAGAATTGGTTGGACCAAAGGTCGTTTCGTATAGATGGACCCGAGGTCGTATTGTTTTATATAAGAATTGGACCTGAGGTCGTTTTGCATGTGGACATGACGTGTTGAGATTTGTAAATCTGGTGTGAATAAGAATAGTGGTTCAAATATGTACATTATGAGTATGATTCATTTATGAATGAATCTCATTCATTAACCTCTTTATTTTGATATTATTCACTGGGCGTTAGCTCACTCTCATTTATATGTATGTAGGTGAGCAAAGGGACGTTCAACCCCAGCCTTAGTGGAATTTAAGAAAGGAACCCGAGTTTTGTGAAGTCAGCCCAGGTGCCTCACGCAAGAGGCTTGTTTATAATCTTTTGTATTTCTTTTGCTATTTCTATTGGTCATGATAGACCATTTACGTGTATAAGCTTTTGGTTTAGCTGACTATGTGTTTGAATGATCTTGGTATGCAAGATGTTAACTACTGATATGCGATGTGATTATTATTAAGTATATGTGAAATGTTTGGTTTGCCATGTAAGCATAGCTCATTGAACAAAATTTTTAAGTTTGCTTCCGCATCTGGCCCCATATTATTAATTCTAAATCGATATCAGGTTTGAGGCCATAGGTAATCTCATGATTACTGGCTGGTTATGACCTTAATCTATAGGGGTGGGTTCGGGTCATGGCAGAGTGGTATTAGAGCACAAGTTAATAACTCACACACTTGTCCAAATGAGCCATAAGGTATCTAGAAAAGACTTAAGATGCATCCATTTGATAAGTACATGATGTAAGCATTGAGAACATGTGATTATATGAGATATGAATTGTTGCACTAATGTGTACAACGAGTTTTTTTGTTATAATGCACGTACATGAACATGCGAATCATGAAAAGTTGCTTACGTGCATTCAATTCTACAAATGGTGTCTATGTGGAATATGAATATGGTCAAATGTGTAAGTATCTAATAGGTATGCAATCGTCTGTTTTGCATGTGATTAATTGTGTCTTGACGATACGTAAAATGAGAATATAACGATGTGCCTATGTGCGAATGTACCTATGTGTATCTGTGTTTATTTCTGTATTGGGCATTCCTGTAATTGGCATTGCTTAATAAGAGTTTGTGTAGAACATGGATAAAGTAAGGGCATACGAGTTGGCAAACTCTTTCACAGCCCGACTTGATAGACTAGAAAGAATAGTACAAGAAATGGCAGAGATCTTAAGACAACGACATCAGTTGCCACTACGACAAGAACCTTTGCCACCACCAGTGTAGGAGCACCAAGTGAATGAGTTGGAAGTCACAAAATATGTTGAGGTGCTAGACTGAACACTGATGATTGAAGCTAACATGAACCGATCTTCTGAATAGAAAAGCAAGAGACAAGGCTTTTTCTCAAAGAAGAGGCCATTTAAAAAGCAAAATACAGGATCATCGCGTACTTCAAACTCTACAAGGAATACAGCATCGACATGTAATGAATGTGGTAAGAAACACTGAGGAGTTTGTTATCGAAACACTGTGGTGAAATGGACCATATGGTAAGGAACTATCCCCGGACTGAACAAAACGTGAATAGACCCATTGTCTCAGCTGGATTCGTACCAATGGCGGGAACTGCTAATCAAGATAGAGTAATTGCACTCGTCCCAGAAAGCACTCAGAATACTGCAACCATTATCCCAGGTATCTATACTGTTTATAAACGAATGCCTATATGTTGACTGATTCTGAGCTGGTACATGTGTACATCTTTGCTTGGAATATTATTTGATTCGATTCGGCACATTCTTTCATATCGGATATATGTGCATCTAGATCGGTCAGACCCACATGATCAATACCTTATTTACTGTATGTATCCGCCCCATTTGGGAAATTTGTCAAATACGTATTGGGATATTGATTGACTCTGTACATGCACATATGCATCTAAACCTATGCTCAGGGTGATTTGTTATATTACTGTCTTCAATAACTAAACCGCTGGAATTATGACTCTATGATTGTGTGACTGAGTTGAGCACCCCGAATAACGAACTCTATAAATTACGAGATCATGTATTTTGATTGGTAGAAATTGACTGGACTATGTGACTATATTAAGCTTGACTCGTAAACCTATGCTTTTGTGACTGATTTGGAACTTTTGCGTAACAAATCCTATACTATGTGCAACCGAGGAACTTTGTTTAATGTGTTACTATGCACCATGTACTTGCATATAAGACTTATTTGGGAACTGCCATATTGATTATGATATATACCTCCTGATATGAACAACTGCATGCATATGCAACTACACATGAACTTATGTGGACGATGCCATATTATACATGACCTAAAATACTTTGAGATGAACAGTTATGATGAATGACTCCGATATGACTTTGAGAACTAGTGAACTTGGGGCAATTGTGAAACTCTTGACTATGTACCTCAGCAAACGAAGTATGCCTTACAGAACCAAATGTACCCTATTTGAGAAAACTTTTATCTGATTCGGTCTGATAGAACTTTTGTTTGATTTGGCCTAATAGAACCCTCATTTGATATAATTTGATGGGACCTTTGTTTGATTTAATTTGACAAGACCTTTGCTTGGATTGATTTGATTTTGTTAAGGGGGGGTTACGAATTGCTTATGAATAAATAACCAGATTATTCCCGGCAAGAAAACTGATAGACCCAAAACTTGAATCCGTTTGGAATACTTGACTTATTTAGAAGACCTTATGTGGGCTATCAACAAACCGATCTAACCATGAACACCATTAAGAACCAACCTTTAATTGTTAGAGACATACGTGTTATAGATGAACGAAATTGAGCAAATCCAGTGATTAGGTGTTTTAAGGAACAATGCTTGTGTATTATCATATTCTTATTTATTTTATGCTATGGGAACCGATGACGGCAAATTAATTTGACTATATACAGTACTGAACATTTATCTTTGACTGATCAGAATATGTTTTGTATAGGAGAATAGTTACTTCAATGTTATGGGATTTTGGGAAATCATGTTATGGTGACTGCTGACCGTGAACTCTTTTGATTATGAACACTATTGGAATTAGAAAACCTTGAGTATCCGAAAGTGTGTGAATTCAGTACGCCTTGTAAATAACTGCTCAGTGCCATTGTATTCTGTAATTGGGGCTTTGAGGATGTGTAAATTGTGTTTAACATATGATTGACTACTCTGATATTATCTTTGACGTCATGGGGATTAGTATATGAATTGCCTTATGCTTTTGATAACTATCAGATAATGTGGAAAGACTCGATAGAACAGGGAATTGAATATTGAACTGAACTGTAAACTGTTGAATGAATTGAGAACACGTGTATTATGTTAGAAATTGACCGCTTCGATATTATTGTACTTTACAATCGATACTATGGGGTATATGAGTTATGTACATCGTGTGGTTGATTGCTTTTCTGTTACCTTTGTTGACTCAGGAATCAGCGTCTGAATCCACTTTATGTTCCTGAAGACTTTTGATTGACCTTGGGTAATTGTGATGAGTCACTAAACTAAATACCGAATTGAATTATGAATTGCGGAATTATTGAAGAATGAATTGAACTTCTATGACAAGGGAATAGACCAACTTCTATGGTAAGTTAGCTGACATTTGAAATAAATATGTTGGTAACCTATTGCGAAGAAGGAAATTGTTGAATTTGTATCTAAATATTTTCAGTGCCAACGAGTCAAAGTCGAATGTCAGATATAGACGGAACTACTTCAACCTCTCTCTATTTCGGAATGGAAATAGGAATATGTGAATACGAATTTCATTGTGGGGCTACCTTGAGCACCCAAGGTATAAGTCCCGTTTGGGTTATTGTATATAGAATTACTAAGTCTGCTCATTTCCTCCCCGTAAAATTTTCATATGATGCTTATAGACTAGCCACTGTTTACATCGATAAGATTGCTCCTTTGCATGGGGTCCCAGTATCTATTGTTTTAGACAGGAATCCTAAAATGTGTCTCAATTCTGACAAGCCTTCAAGAGGCAATGGGAACTTAATTGTAATTCAATGCCGCTTTCCATCCGCAAATCGATGTATAATCAGAAAGAACTTTTTAGATTTGGACGAAATGCCCCAAATGTATGCATGAGATTTTCAGGGAAGTCGGAAAAGCTGTCCATCGTTGGCAAACTTTGCTTACGACAACAGCTTACACTATAGTTTCAGTGTGACACCGTACAAAGCCTTGTATGGCGGAAAAGGTAAGTCTCTGACTGGTTAAGAACAAAGTGTTGCTTGATTTTGAGACTAAGCAAAGAACTATCAAAAGGATTGGAACCGTTGAATAAAAAGTATTCCGAATTGTTTTCGACTAAAGGTAAAATAAGTTTGGAGGACCAAACTTCCTAAAGGGGGGGAGATTGTAATGACCGTGTCCTGTACTATGTTCATTAATCATGATTATGTTTGTAATTATGTGCTTAATTTGAATTTGGGTATTAATTGCATGATTATATGTGATTTTGGCTTTGTATCTGTTCCCCGTAGAAAAATCTGTTAGAATCTGTGCTTTGAACTAAAAATTGAAGGCCTTATCGGCCATAGAAACCGAAATTGACTACACCATTGTGATTAGCGTAATTTTTAGAGCCTATGGTGAAATTTAATTGGAAATTGATTCGAATCAAAATAATTCGAGTAAACTAATTGAATTAGGCTCTATTATTAACCTTAATCAATTTGATTAAGAGATGGACTATATAAAGGCCTTATTACACTCAACTCTTCATTCGGTGAGCTCAAAAATCCGGTTATACACTCTAGAGAGAGAGAGAGAGTCCGGTTCTAGAGAGAGAAAGAGGGAGAATTGTGTATCTTGGCTCAAAGTTGTGAATTTGGAAGCTTAACTCTAAGAATTAGCTAGAAATTGGAAGCTTGGAACTCCAAGGTGAGTATTTGAGCATTGATTCACATATTGAGATTGTAATTTTGAGAATTTGAAACTAGATTGTAAACAAAAGTGTGAATTAAGTTATATATGAAGTTAGATTGAGCATGCATACATAGAATTGCCATGACTTGCCATATAGTTGCATATTCGAAGGTAAAGCATGCTAATCATGATGAAATTGAGATCAATGTGTGCATGCATGTAGCAATTTGTTATGAGTCCTCATGTTTGTGTATAAGACTTAGTCATTTAAGAAATGCATCCATGAAAATGAGACTATGGACTCAACTACATGTTTTGGAGATGAATTTGGCAAGAATGGTATGAGTATGAAATTGATCCATGGGAATTGAGCTTCAAAATGTTGTAATTTAGCATTTGTATCATGTTGGAAGGTTTGCATGTGAAGTATGAGTCATAATATGCAAGTTACATTAGTTTGAATGCAAGTTTGAAGCTCAAATTGGCTGCTAGAAAACCCAGAATTCGGCATGTCCGCTTGAGCGGGGAAAGCGCCGCTCGAGCGTGAAATGCTAGTTCCCAGAACTTTTGCAGACATGGATGTCCACTCGAGCGGGTAGAATCACGCTCGAGCGGGAAGCCATGTAGTTTGACTTTCAGCTCGAGCGTTCGAAGTCACGCTCGAGCGTAAAAACGAGGCAACCAGTACTTTTGCAGACCTAAAGGGTCCGCGCAAGCGGCCAAAGCCACGCTCGAGCGGAGAGCCCTGTTTCAGAAAGTTTATAATGATATTTTGTGTTTCATTTTCCGTTCTCTTCCATTTTTGAGCACTCTTAGGCATGCATTTAACATTGTAAATGGATTAAGAGGATAATACAGAGGCCTAAGAGGAATGCATAAGTTAAGAACGGATTGAATCGTTTGTGACCCATATGTATTATACAATGTGTAGGGTCGAGCTCGAGGGCAAATCCATCGGCAGAACACTGTGAGTAATATCTTAGTAAAGATATTTTCAAGTATGTCACTTTCCGAATGCTACTTCTGTATAAGCTTCATAGATTTGTTGATTTGAAATATGAATGAGTATTCTATATGCCTAAATTTGTATAAGGCCGTTGGACATGAATGATTGGGCCGAAGGCTGTCGAACATGAATGATTGGGCCCAAAGGCCGTCGGACATGAATGATTGGCCGAAGGCCGTCGAACATGAATGATTGGGCCGAAGGCCGTCGGACATGAATGATTGGGCCGAAGGTCGTCAGACATGAATGATTGGGCCATAGGACGTCAGACATGAATGATTGGGCCAAAGGCCGTCGGATATGAACGATTGGGCCAAAGGCCGTTAGACATGAATGCAAAGATGGGCCAAAGGCCGTTTGAATATGTCATTTGATATGTTGGAATACTATGATGGGCCAAAGGCCGTTTGAATGAAAGGGATCATGACCATGAATATGAAATACGCATGGATATGAATATAAGAGAATGGGCCCGAGGCCGTTTGATACGCCTGATATGTTTGAATTGGGCCCAAGGCCGTTTGATGTGTTCAAGTTGGACCAAAGGTCGTTTTGAATAGAGAATTGGTTGGACCAAAGGTCGTTTCGTATAGATGCACCCGAGGTCGTATTGTTTTATATAAGAATTGGACCTGAGGTCGTTTTGCATGTGGACATGACGTGTTGGACCTAAGGTCGTTTTGCTTTGTTGAGATTTGTAAATCTGGTGTGAATGAGAATAGTGGTTCAAATATGTACATTATGAGTATGATTCATTTATGAACTAATCTCATTCATTAACCTCTTTATTTTGATATTATTCACTAGGCGTTAGCTCACTCTCATTTATATGTATGTAGGTGAGCAAAGGGACGTTCAACCCCAGCCTTAGTGGAATTTAAGAAAGGAACCCGAGTTTTGTGAAGTCAGCCCAGGTGCCTCACGCAAAAGGCTTGTTTATAATCTTTTGTATTTCTTTTGCTATTTCTATTGGTCATGATAGACCGTTTATGTGTCTAAGCTTTTGGTTTAGCTGAGTATGTGTTTGAATGATCTTGGGTATGCAAGATGTTAACTACTGATATGCGGTGTGAGTTATTATTAAGTATATGTGAAATGTTTGGTTTGCCATGTAAACATAGCTCATTGGACAAAATTTTTAAGTTTGCTTCCGCATCTGGCCCCATATTATTAATTCTAAATCGATATCAGGTTTGAGGCTGTAGGTAATCTCATGATTACTGGCCGGTTATGACCTTAATTTATAGGGGCGGGTTCGGGTCATGACAGTGTGGTCCTTGTCTGCAACCACCGAGTCTGTGTTCGATATACCGCGGTTCTTGGAAGTCATTTTTGGTACCCATTCTAAAGGGCTAGCTCGGTCATCGTACATCGGCTCAGGGCTCGGCAGTGTTGTTTCAGGTAGCACGCGATCCTTCTCATCAATCAATCACTACTGCTCGGTCGAGGAAGTGCGCACACGTTTGTTCGGTTGAGATGACGAAGCTTGGGTTGTTGGGAGGGCCACCACAGCCTCGTGTGTTTGACCGACTTGTGGTGTCTCGGTTTGAACCCCGCCAGTTGAAGCAGATGTTTGCTCGGTGATCAGGGCCCGAACAGCTCACCACTTGGCCATTCCTTGTTCTTCAGTTAAGGGAATGAGGTTGATTTGTGGCAAGGTTAGGTCCGGTTCTGGTGATGGTTCTAGAAGAAAGTTAGTTACCCTGAGCTTCCTCCTTCCATTATACCGGTAGGTCTGCTCGAAGTTAAGCAGCTTGGCCCAACCTCGATGACGATATCGAAGTGCGGCGCGAAGAGCGTCTTGGTTGGCGTACCGGTATTGTGATTTTAGCTGGTCTAAGTCTGCATAAAAGAAAGCCCGGGTTAGCACAGTGGGTAAGCTAGGACAGCGAAGTAAATTCAAACCGAAGTATTCTTACCCACAGTTCCTTTGATCCAGTTTATACTGTAGCCCGGTATTTGGGCTTTCTAGTCTTTAAAATTTCCAGAAACCCAAAAGAAATCATCATCATTTAAATCTTCATCCGGTGTGTTCTTTATTATTTTTTCTCGGCATCTTCTTATTCTGAGGTAGTATACCCAACCATCGTCATTTTGGCCGAGCGAGTATTGATGAAAGAGCTCGGCCAATCCGACGTTGAGGCCGAGCCGGCAGTTTAGCTTGGCGATACCATTTATTATCCTATAAGTGTTTGTGGAAAGTTGGGTTGGGCAGAGTCTTGTTTGCCTAAGGAATTCGCATATGAGCGGTTGAACGGGAAACCGAAGGCCGACTTCAACAATCGATATCACGGTAAACGGGACGAAGCCCGGTTTGCCCCAGGGTGTTGTTTCTAGTTCGGCTAGGGAAAGATGAACGTCGTCAGGAATTTGATAGTCCTTTCGGAACTCAGTTAGGGCCCCAGGAGAGTCTACTAGAAACCGGTATTTACCCATGTTAACTTAAAGTTGCAAATAAATTAGGCCTAGCTCGACGCGACTAGGGGTAGGGTGCAAAGGTGTGCCTGGCCAACCTAGTCGAGTTTGCAAAGTGGAAATAAGAAGTGTTATGCCCAGACAACTAGGCCGGACTAAATAAATAGTCAATTTACAGAAGAATTGTAAAAGTTTAGCTCGGTTCATCTAGATGATGGGGAGTTCTCAGTTCAGTCGTACAGAAGGGCCAACACAAGGCCTCTAGCTCGGTTGGAGGTTAGTATACAGGGTTATATCCACCTTTTTAGTTCGGTCCACCTTTTTAGTTCGGTCGTGATCAAGATTACAAGTCGCCTAAAACAAATACATAGTTTGGTTATAGCACGAGTTTCTAGCTCGGTTGTGGGACATGAAGGTTCATAGATCGGTCGTTACACAGGGAGTGGCTCAAGGATTTAGTTCGGTCATTGGGTGAGGTTTCCAGTTCGGTTGAAAATGCACCTATTGCAAACATGTTCCTAACTCGGTCGCTGTGTTATTTTGGATCAAAAAGCATCACATTCCAGATTGATTGAGAATCTAGTTAGAGTGTGATTGAGGACTTATCATATGGTTTTTGGGGACTATGTGGTTCTTACCCATTTGTGTGAAAACTATACAAGTGTGTTTTGAAAAACATATGTATACTATACTGTATATTTCTATACTATACGAAATAAACGGAAGGACAAAAGGATTGAGCCACTTACAGTTTTGAGATGAAAGGATGAAGATCAAGACCATAAGGATGTCAGTGAGAACATGAACTTTGCAGGTGCTATGGTCGTGAATATGAAGACTCAGATGGCAAGTGAGAGAAGATGAACAGTAGAGTGAGGGTTCAAAGAGTAGGGTTTGTGTATAAAGCACTAAAATGGGCGGGACTGTTCAAAATTTTCGAGGTACGAAGACGGCGTGACAGTTGTACTTGACCAGTGAGATAGGGATGGCAATGGGGACCTGGCCCGACGGGGACCCGACCCCCGACCCCGAATTGAGTGGTGATTCCCCGAAAATATCCCCGTGGGGACGGGGACGGTATTCAAAATTTCATCCCCGATGATACACGGGCCGGGGACGGGGATACAGATTTCAGCCCCGGCCCCGGCCCGACCCCGGCCCGATCCCCGCCCCGACCACTCCCCGATCATTCCCGCGTGTGTATATCTATATATATAATATATATTTAGTGTTTAGTGTTTACTTATGAGAATATATATATATATGTACTCTAATATAGATTCCACTGATATTGACTCTCTCTCTCATCGGCTAACAATCCCAAAGCAAAGCAAACATGTTCATGTTCTACTCTCTCACTCTCATTTCAGATCGATCTCTCTCCTTCTCTGTCGCCATGATTGATTCTCTCTCAAGCTCTCACTCTCGCACTGTTCTACTCTCTCACTCACTCTCGCACTGTCCGCGATCGGCCTCCGTCGTCCATGGCCTCTGTCGTTGCAGTCACAGCCATCCATCGCCTCCGCATCTCCGATCGTCCTGCTCCTCCTTCGTCCACCACAGATATCTGTATGTGTATCGTCCTCCATCTGTGTGGTGATGATCCGATCTCAGATCCGATGTTGTTGTTGGTTTATATTTTTTTTGGTTTATATTTTTTTTTTGATCTCAGATCCAATGTACAATATTGTTGGTTTATATTCTCTCTCAAACTTTTTTTTTTGGTTTATATATATATTTTTGATCTCAGATCCGATGTTGTACAATATTGTTGGTTTATATTCTCTCTCAAACTTTTTTTTGGTTTATATTTTTTTTTTGATCTCAGATCAGATCCGATCAGTCCATTTTTATTTTTTTTTGGTTTATGATCTATTGATTATTTTGTTGATATGTTGTTGTTGTTGTTGTTGTTGTTGACGATGGTGGTGTTGAAACAGATTTGGGGGGCGGGGAATTTTCGGGTTCGGGGAAGCCCGATCCCCGTTGGGGACGGGGATGGGGACGGTGGAAGGTTCCCCGTCGGGGATCGGGGCCGGGGCCGGGGAGATCTTCAGAATCGGGGATCGGGGACGGGGAGGGTGATCCCCGGCCCCG
The DNA here is from genome assembly GCA_030407325.1 of Camellia japonica. Lineage (NCBI taxonomy): Eukaryota > Viridiplantae > Streptophyta > Magnoliopsida > Ericales > Theaceae > Camellia > Camellia japonica. The sequence continues at coordinate 19,745,710 of JAPPVO010000002.1, forward strand.
CCCCGCCCCGTTGCCATTCCTACAGTGAGAGCAAGCCACGTGTCCATGGGAATAGGTAACGATTCAGACGTACTTGAGAAACGGGACGACGTACAGAGTAATTAACAAGACATTTCTGAACCGGGCAAATCGGTAGTCCGGTAGAGAATGAGCTCGATGGTTTTGCTTGCTTTAGTTCAGTCAGCTTGGATGTTTTAGCTTGGCTGGAGAAAAGTAATCCCAAATCATGCGTTGCAGATGGAATTAAGGGGCAATTGAGAGGGTGATTTATGTGAAGCTTGGGCCGAGCTAAGACCGGTTAGAAAATGGGCCAAGCTGTGGGTTAAGTGAATGGGCTTCGCAACTGGACCATGTTAGCTCGGTCAGAAATGACTGCAATTAGCTTAGTCTACGTATTCTAAACCGAGGTATGGACTTCGAGTAGCTCGGTCCCATGTTTTCTGAGTTCCAAGCTTGGCATAGGTATTTTGGACCGAGCTACCTAAGCAAGTAGGCTTAGTGGTTGGCAGAGGTGTTTGTGAGAAGGGAGGTCGGGCTTAGTATAGCTCGGCCAAACGCCATGTGCATCATTACTTAATTGAGTGTATGACTGAGGTAATATAGATCGTTTAGGTTGCAGCAGCTTAGACAAATGAGGTAACCATCTTACTTGATTGATGGAAGGTATAGTGTTATTATGGTAGACACTCTTCATCGAGCTTAAGACTCCTAGGAGGGCTCTGCTAAGGAAAGTAGAGTCCTACTAGGATTGTGCAAACCATCTCACTTGGTTAGTAGTGAGTAGGGTGTGTGATTCCTAGAAGGACTGTTGGAATCCTACTAGGATTGTGCCAGACGGAATCTATAAAGGCTCGTAGCAGGACCTATGCACAGGTATCACAATTTTGACTCTCAAATACACTAAGCTTTTGTCTATTGTCTATTCACTGATTTAGGCATCAGAGAGGTATCTGGCACACATCTGCTGGCTAGCTCACGTTTGTGTTTTCAGGGAGTAAAGCAATAACGTTCGGAGGAGTGCAAACTTGATCAACAGGATTATACGAGAAGATTATTTCGTGCTCATACAACGGGTATATATACGGCGCGGCCTTTGGTTTGTTACCTCACCTTGACGTCCCAATTCGGTACACTAACGACATACCGAATTACACTGCTCCGGCGACTGTGTACACTACGGCTCAGACCGTGGGAAAGGACCCACATATAAACTTGCAGTACAATTTGACTTGGATCTTCGCCGTTGATTCTGGGTTCTGGTACCTGGCTAGGCTTCATTTTTGCGAGTTTCAACTAGAGGTAACCACAGAAAATGATAGGATATTTTCTATGTATATGAATAATCAGACGGCTGATCAAGAGGTTGATGTTATACACTTGAGTGAGGGTCACGGAATTCCTGTTTTCAAAGATTATGTTCTTTCAGTACCAGCCGTCGATGGTCTCCAGAGTATGGTGGATTTATGGCTCACGATGAACCCGAATACGCACTCCAAGCCCAGTTACGCTAATGCAATCTTCAACGGTTTAGAGATCTTCAAATTGAATCAATCGAACGGTAGTCTCGCCGGGCCCAATCCTGTATACGATATGGTTCCTGCACCGCCGACACCGTATCCAAAGCTACCGGGCAAACAGAATAGTAAAACGTTGTCGTCATTGGTCGTCGCCGTCGCAGTCGCCGGAGGTGTAATCGGCGGATTATTCTTGATTTTAGTGATTGGTTTCTTGATTTTCCAGCGACAGAGGAGGGTAAGAGACTCCGGTGCAAGCGTGGTGAAGTCATCGTGGGTCCAATTTTTGATTTCGCACACGTCAAAGTCCACGAAGACTAACGCTTCAACGTTACCGTCTATTCTCTACCGACAATTCTCACTAGCAGAACTCAAATCTGCTATGCTCGACTTCAAAAAGGATTTTGTGATTGGCACTAGAGGATTTGGTTATGTGTACAAAGGGTACATTGATAACGGCACATCCATTGTTGCGATCAAGCGGCTGCATCCATCATCAAGCCAAGGGGTCCGTGAGTTTCAAACGGAGATCGAAATGCTATCCAAGTTACGCCACCGCCATCTAGTGGCTCTGATCGGTTATTGCGATGATAATGGTGAGATGATCTTGGTGTATGATTACATGGCCAATGGTACCCTCCGTGATCATCTCTACAATCAGACAATCCGCCTCTCATGTGGAAGCAACGCCTCGAGATCTGCATCGATGCTACACATGGGCTCCATTACCTCCATACAGGAGCGAAGCACATGATCATTCACCGTGACATCAAGTCTACCAACATACTATTGGATGAAAAATGGGAGACCAAATTTTGAGACTTTGGATTGTCGAAAATTGGCCCCACTAATGTAGCCCAGAGTCACGTTAGCACTATTGTAAAGGGCAGTTTCAGGTACATGGATCCAGAATATTATCGACGACAACAATTGACTGAAAAGTCTGATGTGTGCTCTTTCGAAGTAGTGTTATTGGAAGTGTTGTGTGAGAGGCCCGCAATTGTGACAGGGCTAGAAAAGGAGCAAGTGAGCTTGGCTGGGGCAGGAAATGTTGGTGAGAAGGGACCATTGATCAGATTGTGGATCCACATCTGACGAGTCAGATTGTGCCGGACTATGTAAAGAAGTTTGGGGAGATATTCAAAAGCTGCCTGCGTGATACTTGGATTGAACGGCCAACAACGGGTGATATGATTTGGAGGCTGGAATTTGCATTGCAGCTTCAAGAGATTGCCAAGAGGAACATCAATGGTGAAGATGGGTTTATGAGTCCCTTAGATCCTCTGCTTTAGGCGAGAAAGATGACGACTGATGATGACGATGATATGTTGTTTTCGGGGTCTCAGAGCAACGGGACCAGGACATCAACGACTGAGAGTGGTGCAAGGAGTGGAAACGGTTTTGGTTCTCATCAGACTGTTGTTTTCTTTGAAATTATGAATCCAAATGGACAGTGAGATCAACTTCAATATATGTGGGGGTTAAGATTTTTGGGCATATCAAAAATTAAGATGGATTAGCGCAAGATAGATTTGCGAAAGTTCCTGGTTTGATTTAGTTTTCTTTTAATCTGTAAAAGTTTGATATATTTTGGTTTTAATTCTACTAAATATTGTATTGCAATGAATAAATTTAGCTGTATGGCCTATCGATTGAAATTGATCTCTTGCTAGCTCGCGAATGAGGCACTCCTTGCTAAATGAGATTTGAGTATTCTATTGTAAATGTAAATTTCCTTTATTTATTTCTCCTACCAATTCTTAAAAAATAAAAAATAAATAAATAAATTGAAATTACTCCAACAAAGGAATTAAACTAGACCAATTTTAAACATTAATTTAAAACAACAATGATTCATCCCCCCTTTTCCCCCCACCCCCTTTGACCCCCTCTCTCTCTCATTGGTCCCCTTTTCTTTTTCTTTTTCTTTTTTTTCCTGCTCCTCCAATCACCACCCGCCACGTGGCAAAGGGGGTGAGGGGGTGACCCCCAAAAGGGGGTCCCAAGCATTATTCAATTTAAAATTGGAAGATCAAAGATGCTTTTACTTCAAGTTTTGCTCGTCTCCTAGGCAAAAAATATGTTGTAAACAATGAAAAAAAGGCATCTAGGGATGATCAAACATGAGATCAATGAGAGAGAGAGAGTCTGAACTCATTTCCTAGTTCCTAGGGTCGACAGCTGAATTAATTGATCAAAAATCCCAATGAGAATGATCTGAGAGGAAGAAGAAGCAAAAGGCACAGAAAAACCTGTCTTAGGAATGCAGAAACAAAGCAACTCCGAGCCCTCAAAATGCCTTCCCGGAGGCTCTGTTCTTGCACTGTTATGTCCTCTTCTCTTTATCACCCTCCTGACAATCATAATCTTCACTTCCAGTGTTTCTTACCCTCATTTCATACTCAACTCTGCCACCAACAACTCAGATTTCCAACCGGTTTACCTCATTCCCTTCACAACCAGATCTCTCATTTGCAGACCCAATTGGGAGTTCTATTAGAACAGCTACATTCTGAAACCTCAGAACCAAAAGCAATATTGAAATTTTCAGATCAAGTTCTCGCCATTGATATATCGATAGACAAGCTAGCAGAGACTCTATCAGGTTTGTACAGCAATGCTCCTAATAGCAGGAATGAAACGAGCAATGTAGAGGAAGACCTCAGTGAACCTGAAGAAAGCAAAGTTGAAGAAGGATCAGTACCTGGAAAGGTTTTCAACTCTGCTGAGCTTCACAGTTACATTTCACCCAAACCAAACAGGATTAATGGGAAGAAGAATTTTCTTGGGCTGGAAGCGATTAACCCATCCATCGGACTAGGTTGTGTCGGTATGGCCTCAAACACAGACCAGTTCATGACCTACAAGATGATTGGGACCTGGCTCAGAAGCTTGTAGTCAGTGGTTGTGAGCCAATACCCTGAAGAAGGTGCTTCTCAAGATCACCTCAACACTACAACAAGCCGCTTCCTATGAAAACCTCTCTCTGGACTCAACCTAGTGACGTCAACATTTTATGGAACCACTACAAATGCAAAGACTATAACTGTCTTGTTTCAAATGAAACGATTGACAGAAGAGGCTTCTACAAATGCTATGATTGCTTCAATCTTTCAAGGCGAGTATGGGAAGTGCCAACCAATGAGTCTCTCTTGGCAGAGTTCACAATCGCTGAGGTTGAGTCTAAAGCCAGGGGAGATCCGCATTGGGCTGGATTTCGGCCCAACAACTGGCACATTTGCTGCAATTATGAGAGAGAAAAATGTTACCGTTGCTTCAGCCACGCTGAATTTAGGGGCATCTTTTAATGAGGTGATAGCACTGAGAGGACTTCTTCCTCTGTACGTCTCAGTTGGCTCGAGACTGCCTTTCTTTGACAACACACTTGACATTGTTCAATCTACTCTGTCCTTGGATTGGATTGGATGGATTGATTGGAATTGAACTCCTTCAGTTTGTCCTGTTTGATTGGGACTGTGTGCTCCAGCCTAATGGTATTCTCTGGGTGGACTGGTTCTTTTGTAAGAAGGAAGATATGAATCTGTACTTGAATGAGTTCACCAGACTTGGCTATCAAAAGCTGCAGTGGAGGGTGGTGCCAAAGACTGATAAAGATGGTGATGAGATGTTTTTCTCTGCTGTTCTGGAAAAACCAACAAGACGTTCTCAGTAGTGTCTCTCCAGCCATACTCTCTGTAACTGAAGGTATACGAAAATATTTTCACATCCTAAGAAAGTTATTCGGGACTTTTATTTTCCTTCTCTTTTTCCTTCCAATTGGGAAGTTCTCATTTCAAGTGCTAACTAACTAATCTGCTAAAGTCTCTTGGTGCCAAAACTTGTGAACGCACTGAGCGTCTATATTACAAGTAGGGAACCAGCATATCTTCATTTGTTCTACAGTCTCTACCTCATTTAATACGTTAACATTGTATCAACCAATAATCATTATCCCGGGCAATGTAATCTATGAAACAGAAAACAACCAAAAGGGGAACACAACAGAGGAATATAAAATGAAATTCTATGATTTAAGAATACACAAATTACAGATACAAATCAGTTCAATTATAGCCCAAGAATGCAATAAGAAATGAGCTAAAAAGAATTATAGATTGATCTTACAAGGCCTTCCAGGAAATCAGGAAGTAATCCAGTTTTAATAGGTATGAAGGTCACTACCCAGTCAATTTAACAAGGGTTACAATTTCTTGACACTGTTTATCTGTGTGGACGCCCGCGTAAGCATTCCTGTAAATACCGAGCAAAACTATCTTCTTTAACATATGAAATCCCAGTTAACTGCAAACCAATTCTCTGTTGTTCAAGGGTAAATCTATTGATCTTTCACACACAAGCGTTCTGTACAAAAAAGAAGAATAAGCACAATTAATCAAATTGATTGAGCATGATTATAAGCAGAGAACAAAGGGTAACTCATAGGTTTAAACTTTCCAATCCAATAATTCACAATGATCAAATCCACAAATGTTTTAGCAATCTCATCATTCTGCATAATAATAACAACAACAAATATAATTCTATATAATAACAATGTGAATGAAGAGTCCCTACTCAAATATTCATAGGAAAGTATCATCGAGGTTCCCCATGCTGACATAGTGAAAAACCTTGGACCGAGTCCTCTGTATAAACCTTTCCAGCCATCATCCGCGACCAATCCTTTAACAACTTCTCTTACGGTAAGTTTCTTTTCATGTCCCATGACCTATATGGCAAAAACTAGTTTAATGGATAAATCAACAAAAGAATCTATTTGCTCGAACATAGTAGTGCAAGCAGCAAGGTGTAAAATCATGTGAAAACCCTGAGGTTTTTTCTGGAACACCTACCAATTGTATTAACAAGGAATTGAAACAGATGCACAAGTTGGGTATTTCTAATAATTTTGAATGTAACAATCTTGAGTGTTAACTATTATGTGCATGACAATCACTCTACTTTCTTTCACTAAAAAATGTGCAACTCACAGAACAACACATCATGAACAAAAAAAAAAAAAGGTGAAAAATTCAGTGTCCTAATAGCACACAAAAATAAATAAATAATCAGTACTTCATCGCAAAGCATCAGAACTGACAAGAGAAAGGAAAAAAATTGAAGCCAACTAGGTGTACCTGTAAACAAGTCTTAATAGTGTCCAATGGCGTTGTGATGCAGGATGCCGTGGCACCAGCAAATATCCCTCCAGCAGCTTGAACAGACACTATCGTCCACAGGCTAGGAGCAGATTCCTCATGCTCAGTAGTACCATGACCTAAGAACCTGCCAAAAAGAAAATCATGCAGGAAAATTTTAAATTAAAAAAAGTATATATTATTTCACGTGAATGGAGAACCAAAATGGATGATGAAAAATATATAATGCATTTAAAAATGACCCATTCCTCATTATGACGTAATCCAAGAAAGACACAACTAATATACGTAGACCACTCGAGTATTGCCTTCACATAAAGGCAATATTACAGGAAAGTAAGAAATCTTCAGATCATTAGGTGTAGTGAACACTAGTTGCGGACAGACATCGCTTTCATTGAGGATAACCAACTCGGGGGTTTACAATAGAAAATTTTCTAAATTATAAAACAAAGTCCACAGAGGGGTTAAGAAGATTAACTAAACAAGGAACAATCACTTGTTGGACCAGAGTTCTAAATTTAATGATCTCCCACAACACATCAACCACTAAATCAAATTGAGCAAACATGCATTACCTCTTGTTCAAAAAAACATGCATTACCTCCAGATCAAGCGTTGGCTTGAACCATAACTTGCCCACCATACAGCACTAGATGGGGAATAAGTCAGGACCGATAGACCGAACCCCCTGTATAGTCCCCGAATGCCATCCACCTTCAAAACCTTGCGAGCAACATCTAGTCCCCCATTATAGGTCGCATGGCCTGAGTATCCTTGCACCATCAATTTTTGGCTAACCTGATCAAAATGGAGATTGTAGCATCCATAAATGTTCTTAAGCAGAAACAATAATACACCAAAAGTAAAATAAAAAGTGCCCAATGACTTAGTATCAAGAAGGAACAAAATGTTAAAAAATGCATTCGAATATAAAGATGCTCTTTCCCGTTGAAAATTGTCCAATTTTGGAGTTAATTCAACTTAGACCACAACTTATAGTGAAATTGGGAAGAAAATAAGTGTAAATCACTTCAAGTGAAAGGAATTTCCAAAATACAGATATCTGCCTTCCAAGTATGACATGAAAATTCTCAGTAGGAAGCCGATGAGAACTTGAACAACTAAATGTTGTTATGCCTAAAAAAATTTAAAAATTCTATTGCACCCTTTTGTGTTTCATTTTCTTTATTTACACACCACACCCAACAGATGATAACTTTCACATTATACGAAAGATAAAAAATAAATCTCAAAAAAGAACATGGTTGACATACCACATCAATCGGAACAAATACGGCCTGAGAACAAACTGCTGCTGCCATGCCGGCAACTCCATTTGCTATGGCTGCCTGTGTCGGTTTGGACAATTTGAATGGCTCAACCAACCTGAAAGTAGCCGCTTTTGTGGTCTCTAAAGCAGTAAGGAATATAATCCTAGTAGGAATGGCACCAGTGACGACTGTGCCAAAACCTCTGTATAATCCAGGAATTCCATCAGTTCTCAATATGCCTCTGATAATAGAAAATGCACCCCTCTCACCAGCATCCTTGGAAGCAACCTGTAACCTGGTCTTTATGAGAGAAACAGGATACAGAGCTACTGTAACCCCAGTAAATATTCCAGCTCCTACGACAAAAAACTTAGTTTTTTCAAGCCTGCAGGATAGGTTTGACACAATAGACTTTAAGTTATGCAAAAAAAAAAAAAAAAGTCCATGTACAAGAGAGCTTAAGAAAAGAGCAGGAAATCTCTTTGAAAAGAAAATTTAAATAAGAGTAAGCCTCCGTTTGGGAAGTGGCTGCTTTTTGGCTTTTTGACTTTTTTTGCTATATGAGCCTGGGCTCAAAAACCTGGTTTGGGAAGGGCTTTTTTGGCTTTTTTGGCTTTTTGGCTTTTTGGTGAGGTGTCATCCTGACAAATTACCAAACTGCCCTTTTTTTCTTTTGTTTTTTATTTTGATTTTTATTTTGGGTTTGGATTTCCCATATTTGCTTAATTTTTTATTTATTTATTTATTTTAATTTTGGGTTTGGATGTGTGGCGTTTTTTGCTTAATTTTTTTTTAAATTTTTTTTTTTGTTTTTGATTTGGCCAATTTACGTTTTTTGTATTTTGTTAAATTTTATTATTTTTTATTTTCTTATTTTCGGTTTTGTTCTTTAATTTTATTTTAAATTTTTGTACTTTAATTAGTTCTTATTCTTTAATTTTATTTTAAGTATTAAAATAATGTAAATAATGTAAATAATTTAATAAGAAAAAATTTAAATAAATATTCAAAAATAATGTAAATATACGTTTCTACGTTTTTGCCGTTTTTTACGATTTTGTCGTTTTTTTATAATAAATTTTTTTTATTTGTAATTTTTTTATTAATTACTAATTACGGTTTTGTCGTTTTTATCAATGGCCAATTTACGTTTTTTGTCGTTTTTATTAATTTAAAATGTTATTATATTTTTATTTGTAAATTATTTTAAAATGTTATTAATGTTATTAATTTACGTTTTTTTTATTTTAAATAATTTAATTTTAATTTAATTTTAAATATTTATTTTTGTTTTCATTTTTATTTGCGTTTTAATTTTGATATTTATTTTAATTTTATTTTAAGTATTTAAATAATGTAAATAATCTAAAAATTCTTTCAATTGTAAAAAAAAAAATAAATATTCAAAAAATTTAAAATTTTAAATAATTTAAATATTCAAAAAATTATTTTAACAAAAAAATTTACATAATTTAATATTCAAACAATTTAAATAGTTTAAAATGTTAATATTTTACATTTAAAAATAACTCTACACTGAAATCGTAACCAAACACATAAAATAAAACTCACGTAATAAATTATTTTTAAAACTCATAACCAAACACATAACTTGAAACTCCATACTACTTTCACAACTCTACACTCAAATCATAACCAAAACACATAACAAAAAATTAAAATATTTAAAAAAATTTTACAAAATAGAGTTTGAATTTATTTTTATAAAATATTTTAACAAAAAATAAAAAAATATTTTTTTTTTTAACTTTTTTTTTCTGAGAAAATGTGTTTTTTGGAAATTTTTTTTTTTTTTTTAGATGCTGTCGCATGCCCCTCTTTGATGAGGGGTAGTTTTGTGAATTGAACTTAGAGTTGGAACTTGCAAAGCAAGATTGTTGCTTTTTTTTTAGTGGGCTTTTGAGCCTTTTTTGTCATTATATGGCTCAAAGAGCCTGGGAGCCCTTCCCAAACTCACCCTAAACCAACAATGGCAAAAGAAAAATGGTTGGTGGCCCTAAAACAGTGGCTCAAATTTGGCTCAAATTTCCTGTTTTGGTAATTCTGTTTTTTTTTTCTTTTTTTTTTTGCCTTTTTTTTTTTTTTGATTACCTAATATGGAAATTTCGGGGCATTCGAGCCCCAAAATTTCGGGCCCTGAAATGGGGTTGATGGCAAAAATGACAACAACAAAAAAACAGGCATGACAGAAATCATGGGGACTAAGAGCATCTGCAAACCTTCACTACTTTTTTCATCTAATTTGATTTCAAATCTAAGTAAAAAGCTTGATTTGATATGAACTACTCCAACTCTTCCATCAAATTTTCATCAAAATCTTTTTAAAGATTCCCCCTCTTATCCCAAATTTCACTTTTCATCAAATTTTATAATATAAAAAAATCATCTCCAATGCTTTATATTTTTAAATTTTCGTCAAATTCAAGTTTGTTGAAGGATTTGATGAATTCTCAAGTTGATGAAAAAATATTTCTCCCTTGATTTGATAAACATTTGATGAAAGAATTGGATATGATTTTAAGTACTTTTTCATCAAATTTAAATTTGAAGGGAAAAAAAAAGATTAAGGATTGGAAATGCTCTTAATTACAATATTTATGTACATGTGATGTGATGGCATCACCTGATTTTTTGTCCCTTTAAAAAAAAAAGGAAATGCTGGCAAGGATAAAAGGTAGTCTCTAGAAAAAAAGTCATTTATAGAAACACAAACTCAAACAACTCCCTCTGAATTAATTCTGGTCTCTCAATAATTATCATTAACACACTTGCTATAAATAAATAAATAAAAAATTTAAAAACTCAGATCACTATCAACAACATTTTTATACTGATAATCAACAGACAAAGAAGATTAAATTGAAATGAAGTAAATGAGTAAATGCAAAAGAAGAAGCACATATAAATCCCCCAATAATCAGAATTACTATCGGATTTATTGAATAACACAATAATGTAGAAACTGGTGAAAAGGGAAGAGAAAACCTACTTGTCCCAATTAATCTCTGTTTGACCGAATGACTGAATCTGAGAACGAGAAGCATCCATTGAAGCGTCTGTACGAATCGCAAATCGAAAAAGAAAATCTCAAAAACCCTAATTGCAAATCCCAAAATGCTTCTCAGAGATCGATCGTTTCCTGAAAAACCAAAAACAAACTTAAAAACAATTCTTTTGACGGTTTTGAAAAACTTGTTTTCAAATCATATTATTCTTGTTCATCATCTTTTTGTGCTTCTCTTTTATCTTTGACGTTTACACGTTTTCCACCATTCTCAAATGAAGTTTTACACACGTTTTTTTGACCGCTTTTGACAATTTGCAAATATGTTTAAAATATACAAATTTTATATTACGCTTTGGAAAATATTTAAAATAAAATCAATTCAAACAAAACATCTTTCAAGGTTGAACATGAACACCTTTTTAAAATTTATTTATATTTTTAAATTAGAAGACAAGTTGTGCTTATGAACATTTTGAAAGAATAATTAGTCAAATTAATTTGTAGGAGCTAATTCAACTTTTGAACGCTATTGAGAATTTTTTTTTGAATAGTACTTTTCAAAAAGGGCTGACTTTTTGGATGTTGCCAGAACAGGAGTAACTGTTGCCACATAAAGGTACAACTACGTTATGCATAATAACAGCCACAACTGCTCAAGCAATGAGCCAATAACAGAATGGGCCTACTCTGTTCCAGAGGTAATCAGAAACTTTAGCTCTTCTAATGACAAAACCATAGGTTCTGACTGGGGAAATACAATTCTCTTTCAACATTCCATTCATTGTAACCATTCATAGTTCTCGTGTGGCAATAAGTTTTTTTAGTTAATTTTTTTAATTTGAAATTTTTTAACTTTTAGAAGAGAAAAAATAAAATGATAGTCAAAAAGCCCATTGCCAAACGAATAGGTGCATAACATATGAGATGGTTGAGTTCATAGGTTCATTGTGTTTAAATGAACTTATGTGTAAATCTCAATAAATAGAATTATTTTTCAATAGGTCTATAATAATTAATGATATTTTTTATCAAACACTATTAAAAAATGTCATTAATTGTTAATTTTCAGCAATAGTTTACAAATTTTATCACAAAAAATGTCACCAATTATAATTTTAGTGACAGTTTAAAAAAAAATCACAAAATAAGTCATTAATTTTCAACTTTCAATGATAGCTTGAAAAATTAATCATAGAAAAATATCACTAATTGTAAGTTTTAGCAACAAGTTATAAAAATCGTGACCAAAAAAAGTCATTAATTGTTAATTTTTAGCGATATATGTAAAAAAATCATCACAAAAAATTATTTTTAGCGATAATTTTACTAAAACTTACATTTAGGCCTCGTTTGGGAACAGGCTAATTTAGTAACTTTTTTGGCTATTTGGCTAAAAACGTAGGTAAAAAAAGCTTGTATGTTTGGGATGACTTTTTGGCTAATTACGAAAAGATGTGCAAAAAGTAGAGAGAAAAGAGAATCTTTGACTTTTTGGTATGAGTTGTTGGCTTTTTGGCTAATTTAGTAACTTTTTGACTAATTGGCTAAAAAGATAAGTCCCCAAACGGGAGAATTTAATAAGAATTAAGTTTAACTATTAGGAGCTATTGGTTTGTTAGCAGTGACAAACTCTTCGTATCAGTGTCTATATATGTTGGGGCAAACTTAAGTATGAGCTGTAGATCTGCTTTTTTCTTTTTTCTTTTTTCTTTTTTCCTTTTTTTTTTTTAAACTAAGCTGTAGCTCTCTTGACTATATATATTTTGTATTGTGTTTATTCATAGAGATTTTTCAGGTACGTTGCAAATTATTCTTGTGTATGAGTGTAGAGGATGGCTCTTCGGATACAGGTGCTTTTCCTAACCAATTAATATTCTAAATGCTGTGAAATGTAAATTAGTTCTGCACATGTTGATATGTTAGAAAAGCCTTTGTCAGGCTGTGTTTCAAATGGGTAAGTTTAAGGCGCCAGGGTCGGATGACTTTGTTGCAGGTTTTTATCAAAAATATTGGGTAGAGTTGGGCAAGTTGGTTAGTGATTCTGTGCTCAGCTTTCTCAATTCGGGGTACTTGCTTAAGAACATCAATGCTACTCTTATATGCATAATCCCTAAAAAGAAGAGTCCCCTTACGGTAAATGATTATCGACCGATTAGTCTTTGTAATGTTGTGTATGAAATAGGAGCTGAAGTGTTGGCTAATAGGTTAAGAGAGATATTGCCAGAGGTGATTTCAGTCAATCAAAGTGCGTTTTTGAAGGGACGGTTAATTTCAGATAATATTCTTTTAGCACATGAGCTTGCGGAATTTATTAGGGAAGAAAGGATAGGAAGGAATGTTGTTTTTGGATTGAAATTGGATATGAATAAAGCCTATGATAGGTTAGTTGGGATTTTTTGGTAGCAATTATGGGTGAATTGGGGTTTCCTCAGAAATGGGTGCAGCTGGTTTCACAACGTATTTCAACAGTCTCTTTTTCGGTTTTGTTTAACGGGACTCGATCTGAATTTTTCCATCCGAATGTTGGTCTAAGACAGGGTGACCCACTCTCACCCTATCTAATTTTATTGGTTATGCAAGCATTATCTGACGGTTTTGAGCATCTGTCAAATCAAGGTATTTGTAGGGACATTGCCATTAGCAAGAAATCCCCCCCTATATCCCACTTGTTATTTGCTGAGGATTGTTTCATTTTTCAAAATTTTGAAATGTCGGAAGTTTGGTGTCTGAAATGGTTTTTGAGAGCTTTTTGTTCGCAATCAGGTTTGCTCATTAATTTCCAAAAATCAGAACTTTATTCCAGCCCAAATTTATCCATCAACGCAAGTTGGAGGTCATGTTGGGTGTTAAAAAAGTGGATAAACCAGGTATTTATCTTGGCACAAATCTGGGTTTTCCTGGTAGATCGAAAGGGGAGATTTTTAATACTATTCTTGACAAAACTCAGGGTAAGTTAAAAGGATGGAAATGTGAATTGTTGAACGTTGCTAGAAGGGGGGTGTCATGCGTTACATTCTATTCCAGTTTATTTAATGCCGGTTTTTCAAATGCCGATTTCTTTTTTGGAAAAGTTGACAGGCATTATTAGGAATTTTTTATGGAATTCAAACCAGGACAAAGGTGTTAGTTGGAAGAAGTGGACCCATGTGTGTTTACCAAAATAACGGAGTGGATTGGAGTTTAGAGATCTTAGGTGTTTTAATCAAGCTTTACTAGCTAAACAAGCATGGAGACTGCTGTCTAATTTGAATATGTTGCTATCTCAAGTTCTATTTTTTGCTTGCTAAGAAGGCCAACAATGCTTCGTGAGGATGGAGTAGTCTTTTGTGGGGTAGGGATCTCCTAAATTCAGGCATCCATTGGGTTGTGGGGAATGGTAAACAGATTATGCCTTTTGGGGATCAATGGATACCAGTGGTATCTAATCCATTGAAGGGGAGGGATATCAATAGGTTATTGCCTAGTATGAGAGCAGAGCACTTGATAGATAATGAGCAGAAATGTTGGAAAGAATCTCTGGTTATACTTTTTTTCCTTGAAGATTGTATTAAACACATTCTCACAATTCATATTCCGACACATCTTTGTGAGGATAAAATAATTTGGAGTCCTCTTAAGAGCGGGGAATATTTGGTTAAGTCTGGGTACAAACAAGCATTATTGGTGTGGAAAAAGTTGTGGCAATTAAGGTTGCCTTCTAAATGGGCTTTATTTATTTGGAAGTGTCTCTATAGAATCCTTCCAGTACAGTGGAAGTTAAGAAGGCGAGGCATGGAAGTTGATATGTTGTGTGCTCGTTGTAACAACAATGAAACCCTTGAACATGTGTTTTTCGATTGTTATTTTTCACAAAGGGTATGGAGGGATCCATGTTGGGGCTAGATTTTAGCATAGGATCACCTATATCTGTTTTTTAGGTGGTTCAAGGATTGGGTGGATCAGGTTAAGGATGAAAAAATTATTCTTCACTCAGTGGCTATTCTTTGGGCTTTATGTTTACAAAGGAATAGTTTTGTATTTCATCAACATCCTAAGACTATCAATGAAACAATTGAAGAAGCAAAGCAATTTTTCATGTTGGCTATTTCTAATGAATGTCAGACTCCATTAGCGCATAATGACAATAATGTTGATAGTGGGAGTAAACAACAAGCTACGTGTATTTTGTAGTATACACAGGATCACATTGGGGAGTCTCAATCCTTCAAGATTATCATTGATGGAGCATGGAAATCGCCTTACAGTGGTGCAGGGATCGCTTGGCTTTGCATAGACAGTAGGAATAAAACAATATCAAAATGCGGTTGCAGTGAATCCTTTTCAGAGTCCACTAGCGGCAGAAGCAAAGGCATGTTTGGCAGCTATTTGTTGGGCACAAGACAATGGGTTAAAATGAATTACTATTCAAACTGATTGCCAAGTTTTGATTCGTATGTTCCAGCAACAAGGAAAAGGCCCAGAATGGCAGATAGTTACTATTATTAATGATATTAGATATTATAGTAAGGATTTTGATTATGTTTGTATAATTAAGGTAGACAGAAATGTAATCTAACCAGCGCGTGTTGGCAACTGATGTAATTAATTTTATTTGATATAATGTGATGTTTAGTCTTTAAAAAAAAAAAAAAAAACACGATTTTCAGTTGGACCGATGTGTCTTGGAAAAAACAATTTAAAATCTAATGGTGTGCTGGATGATCCTGAGATACCAAGTAGGACTGAGTAAGGAATTCGTGAAATTCGTAATTTGATCTGATCTAGTTTAATTTGGTAGGTTTGAATTGATTTTTTGAATTCGTGGTTCGGTTCCGGATTAAAAAATTAAAAATCCGTAATACACGAATTGGTTCCGGATTAAACTCCACGGTTTCAGATTGGAACCGATCCGGACCGTATACAAATAGCCTATATTTATATTATACACCTTCCTACATAGTATCTTATCTTATTATATATAAAACCTAAACCCGTATAATATCTTCTTTTATTGTTTTTGTTTGTTAGTTTTTAGTTTTAATTTGTAATAATCTAAATACTTATGGTGGAACCAGTTTTCTTATGATTGTTTAAATTCTAGAACAATATGTTGCTATTATGGAAAAGCATGTTGCTATTGTGGAACTAATATGATACTATGTTTATATTTTTATGAAATTAAAATATTCTATATATATATATATTTTTTGTTATTTAGTTATGTGAATTCGTGGTCCTAAACCGATCCAATCTGTGTTTAAATGGATTGGTTTGGATTGGTTTAAAAAAAGGGATTTGATTGGTTCCAATTTTTCAAGAACAATAGATAACGAATTAATCTTAATTTTATCCCAATCTAAACCATGCTCACCCCTACGACAAAGACTTTGTCCATTATGAAAGCCTTTAATTTTTTATTTTATTTTTTAAAAAAAAGCAAGATTATCATGCTCTAGTCTGCATTTTGTTGTTAGCAATAATCTCATCCAAGCAATAAAAATAAAAATAAATAAAATAAACACACAAAAATTATGGTAAAATAAAAATCAAAAAATATGGACGTAACATTTATTATAAATATATACATATATAGAATAGAAATCAAGACAAATGTTCAAAAGACATTAAGAAGACTAATCTAATGTATACTAGATCACAAATTTAAATAAAAAATCGTAGATAGAGATAATAAAATTTTAATTGCTGTTTATGTATTTTTTTTTATTTTATTTCTTTCTTTTCGTAAATCTTTACTCAAATTCATAATTCACACAAAATTCTTCACCATTGCACCGAAAAAATGATTGACACAAAACTTTAAAAGAAGCCTCTAAAAAGTCTGTAAGGCTAAGCCAATTGAAGAAATAACAATGTTTGGTAACCCGAATTTTCATAGTTCGAATGGCTCGAATGTTTAAAATGACGTTGTTTCTAGGATAAAACGACTTCGTTGTGATACATTCGAGCCATTCAGGTCACACAAATTTAGACTATCAAGCATTTTTCTTGAAGAAAAAAATATTTAAGCATAATATGCACTAAGCACACTAAAATTAGGGCCCTGTTTGTTTCGATGTAAAATATTTTACATTAAAAATAATTTTATGTAAATTGATTTTATAAAAAATATTCTCTTTTTATTTTTTTGATGTTTGGTTGATACTTGAAATAATTTTTTTGGGAAAGACTATGGCATATATCCCTCAAAAGATATATATCATATGCACCTTATAATTAAAAAAAAGTAAATATCATAACTAAAAAAAATCATAACCAAACAATACATAAGGTATGAGTCATGACTAAAATAATGTTATAATTAAGGAAGACAATGACATAACTTAGGGGTGTATATGATGAGTCTGGATCCTTTCCAGTGCTCCTCTCCGGCTCTTTCTCCTATTGACGGACAGGATTCCGCCACGTCACCCATAACAAAACCTACGGCTCAGATTAACTAAAAAAAAAGTTGAATGGTTGAATTACATTCAACACGCATCTCACACTCTGTCCCACGTCAACTCACACACACTCACTCTCTCTCTCTCTCTCTCCCTCTCTCTCTTCTAATAAAAAATTAAAAAATATTTTCATCTTTTTAATTTTATTTTCATAATATTTTATAAAATTAATATCATTAAAAAATACCTTTAAAATGAGATTAATATTAAATATATTTAATAAAAAATTAAAATAAATAAAAAATAATCACTATGTTTAGTTATGTTTGAAATTATTGTTTTTTAAATATAAAAATGAATTTAATGAAATAAACACACAAAAATCATATATTTTTAAAACTCTCAAAAACAATCTTCATTCCAAAAAAAATCATATGAAAATATTTTTTTTAAAGGAAATAAAAAACATACAAATCCAATCTTTGCATTTAAAAAAAAAAAAAAACATAAATATAATATGTGCATAGGTGCAAATCAATACAATATGTTTTTTTATTTTCATATGATTTTTTTTTTAAATGCAGTTTGTTTTTGAGAAGTTAAAAAATATATGATTTTTGTATGTTTATTTCATCAAATTAATTTTTATATTTAAAAAATAATAATTTCAAAATATAAATAAACATATTAATTACTTTTTATTTATTTTAAATTTTTATTAAAGATATTTAATATTAGTGTATCTTAAAGTATATTTTTAATGATATTAATTTTATAAAATATTATGAAATAAAATTAAAAAGATTAAAATAGTTTTTTTTATTTTTTATTAGAAGAGAGAGAGAAGAGAGAGAGAGAGAGAGAGGGGAGAGAAAGAGTGAGTGAGTGTGTGTGAGTTGACATGGGACAGAGTGTGAGATGTGTGTTGAATGTAATTCAACCATTCAACTTCTTCTTTTTTTAAGTTAATCTGAGCCGTAGGTTTTGTCATGGCTGACGTGGCGCAATTCTATCCGTCGACAAGAGGAAGAGCCGAAGAAGAGCGCTAGGGAAGATCCGGACTCATATATGATAGGAGGTGTGTATAGTAGAATTTCCCAACTATTATATACATTGGATTGAAATCAATGAAAAGCTACCATTTCATTTTTGAAAAAATTAATGTGGTGAAAAGATCAAGCTGAAAGTAAACTTTTTAAAAATTGATTTACGAAATTTTTAATAGTAAGTGATTTGATAACAAAAAAATTTCTTAAAAAGTGTTTCACTTTTCTTTTTTTTTTGTTCAGTCAAATGGCGAAAAATATAAAAAAGCATTTGAGGAAAAAAATCTTTAAACTCCAAACAAACAAATCTACATTTGACATTTGACATTTGGGACACACTCTGTGACCGGTGTGAATTTTATTGGGGATATTTATTTAAAAAAAATTTATTCACTTTTTATTTTGTCTAAATTATTTTTTTATATTTCAATAAGTCTTATAGGTGACATAGTTATCGAAATACTCCTAATAATAATAAGGTGAAGCGCAAACATTTATACTGTTAAATTTATTTAATGTGAATATTCATATCATGGAACATTCAAAATAGTCCAAAATAGTGCACACCAAGTTGGTAACAGTTTAAAAAATATTTGTAAGAGTGAAATTATTCATAAATTACCTCAAATATGATAATTAAGATTTAATTTATCAATTGTCCAAAATAATAGAACTTAAATATAAGAATATCTTATGAACTAATTGAGATACGAGGATTTTTTAATAAATTCTTAAATTTTATTTTATTTAATCTTTTTGTCTTTAAGCTCCCTTTGATTGACTGTAACGTAAGATGTTTTCAGCAAAAAAAAATATTCTTATTTTTCAGTGTGTGGTAGTACAAAAACTAGGTAAAATAATTGATACTGGGAAAAATGAGTTACCAAATGAAAAATTGAATTAAGGGTTTAAGTAAAAAATTAAAAAGAAAAATATATATATATAAATAAATATAATTATATTTTATTCATATTTATTTATTTATTTATTTTTCTTTTTAAATCCATCTCTAAATCTATGATTCGTCAACGTTAAGCCTAGTTAAATATTTGCTAACATCGCTGTAAGAACATATAATTCTAATCTACATGTTTACCTGCTCTAGCTAAGGGCAAACTTTAGGATGTGGTAGCCCATCTGATAGTTTAATCCATATAGTAATGAGTATAGCATCGGTAGCCGTTAGATCTATAATTTTATAGTTGTAACTTGTGAGCTTAGTAATTGTTTGCGGTGATGGATTGCAACAATTTAGGATGGGTTGTGATACATGGGATAGTTTGTCACTTTCAACTCTACGGGTACCTGTATTGTCCTTATATTATTTCATGTGATGATTATGTTAGTTATACTTTTGGGATGCGGAGTTGCTCCTGTACAACAGCAACTGCTGTGCTCCACTATGGCACCGTTTTGTTGCTTTCCATTTCAACACTGGCATTTTTTTGTTTCAAATTTCAATTGTATTTTTTTTTTTCTTCCAAATTTCTTTTCTTTCTCTTTGTCCTTTAACTCTACATGGTCCCTATAATATATATATATGAATAGTTATATACAAATAAAAAAATTATACAAAATTTTCATAGTAATATGATTTTATGTGAGTTTTTTTATTTTAAAATAAAACACTTATGAAGATGATTTTTATATATAAAATGATATTGTCACATAATTTGTAATATTTTTTGAATATTATTTACAAAAAATCATTTAAAAAAAATAGTATTATGTGCACCTTTAAAAAGGTTCATATGTCATGCACTTCATAATGTACCACAAAATAGCAAAATTTTTTTTACCACAAAGAAAAAAAAAACTTTTAATTCACCATAAAAAATGTATAACTTTTGCCACAAAGTGACATAATTTCATCATTCGTAATTTTAGATTGTGCATAATAAATTTGTTATTGATAACTTTTATTGACATAGCATCTCCAACCTTTCATCAATTATTTTTATCGAATTTAATCCCAAATTGAATAAAAAAATTAATTTCATATGAACTACTCCAATCTTTTTATCAAAATATTTTTAAAAATTCTTCTCTTATCTACTAATCATCAAATTTGATAGAAAAAATCATCTCTAATGCCTCATCTTTTAAATTTTTTTATCAAATTCAAATTTAATAAATAAAAAAAAACTCTGCCTTGATTTGATAAACATTTGATGAAAGGATTAAGGAAGATTTTTGAACACTTTTTTTATCAAATTTAAATTTGATGAAAAAAAATGTGAAGAAATTGAGATGCTTTAATACACCATAAAAAATTGGAGAGCAAAAATAAGTAAATCATACTCCATAATTTGGTCCGTAGTTTTATAATTATGGTTTTAGTTTGGTTACATTTTTACCTTTTGCACATTATGTGAACTCAATGCACATTTTTTAATGGTAAGCAATTTTTTTTTTTTTTTTTCTCTTTTTGTGGTCAGAAAAATTATGTTATTTTGTGGTATATTATGAAGTGAACATATGGACCTTTTTAAAGGGTGCACATGATACTATTTTTTTAAATGATTTTTTTTTTTGTAAATACTATTCAAAATACTACAAAAATTATGTGACAATGTCATTTTTATAAATAAAAATTATCTTCATAAGTGTTTTATTTTAAAATGAAATACTCCAATTAAATCATATCACTATGAAAATTTTGTAATTTTTTTTTATTTGTATGTAATTATTCACATATCTCTATTATATAAGGAAAGGGGTCTTTTTAATGATAAGGCTTGTAGAAGCTCTAAACTCTTAAACTAAAATTTTTGATTTTTTGATTTTTTAAGTAATACAAAACATTCTATTGGTTAAATTCTTATTTAATCATAACTATAGCGATCTCGGGTTTTTCCCCTTTATGTATAGTATTCTGGACTTGGGTTCCATGGTTGAGTATTGTTGTATATGTCTCTTTCCGTCCTTTAATTCTTTGTATTTGAGTTTTAGGATGGGTTGGGTAGGTTTGTAACAGGTTCGGTGTGTTTTGAAACAAATGGTTGCTGCCCAGTTTTTAGTGTCTTCGCTCGAGCAAGGTTTTTGTCGCTCGAGCGAGCTTTGTGTTTTAGTTCCTTCGCTCGAGCCAAAGTTCCTTCGCTCGAGCGAGCTTTGAGTGGTGTGTCTAGTGGCTCGAGCGAGCATTCTTGCGCTCGAGCGTACGTCTGTGTCTAGTTTGGACCTGAAGGTTGTGTTTCTTGGCTCGAGCGAGCTTTCCTTTGCTCGAGCAAGCGAGGACTATGTTTTGGGTTTCTTTGCTCGAGCGAGCTTTCCTTCGCTCAAGCGTACTTCTGGGTTGCAGACCCGAAGCTTCACGTTGTTCGCTCAAGCAAGGCTTTTTACGCTCGAGCGAGGTTTCTTTGTGTCTGGTCGCTCGAGCGACCACTCCTTCGCTCGAGCGAGTCTCGAGTATATCAGTTCGCAGCAGCGTGTTTTTACATACTTTTTCACTCTCTTCTTCCTCCAAACCCTAGATCCGGCACACACTCTCTCTCTCTACATACACTTTCTCTCTACAAGTACCCTTGGTTCTTGGGCGTGTCTACCCTAATCCCTTTGTAAAAAGTGTGGAGCTCTGTGTGGGCTACATTTTGATCCGAAAAAGTTGGTGTTTGGAGCATCTTGGGTTTTCACCTTCATCTCCTTTGAGTCTCTTCACTTGAGGTAGGGATGATCTACTCCTTTCTATGAGTTTTGACACAAATATTGGGTATTTTGTATAAATGGAGGGTTAAGGAAATTTTGGAAAGTTAAAGTTTTGATTTGGAATATATAAAGAGGGGTTATAAATTGTTGAGCATTATGTGTATGTGAGACCTTAAAAAAATGGAATTGTTGTTGTAAAATTGATGAAATTGAACCTTAGGGCTAAAGTTGAGAAAATGGGGAAAAAGCCCTAATTGACATTAAATAATTAATTTGGGGAATTATGGGAATATGAAATTGAGTTGATAATTATCAAATTGGATGGAATTGTAGTTGAATGGTGTAGTTGGATTGATTAATCACTCACCTATGAAATTGTTGATAGTTTATCTATTTGATAAATTTATTATCTGTTTAGAAATAATTGACTTGGGCTATCGGTGGAGGATAGTCTTTATTGTTGTAGACACTGTATGTTGATTAGGAAAAACTGAAACTAATCAAATGAGTTATGTCATTGAATATGACGGTTGAATTAACACATTGAATATGTGCCTGGATTGATCATTGTATATGATAAAACGTTTAAATACATTGCATATGTACCTGGTTTGGGAGGAGATAGGGGATGTATTCCATGGTTTGGGAGGAGATAGGGGATGTACTCTCAAACCTGTTAGGGAGAAGGTAGGGGATGGCCTCCAATGATAACTAAGTTGGCCGGAGTGTTCAGGGTGAAAGTCTCGAAATCTTAATTACGTTTGCATAACGTAGATGAATTGAAGTATTGAAATGTTAATAATATGAGTTGTAGTCTCATTTGAAATGGAAGTATTGAAGTGCTAGTAATATGAGTTGTAGTCTCATTTGGCACTAATTATGATTGTTATGCGAGTAATATGAGTTGTAATCTCATTTCGAACTGTTTGGATAAATAATGAGCCATATCTATGAACTAGATTGGAAAATGAAACGAAAAAGGATTAAAACATGGTTGTGACTATGGGTTGGTTATGGAAGGGATGTACGTTGATGTATATGAGTTAAACATTTATCAAATGCTAATATTTTAGTTAATTCTCATATTATGTTTAGCGTATCTCTATTGGGCTTTGGCTCACTGTAGACGTGCTCCCGGGAACTCTCCGATGTCCGCGCTCGAGGGCGCGAAGTCGTTTTGTTCTGAGCTACTATAGTTCGGACTCAAATGTCACGGTTCTGAATCTAATCTTACAATGTGTGATGTAAGACCGATAAATCACCAAAGAGTCCAAATCCGGCAAATCGTTTTGGAAAACTGATTTTTATAAAGAAGTGCCAAACATGGACTGCTTTGCCAGATACAGAGTCGCTACCTAAATATTTTATTTTTGGGGAATTTAGGAAACCCTGACTCGTGCCTAAGGCCATGTATCCGTCATCACCAAAGTTGCCTCGGCTCGGGAACTTTGGTACGATTAGGGAAGGTCATTTAATGAGCACCCCGGCTCGCCCGATCAAAGATCGGCCTGTACTAAGCATGATATCTTGTTTTTGAAAACACATGTATTCTTATTCCGATTAATTAGCTAATCTTACTATGTGATGTACACAGCATACAAGTATAGACTAGATCGCCTAATTTGGAACAAAGCATTGCATATCCGTTTGTTTGAAAATGGTTTGAAGTTTGCTACTCGCAAGTAGGCTAAAATGCGGATTTCAATGAATTGTTCCAATTCAGGTAATCCAACCTTCACCTACAGGCATTTAGGCAGTTATAGCAAATAAGCAATTAGCCTCATGGCAAGTATGCTTTCATGGCAACATTAACACATATGCAGTATACTAAAGCGTAAACACTCACAGTGTACTTCGAGCCAAAACAAAGAACTGGTTAGAAATCATGCATGATCCTAGTTCATGTTAAGATGGCTAATGCAACACATGCAACAATGCAACTAAAATAGGCTCGGCTATCTAGAATGTCATGTGAAATGCAACTTGATACATGTATTCAAATTGGAATTGAAATACAATGCAGTTAGTATGATGCGCCGAGCCCGGTGCATGCAACACAGATGAATGGATACACACATGCAAGCATAAGGTATGCTAAATGAAATATGCCCTAAAACTAACCATCGTAAGCGGTTAAGTAAAAGGGAGAAAGAAATGGGGGTTGGAAAACATGCATCACACACACGCACGCTTATTACAACATTACGCCCTCTCGACGGAGGGACCAAATAAAGAGCTAACTAGCTAATCTAAGCTAATTAAGCTAATTATTACACAACAAATTAATTAACTAATCCTAGTTAACTAATTATTACAAAACAAATTGAAATAGCTAAACGCATTAACTATTAAAGTACAAACCAAAGCAAAAGCCAACTATCTAAAGCATAGCAGCTAAGGAAAGCAGTAAATCAAGAGCCTCAGAGGGAGAGGAATGCATGCAAGTCCGGTCGCCTCATTCGGAAATCCAATGCGTTGCCCCGATTTGCCTTTGTTTTCATTTGTCCTTAGAAACTTGCACCAAGCTCCAGAAAGCTGAAACTTTACCTTGGGAGTCCTGTGGGAGGGTGACCGACCACTTTTGGTCTCTCCAGACACCTGCCGACCACTTTTGGTTGTTGAAAAACCAGAAAAGTGGTCGGCCAGCTACTTTTTCTAGCTGGCCGGCCAGTTGTTGCTGCTAAATCCCAGTTTGCTGCAACAGAGAGCAAAAAAGGGCATGGCAATGTATTTGCAAGATATGTGTGCACAACCACCCTCCCTATCATGTCATGAGCTCAAGGGAGTGTGGTTCTCGACCCTCGGGCCAGCAATCGCGCATTTCAATGCGTAATGGCCGAGAGGCGAAGTTGCACAATTCAATATGGAATGAATGCACAAGTAAACACATAAAGCCTAGAACTCTATCATGTATGATCAAGAGCGTCGGCGACCAAGAATCGAGGCACATTTCATCACTCTAAGTATGAAACGTCCCTCGTTTCCCGTGTTTGGACTAACACCTATTCCAAACACCAATGCAAACAAGCATGGCAAACATGCAATGTAACTTAAACATGCAAGCATGCAACTACATGGCATACACAATGCAATGTGATATGATCAACTTAACAAAGTTAATGACATGCGAACAATGCTAATGCATGCATGCACAATGCAATATAATAAGGGCAAATTAGCAATGTTAGGGCCATGTATACACAATGCAAGGAACAACTTGGCATACACAATGCAAATAACCACATGGCATGTACAATGCAATGTAAGATGGCATACTCAATGCAATGATTAATATGGCATACTCAATGCAATATACATGGCATAATCAACGGACTTAAACCAAAAGGGGTAGACCTTAGTCATGCCCAAATCAGTGGCCATTGGTGATGAAATTAAGGCACATAAAGCACATACAAACATGCACAATGCAATGGCCTATCAAAGAGGCCTAAGAGCACAACTCTCAAGAGTGCTCAAAGAGTGACAAAAGTGGAAGTGTAGCAACACTAAAGGCACTGAAATTAGACAAGAAATGATGCCAAATCACTTAATCAACACAAGCAAGGCATGCAAAGGTCCTTAAGGCTTAAGGCAAGCAAAGAGGACTACACATGAGGCATGCAATACATGGCACAAATGCATGAACTAAGCATGGACAGAGCTCAAGTGGGTCAAAATAATGACCTAAAAATGCTGAGACGAGGGCTCAAAGGCCTAGGCATGCAAGCATACGAGCTAAGGCATAAACTAGGCAACAATGCATAATACTCAAAGGCATTCAAAGCATGAATAAAGTGGGAATATGGCAATGCTAAATGCTCTGAAATGTCATGTTAGATAATGCCAAATCATGTACACAACATAAATGAAGCATGCAATGGTGCTCAAAGCTTGAGGCAAGCAAGAGCATTTGTACTACAAGTATACAAAACATGAAGCATGTGGTTAAGGCAACCCAAAATAGTCCTAGAACATGTTAAAATGAGTCTAAAACATGTATGGAAGGAAGCCAAAACAAGCTAGCATGAGGAGCATAAGGCATGGTGCATACAAGGCAAATAAGGTGGATTACACTACACCTATTAAGACCAAGCATGGAATGACTTAAGCAACAAAGATCAGAGTTATATCATGGCATAATAACCCCCAAAACACATTGAAATGATGGCTCGTAAGCTATGGCATGAAGGCATACGAAATGATCCATGTTAAGGCATAAAACACAAACTCTCCAAAGCATGGAATAAGTGAAAGATGCAAGTGTATGGCCACACTACATGGACTGAAGTAACATAACTAATGATGCCAAATCATTGAAATAAGCCAAGTAATGCATGCTAGAGGATTCAATACACAAATCTAACAAGCTAGATTGAACCAATGCTATACAAAGCAAGTCATGCATGACCAAAACAACCAAAATCAGACCTTAGACATGATAAAACATGAACAAAATCTTCTTTAAGCTAAGCCAAAAGCATGCTAAAATGACATGTCACAACATGATGCATGTTAGGCTATTTCAAGGGATTGCACTACAAGTGCAAGGAGCATACAAAGGCTAACCAAACCAAACCTAAACGGAGGTATGACATGATAAAACATCACCAAAGACATGCTGAAATGGACTCAAACCAAGCTAAAATGACATGTTACCTCATGAAGCATACAAAGCTAGTTTAAGGGATTTACACTACAAGTGTATTAGGCATGCAAGAGCCAACCAAACTAACCCAAAAAAGATCTAAGGCATGTTAAAAAAACACCAAAAACTCACTGAGATAGCTCCAAAACAAGCTAGAAAGACATGCTCAAACATGAGGCATAGAAGACTAGATTGTGTGATTTACACTACAAGTGTATTAACCATGTATGGAGTGACCAAACTAAGCAAAAATAGTGGTATGCCACAGAAAAATAACCACAAATACAAGCTAAGATATGGTCAACATACACTCGTAAAGATGCTTAAACATGAGGCATTCAAAACAAGTAAACAAGACACAAAGGAGAGGGGATGACCCTCTCCTATTTAGGACACCAAAACCACCTTTCCACCACTGAAAATCCTCTAGATTTCAGTGGTAGAAAGGTCATGCAAAGGATTTAACAAGAGCCTAAATGGATGGCTCAAAATAAGGCCTAACAAGGCCTAAGAGGGAGTAAACCACCCCAAACGAAAAAGAGACCTAAAACAACTATTTTAAGCACTTAAAAACAGAACTTTTTCTAGTTGAAAGCTAAGCTCAAAATAGCATGAAAATAGGCTCAAAAGCTTAAGCAAGAATGGGGGTTTTAAAGGTCAAAGACTCACCCTTGAAGACCTTCTTTATTACTAACTGCAACTCACAAGTTCTTTGAGCTTAAATCAGTCCAAGAACACCAAAAACAACTCCTTAGGACCTCAGCTACCCAAGGATGGTGTTGAGTGTGTTTTGTGTGTTAAACTAAGACAAATCTACACTTTTGAAGCACAAAAATGAAGAACCAAGCAAGATAGATACAAAACTATATGTATCTCTCTAAGGGCAATTTTCTGAACCTAGAGGAGGGAGGAGGGAGGAGGGAGGAGGAGCCTTCCTCTTATAGACGAGGAAAGGCAAAGCTTCTAGGAGAAGCTAAGCACCAAGGCAATCCCTCCATACACGTGTATGGAGGATGGCCCTAATGTCCTCCAACTGTGCCAGCTGGAGGAAAATATCTCCAAAAAGGTGTCAAAAAGCAGCCGACCACTTGAAGTGGTCGGCCTGCTACTTAAAGTGGTCGGCTGACCACTTCAAGTGGTCCTCAAAGACAAAAACTAGTCAGCCATGATGGGAGAAAGTCCAGGGCATGAAAACAATGCAGTGGTGTAGTGGCCGACTAGAAAAGATGCCCCAAAGACCAAGAAAGCCAGTTGTCCGACCAGAAAACTGGCTAACAGATGAAGAAGTGGTCGGCCAGGAGAAATACTGGTCTCCCACTCTTGGACCACCTTCCAAATAAGGAAAACAAGGTTTGTACCAAAAACAAACCAAAGCGGATGCAAGACGAAAGATCAATAGGCAAAGCACGCGGCCGAAAACCTCGAAAACTAGTCTACGAGCATCAAAAGTGGTATGCAACCACAAAAGTGGTCTCCCGGACCACAATGTCCCTCTAGGCAGAGGCAACAAGGTGTGATTCAAAAATCACGCCAAACGAAGAACGTTAAGCGGTCTCGAGACAAGGCGCACGGTCAAAGGCTCCAAAAATCGAAAACTAGTCTCCAAACAGGAAAAATGGCCTACGACCACAAAGAGATGGTCTACAAGACCTCTCCCTCCCTCTGGGAAGAGAAAACAAGATTCGGTCCACAAACCGAGCCGAAGCACAAAAGAGTTCAGAGGCCCGGAGGTAAGGCTCTCAGCCAAAACTCCAAAACCTCTAACGAGCACCACATGCACTATCACCGAGCGCTCAATCGATGACGTCTGAGTCTTAAGGTCGGTAAAAAATGGGGTGCCTACACTCACCCTATGTGGGACATCATTTTCAGGTACATGTGATATGTCGCCTCCAAGGATGTAGCTTGGGAGGTTTAGAAGCTGAAGGCTTATTTTTGTGTAGTTATCTTTTGTATTACATGTAATTCAAGCCTAGGGCTTAATCTGTTAAGAATTAGAATTCTTTTTGTTGAAACCAAGTGTTGACTTGGAAAGTTTGTAAGCCCGAAGGGCATTTACTTTTGTTGTCAACATGTAATACTTTTTGTAAAGAATACTCTGATGTTTGGAATATAATGCTTCTTTTTCTGTTTTATGGATCTTATGAATGAATGAAGTATGTCTTATTTTGAGGGCGTTACAATAACAATAAAACTCTAATTATTCCATAAATTACGATTTTTAAAAGGAAAGTATGCTCAATTATTTTAAAATTTAAATTTGTGTGCTACTATATATGGAAGCAATTCACTAAAATCTAATTATTTTTTATTTTAAAAAAAGTCTATTGGTTAACTCTAATTTAACCATAACAATTAAACTCTAATTATTCCATAAATTTCAACTTCTAAAAGAAAAGTATGCTCAATTATTTTAAAATTTAAATTTGTGTGCCACTAATATGGAAGCTGTGGAGGATAAAAACTCAAGCCCAAAGCCTAAGTAAATTAAGATACGGCCCAAAGCATTTACACCTGGCCAAGACAAAGTTCCAAATAAAAGGCCCAAGTCCTTAGAAAATCTAGTTGCAAAGAAAACAAAGTCACGTGATAAGATATTTAAACAAGATCACTTTCTGAAAAGAGATCCGTGATATGAAGGAAAACCCTTGGATCAAATAGAAATCAACGATAGAGATCAAAACTGACAGAAGAAAGGATACGAGATCAACCGACTTTGATAAACTAAGCATTCGATAAGAAAAATCCAACGATAAAAAATGTGAACCCAAATACAACAGCTCCGACAATAGCAGATCAAGACAACTAGACCACTTGCCCGACTAATGCCTGAAGGCATAAAACAACATTGGATCGGGTCACCTATCCAACGGTCAAGATACCAGGTGTCCACACTATAAAAGGAAAAAAGAAAATCGTTTAATGGCAGGTACAAAAAAGATATTTTCTTGAAAAAAAAAACAAACAATATGTTTGAACAGTATTCTAACTTGATCGTCGGAGGGTCTTCCCGACCAACCATGGTCGGGACAGATCAATGACGTCTTAGCATTTGTCTTTTCTACAGAGCAAAGGAAGGAGCAGCTGTGGAGAAGAAATTTCACCCTTCCACAATTGGCGCCGTTTATGGGAAGCTCGAGACAAGATGAGTGTCCATCCCGCTCTGGACGAAAAACCAACTCACCCCCAAATTTTCCAATCAAAAATATGGCTAGTGGAAATTTCAACCACGATTCCAATAATACACCTGAAAATTCAGTGTCAGTAGCTCAGCCAAATCCCGAAACCGAACAAGGTCGACTCATTGAACAATTAATGGCAGAAGTGGAAGCACTCAATGAAGAACTACGTGCGACTTAAAGAAGGCCCGTCGAGCAAGTCAAGACTACCGATCGATAAAAACAACCAAATCACCATCAGCCCATGAGCCAGACCGCTAACAGCAACCCTGATCGAATGCAGAAAAATGTCAGGTCACCCGAAGGGATTCTTCAGATAACTCGAAGAATGACCTGAGAAGCTAGCTTGATGGTTAAACCAAGGGCCATCCAAAACCCGTCAGATAAAAACTCTTCACAGAGGATTTAGCATCCCCTTTTTCTCGAGTAATAGATGGTGTGAATCTACTAAAAAGGTTCACCCCGCCAAAATTCAACTTGTATGATGGCAAAGGGGATCCGACCAGCCACATCCAACATTACACGCAGGCCATGACATTGTGGAGCAACAATGGCCTGATCATGTGTTGAATGTTTTCCTCAAGTTTAGAATAGATGACATTGCGCTGCTACTACAAATTGGAAGCTCGATCCATCAATGATTGGGCACAACTGCAGCAAGCATTCGTTTCCCGCTTTGTCACCAATAGCCAGCCGCCAAAAGAGATTGATGTGCTCCTCATAATGAAAAAAAGAAGATACGGAGAGGCTACGGGAGTATTCTAGTAGATATTGGGCAGCTTATAACGAGATCAATAACTGCATTGAACAACTGGCAGTTGCCTCATTCAAGTTAGGGTTACTACCAGAGAGCAAGCTTCGACAGTCTCTAACGAAAAAGCCACCAACCGATGTGGGAAGTCTAATGAGACAAGTCGAACAATATTGCAAGATTGAAGAAGACAAAAGAGGCGTTGAAGAACCGAAACCTATTCGGATCCCAACTAAGGCTCCAAGAAAAGATGAGAAGAAATCTCTGGACAACAAAAGAAATGAGTCAAACGCAATCGCCGACTAGCCAAAAATCCGAAATGAGGTCGTCCGAGCAGTTATCACCACGTTCACTAAGCCAATATATCGCTTGATGTCAAAAATCCAAAATGAACCTTACTTTTCTTGGCCGCCCTGAATGCTTGGCGATCCATCACTTCGTAATCGAAGATTGCGTTGCTTTTATCATAAGGATCATGGACACCTCACAGAGGATAAGCAATTTCTGGAGGAATTGGTGCAAAGCGGACACCTACGATCTTATGTTGACTTGTCCACAGATCGAAATGAGAATATTAGGGACAAAGTTAGGGAAACACAGCCCACGACAACTATCAATATGATTTATTCGGTTCCAAGAAAAGGCTCATAAGTCGGGAAGCAACACCAACACTCCGAAGAGAAATTATGTCCCTATCAGAGATGGCTGCAAAAAAGGGTTCGTTCATCCACAAGGATTTCTTTCTCTGATGAGGATCTGGCATGGGTCCATCATCCCCATAATGATGCGCTAGCAGTAACACTACAAATTAGAGAATTCGTTGTTAGAAGGATATTGATCGACCAAGGTAGTTCGACAGAAGTCATGTACTACGAACTTTTCAAAAAATTGGGATTGTCCTAGGAAGCCCTGCTTAATGTGGAGTCCCCACTCTATGGCTTCAACTCGAGTCCAGTATTTCCTTTAGGACGAATCATTCTGCCAATCAAAGCTGGAGAAACAGTCCACCAAGTCGAATTTCAGGTGGTTAATGTGCCATCTCATTATAATGCCATCATAGGTAGAACTTGGCTCCACTAAATGGAATCCATCCCATCCACCTTTCATCAGGTTCTACACTTTCCAGAAGCTAACGACGTCAGGACCATCTGGGGGGACCAGACAATGGCAAAGCGATGTATGGTAGTATCTTCAACTCGGCCACCAGCAGTTCAAACAAATGACTCAAAAGAGGAAGCTGAACCCGAGACTAGAGCTAAGAGTGCCGAAAAACTCAAAAAAGTACCAATTGAACCTGAAAACGAACACAGATTCTTCTTGGGGTCTTGTTTTTCTTTTCGGTTCTGTTGTTCTTTCGCTGTTGCGAGTGTGGTTATATGTTGTAGGAAGTCTTGAGTTAGTTTTGTGGTGTTTTCTGTTCTTCTTTTATTTGTTGTAGGGCGTACCTGGGGTATGCCCCTTGTAAACTTGTACATTTTACTGTCTTTATTTTATGACTTACTTACCCAAAAAAAAACCTTGCCCTAGAAGAGAAAAGTCAGCTGGTGGATTTCCTACTCTACTACCGAGATATATTCACCTGGACACCTTATGATATAGAAGACATCGACCCAAGGGTGACAAGCCACAAATTACATATGAGTTCGAACTTACGACCAGTGATACAGAAGAATAGAAGGCCCACACCTTAACACATTGACGCCGTCAAAGAGGAAGTAGCTAAATTACTTGAGGCGAATGCCATTCGGGAAGTTTAATATCCGAAGTGGTTATCCAACACTATAGTCGTTAAGAAAAAAGAACGGCAAATGGAGGGTGTGCATGGACTTCACTGATCTAAACAAAGCATGCCCCAATGATAGCTTTTTTCTGCCGAAAATTGACCAACTCGTGAATGCAACCTCCGGACACATAAGAATGATTTTTTGGATACGTATCGGGGATACCATTAGATTGCAATGCATCCAGATGATTAGGAAAAAAACCTCATTCATTACACCTGTCGGGTTATTTTGTTACAAGGTAATGTCTTTCAGTCTTAAAAATGTCGAAGCAACGTACCAACGACTGGTCACAAAGATATTCCGCAATCAAATCGGATGAAACCTTGAAGTATACATTGACGACATGGTGATCAAGTCAAAAGAGGCTAGGCATCATCCCGATGATCTCCATGAAACCTTTGAAGTGCTCCATAGATACAAGATGAAGCTCAACGCGGAAAAATGTGCCTTCGGGGTTGGATCAGGAAAGTTCCTAGGGTATATCGTCACTAATTGAGGAATAGAAGCCAATCCCGATCAAATCCAGGCATTGATCAACCTAACCCCACCTTCGACTGTTAAAGGAATCCAAATGCTCGTTGAGATGGCAGCAGCCCTCAATAGGTTCATCAGCCGATCCTCCGATCGATGCCCATCATTTTTCCAACTGACTAAGAAAAAGAACTAATTTGAATGGACCTCAGAATGCGACCACACTCTGTAAGAACTAAAAGGTTACCTAGCCAAACCATCTCTGCTCACTAGCCCCGACGACGGGGAAATGTTGTACTTATACCTAGCAGTTTCTGATCATACCATAAGTTCGGCGCTCGTAAAAGAATCTTTAGATGAACAAATACCAGTCTTCTACGTAAGCAAAACATTAGTCAACGCAGAGACTAGATATCTACCCCTTGAAAAGTTGATCCTAGCATTGGTCATTTTATCTTGCAAATTGCCACATTACTTCTTGGCCCATCCTATCATAGTTTATTTAGTTTTTCCACTTAAGTGAGTCCTGCACCAATCCGACTTTTTAGGTCAAATTTCCAAATGGGCTGTCGAGCTCGGCCAATATGATATTCAGTTCCGACCAAGGATTTCAATAAAAGCGCAGGTTTTGGCTGATTTTCTAGCCGAATTTTCACCAAAGCCAAACACCATAGAGGGCGAAACAGGAATCACACCCTCTACCGACACTGCATGGATATTGCATTACGACGATGCTAGTAACGCTAAAGGTACAAGGATCAGATTCATGTTGATCACACCACACCAACAAACAATTAAAATCTCTGTTCACTTGGGTTTTTTAGTTACCAATAATGAATGTGAATATGAAGCCTTCATCAATGGCCTCACGACCACAAAAATGTTAGGTGCCAAATCTATAAGTGTTTAGTCCGATTCACAACTGGTCGTCAAACAGATGAATGAAGAATAAGCTGCTCGGGATGAACGAATAATAAAGTATCTGGCAGTAGCAAAAGCCACGACCGAGCAATTTCTTTATTTCGAAATTCAACAGATCAGACGAGATTAGAATCACCATGCTGATACACTGGCTAGTTTGGCTACGGCAATTGCACAGACATAACGACGCATGATCGGAGGTGGGCTATTTCCACCTCTAGCATCACCAAGGAAACTGTGTGCCCTATCCATTCTAATGAAAGTTGGATGACTCCTCTCGTTTACCGTAACCCCGACAACAAGGAGGCCCATCGGATCAGACTACGAGCTACATGTTTTTGGTTGAATGATTCAAAGCAACTATTTAGGAAGTCCTATTCAGGCCCTTATCTCAAATGTCTTCATCTCGATAAGGTCGCAAGTGTATTAGATAAGATACATGCCGGTTCATGTGGGGCTCATGTAGAGGGTAGATCATTGGCTCATCGGGCTCTCACACAAGAATATTGGTGGCTTCGAATGTAACGTGACACACAATAACTCGTACAGAAATGTTTGGCATGCCAAAAGTTTTCACCAATCATCCGACAACCCTCTGAAGAACTCAATCCCGTTTCTAGCCCTTGGTCATTCGCATAGTAGGGATCAGACCTCGTCGAGCCATTGCCTCGCGTTCCAATAAATCTGAAGTGATTGATCGTAGCAACAGATTATTTTACAAAGTAGATTAAGGCAGAACCATTGGCCACTATCCGGGATGTCGATATACGGCTATTTTTATGGAGAAACATCATCACAAGGTTTGGGATACCAAAAGCACTTATATCTGATAATGGCACGCAGTTCGATTGTCGAGTGTACAAAGAACTATGTACCCGGTATGGAATCAAGACTTATTATTCCACCCCAGCTTGTCCACAGAGTAATGGGCAAGCCGAAGCTTCAAACAAAACCATTCTAAGTGGTATTAAAAAACTGTTGGAGGCATCCAAAGGGAGATGGGCCGAGGAGCTCCCAGCAGTACTCTGATCATACTGAATAACGCTCCGACATCCAACAGGCGAGACACCTTTCTTCCTCGCCTTCGGGGTGGAAGCCATCATCTCACTAGAGATCGACTTCCCGATAAGAAAGTCTTATTTAGTGGAAAGTGGAGTGAATGACGAAATACTACAAGGGGAACTTGATCTCGCTGAAAAAAGATGCGAGAAAGTAATGATGCGATTGGCAGCATACCAGCAAGACATAGCTCGGGCCTACAATAAGTAAGTAAAACACCGACGGTATGTGGTTGGCGAATTAGTTTGAAAAAATCCTCCCCAATGAGCGAAAAGCTGCCGATGGAAAACTTGGGCCAAATTGGAAAGGACCATACCAAATCACTAGTCTGGCCGGGAAAGGAGCATACGATGTGGCTGATCAACGGGAATGTTCTCCCAGGCCTTGGAATGCAATGCATCTAAGGAAATATTATCATTAAACCTTGTAACTATAATGTAATAACGCTCAACTATGAAGCATAATGAATAAACACAAGGTTGTATCATAAAATCTTCGTCTTATTAAACCAAGCCTCTTATATTACATTATCAATTTTATAAAAGTAAGGAACCGACAAAATTACAAGATCGTGGAACTTATTCCAACAATATTCAATGAATACATACTCCTTCTCCAATCTATCCTCTATCCTATCAACTGAGGCTTTTCCAGCTGTTGGGCCCTTATTCGGAAAAAGAGTTGTTCGGCACTCATTTCAAACTCTGTTTGTTTCAGAGCCATCTCCATTTCATCCATATCCACATAGTCCCAATAAGTCGAGTCCTTATTCTTGAAATCTGCATAGTCTCTGCTTCGTACTGAGTATAGATGTAAGTAGCAAAAATCTCGTCCAAAGCTTGACAGGTGGTCAAATTATTCTTGTGCCAGTAAAGCAAAAATGGGAGCTGGTCCAGAAAGGTGTAAAGTTCCGCCTAAGGAATTAGGTTAAGAACATGGCTTCGCAAAATAATATCACAAGCCCATTGAAGATTCTTCAGGGAAATATCATCATAAAGAACTTCAAAGCATAAATTGGAAAAGGCCGCAAGAACGGTTTGGGCCTTATACCGTTGGTAATCCGAAGGGGAAATAGGGACTTGGTAGGCAGGAAAATGTTGTCTTTTAAAAAGCATGAGTTTTAATTCCTCAATCTGGTTCGGATTTGGAGGTAGAGCAAGTGTAGTAGGGTCCATACCAAAAGATGGAGGATAATGTGGTTCATTTACAAAATTACGCCAGTCAGATGAGGAGACCTTTTTGGCCAAACGTGACAGGCTAAGTCCTAGACCCTCAGTTTAATTCGGGACCTTCCGCACTATTTTGGTTAGCAGGGTCAAAGTACCACACCAAAAAAAGATTGTCTTTCAAACAACGAATTTGGTCGAATGGTACATAAGGGTATACCACCGAGCTTCGACGAGATGGATGAACTAAGGTCGAATCATCAAACTCCACAAATATGTGGTAAATTCTCTCCATTGTTTGAGGATGGGATGGTTCTGGCTAAGCATCCCAACCAGTGGCAATAGGAGCTGGAATTACTTATCCCACGTCGACATTTCAAAAGAGGAAGAAGAACCTCCAAGTTCCATACAAGCAAATTGTTGTTTGAAGCAAGGTTTGAATTCTGTCATGACTTCTATGACTTGTTCCACAACTTGTATAAATGGAGAAAAGCAAAAACGGCTACTTAATGCAGGGGTATTATTTCAAAGCTGACTATCCATTTCCCCCACCCCTTTGTGTGCGCAAAGGAAAAGGGGGACGAAAAGGTCAGGAATTCAACCCTTCGTCTACTCAGGTAGTATAACTAAAAGTTCAACAAACGCAAAGGCGAAAATGATATTATGCATACCCTTCATGTGTCAAAAGTACTTTGCAACATATACGAATGTACAAGTTAAAACCCAAAAAAAAAAAAAACACAAACGCAACACAAGATAGATACAAAATGGCCCCCAAACAACATCTTTACAAATTATCCAGCTTGAAAAGGATAAGAACGTCGGGATTCGGTAAAGGAACTTGGGAATATAGCTCAAATGACTCTGCAACCCCCATTCGTTTCATTGCCGATCTCCAGCCTTCCCAGAAAAAGAAGTTTTCCAGTTTGTTCATCTGATCGGCATACACAGCGTTTGCTTCGTTCCAGGTGGCCTCGATACTTGGCTTCAACTTTATCTTTTGTTGGCCCTTCATTGTCTCCATGTCGACCCTCAAAGCCTCATAATCCGATCTTAATTTATCATGCTGACAGGTGGCCGCTTCAATATTTTTTTCGGCCGACATCTGGCCTAGTTCGACTATTGTAATTCTATTCTCAGCACGTGTCAACTCCTCCTTAGAACATTCTCTCTCCTCTATCAATCGTTTCTTTTCCTTGGTGATAGATCTTCTTTCTTCTTCGATCTTGCATCTCTCTTCATCATGCTGATCCTTTTCTCGGGTTAACCGAACCCTTGCCTTCATGAATTGATTGACGGCATGTATCATCATACTCGTTAAAATTATAAAAGGCAACCAAAATCAAACATATACCATAATCAACTTACCATTACTAGATTCTGGATCCCTTGACCCAGAATCTGTTGGTTCGATTGTCCTTCCAGACGTCGGATGTGCTTTGGAATATGCATATCTCACGTCATCGCAAGGGCAACCCCAGCATTAGAAAATACAAAGTCAAGAGTATTTAAGGACCGACTCCCGATCATTGGTTGGAAAATATATTCAATCAGGCCCTTCACAACATTTTCCATATGCTCTTCGCTTGCTGAACACGTTAACGACTTGACGACGGTCCTGACCTTTCAGGCAGATGATCGGCCACTCTACGTAAACTATGATCACCAGCATCTTGACTGGCCATTCGAGCCGCCTCAAATTGCCTGGTCATCTAATGCCGAGTAGACATAGCGAGCGCCGAAGACTTTGACCAACCAGTCGATAACAGAATCGCTTCCGATAGACGACTTCTTTGGTCTACTTCTCTTA
The DNA here is from genome assembly GCA_030407325.1 of Camellia japonica. Taxonomy (NCBI): domain Eukaryota; kingdom Viridiplantae; phylum Streptophyta; class Magnoliopsida; order Ericales; family Theaceae; genus Camellia; species Camellia japonica. The sequence goes on from JAPPVO010000002.1 coordinate 19,783,542, forward strand.
ATAACAACGCAAGCGACGATCCTACCTCTTGAGCTCCAATAGGGGCCTCGGGAGCAAGATCGGACACGAGGGGCAAGGTTACTCGTGGTAGAAATTGATTAATCAACACCTCGGTCGATCGTGAGGTAGTGGTGGAACACCTCAAAACTACTTGCAACGTTTGCAAAATTACACCCCAAGACTCGTTTTGCCGATTTGTATTTATCATGCAATAATCTGTAAAAATAAAATAAAAAAAAGAGTTAAAAAAACAAACAAATGAATGACAGCTATACAAGTCATGGAAATTATCGCGGCCCACTAGCACTCAACCTTTGGGGTACAGTTGCAGCACCCTCAGCAAAAAGAGGGGAGGCAAACTCCCAACTCCCAGAAATCATGACCACATCTTTCGATTCTACGTCAAAGGTCTCTAGGAGCACCCAAACAAGTGATCTGTCTCGATCATGGTGCTTTGATGCAAAATAGAAAGCCCCCGAGGGAGCTTGATACAGACTATAGCAATATTGTAACTCTCTCAAACCCAAATCCAAGCCCAACATATTGTTCAGCGCAAGCATTGCATTTATAATCTTAAAAATGTTTGTTGTCAACAAAAAATGTGGGACTCTGTAATGGAAGAGGATCTTACGAAGTCGAGGGTGGAGGGGAAACCTAACTCCGTCATCCACTATCAAGGATACTAACCATGAAACCCTCTCGTCATTGAGGAATAAGAAAATATCATCTAGATGCGGGGGTTCTAGATTCACACTAACAGGTATATCGTAAGTAGATCAAAAATGGGATATACCATTAAAACTACTAAGTAGATACGTATACTTCCCCATCTCGATACAAATCCCTGGTAAAACTAACACAATATAAAAAAGATACATGAACACTTACAATTTGGACGATGATTTGAATAGCAGAAGTAGGGGACATATGTCACCACCAGAAAAATCTTTGATTGATATAGCGGTGGAGACGCAGAATCCCGATTATCAATGCTAATGATTTAAGCAAAAGGAGAGTAACCGACACTCCCTTCCGACATGACTATCGCCTCCTTTAGATAAACGTGCCCCGCATTTAATGTGAAATACTGATGGACATGTCGAACTGTCGATACATATCCACATGACGTCAGCACATTGGGAACTTAAAAGTAAAAACCCTAAAATCCCTAACCCTAGTTGTATCCGGCAAAAATATTATGTCGATCTCTTATTGCGCGCAAGGAACGGGCCCATGAGGATCCTCTCTTAAAACCTATCCGAGGGATAGTACTTTGGCCATAAGCTATGACGATCTCTCGCTTTGCGCAAGAAACGGGTCCATGAGGATCCTCTCTTAAAACCTATCTAAGGGATAGTACTTCGGCCATAAGCTATGTTGATCTCTTGCTTTGCACAAGGAACGGGTCCATGAGGATCCTCTCTTAAAACCTATCCGAGGGATAGTACTTCGGTCATAAGCTATGCCGATCTCTAGCTTTGCGTAAGGAACAAGTCCATAAGGATCCTCTCTTAAAACCTATCCGAGAGATAGTACTTCGGCCATAAGCTATGTCGATCTCTCGCTTTGCGCAACAAACGGTTCCATAAGGATCCTCTCTTAAAACTTATCTGAGGGATAGTTCTTCGGCCATAAGCTATGCCAATCTCTTGCTTTGCGCAAAGAGTGGGTCCATAAGGATCCACTCTTAAAACCTATCAGAGGGATAATACTTCAGCCATAGGCTATGCCGATCTCTTGCTTTGAGCAAGAAACGGGTCCATGAGGATCCTTTCTTAAACCTATCTGAGAGATAGTACTTTGGCTATACGATATGCTGATCTCTTGCTTTATGCAAAAACAAGTTCATGGGAATTCTCTTTTAAGATTTATCCGACGAATAGTATAAATAGCTGAAACAAATTAGCTGATCTCTTGGAGTCTGCTCAAAGAATAAGACTTTGGCATAAATTTAAATTTAAATGCATATAACTCAAGTAGCGCGCTCATTTCATCAAACACAGATCTATTAACTCAAAAAAGGAAAAAATTCGATGCATTCTCTCTACAAAAAAAAAAAAAACACACACACACACACACACACACACAAATGTTTCTCCTTGCCTTGTCCTAAATACTACCAGTCTCTATTCCCTCAGCAGCATTCTAGTTGGCGACTTCGGGGTGTGGGTAAGGAACATTTTTTTCTCAGCTCAGAGTTCGTTAGAACATTTGCGGCCTCCAGTGCCGATGTCTAGCCATCCTCAAATAACATGTTCTCAAGCTTGGCAAACTGCACCTCGTATATGGCGGTAGCCTCATTGCATCCCTCATTTTTCATTGCCTTTACTGCATTAGCCAGATTCTCCTTCGATGCAGCAAGTGCTTCGGAAAGTTGCTCCTTCTCCATTTTCAAAGCATTGATCTTTTGTTCCATAGATGTCAACTTTAAGTCCATAGCTTGAAGATTTGCATCAAACTCTGCAGCTCTGCCCTCTGCATTTGCTGATTGCAGCTCAAGCTGTTTGGTCTTCTCAACCAGTAGGTCATTCAACGACCTCAACTTATCTATCACCCTGACCAGTTGTAGCTCGACTTTTTTGCGCCCCCTTTCAGAAGTTCAAAATAAGCCCTACAGTTCATACTCCCGCGATTCTGAATCTAATCTCATATGTGCAATATGAAATTGATAAACACCAACGAGTTAAAATCCAGCAAATCTTTTGGAAAATCGATTTTGAATCAAATTGCCAAAAATGGACTGTTTTGCCAGATACAGAGTCGCCACCTAAATATTTTATTTTGGAAAAATTTAGGAAACTCATGACTCGTGCCAAAGGCCACGTGTCCGTCATCACCAAGATTGTCTCGGCTCGGGAACTTAGATATGAGAGGGGAAGGTCATGAATGAATTTGAGCACCCTGCTCGCCCGATCAAAGATCGGCCTCTACTAATCATGATATGAATCTTATGTACATTAAATGCTCTTGTTCCGGTTTATTAGGCTAGCATTACTATGTGATGTGCACATACACAAGTATAGACTAACTCGCGAGAATTGGAACATTTCGATTCATGTTTGTTTTGAAAATTGTTTCGAAATATGTACCACTTGAAAAAGTGATCACATATGAACATTGCTCAAATTATTTCAATTCAAGCAACTAGCCTTCATCCACAGGCATTCAAACAGTTATAGCACTTAAGCACTTAGCCTCATGGCAAGCATGCTAAACATGGTAACAATCACACACATGCGATATGCTAAAGCAAGTAAAGGCTTACCTAGTCCTCCAAGCCAAAATAGAAATGTGTTAGAAAAATGCATGATTCCTAAATATGCAATATGACTAATGCAACACATGCAATATGCAACTAAATAGGCTCGGCTACTTAACGTGGCATTTGAAAAAATTTGATAGCATGCAGTCTAAGTATGTATTCAAAGAAATATTAAACTAACAACGCAGTTAGAATGATGAACCGAGCCTTGGTGCATGCAATACAATTGGATGCAAACATGGAGAATCCTAATCAAAACGTGATGTCCCTAAACTAACCATTGCAAGCAGTTAAATAAAAGGAAGAAAGATATGGGGTTAGAAGACATACACGTTATTACATTGCGCTCTCACGAAGGAGAGTTCGAATGAATAAACTAACTAAATAAAACTAAGCTAATTGAGCCAACTATTACAAACCGAAATGAATAACTAGCTAAATTATTTAACTAATTATTACAACACTTGAATTAACTAACTAGTTAAGTAACTAATTAAATAATTACAACGCAAGTGCAATTAAAATAAGTAATTAAACCAAACAATTAACTACTACGCCTCGGGAAATGAGGGATGTTCATGCGCATGCTTGGTTTTTACCCGAAAAGACCACCGTTTTGCTTCTGAATGCCTTTGTTTGCATAATTGAACACCAACACTGTTGCCCATTTCCAAAACAACTCTACTCCACCTTACCAACACACAGCTTAATTTTGCATCAGTGGCCAGCCGGCCAGTGATGAAGGTTGCCGGCCCTAGTGAGCCTTGCCGGCCACCTGCTGGCCACTGCTGCACAGGTTCATCTTACTCCAACAGAGAACAAATAGAGCATATATAGGTATTTCAAGGGTTTGTTTGCACAACTCACTCCTCATTTTCATGAGCAAATCAAAGGAGTAGCATGTTCGGTTCACAAACCATTAATGGATACAATTTCATTGCATGATGGCTTGTGAAACCAAGTGTGCAAGTTCAATAAATGCAAAACAAGACACAAACCTCCTTCCTTTCATGAATGATCAAGGGACGTGGTGACCTTGGAACCTTGAATCATTTCATCACTAATGAGTATGAAATGGTTCAAGTTTCCATGTGTTCAATTATCGTCCGATTGAACACAACCAAATTATTATCTTGCTTACTTTTAATTTCAAGTTTTAGCTTCATTTTAGTTACCTTTCTATCCTTTAATTCAATTAAGTCCAAGAGTGAGTTAAGTCCTCTAAATGGAAAAAAGGCTCAAACCAAAAGTTGTTTTAGGCATGAAAGAGACATCATGCCATTGGTAATGAACTCCAAAAGGATTAAACCATTAAGCATAAGACCTCAATCTCTTGTTTTAAACAAACAAATAGCTTGAACCACTTTCAAAGCAAAATGAAAGCCAAGAAAGAAGAACGGTTGCAGAAATGATTAAGTGCTGAAAATGAGTGAGAAAAGCATAAATAAATGCTATCAACTCAAACAAGATGGCGTTTAAGGCCTAGAACACCAAACTCATGAGGACTATTACACTATAAGCATGTAAAACAAAGCTCAAATGCAACTAACAGCCCAAAATAGTGCTAAAACAGGTTAAAAGTAGTCCTAAAACATGCTGGAATTGAGCTAACAATGGCTAGATTATGCTAAAACATGGCATAAGCTAGGCTAGTAAACAAGACACAAGGAGGGGAGGCTAATCCCTCCAAATTTGAACTTCAAAAAGTGTTTTTAGCCACTGAAATAACTCTGAAATTCAGTATTTAAAAGCTCAAAAAAAGGTGACAACAAGGTGGGAAACACAAGGGTAAATGCCTTGGAAGCTAGGTAGAAGGAATGGTGAGCCACCCCTCCACCCTTATTGGCCTTAAACCACAAGTTTCAGCCCAAAATTTTAGAGTTTAGACAGTCCAAAACAGCCCAAAAATAGTACAAAAATGTGCTGGAATGAAGACAAAAGTAGCTAAAATAATAAGCTAAAACATGGAGCACTTTAAGCTAGTAAACAAGCCAAAGGAGGGGTGGCTAACCCTTCCATTTTTGGGACTTCAAAACCACTTTTTTAGCCTCTGAAAACCTCTGAAAATCAGTGGTAAAAAGCTTAAAAAAAGTTGATAAAGAGATGGGAAACACAAGTGTAAAGGCTTAGAGAACAAGGTTCAAAGAAAGGTGATTAACCCCTCTACCTTTAATAGCCTTAAACCACAAACTTTAGCCCATAAAAAAAGTCCAAAAACACTTCAAAATTAGCAAGAAAAGATAAAAAAGAAGTAGTGCAAAGATGCTCAAAATTATACCTTTTGAAGAAGAATAACACTTTTGTTCACAAACTAACAAGTTCTCACTTTCAAGGGCTGAAATTTGGACTCAATAATCTCAGCAAGGAGAGTTCCAATATTGGTTTAGGAAGTGTAGAGAGAGGGTGTATAGGTTGCAAGATAGAGATAGAGAGAGAATTTCAAGTTTTGAAACTTTTGGAGTTTTTTTCAACCTTAAACCATGAAGAAAGGTCTCATTTATATAGAAAAACAGCCCCTTAGGTCAAAAATATCAAGCTTGGAACAACTGGAGCTTTTTGGGGACAGCTGGCCAAAAATATTTAGGTTTTTCACTAGTGGCCGGCAGGCCAAAAGTGTGCATTGCCGGTCATCAGTGGTGGCCGGCCGGCCATTTGCCAACCACCTGCCGGCTATAAAAAATCTACTTCCAGGCCCGACTTTAAATGGGCATATTTCCTTCATCTTCAGGTCATTCTTGAGTTTAAATTGAAGCTCCGGAAGTCTACTTTCCAATGGTGGTAGCCTCATATCTAAATTTTAAGTATGAAAAGAGATATACCTATTTTAGTGAAGGTTGCTCAGTTTTGTTTTAATCGGATTGATGCCTAACTTAAAACAACCATATTTCCCTCATTCGGACTCGGCTTTAGGAGATTATTGACTCTAAAATGAAGCCCCCGAAGTCCACTTTCCAATGGTGGTGGCCTCACAACTAAAGTCTAAGTGCACAAAGAGATAGGCCTGATTTAGTGAGACTGCCCAGTTCTCTCTTAATGGTTTCAAGCCCAACTTCTTTCCCAACTAGTTTTCTTCCCTTTCCTCCAATTTTCTTCAACTCCAAACTTATAAATAAGAGGTTTAAAAATATTTTTCAAAGAGTTCACCTCTCTTCTATTTATTTCCACTTTGTCCTTGCTCGATTTATCGAAAAGTGCAACATTTAACGAAATGCGAGCCTCAGAACATCGTAGAACATGTTCAAAAATATTTTGAAAGAGAGTTTTAAGGCCTAAAATAGTTTTGGTCAAAATAGTTTTGGTCCAAAATAGGGTGTAAGGTTGGGATTTAGAAACTCTTCTTGCTGAAGAAATTGAACGTTTATACAGCATAACTCTCATCATCGAGTGATCAACTTGAGGTGCCCAAGTCTTAAGAGCGGTCAAAAATGGAGTGCCTACACCAATCTGTTATGGCGTACCATGGCCTCATACAAGGAAAACAGACCCTACATGCTACTATTTAATTCAAAAGTATAATCAACCAACTAACCAAATATAGGCGCACAATCAAGCAATAAAAAGGGGACACAGTCACTTACTGTCAAAGAAGAATGTAGAGCTTGTGAGAAAATAACAATATCTGACTGTTCGGCAAGGCGTGCGACGTCAATTGGTAAAATCAAATTGTAAACAATCGCAGCAGCAACTTCAACACTACCCATAGCTGAATCTACATTCGTCAACTACCGATCCTTAAGGGTAGGCACCAAAGTGATTAGAGAGATAACGACTAATGGTTTAGAAGTAGAAGCTGGAGATGATACCGTGGCAGCCGCAGAAGGATCAGTGTGGACTTCAGTCGATTGGTCGGACGATCGTTTGCACAATTTTTGGGCAGGAGGAATAGGGTCATCAAAGACCACTACAGGATTAGGAGAATCACTTACTATGACAATCAACGAATACTGGGGCTGATTGGCGGTTGCAGGGTCAAAAGACGTTTGTGAAGTAGATGTCGCCGCCGCAGCTCTTTCACGCTTCCTGGTCGTAGCAATCTCCAAAAAATTCTTCGGTGGCATGGTATCGGATATGGTGGCCTCCGAACTAGATGATTTTTCTTGGGATGCTTCTTCATGAGCAACCTCTTCAATGTTCTCTCGTAAATGAGGAAGGATGAAAAATCAAAGCCACCATCAGCACTGAGATTTATACCATCTATGGCTATTACTATTTCGTAATGAGGAACATATGCGAGCAAGATATGAGTAGCTTGACCTTGCCCTTGTTGTTCTGGTGGCTTCCCATTCGCTGGGATGAGTAAAGACTTCGGGAGTTGTGGCAAATGAACACAATTGTTAGTAAAATAAGATGGCAAGATAGATACAAGGACAAAGCAAATAAAGATGACTTATAACCTGGATGACTAGTGTCCTTAGGGACAGGTCGGATCTGATCAACTCCAAGAGGAAATTCCCAATTTTCCTCTATTATAACAAACACATCATTCACACCTTTACCAGAACCAGGAAGCATTTGAACAAGTTGGTGCTTCGCCAACCTGGGTTTAAAGTAAAACTTTGTTCTTTCTTTGGTGGTGGGAACAAAATTATAACAGTACCTAATCTCAAACAGACCTAAGTTGATTCCAAGAATATCGTTTGGGGTCACTACTCTCATTACTATCCTAAAGAAATTAGGGGGCAGTTGGGACGGGGGTACCCCATAAAAATGAAGCACCTCTCGAATGAGGGGATGTAAAGGGAATCTAACTCCTTCCTCTACTACGCCAACCTGGGTTTAAAGTAAAACTTTGTTCTTTCTTTGGTGGTGGGAACAAAATTATAATAGTACCTAATCTCAGACAGACCTAAGTTGATTCAAAGAATATCGTTTGGGGTCACTACTCTCATTACTATCCTAAAGAAATTAAAGGGCAGTTGGGAAGGGGGTACCCCATAAAAATGAAGCACCTCTCGAAGGAGGGGATGTAAAGGGAATCTAACTCCTTCCTCTACTATATCTATCAAGGAGAGAGGGATTCATTCTTCAGAACCCTCTAAAAAACTATCATCGGAGGTGGGAATGTGAACAATGACATCATTAGGAATATTATATAAAGCCCTGAATTCAGCAATGCTCTTTTCAGATTCGAAAAAGGACCTCAATCGATTCATTTTAGTCAAACAAAAGCTAACAAAAATGCGAAATCACAAGAAGAAAGGGGGTGAACTTACAAATAACTTATGCTGAAGGATGGGGAAATGAATATAAGAGCTGAGGATGTGATGCGATGGGAAACGAAAGAGAAAATGGCCAAAACCTTTGATTAAATACGTCAGACGCGAAATGGTGCATTGAAGGAAGAAATGACGGGCGTCATTATTTAAATAAGGATATTTAACGGACGCATGTCACAGATGGCACTATTTTCCCAGGAACCTAAGAAAGTCGGCTAGGGCACCTTCAGCAATCCTTTAAAAAAGAAACACCGAAAGGAGGCTGATTGTGAAGGATAAAAACTCAAGCCCAAAGCCCAAGCAAATTAAGATATGGCCCAAAGCATTTTTACCCGGCCAAGGCAAAGTTCCAAATAAAAGGCCCAAGTCCTTAGAAAATCCAGTTGCAAAGAAAACAAAGTCACGTGATAAGATATTTAAACAAGATCGCTTTTTGAAAAGAGATTCGTGATATGAAGGAAAACCCTTTGATCAAATAGAAATCAACGATAGAGATCAAAACTGACAGAAGAAATGATATGAGATCAACCGACTCTGACAAACTGAGCATCCGATAAGAAAAATCCAACGATAAAAAATGTGAACCCATATTCGAACTAAATCTAGGCCATCCAAAATACAGCAGCTCCGACAATAGCAGATCAAGACAACTGGACCACTTGCCCGACCAATGCCTGAAGGCATAAAACACCATTGGATCGGGACGGCTATCCAATGGTCAAGATACCTGGTGTCCACACTATAAAAGGGAAGAAGAAAATTGTTTAAAGGCAAGTACAAAAAAGATATTTTCTTGAAACAAACAATATGTTTGAACGGTATTCTAACTTGATTGTCAGAGGGTCCTCCCCACCAACCATGGTCGGGAGAGATCTCTAACATCTTAGCATTTGTCTTTTCCACAGAGCAAAGGAAAGAGCAGCTCATCTCGATTTCCCTGTGGAGAAGAAATTTCACCTTTCCACGAAAGCAATTCACTAAAATCTAATTATAATCATAAAAAAAAAAACTATAATTATTCCATAATTTATGATTATTTATATATATATATATATATATATTATTTCAAGATTTAAAATTATGTGTCATTAAATATGATAAATAATTCAACAGAATCTAAAATTTATAAAAACCTTTCAAATGGTCACGTTATCTATGCTATAACTAATATAGAAATCTTTTTCAAAATTTATAATAATGCTCCTTTCAAAATTCAATATAGTAAGCTTTTAAAATTACATATTTTTTTATTTATTTCCAAACTCACATACTAAGTTTCTTGATTAATTTTATTTATTATTATTAAAAAAAATTTTAAAAAAAATCTATTAGGTAACACTTTCTCAACAATAAAAATATAACTATATAATGATTTATGAAATTTAAAATGAAAGTACACTAACCCATTTCAAAATTCAAAAGTGTACTATATAACTATTAAAAAAATCTAATTTTCTCATAATTTTTGACTTTCAAAAAGAAATAAGACTAAATCAATTTTAAAAATTCAAAATTGTATATCACAAATTATGAGAAACAATTCACATCTCCCATAAATCTTCTCTCTTGCACTTATTGGATTCGAGTCAAATTAGAGTCGGTGTTCATCAAGTGTTGTAACTGTTAGTGATGGAGTAATTGTGAAGAATTCAATTGATAAATTTTTTCATTGTAAGTTTATGTTTTTTTTTATATAAAGATCAATTTCTAATCTTTAGCCTCTCACATCCTTATTTCTATTATGCATCTAACAATTATGTTAATTTCTAAAAATTTATTGCATGCTTATTTAATCTAAGTGTATTTTATAAAATAAATCTCCAATCTCTTCGGTCGAGGTTCAACGGTTTAAAATCTATATTTATCAAGTACATAAAAATGGATGACAGAAGCTATTGAAAAAATGTGCATATTTATTAACAAATTTTCATTGTAAGTTTCTTCTTCTTTTGGATGATGCATATGGTTATAATATTACTTATGCATTTATGTTTTGGAATTTCCATGATTTCATATTTCAAAATTTTTATAAAGTTTGTTTTTAATTTTCAGATTTTATAGTTGGTGCACTTTTTCTTAAATAATGTTATATTTATTATATTTTTATATTATATTAGATTATATTTTATTGTGTGACTAAGTTTATTTGGTTGTAATTTTAAATTATAATTTATTTGATATTTTTTATAGCTTTTCTGGCTAAAAAATAGAGGTTTTTTTAAACTACAATTTGTAACTTCTTTTTTTTTTTTTTTAACTTATTTGAAATTCTTAAATACATATGAATATAAGAGTCTCATATTTTTTTGTCTTAGTAATAACTTTTGAGGCATTATGTATATTTACACACTAAATATGTTATATAGATTATCAAAAGTTACATTGCACCAAATAAATTTGCAACTTATTTTAAGTTGATAATTTAAAATTTTACTTATAATTTATAACCATTTTATGGGTCATGCCAAACATTAAACAAAATTTTAAAAATACAAGGTGCATTTAGATTAGGGCCTTACATAAGCTTAATAATGACCGTGAACATGGTGCACTAACATGTGGATAGTTTTCCTAAATAAATATTTGCCAAAATTTTGAATGAGAAAATTTTGTTTAAAAAATAGGTTGATGATTAGATTTAAAGCATATTTGATAAAACTTAATTATTGATTTTGTAATGCTAAAAGTTTTAATAAAGTATAAATTTTTTTAATTACATAAATTTATTCATAAATTTTTAATGTGAAAAATGCTTGGAGTATTTGAAAATATTAAATTTATTCATAAATATTAAATTTTGAAATGCTAGAAAACTATTTGATGAAATATATAATTTTTTAATAAAAATGGTTTATTAATAAAGTTATTTCATACATATTTATAATGTATCATGTCTATTTCTTTTAATTTTTTTTTAAAGTTTGTGATTAACTCTTAAAAATTTATAAAATTCTTATTTGAAATTTGGATTATGCATAAATTTATTAACAAATGAGAAGAAATTTTTTATAAATTCACATATAGTACATGCATTACACTTTATTTGAACTATGATAATTATAAGCCAAGTAGTCATTATGGCTCATGTTACCTACTAAATAAATATTGAGATTTAGGTACTAGCCATTAAAGTGGTCTAACAAATTTTCAATCAAATATACAATAAAAAAAAAAAAAACTTATTAAATTGTTTTATATACATATTCAATTTATTTGTTTAGTATATTAGTTCTAAATTTTTTTAATATAAAATAATTAAAAAATATAAAAATCAAAAATTAAAAATGATATATATGGAGTTCAAATTAAGAAAATGTCTATAGGGTTTGCAAAATGTTCAATTGGTCTAACCTCTAAAATATTAGTAAGTAGATGTTTGGCACTTACTAAAAAAGTGCACTTTTTTGCATACATACACTTATTTGGGTCACATCAATCAACATCTAACAACATTTCATCTCTACTTTTCTACCCACTTTCTCTACTTTTCTACACATATTTTTTGGGTAACTTCACTTTACACCCCTATAGTTTGGGCCATGTGCGGATTATCCTCCTAACATTCAAATATCACCACATAACCCCCTTGTGATTGGTGGACTAAAACGCACACTAACTTCTGTTAACAGAAGTTATAAATTGACAGTTATACCCTTCTTCTTCTTCTTCTTCTTCTTCTTCTTCTTCTCTCTCTCTCTCTCTCTCTCTCTCTCTCTCTCTCTCTTCCTTCTCTTCTTCTTCCTCCATTCCCACATTTTATACATACATATATACATATCAAACCCAGTTTTCTTCATATATACAAACACAAGATCTTGCTCCAAACTATATACCAAAAGATCAAGGACATCTACAATCTCCAAATATATGTTGAGAGTTCACTGTGTATATATATAGACATATATATATATATATCTTTGATTGGATTTTATATGATTAGAAAAATAATCTAAACTGGGTTTGGATTTGTTTACAACAAAATGAAACACTCCATTTTTCTTCAACGGTTTGCTCCATGGTTTAGCAGACAAACACACTCTATTTTTCTTCTACGGTTTGGATTTGTATATGTGAATCAAACATTTAGAGAGAGAATCAAGAAGAAGAAGAAGTGGGTGCATACAATCAAGAGAGATAACAAACACATCTTTATATTTAATGATATAATTTCATTTTCTGGGTTCTCTCTCCATCTAGGATCGTCCCATTGTATTTGCCTCAAATTCGAACCAAAATGGGATCAAGAAAAAGTTTGATTGGGTTGTATATATATATAAAGTTTGATTCAGAAGTTATACAACAAAAAAAAAAAAAAGAGATATATATATGTATATATATAAAGGGGTGCTTTGAGAAGTTGGTAAAAAGTTAGTTTTTTTTTGCCTTTTTAGTTTATTTTGTCTTTTTGTAGGTAAATTATATGAGAGGTGATGTGATCCAAAATGGGTAAAAAGCTAGAAGCTGACTTTTTACCAGCTTCCCAAAAGATTCCAAAGTTTGATTCAAAAGTTATAAAATTAAAAAAAAGTTTGATTGGATTGTATACAGTGGCGTAGCCAGGAATTCCTCTCAGTGGGGTCATTCAGAGGGAGAGAGAGAACAACTGAAGGAATGCATCAATGGCAATGCAACAATGGTTGTTAAAGAATGAAGTGTTGATGGAGTAAATGAATGAACAAACACTGAGTTAAAACTGACACCACTAAACAATGAATAACTCCAAATATATGTGATATATGTGATATTTATTTAGATTCACTGGGGTCATTTTGTTAAAATTGACATCACTAAACAATAAATAGTTTCAAACACTGGGGTCATTTTGTTAAAATCTAAAATTATTAAACAAAATTTCATATATATTTAAACAAAATTTAAAAGTTCAGTGGTGTCAATCACACATAGCCCCTGCCCTGATAATTTGTATATATACATAGTTTGACTCAGAAGTTATAAAACTAAAAAAAAATTTGATTGAATTGTATATATATATATACATATATATATATATATATATATATATATATAAAAAGTTTGATTCAGAACTTCTACCTAGAAAAAATAAAAAAATAATGATGATGAAAGGTGGTTTGACTGGGATGATGGATATTATTATTATGGATTTAACATGTCTCAAGTAAACAGTAATATTTAATGAATTAGGATCGTCCCATATATAGACTTTGAACCCTTGTGCTTGCTCATGAGAGAGAGGGAGAGAGAAAAGAGGTGAAGAAAAAGAAAGTTAAAAATAGAATGACATATTTTGTAAATTTGAAGAGGTAGAAAGGGTATTTTTATCATAAAAACGGACTAATTCTCTATAAAGGCGCGTGACTTTCATATTCTGTTATTTTAGACAGAAAAGCTAACGGTGCGTTTTAGTCTATCAACTACAAGGGGGTTATGTGCTGATTTCCGAATGTCAAGAGGGTAAACCGTACCTAGCCTAAACCACAGGGGGGTAAAGTGAAAAAGTGCACTTATTTAGAACATCTCAAACCACCCCTAAATATAATTAACTAATATTTATTGAGACTGTTTTAGAGGTTATACCTAGCAGTTAAGATTGAAATCATCGAAATCTTATTTGAGGAGTGGGTTGAAGATTGGGGTCACTGATACTCTCTCTTTTTTTTTCTATTTTTATTTATTCTTTAATTTTGATTATTGATAAGGTAATTGATTTTACATAATAGATATGAGATAATTGGTAAATTAAAAATTAAAATTACGAAATTCATCAAGACGAAATATATTTATATTTTATCGTATGAGAACTAATTAATGTTAAATAAATTTTATTTTATATTATAAATAAAGTTTTTGTTATAATTTAATTTTAAAAATAATTTTTAATTATTTATTTTAACCCGTGCATAGCACGGATATTATACTAGTATATATATATATTATATGGAGCAAGTGGAGCTAAAGGACAAAGAAAAAGAAAAGGATTTGAGAGAGAAAAAAAAATTCAACTTGTTTTGGCTTTGGTTTTTAAAAAATACTTTTCAAAAAGATTTACTTTTATTTTTTAGTTTTTTTTTTGTTTACAATGATTTTTTAAAAATATTTTAAGCAAATTTTTTGTTTTTTTTGTTTTTGTGATTTTTTAAACACACACTAATATAAAAACTTAAAAAGTATAATATTTAAGAAAAAGATCTTTAAAAAATTCACTAAATACCAAAAATTAAAAAAAATGAAAATTCAGTACATTTTTAGAATTTTTGTATATTTATTAATTTTTTAAAATATTTTTTCACAAATATTTTATTATCTGGATACATCTAAGTAAGGTGCATCTAAAAAAGTAAAAAATTATTTAAAATTTTAAAAATATTCACTAAAAAATAAAAAATACAAAAAATAAAAAATTTAATTTTTAAAAAACTAAATTCAAAAAATTAAAACTAAGGATTAGTTTGGGATGTTCTAAAAAAGTGCACTTTTTGACTTATTGACTTATATGGGTTGGGTTTGGGTTGAGTTTGATGTGATGTGTTAGAGAAATGATGTGATTTAAATAGGATAATGTGATTTAAATAGGATAATAACTTTTTGACTTTTTATATTATTTAGGTAATGTCAAACTTGAGTTAAACATACTGACTGAAATTTGAAATAGAGAAAATAAGAGTGTTGGAATGGAAAGCGACAAGAAGGTGCCATAGTGCAGCACAGTTGTTGCTGTTGTACAGCAGCAAACCCGCATTCATATTTTTGTTTCATTTTTCTTATAAAATGGTCAGAATTTTAATTCAAAATTTCAGCCAACTTTAAAAAAGTTTAAAAAAAAGGGGGATAAATTACATTGACACCTCTTGAGATTTATATTTATTTAAATTTTTCCCTTATCTTTAAGAAATTACATCCTCCTTTCTAAGATTTAAAGTTTCATTACAAATTACTCCCTTAGTTAGTTGACTGTTAAGTCAACTAATAAATTTTACTGATATCAGCAATTTAATTTTTTTAAATATCAATTTTACCCTCACTAGGTAAATTACATTGACACCCCTCACATTTTAAAAATTACAATCCCCTCCTCAAAGTTTAAAGTAGCATTACCCATTGTCTCTCTCAGTTAGTATTAGTTGAAAAAAAAATTAATTAAAAAAAAATTAATTGAAAAAAAATTTTGTTAGTCAAATTTTAAAATTTCTGTTTAAAAATCAACGTAAACTCATTTTTTGAATTTACATTTTTTTCTCAAATTTATAAACTGAGACAACCATTTATAAACTAAAAAAATTATCAAATAATTTTTTATGATAGTTTTTAAATTTTTGTAAATATAAATTGACAACTGAAAACGAAATGGTTACCAAACATGCCTCAGATGGTAAAAATATCATAAAATTAGCAAATAATTAAATAAGTTACCAACATAAGAAATGACTTATCAAAAGATTCTTAGGCTATATATGGTTTGATTTTTAGAATTTTTTTAAATAAAAAATTAATGTGGTTAAGAAAAAAATAATTATTATTTTATATAATTTTTATCTTTCGAGTGGTTAGAAATAAGTTTTTACAAATTAAATATATTTCTCCATATTTATTTTTATTAAATTATTATTTTTTTAAATGTCAGGAGAGATCCGTATTAAATTGAAATCTCAGAAAGTGTCCATGTAATTTACCTTTTAAAGTATATGTAAAGGTTAAGGGTAAATATGCCATTTTAACTTAAAAGTTAACACCGTCAAATAATTACATTGACAAAGGTGTTAGTGTAATTTACCCCAAAAAAAAAAATTTTTTTTAGCAAAATATTTTACATCTAAACAAAAGAAGTGGTTTGGAAGTAATTTTTTTTAATTTTTTTAATAATTAAAAAATTTAATATGATTGAAAAGTTGTAATCAGTTTGTTTGGTTTTGGTTTCTAAAAAACATTTTTTAGAAAAAACTATTTTTTTATTTTCATATTTTTTATTTTCAATAATTTTTTTAATATTTTAAGCATTTTTTTTTAGTTTTTAGACACACCTAACATAAAACACTTAAATAGTATAATATTTGTGAAAAAATTCTTTAAAAAATTCACTAAATACCAAAAATACAAAAAAAAAAATGAAAATTCAGCACATTTTTTGAATTTTTGTGTATTTATTAATTTTTTTTTTAAAAATTCACAAATATTTTACTATTTAAATGCATCTATTTTATCTAACAAAGTAAAAAAATTGCTTTAAATTTTAAAAATATTCACTAAAAACAAAAAAAAAAAAACATGAAAAATAAAAAACTTAATTTTCAGAATACTGAATTCAGAAAAATGGAACCACACACATCGAATGATTTTTTTTAAAGAATAAAAAACTAATATAATATTTATTTTTTAACCAAAATTAACTTTCTTAAGGAAAATGAATGAGAGCACTAATTAGTGCCACCACTAGTGATGTGACAGTGGGTCACCCACTGCCACAATGTTGTTGTGTTTTTTTTTTTTTTTTTTATAAAAAAAATGAATGTCACATCATTAGTGGTTGCTTTAGAGCACCACTTTTAGTGGTCTCTATCATTCCCCCTTTATCCTCACTCCATCCTCACTCTCGACGATCGACTCTCTCTCTCATCCTTTATCCGCAGTCCCGCCGGACGGTGGAGTCGTCTTTGTCTTCTCTATACTCTCCGACGATCTCAACTCTGTGTTCATTATATGGTTTTATTTGTACACGTATTTTTTATTTTATGATAACAGGAAAGTTGAATTTGTAAAAACATTTACTCTAAAAAGTAAGAATTTTGAACATAGTGAAATTAACACCACAAACATTAGTTTTGATTTATGAACACAATCAAATTAACACTACATTCATTGAACACAGTCAAATTAACTCTAAACATTTACTCTGCTTATGTTAATTTTGGTAAGTGTGAAGTCTAAACTTGCTGTTGTACAAATAGAAAACACTGTCAAATTAGTTTTGATTTATGAAAATGGACTAGTATAATATGGACAAGTAGAAAGATGATATGAACTGCCTTTGCATTCATAAAAATGGACAAGCATGAAGATGACATACAAAGCAACAAGTCCACAGTTGTAACAGCAGTATGAACAGCACTTTGGTAGCACCAAATCATCTACAATGCAAATCCAGTCCAAATTATAGTCCAAAATTCATCAACCAATTACAGTCCAGAGTTGGGGAAGAGGGAATCGCAAAATATATTCTAAATATTCATAATCTCTGTTTCTTCATCAAACAATGCAAATCCAAAGTTGGGGAGCAGAGTTTACTTGAGAATAGGGAAGACAGAGAGGGAGAAGCTTAGATGCCGATTGCCGAAGGAGATAGAAGACGCCGGACGGTGGAGGAGGGCGAACACGTCGGACGATGGAGGAGAAATCTGCAAATGCCGAAGAGCGAGAGAGGAAGAAGAAGCGAAGATGCCGATCACGAAGGAGACAGAAGACGCCGAACGATGGAGGAGGGAGACGGCGGAGGACGGATCTAGAGCTGGAATAGAGCCTCAAATAGAACATCAAAACATATCTAGAGCCTCTGTGGGAAGATGTCGATTTTTCTATTATATTTTTTTTTTTTACACAGTGCGTGGAACACACGCGTTGTATATGCAAATGGTTTTCAAATTCCCTTCTTGTTTGCCACCTGTTTAGAGCTGTTGTTAGAACTGTTTATTTAGAGCTCTGAATCAGCTCTCAGTGATGCTAGAGACCTCTAATTTAGAGGCTCTAAACACACCTCTAATGAAGTGAAAAAAAAAAAAAAAAAAAAACAGACACAACACTGACAGGGTGGGTGGGTGGGTGAGACCCACTCCCACATTACTAGTGACACCTCTAATTAGAGGACCCAAACATTTTTGATCAGCTCTGATATGCGTAATGCTTGTGGTACAAGTTTTTGGTTTTCTTTTTCCATTTTCATCATCTGCAATTAGGAATGGAAAAGGGTCTTAATTTTGACATCCAAAAACTACATAGAAGACAAAGACGTGTCACCAACCAAGACAAAATAGAGCATATGTTTTAGCGAATCATAGAGTGCCACTTAGACTACAAAAATGTGGGACAGCCGTGCACGTGTCAGCAAATGAGCTGGATTTGTACTGTCCCCCGGAATAAGTACTAAACAAATGGGTCAACGTCAATCAAAAGCTCAATAAAAAAGGGCAAAAAAAAAAAAAACCCTTCAATCAAAAGATTTAGGTATAACAAATGATTTTTATAATAAAAAATGAAAATATTGTACAACCCAAGTCTGATAATTGAAATTGTCTTTTCTCTCCCACCGACAGTAGCAAATTGTGTTGTATATAATTGCAATATTCATAAAGAAGGCCACAGCATTAAGCTACTAGTACCCAATTCCCATTAGATGCCTTGCTTTGATTCTCGCTCTCCTTGATTCATAAATAGCATAGATGACCACACCAATTTTTTTTTTTTTTTTTTTTTTTTTTTTTTTGTGAAGTCTACATAATTAAAGTATAGAAAGTGTAAAAAAATAAACAATATTAATGATTGAAATTTATTTTTAAGTGTAATTTACATCTTACCACACAATATACTTTATATATATATATATAATTTGTCATTCTATTTTTATGCATTTAAGAATTTTTTATGACATAAATTAATATCATGAACTGGATCATAAATAAATATGGAGAAGTTTTTAAGATTGTGCTGAAAATATAAATCAAATAGGTCATTTGTATGTTTATGCACACAAAAATATCAATTATGAAACTGTTAAAAAAACATAATAATAATTCTCCATCACATCAATGTAAGGTATCTTAATATCTTTATCGAAAACACCCCCAACAATCGAGATTAGTTATTAATTTGTGTTTTAGGTTTAAGTAAGAATTTATTTGGTTAAAAAAATAGAAAATTTTTTTTTTATTATTATTACATATTTTATCTCTCTATATTTTTTTTATAGATTTTAATTTGAAACCAAACCAATGATTTGAATCATCTATCTCATAAGTCCTGTAATAAAAATTATTTATATAAAAAATTAATTTTATTGGACAATTATAAATATGAGAACAAATCACATTTTATTTTATAAAATAAATTATTTAAATTTAATTATATTTACCATTCATTTATAAAATAAAATACGACTTATTTTGTATTTATAATTTTCTAATGAAATTAATTTTTATATAAATAACCTTTATTATGGAGCCTATGAAATAGACTGTTCAGATCATTAATGCGAGTCCAAATTGAAATTTACAAGAAGAGTATAGAACAATATGGAGATATGAGATATGGAGAAAAATTTATCTCTGTATATACAATCAAGAAAGAAAAAATAAAAATAAAAACAAAAAAGACTATTAGTGTGATACTAATTATTATTCACTTTGAGGTCTTTTGGAAAGTGGGTTATAATTCACTTCTCAGATTATAATCTACTTCCCTCTCTCACAAAAAGCTGATTATAATCAGCTTTTAACCAAAAAACTGATTATAATCATCTTTCCAAAAACACTTTTCAGAAAATTTTACTTTCTTATTTTTTGTATTTTTTTTTGTTTTTACTGAATTTTTTTAATATGTTAAGTAATTTTTTTTTAATTTTTAGACATACCTAATATAAATACACATAAAAAGTATAATTTTTGTGAAAAAAATCTTTTAAAAATTCACTAAATATCAAAAATACAAAAAAAAAATAAGAGAATTCAGTATATTTTTAATATTTTTATGTATTTATTAATTTTTTAAAATATTTTTTTCACAATTTTTTATATTTTAAATACATCTAAGTAAGGTGTACCTAAAAAAGTAAAAAAAATATTTAAAATTATAAAAATATTCACTAAAAACAAAAAAATATGAAAAATAAAAAATTTAATTTTTAAAAAACTTAAACCAAAAATTCAAATCAGACACACACAATATTATTTTTTTAAAAAGGTGAAATAATAGGTGTGATACTTTAAATTTACAATTTTAAAATTAAAAAAGATTGTATATTAGATAGCCGAGAATTAACACGTAAAAAAGTCATTTAAATCTCTTATAAAAATGAATCTTACTTTAAATCATATTTTTAATAATCAATAATAAAATTTGGAATGTAATTATCAAAAAATGGACTGCAAACGATAATAATATCTAAAATTTTACTGCTATAAATTCTACTAATCATTGATTGAGTTAAATAATTATTTATAAAAAAATATATGCATTTTAATATGTGACTTTTCTAGTCTACAAAAAACTGACTTGCCATAAGCCAGCCACTACTACATCACCACCGACTCTCTCCTCCCTCTCTCTCTCTCTCTCTTCTTCTCTCTCACTCTGCACTTGTAGTAGTGCAGATCCAAGGCTGCAATCAGCCAAGCAAAATCTGCAAGAAGAAATGGGTTTTTGTTTCGGATCTATATCCAAACTCACTACTTGCGCCATTGTGGTCCTGTTCTTGCTTTCATCCTTCGGCTTTACTTCCACAGGTTTGCACACTCCTTTTTACTCGTCTGCTATAAATCTTCCAAAATTTTTAGTTTTTTAGTTTTTTCTGTTTTGGTTACTACTTACTAATTGACCAATAATTGCGAAAATGTTTGACTGATTTGGCAAATTTGTTCTGAAATTCAAAATTCCGAAAATGGGTTTCCTTGATCGTCCGTAATTTCTGTTTTTGTTGTTTTGATTCCGTGTTATTTTGGTTTCTTGCGGGGTTTATGGTAATGGGTTTTAGTGGGCTGTCTCAGATTTGGATTTCAGAAAAATGGAAAATTTAGAGAGGAGTGGAGTTCTGTTTCTTGCAAATATCGAATGTGCTTTTTGCTTGTTCTGTTGGTGTTTAGACTGACATAGATTTAGAATTTCATTGAAGAATGTTTCTAGATCCTTGAATTGAAGCCATAGAGAATGACTTTCTCATCTATTGACTCTTACACAAAATTGAATCTAAATGATAATCAATGCTATGATCCTTGAAAATTGAATCTAAATATCCATTTTGCCTTTTTTTTTTTTTTTTTTGAATTTTTCAATTCCTCGAAGATTGCATAATTGGGTTGGAGGAAATGGCCTATAGAAAAAGTGGCTGAAAACAAAATAATGCAAAGCATGAATTTATGAACATTAAATTGAGCTCCGGGTCTTTTTCATAAGCACACAAATTTGATTTATTTTACAGATCGGCCATTACAAAATGTAATTTTGGGAAACATATGCAGTTAAAATCATGACCTTTTGTGTTCTTGACCTCTCTACCGGTGATTCCTGATGAGATATGGGTATTTATTTTTGTTGTTCTGCAGTCTCTGTTTGCATGTGTCCCATTTCTTTCTGTCTCTCTCTCTCTCTCTCTTTTTTTTTCTTTTTTCTTTCTTTTTTGGTTAGTTATGTCTGTCATTTCTATTAATTAGGACAAAGACTTTTAATCTTAATTTACTGTTTGTTGTTTCAGATGCTTTCGATGCTCTTGATCCAAACGGAAACATCACAATTAAGTGGGATCTCATAAGCTGGACTCCTGATGGTTATGTTGTAAGTATTTGCAAACTATATGGTCGAGTAATGCTACATCCCACAAATTTTTGACCCCAATATCGATCCCTAATGACATGGCAAGCACTCATTGGATAATTTTTATATTTTAGTGGGGTTGCCAAGTGATGTGACTTATGACACATCACTGGGGGTTGGTTTGGAGCTCCAAAATTAGAGCTCCAACCCACTAGGCATAGAATGCTTGTTAGTTAAAATGCCTAGTGTGACTCACTTTTTTCAATTCCAATGCATTAGGCATATGATTAGGCATTTTAGCTCAACTCATATTCACTAGCTACATGTAGCTAGCCTTCAACACTAGGCAAACTGTATTTAATCATTAAGATCATTTCCCTCCATCTTTGTTGCTGACGTGGCATTCTATAAAATTAATAGTATTTGGATGAATAGCTAAAATAAAGAGCATGGTTGGAGTAAAAACGTGAAACGGTTGATTGGCAAAATAAAATGTATACTTTATAGTAATGTTTAAATAGGTAAAATGCCTACTACCGTTGAGATGCTAAGGGATCCAAAACATTTTCCCTATATGGTCTGTATTATTTAATATAGTGAGTTAGTGAGTCCTACACTCCTACTAGTCCAATTGAGATTTGTTTGCACTATGCATTGTGCTTTCAAGTTTCACAAGCCTGAGCTCTTATGAGAGACTGCACAGTTCATTTCATTCTTTGAGTTACTGTTGTTGTTGTTGTTGTTTCTATACTGTGTTCTTTTCCAAAGTGCATGTTTAGATGTTAGTAAATCCTGATCTAGGCTTCTGCTTCACATGATTTGATTTAACAAGTTTTTGAGTTTGGTTTGACCCTAATGAGGTCAAGGCATACTCTATCCCACCAGAGAAATTGATTCATAGAAATAGGCATTCTAAGGATTCAAACTTGTATTCATTCCAACCAACTTTCAACACATGTTTCTTTCTTGTGGATAGGCTGTAGTTACCATGTTCAACTTCCAGCAATACCGTCACATTCAAACTCCAGGATGGTCACTAGGATGGACATGGGCAAAGAAGGAGGTGATATGGAGCATGGTGGGAGGCCAAACCACAGAGCAAGGAGATTGTTCGAAATTCAAAGGGAACATTCCACATTGCTGTAAGAAGGATCCAACAGTTGTGGACTTGTTGCCAGGAACTCCTTACAACCAGCAGATCGCAAATTGCTGCAAGGGGGGAGTAATTAACTCATGGGTGCAAGATCCATCCAATGCTGCGAGCTCATTCCAGATTAGTGTTGGTGGAGCTGGAACTACTAACAAAACAGTGAGAGTGCCCAAGAACTTCACCTTGAAAGCACCAGGGCCAGGTTATACTTGTGGTCCAGCAAAAGTTGGCAAACCCACCAAATTTGTTACCCAAGATGGAAGGAGAGTCACACAAGCTATGAGTAAGTTTTTTGGAGAATACTAGAGACTACTTATATTTATCTATCTTCTTTTTTCTTTAGTGACCAAGCCAGCACAATGAAACATTTTTTCTATTTAGCTGATAACAACTTTACATACTATCGATCTTGAACTGCAGTGGCATGTAATGATGTTACTGGTTTAATATTCACATGGTGCAAAATATATGTTTCGTAATGGCTTTTGATTTTCTCTCTGAATAGTTCATGTTATTTTGTATCCATATTAGAGAAGCATGAGATTGCTAGCAGATGAAGCGGTTTTTGTACTATTTATTTCTGACAATTGTTGAAACTACGTGAACAATTTGGAATTTGACCCCATATCTTATGGCAGTGACTTGGAATGTTACGTGCACGTATTCGCAATTTCTGGCTCAGAAAACTCCTACTTGCTGTGTTTCACTCTCATCCTTCTACAACAACACAATTGTACCTGCCCGACATGCACCTGTGGCTGTCAAAACAACAATACTCAGCCAGGGAGCTGTGTAGAGTATGTTCTCTCAACTGTTCTTTTCCAAACTTCTTTTTTTTTTTTTTTGAAGCCTATCTCTAACATGGTTCCCCTTGCCCTCTCTCTCCCACAGCCCGAAGTCGCCATATTTAGCATCAGTTGTTTCAGGAGCAAACAAGAATAGCTATGCGCCCCTGGTCCAATGTACGAACCATATGTGCCCTGTCCGAGTTCACTGGCATGTTAAGCTTAATTACAAGGACTACTGGCGAGTGAAGGTTACAATTACAAACTTCAATTACAGGATGAACTATACACATGGAACTTAGTTGTCCAACACCCCAACTTTGACAATCTGACTCAGCTTTTCAGCTTTAACTACAAGCCGTTAACTCCGTATGAAGCTATAAGTAAGTCAGATTGTAAATTCTAGATGTTCTTGTTCGTTCCATACTCCTTAGATAATTTTCTTATGTATGTTTTGTTTTTCTTTTCCTTCTCTTTCTACGAACAGATGATACTGCCATGCTATGGGGAGTGAAGTTCTATAATGACTTGCTCATGCAAGCTGGTCCTCTAGGTAATGTACAGTCGGAGCTACTCTTCCGGAAGGATACATCAACTTTCACTTTTGAGAAGGGTTGGGCTTTTCCTCGAAGGATCTATTTCAATGGCGATAATTGTGTCATGCCACCTCCTGATGCCTACCCATATTTGCCAAATGCAAGTCCCCGTCAAGATATCTCTTTGCTTACTCTAATGTTGGCTCTGTTGATGTCTTTGGTGTTCTACACATATGCCTAAGATTCTTCTTACTGGTATGACTACAAATTCATCACAAAAATCTCTCAACCCCAGAACCTAAAGCAAGCTGATGGAAGAGATGTGTTTGGCAATGATGTCCCACTAGTGGTGTAGATTCAGGTGTGCATCAGTTCGAACAAAACTCGTTTTTATGGTGGTGAATTTACTACCATTTTGTTACTTTGTAATTTTATATTGGTTGTTTACTACTGTACTTCATGATATTGTTTGTAGAATTTCAACATTATTAGTAATTGTAATGAAAATTAAAAGCATTGAGAGAGAAACTTGTTTCAATATATGGTATGAATTTCCCTTTATACATTGTGCTTTCTTACAGATGAAATGGTACTTTCTTAATGCAATACTGATTAAAAATTAAAAGCACTTCAAGATTTCATTTTAAAGTGTTCATAGCTAGTTTTCCCACTTATAAACTCATCATTATCACACTACATTTGAATGACTCAAGCTCGTTCTGTTTTCTGCAAAGAATTTTTAAACGTGTACCTGGGTTCCAGCATTATCTTGGTGTTGTAGATCTCATCCTGCTTATTAAACTTTATGAAAACAATCACCAGAGTCCAATCAACAAGAAAAGCATGAATAAATTACAGTTGAGATCCCAAATATTTTCTGATAAGCAGAATTTGGTAGAAATGGGTATGTATCGGGTGGGGTAACATGCATTCATCGCCATTGAAGTAGACTTTCCGGGGAAACGCCCATCCTTGCTTGAATGTGAAAGTGTTGGTCCTTCTGCATAAGCACCTCTGACTGAACATTTCCAAATGGCCCAGCCTCCATTAGCAAGTCATTATAGAACTTCATCCCATAGAACATTCCTGTGTCATCTGCATATCAAATAGCATTTGTTTATATCAGTAATTTCAACAAAAGTTACAAGAATTGTTCAAAACTGGGGGGGCACTTACTGATGGACTCATAGGGAACAAGAGGTTTGTAATCGAAGCTAAAGACTTGAGTTACGTGTTGAGATTAGGATGCTGAGCAATAGTGTCCAGAGTGTGTAGTTCATCCCGGTAGTTAAAGTTTGTTATCGCGACCTTCACACGCCAATAATCCTTGTAGTTTAGCTTCACATGCCAGTGCACCCGAACCGGGCACATGTGATGTGTGCACTGCAACAGTGGTGTATTATCTTTTCTTGGTGTGTTCACTCCAACCACACTAAGAAGTTTGGAATCACTCCTATATCACCATCAATAGTTGTATGACAGATCAGAAAATGTTATCTACTCAAAAAACGTACATACATACAAGTCAAATAGGGGGGGGTGGCTTACTTGATGCATTTGTTTTTGTTTTCACAACCACAAGCACAGGAAGGACAAGGAGTGATTGTTTCATTGTAGAAGGATGAGAAGGAGACACAACAACTTGGATGTTTCCGGGCTAGAAATTGTGAATAAGTGCAAGTCACGTTCCATGTCACTGCACGGGAGAGAATTAGAAAAATGTGTCAGTCACCACAATTTCAAATCATAAATCATGGGATCTTGAAGTAGACTTACTCAGTGCCTGGTCTTCCTGCGACGATCAGGGGTAAGAAAATTGGTGGGAGGCACGATCTTGGCAGGGCCACAGGTATACCCCGGTCCTGGACCTAGCAAAGTGAAGTTCTTGGGAAGTTTCACAGTCTTGTTTGAAGTCCCAGCAAGCCCAATGCTGACCTGGAAAGACGATACAGAAGATGTGGGGTCTTGGCCCCATGATGACACCACCCCACCTTTGCAGCAGTTCTGAAATTGCTGGTTGTAAGGCACACCAGGAAGCAAATCTACAACAGTAGGATTCTTCTTGCAACAATGTGGGACATTCCCTTTGAATTTGGAGCAGTCACCTTGATCGGTGGTTTGAGCCCCCACCATAGACCATATCACCTCTTTTTTAGCCCATGTCCATCCTAAGGTCCAGCCAGGGCTCATGATGTGCCGGTACATCTGAAAATTGTTCATTGTCACAACTGCCTGCAGGTAAACAATTCATCAAAAACCTTGTCAACATATGATATCAATCAATAATAATCATATATAAATTTGTATCATCAACTTTGAAATTGTAGTAGGTACTCACCACATAGCCATCTGGGGTCCAGGACATTATATCCCATTTTATTGTTATGTTCCCGTTGGGATCCAATGGATCATATGCAGCTGAAATTCAAAAAAATAAAAAAATAATTAGATACAGCTGAATCCAAACTGAAGCTTGAGGGGGGGGGGGGGGGGGGGGGGGGGGGGGGTTTGTAGGGGGTTGCTAATTTACCTGCATAAGAAAAGAATACAAGAAAGTAGAGAACTGACATGACGAATCTCATCTCAGCAATGCTGATATATCAATATTGATGAAGATGAGAATTGGGTTCTAATCTAATGCAACTTTTACAAATTGGGTACGTTGAGTTCAGTATCTGAGAACTGCCAAGCTCACAATGGCTGATTACTAGTATGTATTGAAGAAAGAAAGAGATGTGCAAGAGGAATTGTCAATGAGTTTGAGATGGCTTACCTACTGGTGGTTAGACACCTAGAGGTTATCTTCTATCACCCCCTTCCTTTTCTCTCATGTTTATATTTCTGTTACGAGTTTTTCTGTATCTTGAAGCAATGACTTGGTGTGAAGTGAGAAGAAAAAAGGAGAGAAGATAGGCGGGAGATTTGAAGGCTGAACACAACATTCCAACGGTTACCCTGACAGCCAAAGGTGACAGGTAATTAGGAGAGGTTGGTGTTCTGCCAACAAAATTACTTAGATGACCCTGTCACAGTAATTCAATTAGGAAAATGATTCACAAACATGAATTTTTTTTTTTTTATTCATGAAATTCATCTAGAATGATGTAGCACATTTTTGCAAACATGAACTACAATAATGAGTTTTTTGACTTGAAATAAAACAATCACAAAAGCTACATCTGTCTGCATGAAATTTATGTACAAAAAAATTGTTGGTATAACATTACTCATTTGATTATCTATCTTTCGACGTAATAGGCTACATGATGTTTGCTATTCATGCTTACATGGGATAGTCTAGGATGAAATTGTTTTGCCAAACTTAACATTGGACATAGACAAAAATCTTTGTCCCTCTGTCTCAAATGCAGTTGCAATCATAGAACTATATCTATAGTTTCTAGACCTTTCTTTGATTATAAAGGCATCATTGAAGATATGGGAATGGGCTTATGATACTGCAAAACCTATACAAGGGCATTGAGAAAAAAATAGTTGCAGAGGGCATTTTGGTCATCTCGAGTGACGGTGTTAGCTTCCTTGAATCTTTGCCTAAGTGAAAATTTTCAAAAAAAATCTTTTGATTGGGAAATTTGCTGATTATTATTATTGTCACGTTTACAGTCAGAAAAAGGTAGAGTTCGTGGCAAGCAAACAGGGGTAGGGACGAGTAGTGAGCTCCATTCTCTGACAAAAAAAAGATAAAAAGAGACATCTCAACCAATATTCAGCAGACTTTGGATGCTTTAAGAAACAGTCTAACTTCTAAAGTACTTACTTTTGCAGTTTTGGGCCATTTTGTCGGTGGTCCTATGCTCTCAATTGGTATAAGCAATAGCGGAGCCAGAATTTTGGTTAAGAAAAAATATTATTGAGTTAAATTCTCAACAAAAATTGTACTTTATTTAATTTTTTTTTGTACTTGATAGTAAGACTAAAAATTAGTGTGATGCATAAGTGATATTTAAATATAAGCTAAGTTAACTGATTATTATCTTTATTTATTAATTTAATTTTATGTATGATAATCATTACAATTTAAAAATTAATTACATGCCCTCATGAAATATGAGAGAAATTTTTTATCAAGATGCACACACAAAAGAAAGGTGAATAAATAAGAGAAAATTAGTCTAAGGTTCCTTTTTCATTTTTAGTAATGGATGGCAGAGGTCCGCAATATTATTTTATAATATTTAAGGTCCCTCACCTACCCCATATATCTCACCCATCTAAAATGAGTCCCATTGAACCTTAACACCTATTTTTCATTCTCTCTCCTCTTCTCCTCTCTCTCTCTCTCTCTCTCTCTCTCTCATGTCTCAATCCCACGATTTTCTCGACCCAGAAAGAAAGAGAATGTGTGGTTGTTTCTATAGTGAAAGTTTGCAAGTTTGCCTCTGGGAGAGATCAGCTGCTTCGCCTTCTTGAAATCGCCGTAGATCTTCATTGCTTTCGATTTCGTCTTCATGAAATTTCAAAACACAAAAATTTATGAAATTTCTCTGGTTTGAAATTTCTTTGTTTTTAAAAGTGTTGGGGCATGAATCGATGGTTATGATCACATTTCCATTGTTGACAGTTGCCAATACACAACAATAGTGGAGGTTATTATTGCAGTTTCTCAAATTTGGAAACAAAAACTAGTTTGTGAGAGTACATCTCTATTTTTGGTCAATTGTCTATATGTATGTATGTGCTCCTGGTAATTGTGTGTTATTTATGATAGTAGGGGTTGTTAGACCTCAAAACTCATATGAGATTATATTACTGGTACTACAAGCCACTCTGGTATTACAAGCAAAAATTTCTCTGTGTTTGAAATTTTTTTGGTTTGCTCAATTTCATTGATTTTCTTTATATTTTGAAATTTTATGGGTTAAAATTTGTTTAATTTGCTCACAAATTTCTCTGGTTTGGTTAAAATAATTTTCTCTAGTTTATAATTGTGAAGCTAGAACATGAGCAAAGTCAGAGAAATTTCAATTCTTGTGAACAAAGTCAAAGAATTTGTGAAGTAAACAGAGAAATTTCGGTTGCATTTGGTAGAGTTTGTAATTATGATTTGAGAGTATGAGTTGTATTTTGAGTTTGTGAGTTGTGGAATTATGATTTGAGTGTAAAAATTTGTTTGGTTATGTTTTTGAATAGAGTGTTGAATTGAGTTTTGAATTGAGTGTACAATGAGTTTTGAAAGTTTGATTTAACATGTGAAGTAAGAAAATTTGTTTGGTTATGAGTTTTGAAAGAGTTTTCAAAACTTAATTTAAATTGTTATAACTCATAACAAAACACACTACTTTCACATTGAAAATTATGATCAACACTCATAACCAAATCTTTTTAAAATTCAATTAAAAAAATTATTATTAATAGAAAATAACATTAATCAATTTTTAATTGAAAATACTACAAAGGAAATAATTTTTTTCAAAATAAATATTCAAAAAATTTAAATCATAAATATTTAAATAATTTAAATAATCTAAAAAATTTAATAAGTAAAAATTAAAATAAATATTCAAAAAATTTAAATCGTAAAAATTTAAATAAAATTTAAATATTCAAAAAATTTAAATAATTTAAAATGTTAATATTTTAAATTTAAAAACAACTCTACACTCAAATCGTAACCAAACACATAAAACAAAACTCAATTAAGAAATTATTTTTAAAACTCATAACCAAACACATAACTCAAAACTCTTATACTACTTTCACAACTTCTACACTCAAATTGTAACCAAATACATAACAAAAAATTAAAATATTTAAAAATATTTTTAAAAATAGAGTTTGAATTTATTTTTATAAAATATTTTAAAATTTAAAAATTAAAATCGTAATATTTTGAAATTAAAATTTAAAAATATTCAAAAAATTAAAAAATTAAAAAAATCGTAACATATTTAAATATTAAAATATTTAAAATCTTAACAAAATTAAAATTGATTGATTGAGTTTTGAAAAGAGTTTTGAATTATGTGTTTGGTTATGAGTTTTGAAAAGTAATGATTATGTTTCGAATTGAGTTTTAAGAAATGGGTGTAGAATTATGATTTGAAAACTCAAAACAAACAACACACTCAAATCAATGGGTGGAACTATAATTTGAGAGGCTTACCAAATGGAAATTTTCTCTGGATTTCTCTGGTTTGAATTCAAAGAAATTTCAATTTTCTATGGCTTCCCCCTCTCTCTCTCTCTCTTTCTCTTTCTCTCTCTCTCTGTGTGAAGCCATGAACAATGAAAGGTATGAATTTCGATCTCTCTTTTTGCTTTCTTGACACCCATCTTGTTCACACACCAAGTAAAGAACCCAAAAAGGAAGAGGAAAAAAAAAAAGATTCAGACCCAATTCCCTTTGTTTTGCCCTTTGCTCTGTTTCTTGTTTTTCTTTATGTGTAATTTTGATTCTAAATCCAAATATCTAACAACCAATATCATCAGGACATGGAAACAATGCCAATTTATTTTGATTTTCTCAAGAAATTCAAGCGTTTGAGACTGTTCGAGCCCTCTTTATTGTATCTATCTGTGTCATATGCTGCTTATTTACTTATGAAAAAAATCTAAAAATCTCCTAGATGTTGATTTGTGATTATGTAACAATTTTAAATAGTAAAACAATCCCAATCAAACAATCAAGACAAAATCGACACAACGATTTACGTGAAAAACTACAATTGGACACCTCCAATGTGATAAAAAACACGGCAATAGCCATAAAACAATCCACTAAGAAGATATAAAGGAATTACACAGGTATACTCTCAATTACTTAGCGAATCCACGCCCGAATTGAACCGACCCCTATGTGTCTCTTCCAACCCCGTCTTCACCTCGGAATTGTCTTGACGATGAGCCATTCCAGAATCCACCAAAGCTTCAGGCTCGAATTCTTCAAAATCCACCGAAGAACAACTCTCTCTTTTGTGTAGAACAAACAATTAATCCTTTGATGTATACTCTTTAAACCATGAGTTGAACACTCAATCAAAACATCAAAGAAAACTAGCAAAATATCCCAAGATATAAACTTTAATTTCCAAAAAGAAGATCTGGAGGAGTAAAAAAAATTTTGGGGAGAAAACCAACTACTTAATCCTAGTTTTGGAAGAAAACCAATTCCTTATAGAAATCCGGATTTTGAAGCTCGCTCAAGCAAAGCTTCTCTCGCTCAAGCTAGAACCTTAACTCGCGTGATTTCCACTAGTGCCTTCGCTCGAGCCACGAAACCTTCGCTCGAGCGAACAATGAACACTTTCAGGTTTTTTATGCAACGCAGTTCTTCGCTCGAGCCACCAACTCTTCGCTCGAGCGCACATTCAACTCTCTCAGGTTTTTGCCAGACGCAGTCCTTCGCTCGACGATGACTTCTTCGCTCGAGCGAGCAAGCCTGGATAGCCAAATTTGAATGCAATTTTGTATTTTTCTTCGAGCGCGAGCTGACTGGGCAGCTCGACCCCCGTCATAATCAGCGAAGTGGCAATCTTGAAAGCATTAACATCACAAACTTCTCTGCAAGCTGGATTCGGGTTGGATCGCATCTAATAAACTCATAGCCTCATGAAATAAAAGTACAAAACAAATACAACTGAAAGGAGTTTTGTCAAACGGGATGCCAAGAATAAAAAACCTAACAACTTAGATTATAGTGTTGTGGCAAAAAGATTTCCAATTTCAACAGAGTCTAAGGAGTTTGTTTGCTGAAATTTAATGGGTTTATTGAGGATGAATGGTTGAGTTCTGAGTGAAAAGGGTGTGGTGTGATTGTTTAGTGATTGGGTTGGGATGAGACATACCTATTGTATCAATCAAGGGATTGTAGGTTTGTATCAATCAAGCCAGAGAAATTTCATTTCTCTGTGAACAAAGTTAGATAAATTTGTGAACAAAGTCAAATTTCTCTGGATTTTTCTGATTTGAACTCAAAGAAATTTCAATTTTCTCAACTTGGAACCCAAAGAAATTCTCTGGATCGATGTTAAGGGACCTTAGACATTATGAAAATATTGGGTGTCTTTCATGCTATAAAATCTTAATACCAGAGACTCTAAAAAAAATCTCCAATAAATAATATATAGTGGCTTCTATATACACTTGTTTTTTTCAAAGTTATAAATAATTGAATTACATGACAATATTTTATTAGTTGTCATTAATTATGTAATAATTATTTGTAAACAAATGAATCAATTATGAGTTCATATAAGAGGTGGTATAAAACAATGACAAAAAATTTGTGACATATAACGTTTCTCTAATATAAAATTTATAAGAATTTTTTTAGTATAATTAAACATTTAAAGTGACAAATTAAACATATTTTTGTTAAAAAAAAATGAAGAGAAAATAGTGATATAAAATATTCAAAAAGTTGAATTGAAATGGAGTATATTTTTGCTAGAAGCAAAGTATAGTTTTGGAAAAGTTGAGGGGGGGCCTCACGTGCCTTCGCCCCTGGGTATAAGCTTTTAGATTATCAACATGTGAAAGGGTGGTTTGGCCCAACAGTAAAATTTGTCGTTAGCATTTCTCATGACACAAATTAGAGTTATGAAAATAATTTCTTCAAAAATGGAATAAGGCTATATATATATATATATATATATTACTTTTCCTAGACTCCCCCACTAAGCGTTCTTTAATGTATGTGATGGAAGAAGGGGGATTTGGTCAAAACTCCCTCATTATAAAACTTTAATGCATTAAGGACAAGTACAAAAAGTTTTCCTTGAAAAGTCCAACACATACCATTATTATCAAAATATTAAAGTTTAAAATAATATAACTTTTGATATAGATTTCGGTTTTTAATAAAATTAGTATTTTTAGAATTCTCTCATCAAGATCTATCAAATAAGATCTATGTTGACTATGGAATTCTTAAAAAAAAAAAAATTTATTACTGTCGAAATTGATGTAAACCGTAACGGTAACATGTTACTCTATTTGACAGTAACATGCTATTCTGTTTCACAATAACATGTTACTCTGTTTGACAGTAACATGTTACTCTGGTTCACATTAACATGTTACTCTGGCAATATTGTCTAACAAATATATATATATATATATATATATATTTTTATTTTGTCCTTACTCAATTATATGTTTTGTCCTTAGGAGGTTTGTGAAACAAAATAAATTAAGCTATCCTTTTCACCAAACAAATGTCCAATGGAAGAGTTTTGGCTAAATTTTTCATGGAAAAACTTCTTTTCCTTAGTTTAGAAGATCAGAGGTGAAGTAAACCTTTCGATTTTTTAAATTTCCCAAATACGTAGTCGGTTTTAGCCAGCTTTGCAAATTTATTATATTTCATTAATTTAAGAACTTTTTTCAAGCAAAATCAGTCTCAAGATGGGAGGCACTGTCTGCTAGTCAGACATTTGAGAAGGAATGAGAGAATTTAATAAATAAAGGCATGATTACGAGATTTCTAACGTTGTAATGAATTCATGGCCCCTCCAGGGTTCCGCGATGATCTGTGACAAATCTAGTGTCATAGATTTGGTAAATAAAAGTTGAAAATTGTTTTTGTTTTTTGTTTTTTGTTTTTTGTTTTTTTTTTTTTTTTTGTTGGGGGGGGGGAAGAATAAAATGAGTTGTTGACAGAATGGCCAAATTAGAAAATTGAAAAAAAAAAAAATGTACAGGAAAACTTGTGCTACTAAAGTACTGGATATTATGACACATCCAATAAAATCCATAGATCTCAAGTTCCAAACATGGAGAACTTGGCATAATCTTATCCAAGTTTGTCAACTGATCCATATTTATATCTCTTTTTTGTCAACTTGAGGGTGAAAAAGGATAGAAAATCAAATAAAATAGAAAGGATAAATTATACTTTGCACCCTTATGTTTTGTACCAAATCTCATTTTGGCCCTTACACATAAAATCGTGACAGTTAACCCCCTATACTTTTATTCAAATCTCATTTTGATCCCTACATAAGTGTCAATGTCCCTTTTTTGTTATTTCATTTTTAAATCTTTAACAAAATTCAATCATGTGACAAAAATATGACTACGAAATGAGAGTATGAGAGAAAAATTATTCATATTTCCCACCAATACATTTCGTCTTACGTGATAAGCACATGAGAGTTATATAATATATTATATATATATATATATATATATATGTGTGTGTGTTGGTAATACCTCTCTTGACAAAACTTATTGTTATGATAATTGATTCAACTTCATATTGATTATTGATTTTTCAAATATCTATGTTGATGAAATCAATTTGAGATTTTGTGGCTAGATGGTCAAAAGATGGGTGGCATACATGAGCAAAAGTGTGATAACCCTGTTCTATGTTATGTTAATTACCCTTGATTATGATTGTGATTATGTGCTTAATGTGATTTTCGATGATAATTATGTGATTAATTATGTTTTTGAAACTATATCTGTTCACCGTAAGAAAATCTGTCCAACTTACTACTGTAATTTGAAAATTGAAGACCGTAGAGACTACAGAAATTTAAATTGATTGTGTTATCGTGATTAGTGTGATTTTTAGAGCCTATGATGAAACTTGATTAAAAATTGATTCTAATCAAAATAATTAGATTGAGTTGATTAGTTAAGCATAATTACTTAGCCTTAATCAAAGTTGATTAGGCAAGCATATATATTGGCCTATTTACACTTATGCTCATTCTTTTGAGCTCATATTTCATAACATGGCTAAAAATACACTCTAGAGAGAGAGAGAGAGAGAGAGAGAGAGAGAGAGAGAGAGAGACGATTTTAGAGAGAGAGAGTGAAGGCAAAATTGGAGATTTGAGCAAGAAGCTTGAAGATTGAGAAGATTAACTCAAGGACTAGCTAGAATTTGGAAGATTTGAGCTTTTAGATGAGTAATTAAACTCAAATTCATGAGTTTTAATTCATAATTGAGTGACTTCAAAGACAATTTGAGATTAAAGGCAAGATTTAAAATGAGTATGATGAATTTGAAGTCTATAAACATATGCATGTAAGAGATTGCCATGAATTTGCATATTTGGGCATGAAACATGTAGTTCATGTTGGTTTGAGAGTCATTTGATACATGCATGTAAGAATTACCATAGTATGAAACTCAATTCTAAGGATTCATACTTATAATTGGAAGATGATTCTTGGAACATGAAAGTTGTGGCATCAAATCATGCATACATGCCTAATTTGGTTTAGTCTCATGAGTTTAAGCATCAATTGTACCATTTGAGATGAAAGTAGAAGCTACACTTCACTTGCATGAAAAATCCTAAAAGATATAAGGTTTGTTGCATGAGTTTTGAAGTTATGAAAGTGAATTTAATATAATTGAATCATGTGATGAGTTCATGGGAGTGTGGGCTTCAAATTTTGTAAAATTGGCATTTACATCATGTTAGAGGTTGTATGGTTGACATATAGGCCATATCATGTAAGTTCCACCTTGTGGAGTTGTGTGTTGAAGCTCAAATAGCTTGCTGGAACCCTAAAAATCGATCTCTTCACTCGAGCGAAGGAGTTGTCGCTCAAGGGAAATTGAAGGCAACCAGAAGTTTTACAAAGATTTACATAGTGGCTCGCGTCAAACCTTGCGCTCGAGCGAACCCTGTTTTGCAAGGCTCCTAGCTCGAGCGTAAAATGCATGCAACTAGTACTTTTACAAAATTTTACAGGCCGCTCGAGCAACCAAAGCTGCACTCAAGCTGAGAGCCTTGTTTTAGAAATTTGAAAAGTTGTGTTATGTTCTGTTTTTCGTTCTCTTTCATTTTTAAGCACTCTTCGGCATGCATTGAACATTGTAAATGAACTAAAGGAATAAGAAAGAGGCCTAAGAGAAATAAATAAGTAAGAATGGATTGAATTGTTTGTGACCTAATGTGTTATGAAATGTGTAGGGTCAAGCACGAGGGCAAATCCATTGACGGAATACTTGAGTAATATCTTAATAAAGATATTTGAAGTATATTATTTTCCAACTACTACTTCTGCATAGTTTATCGGATTTGAAATTATGAATGAGTATTCTATATTGCTAAATTTTGTATAAGCATGAATTGGGCC
This sequence comes from Camellia japonica, assembly GCA_030407325.1. Taxonomy (NCBI): domain Eukaryota; kingdom Viridiplantae; phylum Streptophyta; class Magnoliopsida; order Ericales; family Theaceae; genus Camellia; species Camellia japonica. The sequence goes on from JAPPVO010000002.1 coordinate 19,820,042, forward strand.
CGAGGCCGTCTGATATGAATGAATTGGGCCCGAGGTTTTCTGATATGAATGAGTTGGCCCGAGGCCGTCTAATATGAATAATTGGGCCTGAGGCCATTGTTATACTTACTGAGAATATGAATGTGGCCTAAGGCCATTTGATGTGTTTGACAAGATGTTACCCTACTAGAGAATTTCATTCATGTAACCTCTTTTACTTTGGTATTATTCACTAGTTTTGGCTCACTCTTATTTATATGTATGTAGGTGAGCTCAAAGAGATGTCCAACCCCAGCCTCAGTGAAGCTTGTGAGAGGAGTCAGTTTTTCTGAAGTCAGCCCGAACGTCTCACTTTTGTTTTGTTATTTGTTTTACCCCTTTGCTATTTTGATGGATCCATTGGATCACCTATGTATATGGACCTTTTGTTCAGCTGGCCATATGTTTGTATGATCTTGGATGAACAAGATGTTTGTTTTGGTTTATGGCGTGAGTTATTTTTTTACATATGTGGAAAATGTTTCAGCATACATATAAGCACAGCTCAATGGACAAAATTTTTAAGACTGCTTCCGTTTGACCCTTTTACTATTTATAATGTATGTTTGGTTTGTCTCAGGCCATAGGTAATCTTATGATTACTGGCCGGTTATAACCTTAACCTACCGGGGCAGGTTCGAGTCATGACAAAAAGAACAAGAAAAAATTGGAGGATCAAGACTATCAAGATTTGGAGATAATGATGTTGAATTTTCGGAGTTGAAAATGGCAACATTGGGATGCTAAAGATAGGTTGTTTGCCTCAATTTTTTGGTGGCAAATCATAGATGAAGAGATAAAGGTTCACATGAAGTTTGTCATCTTTGACTTGAAATGTGCTAAAGTTTTATCTTTGATTTTGTTTGTCAAAAGTATAATCTTGTTGATAAAGATTTGGTGGACAAGCATGGGATGTTGTTGACATTTTCTAGCCCAAAAGAAAGCTATCTATCGGGGATATGATCTGTCAAAAACATGCAAGAAAACATGTCTTAAAATCTGGAACAGAAGTCTGCAAAAGCTGTTGGAGCATGCCCAGGTCGCTCACACGATCCATAAGTTCGCGCCTGCAATTTGGAAATCAAGACATTGCGCCCGCGACCCCAAGTCCTCGCTCGCGACCACAGCAAATTGCACCCGGGACCAACCTCTTCGCACCCGTGACCAATTTATGTCCAAAAGTCCCAACTCCTAGAAGTTTGCTCTGCAACACGCGAAGGCACCACGATCCCGCAATGCGATCATCCCGTGAACTTGTCTTGCACAAGTCTATTTAAAGGCCCCCTTGGTTGTTTTGTTGAGTATCTCTCACATTTATATTTTCTAAGTGTTCTATTTTTTCTCTCCTAAATACTTCCAACCTTGAGAGAGATTAGTTTTATGAAGGTGATTTATTTTTGAGAGATCATTTTGTTAAGTGTTTGAGAGTGAACTTTGTAGTGAGGATTACTTGTAATGCTCTCATTTGCTTGATGATTCATTAGCAACTAAGAACTTCAAAGCCAATCGTCAAGCTGTAATAAGTTCTTCACATCTTCAAACAGTAAACCTTCTTGGTGGATTCCAAGATTGTAGATTTCAGTGTATTCCGAAATCATTGACATCGCGGCGATTTGACAACCATGGCGGATATCCAGTGAACATCGTGGAGGTACTTGTAGATTAAGCAAAGTCATGTGCCAGTGACTGGACTCATGTGCCTGGATTGGCCTTTGTAAGATATCTCTTTTACTACCTTTCTTGCATATGGATTATTCGTCCGGCCAAGGGCCGTGGTTTTTTATCACAAGTTGGTGGATTCCAATGTGATTTTTTCACATAAAAATATCTTGTGTCGTGGATTTATTTTTCTCATACTCTCTATTTTCTATATTGATCATGGTCATATAATTTTTAATTGGATTGCCTAAATCGATAATCACATTAAACGAAACGCATCTAGATTTTTCAAAAGGATTTTTTGCACTAAATCTAGATTTTTCAGTTCGTATGGTAAAAATTGAGACGAAAAGGAAAGAAAGTGAAGCTTTTGAAATGGAAAAAAATGCGACAAAGAAATTAAAGTGAAAAAAAAAAAAAGATGAATAGACAAAAGACTGTGTTACCGTAAAAAATCAGAGTGTTGTAATTCCAATTTATGCAAAACCCTAGTTCATCTTCTTAATTGTTCACAATCTACGTTTTGTTTTAGCCTAATATAGTAGTATTTTGATGTAAATTTGGGAATAAAGTGTATATTAGTGAAAAATGTTGACAATTTTCCTTTCTTATCTTCATGTCGTAGTCACATTCTTGTCAATGACTAGATTTTGTTAAAAATTTAAACAATTGAGTAACATAAATGGGACATTGATACTTGTGTAGGGATCAAAATGAGATTTTACCAAAAGTATAGAGGGTTGATTGTCACAATTTCATATGCAAGGACCAAAGTGGGATTTGACCAGAAGTGCAAGGGATTGACTGTTATGATTTTATGTGTATGGACCAAAGTGAGATTTGTTCACGACCCAAACCCAAACTCGCCCCTATAGGTTTAGAGTTATGACTGGCCAGTAATCCTAGATTACCTTCAGCCTCAAAGACAAAATGACAAAATATTTAAATAATATAGGGGCCTAAAGCGGAAGCAAAACAAAAATAATAATGTCCATTAAACTTGTCCCTACATGATACAATAATAATTTATATACATGTACAAATCTTATATATCTCACACACATTTACATTTAAGACTCAGCAAAATACCAAACTTCGACAAAGCTAAAGGGCTGATTTTCTTGGCTCTACTCGAGCCTAACTTGCTTCATTCAGGAAGCTTTTCAAAGGCTGACACAGGTAGACTCCGAGACTTTTCTATCCTTGTTGCTCAGTTTGCTCACCTACATATACATATAAATAGTGAGCTAAAACCCAGTGAGTAATGACAGAATAAAGAGGTTAAATGAATGAAGTTCGACGGTAATACAAAAAACCTGTCTTGCAATTTCGAAACGAATCTTAAATCATTTTCAAAATAAGGCATTTGCCATATTATATCAAATTTATAACAAAACATTTTCCATGTCAAATCCTTTCAAAACATATATTTCATTTTCTGAAACAATCCATTTCAATAGGCAAATCAATTCGATTAGCCATCATATCAATCCCTTGCAATAATAAAAACCATTGTTCGATAATTTTCAATACAATTCTATTTCAATTCAATTCTCAATGATCCATGTTATCCCAATAGCAATACTCATTCAATGACAATTTACGTGGTACATCCAATAGAGTAATAATATTTTAATAACAATGGACCACAAGGGTCATACAATGGACCACGATGGGTCAATCCAATGGACCACGATGGGTTAATCAATAATCCAATGGACCATGATGGGTCTAACACAAGAGATCTCTGTGTTTCAATCAATCCAAGCAAGGGCCTATAATCAATGGCAGTGGTATTATTTCCCCCAAGCAAAGGCCTTACTAAAGGATGCCACGAATACATTTCGAAGGTGAACTTCATTCATCATTGCAAAATAACTTTTCAATAAACCATTCAATCAATCACATAAAGATTTTGAAAACAATTATCATCTCGAAAATAAATATAATTTGAATATATCCTTATAAAGTTACTATTCACAGTGGGTTAAGTCGATATAAGGCCTCGAGCTTCCACCTATACAAATCACATAACAAAAACACAATAGAAGCACCATTCAATATTCATTTCATTTTAATTCAACTCTCTTTATGTATTTCTAGCTTCTTCCTTGACTATGTGAGTCCAATTGGTGCCTAAGAATACTTAGAATGTCATGAGGATGTAAGTAGGCACTTAGAAGAGTTAGTCAAAAATTGTTGAAAATACGGTCTTCGCTCGAGCGCACCTTTGGTCGCTCGAGCGGTCTGCAAAGCTCTGTAAAAATACTGGGAGCTCATAATGTTCGCTTGAGCCACCATTTGGTCGCTCGAGCGATCTGTAAAAATTCTGGGTTTTCAAAGTTAAAAAGTTGAGCTTCCAGATTCCAATTCAATACTTGGGGTCTTGCACAACTTTGTTAAAACCATATAATCTCTTTTAACAATTAAGAAAACATGATTAATTTCTAACCATTTACATCCAACTCTTTTAATTCAAGATTAAACTCCAAATTTCCAAAAACTTGTGTTTACAAAACTTTTCCTTTTTCTCTTCAGAATATGAAATCAATTCTTCGAATCTTCTTAAATTTCATGATGCATGTGCAATTAAAATTCTAATTTATGCAAGACAACAAAAATCAAACCCACAAAAATGCACAATTCTAATTTAATTTCTACAATTTGAATTTAATTCAATTCCTTCACCCTTTTACTAATTTCTATGAAATTATATGAAATTGATTCTTAACTCTTTTCTATTTTCCTTTAAATCATGAAATTGGAGTTTTGAAACTTTGCATATATGAAATTAAGATCAAAACTAAATAATTTTAATTAGAATAGCTCTAATTTGGATTATTTTTAATTTTCTTCATATCAAACCCAAATTCAAATCCATAAACTTTTAAACATGAATTAAAATCTCAAAACCTTGAAATCCTATGATGCATGTTTAATTAGAGTATTAAACTTGTAGAATTTGCCCATGCATGTAACAATAAGGCTTAATTTTATGCAAGACTATATCATCAAACCCAAAATAATTAATTTCCATAACCATGAACCTACCTTAATTTCTTCATCTTTGTTTTCTAATTTCTTCCAAATTATGTGAAATTGAACACAAACTCATCTTTAATTCAAGTGTAATACAAGAATTCTACAAAATTCAAGCTTAAAATCCTTACCTTTAATCTTCAATTTGGTATATTCTTGACAACTTCTTCACTTTTCCTAGCTTCCTTCCTTGGTTTTTCTTCAAAATTTCTAGCAAGTTCTAAAGAATCTCTCTCTCTCTCTCTCTCTCTCTCTCACTTACGGTTTTCTCTCTCTCTCTCACGGCTGCCAAAACAAATACGAAGCACAAGAATGCTCTCAACAAATAATAAATAGAGTTATGATAATAAATAGAGTTGCCTACTGTCTCTCCTCATGTACACATATAAAACTTGAAGGTTTAAATTTAATAATTTTCTCACATTTTTTTAGTACACCTTTTAATATACACCAACAATGTTAATTAGTTAAGTATAGTTAAATTAGTCACTGATTATCCATTAGCTTAATTAATCACTTCTTAATTTTAATTAATCTTAATTAATCATAACTAATCACAAATCTCACGTAATTTGATTAGTTGAATTGACTTCAATTAAGGTCCAATTAATTATATTTAATCTTTACCATTCTGAATCAGATTTTTAATCAAACTCTCAGAAGGCTCTAAATATTAAATTAAATTTATTGCCATCATCAATTTTGATTTCCCAAATCATTTAGGTTTCAATTTCTGATCAAACTTAAAATTTCCGTCAATAAATTACATATTCAATTGAACACCTCATAAATGAATTTAATTCATAATAATCTCAATTCCTAATCTTCATAACTTGATCAACTCCAATTTGAACCCAATTAATAAAATCTCAATTTTACTAACTGAATCGAATATTTAATTAAACTCCCATATGGTTCGATACTCGAAATTAAAATATTCAATTCGTCAATTTTACCTTCTTGAGCCACTTAAGCTTTTAATCTCTAATTCTAAAATAACTCTTTTATAAAATTATTACGAATCAACCCCAATATGTTCATCAATTCCACAATTAAATCGGAATATTAATTAATTAAAATCTAATCACCTTGATTAAATTAAACGTAAATATTTTACCTGGCGGGATCGTCAGATTTAGTGCAAAGTGTAGGGGTGCAAAGTGTAATTTACCCAAATTGAAACTATTTTTTTTCCTTTCACATATCATTCCATTTTTATTTTTCTCCACCAAATTTCTTTACAAATTCGGATCTGGGATACCTGCTGTGCTGCCCTATGGGCTTATTTCGGGATCCGTTTTGACGATTCGAACCGTTCACATTTTCGAGTACATCAAGTAGAATATACCTATAAAAAATCAAGTTAATTAGATATCGTTAACCCTTTTATCCACTCACATTTATTCATTTGGATACTTTAAATCACAATGTCATTTATTTTTGTAGACACAAATGTGAGTGGATGAAAGGGTTAACGATATCTGATTAACTTGATTTTTTACAGGTATGTTTTACTCGATGTATTCTAAAATGTGAACGGTCCAACTCATCAAAACGAGTCTCGAAATGGGCCCTTAGGACAGCACAACAGTGCCTGTGCTGAGGGCATAACAGACCCCCCAAATCTTACAAATTCAAGAGCCCAACAAAGCTTTAGCGATTGTCAGTGGAGCAGTTCTGCATTTACCAACTTAATTGATGCCATGACCCATGGCAGTTCCAGGTGAACCCATTTCAACTTGCATAAGATGCGTGAAGCTCATTTTCTGGCAAGCTTGCACAAAAAAATTGTTCTCACATCTCACCAAGGAAGTTAAAGGCTTTCAAAGTTCCTAACTAAAATTTGAAGCCCAAAGTCTAAGATTGTAGCAAATTAATGATCATTAGGAAGCCCATCCAATGATGCAAAATTTTCATCTTCTAGATAATATGGCGAGTTGGGTCAGTTGGGTTGAGTCTTGGCTAGGTTAGGTTCGATTCATACACATCAGGAATGTCTGTGTGACTCAACCAAATAGGCTCGGTCTTGGTTATCTCAAAACTTGCGTATCTTTTCAAAAGGTCACGAGTTAGAGCTATCATAGTTAAAACTATGAATGGATATCAATCCATTGACCCGTTCGGTTCAGGCCTATTTTTTAAGGGTTTGGAAAGGTTATTTTAGCTCATTGGGTTAGGTTGGGCCAATATTTTTAGTCCGAAATATTAATAGATTGTGCTTGGGATTTATACTTTCAACCCAACTCGGTCTGACTAGTTATTAAATTAATTAATTAATTAATTATTTATAATACATTAAAATATATATATCTTTTTTAAATTTAGACTTTATTTTTGTTGATTTATTGAGACTCACATTTGTGGTGATGTGTGATTGAATTTGTTTAAGAAATCCTTTAATTTATACATAAAATCTTTCAATTGATAATAATGTCAATATATTTATTTAAGAAATATAATATGTGATTTAATTTAATTATGAAATGATTTAATTTTTTTTATACATATAGTTCGATGAGTGGGTTTGCGATTTATAATTATTTTTTGGACCAAATTTGGATAGATGTAGAGGCTCGATGTTAGGGCCAGACTGGACTTAGATAGATACAAAATCTCTTATTATGTAGTGCCAGTTCGACGTTTGTCCACCCCTAGTTAAAACTCTTCATGATTTGTTGGGGTCGCCTACAACACAGACATGAGCTTACGTTTGTTTGGATTGAAGAATTTGGTGAGACAAGAAAATAAAAGAAATGAAGAGAATGATATTTCTTATTGCTTGTTTGAATAATTAATGAGGTGAGAAAAGAAGGGAAATTGTAAGAAAAACGAATCCCTCAAATCAAGTTTTGTTTTTCTTCAAAATTGGGAGATTTGGTGTGAAATTAAAATTGCTCTTTACAAAAAAATTATATTACTTAAATCACCCTTTTTAATGTTGGAACAATCTTCTGTGTAAATAAAATAACTTGAAATAAATTCAAACAAAATAAATAAATAACATACCGGATTTATTTATCGAACCGAATTAAAATTAAGACCAAGTCGAGTGTGTGACACTCTATTCTTAAGATAGATTCGCCCTGCTACGGTACTTACGGTTGAGTGGCGTCTATCTCCCAAGATACAATGATCTTCACAAATTGTAGTAGTACTCCAAACAATTTGTTCGGCGAACAAAACCTGTGTTCTAACTCTCTGAAAATTTATTCCTAAAATTATATATGAAGAATAATGCACTAAAAGGAAATGGACAGCAAAAGGACAAAATTTCAGACTTAAAAATCCGGTCACAAACACTGCTGGAATGGTCTTTTATATATAGGCAAAGCTGCTGTCCGAACAGGTACCAAACTTTTGAATGAGCAGATGTGAAAACAAATGAACAGGTTCAAACAGTTTAGAATATCAAACAGACTTCTTGACCGTTGCACTTTTGAATATTTTTATTCAAACAATGAAAAGTGATCCGAAGGTGGACCAAGTCAAATCTGTTGGAACATTATTTATTTAAACTATTTCAAATATATATATATTACACTAATTATATATATATATATATATTAAACTATTGAAATAGTTAAATAAATAAATAAAGAGGTACAAACTTTAGGAAACTTCTTAGAAACCAAAAATTTGAATTTAGAATTAAATTAAATTCCCACAATTACAAATTTTAGGAAACCACTTAGGAACCCAAAATTTGAAATTAGAATTAAATTAAATTCCCACAATAATTTTTATTGAAAAAATTCAAATGAATTTTATATAAAAATTAATGTTAGACCCGAAAACGACGTCAACTTCCCATTCACTCATAAATGGTTTTGACGTTCCGTCTTCACCGTGTGACTTGCCACGCGGCAAGGAACACTTCACCTCTTCGGACCCGCCCCAAAAGACGTTCAGGGCCCACTCAATTTTGGGCTCAAAGTCTATCCAAAATATGCCTATATTAACCATTTTTCCAACAATCCCCCACATGAATGGAATTTGACGAAGAGAAAATGCAACAACATGATCTAATTACAGAGAGTACAGAAATTGGAAATATTCTGCAAAAGATAGGTAGCTTTTCGCTTTGAACCTTCCCTTGTGAGACACTATCGGATTTACTAGCTAACTAGTGAACATGATGTCTTGAACTGTTCAGCCGTTTGTGTAAACCAAGACAATAGAATCCACACAGTATATCTCCAGATACAGTTTAGTTCTCACTATTGTGTTCATTTTGGCCCTGAACAACCTGTCTTTCATGAGTGCTCTAAAGACTTATAGCCCTTCACAAATCTTATAGAACCGGCCCATGTCACACTCACACAGGTGATTCTTATGAAGAGTATCCTGCTTTACTCCACTAGGTTAACCTAGACATAAGAATCATTAAAAGTTTTACTTATCCTAAAATGCTGCAGACATCACTATTTCATCATAGAAATGGGTAGGAGTTAGACTCCCCAGTGATCCTTCTGAGTCATTCATAACTCAGTTGTCCCTTTGAACCTAGATCTTGAGATCTGCAGTCAACTAGGTTGGGTTGCCGTTGTGGTAACTCTTATTTAATAGGCTTAAGTCCCATTCCTCTCGATGAATTCTTAACTAACTCTCTTGCTAACCCTTTGGTTAGTGGATCCGCATGTTGTCTTTAGACTTAACATTCTATGGAAATAATTTCATTAAGAGTAGTTGTCTTACGGTGTTATGTCGACGACGAATGTGTCGTGACTTACCGTTATACATATGACTCTGTGTTCTACCTATAGCTGATTGACTATCACATGTATGTGCATATAGCAGGCACCGGTTTTGGCCACATTGGAATATCTTCGAGGAAGTGGCGAACCATTCTGCTTCTTCCCCAGCTTTGTCTAAAGCTATGAATTTTGATTCCATAGTAGACCTAGCAATACAAGTCTGTTTGGAAGATTCCAAGATACAGCCGCCCCACCAAGAGTAAAGAACATCCCACTGTGGACTTCGAGTCTCTAGTATCCGATATCCAATTTGCATCACGTATCCTTCAAGTACTGCTTGATATCTAGTATAATTAAGCCAATGTTACGAGTAAATCGGAGATACCTTAAAACCCTTATAATTGCTTTCCAATGTTCTACTGGATTACTCGTATATCTACTTAATTTACTTACTGCATAAGCTATATCCGGGCGAGTGCAGTTCATCAAGTACATTAAGCTTCCAATAATTTGGGCATACTCTAATTGAGAAATACTTTCCTGTATATTCTTAGAAAGATACAAATTAACATCTATAGGTGTTCTAGCAAGATGATCATCATCTTTGCTGAATTTGTCAAGTATTTTCTTTATGTAATGAGATTGTGACAAAGCATATCCTTCTGATGTTTTGGTAATTTTCATACCAAGAATTACATCAGCAATGCCCATGTCTTTCATGTCAAAATGTTTATTCAACATTTTCTTAGTAGTTGTAATCATATCATTATTACTACCTATGATGAGCATATCATCTACATAAAGACATACAATGACATAACCTTTGTCTGTGTTTTTAATATAAACACATTTGTCACATTCATTAATTTTAAATCCATTTGACATCATTGCCTTGTCAAATTTCTCATGCCCTTGCTTTGGCGCTTGTTTTAAACCATATAATAATTTAACCAATTTACACACTTTCTTTTCTTTCCCCGGAACAGAAAAACCTTCTGGTTGTTCCATGTAAATTTCTTCATTTAACTCACCATTTAAGAAAGCGGTTTTCACATCCATTTGATGAATTTCTAGATTGTATAGAGATGCAATGGAAATTAGCATTCTAATGGATGTTATTCTAGTAACCGGTGAGTATGTGTCAAAGTAATCAAGACCTTCTTTTTGTCTAAAACCTTTGACCACAAGTCTTGTCTTGTATTTGTCAATTGATCCATCCGCTTTCATTTTCCTTTTGAAAATCCACTTGTACCCAAGAGGTTTACAACCTGGTGGCAAGTCCACTAATTCCCAAGTGTGATTTTGCAAAATGGATTCAACTTCACTGTTGACAGCTTCTTTCCATAAAGGAGCTTCAGGACTGGACATAGCATCTTTAAAAGTTAAAGGCTCATTTTCTAACAAATATGTTAGAAAATCTGAACCAAAAGATTTTGAGGTTCTAGTACGTTTACTACGCCTAGGTTCCTCTTCCTCATTTTGGTCTATCTCTTGCTCTTGTTCTTGATTATGTTCTTGATCCTGACTAGTAATGGCATCATGAGATCTTTTATTGTTACTAGTCTCTTGTCCAGTCTTCTTTGGAAATACATGTTCAAAGAATGATGCATTCCGAGACTCAACAATAGTATTTACATGCATTTCGGTATGTTCTGATTTATGAATCAAAAACCGATATGCACTACTATTCTTGGCATAACCAATGAAAATGCAATCAATGGTCTTAGGACCTATCTTAGTCTTTTTAGGACTAGGAATAACCACTTTAGCCAAACACCTCCACGCTTTTAAGTATTTGTAGGATGGTACTCTATCATTGCACATTTCATAAGGTGTTTGATTCACTTCTTTCGGGGTACTTTATTTAAAATATAATTAGCAGAAAGCATTGCTTCCCCCCCCACAAGTTCTGAGGTAATCCAGAACTGATTAACATGGCATTCATCATTTCTTTTAAAGTCCTATTTTTCCTTTCAGCAATTCCATTTTGCTGAGGTGAGTAAGGAGCGGTGGTTTGATGAATTATTCCATGTTCTTTACAAAACTCACAAAAAGGTGATTCATATTCACCATCTACTATCACTTCTAAGTTTCTTGATTTTTCACCAAGTTGATTTTCAACTTCATTCTTATATTGAATGAAAGTTTCCAAAAGCTTCATCCGTAGTTCGAATTAAATAAACATAACTATATCTAGTATATCATCTATAAAAGTGATAAAATACTTTTCCCACTCTAGTTTGAATTGATTTAAAATCACAAATGTTGCTATGAATTAATTCAAGTGGTTCCGTACTTCTTTCATTTAATTGAAAAAGAGTTTTAGATAATTTTGCCTCAACGCAAATTCACATTTATGATTTGAATCAATGTTAAATTTAGGTAAACATTCCATATTAATTAATCTACCAAAGATCCATAATTAACATGTCCTAGTCTACCATGCCATAAATTTGAAGACTCAAGCAGTAAGAAGAAGATGTAGTATTATTAAAATTGAGGGTACAACGGTCATTCATTTAACTTGAAAAGGCCATCAGACATGTAACATTTTCCTACATACATCCAATTCTTAGTAAGTACAAATTTTATGTCACTCTCAAATACTAGCCTAAGCCACCCATTCTTACTCCCAACAAAGATCCGGAAATAAGATTCGCGAATGTCCGGTAACATGCAGCACATTGTTGAGAGGTAATCTTGAGCTTGGCTAATCACAGTTTTTGAATCAATCATTACAAAATCCAAGAATCTGCCAACCACAAATTTCTTTGAGCCGGCATCTTCCATTTTGTACTTTTTCTCCAACGATTCCCAAAGTTCCTTTGCTGTCTTGATTGGACTGTAGATTTGTATAATATGTTGTCAAGTCCGTTCAAGATGTAGTTCCGGCAAAGGAAATCGGCATGTTTCCAAGCATCAACCTCAGCAACCACTTGCCTGTCGGTTTCATCCTCTTTCAGGATAGGAGCATCTTCACGGAGGAAACGAGCCAGGTTCAGAGTTGTAAGATAGAACAACATTTTCTGTTGCCATCTTTTAAAGTCAGTTCCTGAGAAACTTCTCTGCTTCTCTCCATGATTATTGGTACTGTATCACAGGAGAGTGGGTTGGTGCAATCGCAGCCACCACAGTAGTACTTGTTTTGGGCATTAGTTTTTAGTAGCCATCAATTCTAATATATAAAACAAAATTATAATTAGAATTTACACTACACAGAAAATTAAACCAAATTCACAGAATTAAATTATGTAAAAATAAAAGAAAAAGAATAACTTTATTTTTCCAAATTAATTTGGAAATAAAATAAAATTTTATTCAACCAAATTAATTCCACACAAGAAATTAAATTCTGTAAAATAAAGAAATAAGAATATAACTTTTTATTTTTCAATTAATTTGGAAATAAAATAAAATTTTATTCAATCAAATTAATTCCACACAGGAAATTAAATTCTGTAAAATAAAAGAAATAAGAATATAACTTTTATTTTTTCAATTAATTTGGAAATAAAATAAAATTTTATTCAACCAAATTAATTCCACACAGAAAATTAATTTCTGTAGCACTTCAATAATTAAAATACTAAAACAGAATTGTAAGTAATGAAAACTCAGAAAATAATTTCTAAAACCCAAAATTAATTTCTGAAAAAATTCCACAAAAATATATTCTGAATTGTTAATGACACCAGTATCGTACTACTAGTTGTTGTCAAAGAAAAGAGACAGTATATTACTACTATCTGTCAAATAGCATATAATCACTATTTGTTTTTCCAACCAGAATATTATTTTGTAAATCCAAAGAAAATAATTTTCTTCCGAAATTATTTACGAATAATGAAAAAAGGGAAACAAATGAAAAATTTTGTAAACAGAATAATTCTGATCTGTCTTAAGATTGTTGAAACAATCTTCTGTGTAAATAAAATAACTTGAAATAAATTCAAACAAAAATAAATAACATACCGATTTATTTATCGAACCGAATTAAAATTAAGACCAAGTCGAGTGTGTGACACTCTGTCCTTAAGACAGATTCGCCCCGCTACGGTACTTATGGTTGAGTGGCGTCTATCTCCCAAGATACAATGATCTTCACAAATTGTAGTAGTACTCCAAACAATTTGTTCGGCGAACAAAACCTGTGTTTTAACTCTCTGAAAATTTATTCCTAAAATTATATATGAAGAATAATGCACTAAAAGGAAATGGACAGCAAAAGAACAAAATTTCAGACTCAAAAATCCGGTCACAAACACTGCTGGAATGGTCTTTTATATATAGGCAAAGTTGCTGTCCGAACAGGTACCAAACTTTTGAATGAGCAGATGTGAAAACAAATGAACAGGTTCAAACAGTTTAGAATATCAAACAGACTTCTTGACCGTTGCACTTTTGAATATTTTTATTCAAACCATGAAAAGTGATCCGAAGGTGGACCAAATCAAATATGTTGGAACATTATTTATTTAAACTATTTCAAATATATATATATATATATTACACTAATTGAATATATATATAATATATATATATATATATAAAATATTGAAATAGTTAAATAAATAAATAAAGAGGTACAAACTTTAGGAAATTTTTTAGAAACCTAAAATTTGAATTTAGAATTAAATTAAATTCCCACAATTACAAATTTTAGGAAACCATTCAGGAATCCAAAATTTGAAATTAGAATTAAATTAAATTCTCACAATAATTTTTATTGAAAAAATTCAAATGAATTTTATATAAATTAATGTTAGACCCGAAAACGACGTCAACTTCTCATTCACTCATAAATGGTTTTGACGTTCCGTCTTCACCGTGTGACTTGCCACGCGGCAAGGAACACTTTACCTCCTCGGACCCGTCTCAAAAGACGTTCAAAGCCCACTCAATTTTGGGCTCAAAGTCTATCCAAAATATGCCTATATTAACCATTTTTCCAACATTTAATTACCAAGCAAATAAAGTAAAACATATGTATATCCTTTTGTGATCATTATTCATCCAAATAAAAAAAGTGAGGAATTACAATTTTTTCTTTTCTTAATCTTCCGATTCAAATAAAGTATTAGTTTTTTTTTTTGTAAATTTCAAATTATACTTTTTGTTATTGTTATCATGACGAAGATTTCTAAATCAACAATGTTGTAGTGGCCTAAGGAAAATATTATTCTTATAGAAATATTCAATAAAATGATCGATGTGGTAGTGGTAATGACATTTTTATAATTAAGGACTCATTTAAAATTGTATTTTTTAATGACTTCTAATTTTTTTTTTAATTTTTTGAAGAAGTTAAAAAATTAATATGTTTGGAAGTTGCATTGAATTTTGTTTTTTTTAGTGACAAAGTTTATGTAACATTTAATTTTTTTTAATTGATGATAAACAAATTTCTTGACTTTTAGTCCAAAATTAAATTTTGTGGACGTTCCCAAATGAGGCTCAATATTATTTAATGGACGTTTTGTTTTAGGATAATAAACCCCAATACATCTGTATCATTTTGTAAACAAAGAGGATTATATAAATTGTGTATATAAATTATTATTTATTTATACTAGCGTAAAACCCATATTATGCATGTTTTAGAGAGAAAAAAAAAATTCATAGAGAGAAATTTCAACTCGTTATAAAGATTTTCTATGTGAAGAGCTGAAATTTTTCTAATAATATTATTGAGAGATCTTAACTAATAAGAAAAAAACATATTGAATTCTCATATTACCTAAAGTTGAAGAGGGATATTTCACTAATTTTCTAGATTCAATTAGTAAAATTAAAAGGAAATAAATTTGCATAATATATTCTATCTATAATTTTTATAATTATAATTTGTCATATTAAAATTTGTTAGATGACATAATAATACTATCTTTTTTTCTTTTCTTTTTTTCTTTTCTCGGGTGGTAAATTAAAAATATGCCTCCTGAGATTTGATTAAAATATAAATCGCTTCATGTGGTCTTGGAAATTACATTTCACCCTGTCACGACCCAAACCCGGCCCTATGGGTTTAGCACCGTAACCGGCCAGTAATCCGTAATTACCGAAGGCCTGCTTAACAGTAATACAGTATAACAGAGTTCAGGGCCTGGCGGAAGCCATACAGTAAATAACTAGTGTCCATTGAGCTGCTGAAAATCTGTATGTCAAAAACATTTCTCATGCATTCAAACAGTTTCAAAACGTACGGTCTGTATACAATCATATACCAACATTCAGTACAGGGACTTAATCTCTCAATAACAGTACAGTAAACTTTCAGTCTATACAATCCGATCAGTCATTACATTACAGTGAGACAGTACAAAAAGGGGAAGGTACTAAAACACCCCTAAGCCTTATCATAACAGGCTCGGAACCTCACTGTGAGGCACATAGGCTGGCTGACAAAACTGGGACTCTACCCCGACGCCTCTAGCTCTGGTCCGGTGCCTGTACACCTACATATATATATGAGCAGTGAGCTAAAGCCCAGTGAATAACATAATGTATAAAGAGGTTAAGAATGTAATGTCCTTACAGTAATGAAAACCGTTCGTTAAACAGTATTCCAGTCTTTCAGTATTTCAGTCAATCAGTCATATGTGGTACATCCATTAGCCTATAAACAGTATGGTCCAAAAGGACCGGGTCTTAACAGACCCCACGGTAATGATGGCCAATCATTCAGTAACAGTATGGTTCCACAAGTGAAACCGACAGAGCTCTGTAACAGTAACAATAATTGCTAAGGATGCCACAATACAGTTCAGAATACAGGACATACATTCATTCAGTAAACAATAGCAGTTCAATAAACAGTTCAGTTCAGTATTCAAAAGATAACCATTTTGAACATATCTTTATACAATCGTTACTCACAGAGTTCTGGGCTACAATGTGCTAGAGCGCGTCTCTCCAGTCGCCAACCCTATACAGTTAACAAATAGAACGCACACTAAGTTTAACAGTTGGGAAGGATGATAATTAATTCCCTAAATTCTCCTCGGTGTGGTTCTATGTCTAAATCCTCATTAAGATGCCTTAAACTAGGCCTAGGAATGCCTAGGATGGAATGAGGATGCAAAGATGTGCTTAGAAACAAATTCAGAATTTTCAGTGAAATAAGGCCTCCGCTCGAGCG
Source organism: Camellia japonica (assembly GCA_030407325.1). Lineage (NCBI taxonomy): Eukaryota > Viridiplantae > Streptophyta > Magnoliopsida > Ericales > Theaceae > Camellia > Camellia japonica. Next base: position 19,836,590 of record JAPPVO010000002.1, read on the forward strand.
CAAATATCCCCGCTCGAGCGCATAGGCAAACAAAGGTCCCCGCTCGAGCTCCAAATTCCCCGCTCGAGCGTGACACACAGACCTCCGCTCGAGCGCACATTACTCCGCTCGAGCGGACTGATGAACCATGCAAGATGCTGGATGCGCGAAATATCCGCTCGAGCGCGCATCACTCCGCTCGAGCGGACTGCAACACAGTCCACAAAATGCTGAGGGCTCGAATTCTCCGCTCGAGCGCTACTTCTTCCGCTCGAGCGGTATGCAGAATTCTGGAAAAATGCAGATTTCACATTCAAGCTTAAAACCAAGTTTTGATGCTCCAAATTCGATCCTCTTGGGCCCATTTTCTGGAAAACACTTCCTAAAACAATGAATAACAAGTTTCAAAAGCCAAATCGCACATGCAAGGGCCAAGAGTAGATCATCTAAAGCCATTTTTCAAACCCATTTCAAGAACAATTTTCAAAACATGCAATGTATGAACTTTAAACCAAAATCAAGCTTCGAATCTTACTCTAATGAGTTCCAATCTTTCAAAACAACTGGGAAACATGGACTATGATCAACACATGGACATGCATGTATGATTCTCTAAGAATTTAACTTCAAAAATATGCCAAAATGACCATGCATGCAACAATGGAGCTCTAATTCAACATATTTGAGCAAAATCATGTCTTTAACTTCTCTATAACCATGATGCATGCAAGATGAAGCTTAAAGACAACAATAAGAAGATAAATTTCTTACCTAGAGTTTCAATTTCAAGGTCTTGCAAGCTTAAATTGGCAATCTATGTTATAAATCTTTCAATTCTTCAAGCAATTCCACAACAATGGCAAGATGAGCTCAAGTCTCTCTCTAAACTCTCTCTCTCACTCTATAATTCGGTGGGCAAGAAGTGAAGCTGAGCAAATGTTTTAATCAAGTCTCTAAGGCTCAAGTATGTGACTAGATAGTGGGCCACTAAGGTGGCAAAGTTGTAAATAAGTCCAAGTTCTCTAATTGGCTCAAATTAATCTAGTTTAATCATTCCTAATAAATTTTTAGATAAATGCATCATTAAATCACAAATGTTCTACTGATTATGGAACACTAAACGGTTTCTAATTCGGCCGCCGATAAGGCCTTCAATTAGCAGTTTAAACATATAAATTCAAACAGATAATCAATCAATCAAACAGATGCAATATGCAATACAATAAATAAACGTATTCAATTTCAGTTTCGATTTCAATCGGTCCATTCAGTACTTCAATCAATTCAATTATCAGTCATTAGTGGTCCGATTTAGCAATAATTAGTATATAATTCAGTGGTTATTCGGTAATCGGTACGAGGGTTGTTACAGTCTCCCCTCCTTATAAGGAGTTTAGTCCTCTAAACTCGAGTTACCTTCAGTTTGGAAGAAAACAGGGTTCAGTGGGAACAAGTCAGGATATCTTTTAGCCATGTCATCTTTCCTTTCCCAAGTGGCATACACACCACCATGATTCTGCCAGTCAACTTTCACTAGCGGGGATTTCCTTGTTTCTCAGTTTCTTGATCCGTCGGTTTACAATCTGTATAGGCCGTTCCTCGTAAGTGTAGTCATCACTCAACACTACTCGAGTAGGCTCAATCACATGAAACGGATCTCGAAGATAGTCTCTCAATCGAAATGTGGAAGACGTTATGCATATGCTCCATTTCAGGAGGAAGTGCAACTTGATACGCACCGGATTGATCTTCTCAATCACCTCATATGGTCCGACATACCGCGGCGCTAACTTGCCTTTGACTCCAAAACGAGTCTGGCCTTTCATTGGTGTCACTTTCACAAACACGTGATCACCCACTTCATACTCTCTATCCCGTCTCCTAACATCCGCATAGCTTTTCTGTCTACTCTGTGCGGTTTTCAGTCTCTGCTGTATCAGTTTGATCTTTTCAGTCGTTTCATACACAATCTCGGGCCCAAGCAACGGCCCATCTCCAACTTCTGCCCAGCAAATTGGAGATCTACACTTTCTGCCATACAATGCCTCGAAAGGCGCCATAACCAATACTCGAATGGTAGCTGTTGTTGTAGGCGAATTCAGCCAACGGCAAATGACTTCCCAGTTTCCCTGGAAATCAAGGACACACATTCTCAGTAGGTCCTCTAAAGTTTGGATGGTCCTTTCTGACTGTCCATCCGTCTGAGGATGATAGCACTACTCAGCCTCAATTCAGTACCCAATGCAGTCTGTAGGCTTTGCCAGAACCTCGATGTAAACTTCGAATCCCTGTCAGAAACGATAGACACAGGCACTCCGTGCAATCTAACAATTTCATCAATATAGATAACAGCCAATTTATCCGCATTATAGATTGTCTTGACAGGCAGGAAGTGTGCAGATTTAGTCAGTCTATCGACAATAACCCAAATGGAATCCATACCTTTCCTGGAGCGAGGTAACCCAACGATAAATCCATCGTGATATGCTCCCATTTTCCACTCTGGTATGGGTAAGGTTGCAATAAGCCTGCGGGTCGTTGATGTTCCGCTTTGACTTGTTTGGCAATGAAGACACTTGACACAAAGTCGGCAATTTCTTTCTTCATTCCCGGCCACCAGAAGTTCTGTTTCAAATCTTGGTACATTTTCGTATTCCCTGGATGAATCGAAAACTTCGAACTGTGGCCTTCTTGAACTCTTCTTTTCAATTCAGTGTCATTTGGCACACACAGTCTATCTTGAAATTTCAGCACATTGTCAAATTTGAACCCCGGTCTCGGTTTTGATCCTCTCTTCGATGATTTTCTTCAAGTAATCATCCAGTTGCTGTTTCTCTTTAATTCTTCAATCAATGCTGGTTGGGCAGTAATGGCAGCTAAGTTCCCCTTGTTCTTTCAAAACAATTTCAATCTCAGACTTTTCAAGGTCACGAAGCAACTCCTTCTGTTCAGTCAGCAAACAAGCTAAGTTCCCAATCGATTTTCGGCTCAAAGCATCGGCAACGGTATTGGCTTTTCCCGGATGGTACAGAATCTGTAGGTCATAATCTTTGATCAGTTCAAGCCATCTCCGCTGTCTCATGTTCAGTTCTTTCTGAGTGAAAAAGTACTTCAGGCTCTTGTGGTCAGTATACACTTCACATGTTGCTCCATACAAATAGTGACGCCAAATTTTCAATGCAAAAACCACTGCAGCAAGTTCAAGATCATGGGTTGGGTAATTCTTTTCATGCGGTCTCAACTGTCGGGAAGCATAAGCAATAACTCTCCCATTCTGCATTAAAACACATCCCAAACCCTTATGAGAAGCATCACTAAAAACAGTATAACCATCTGTACCTGAAGGTAGAGTCAGAACCGGTGCAGTCACAAGTCGGGTTTTCAATTCTTGGAATGCTGATTCCCTCTGGTCAGTCCAGTCAAATGATATCCCCTTCTGTGTTAACTGAGTCAATGGTAAGGCAATCTTGGAGAAATCTTTGACAAACCTCCGGTAATATCCAGCCAGTCCCAAAAAGCTTCGGACTTCAGTCACATTTGTTGGTCTAGGCCAGTTCACTACAGCTTCAATTTTCTGCGGATCAACAGAAATTCCATCTTTGCTAATAACATGCCCCAAAAACATCACATGATCAAGCCAAAATTCACATTTAGACAGTTTAGCATACAGTTTCTGTTCTCTTAAGGTCTGTAGGGCAAGTCTTAGATGGTGTTCATTCTTACTTTTGAATAGATCAAGATATCATCGATAAATACCACAATAAAATCATCAGGTACGGTTTAAAAATTCTGTTCATAAGGTCCATAAATGCAGCAGGGGCATTCGTCACTCCGAAAGGCATAACTAAAAATTCAAATGTCCATACCTCTGAAAGCAGTTTTATCAATATCTCCCGGTTTAACCTTCAGTTGATGGTACCCCGATCTAAGATCAATCTTGGAAAACACTTGTGCACCCTGTAACTGATCAAACATCATCAATACGCGGTAACGGATATTTATTCTTTACAGTTACCTTGTTCAGTTCGCGGTAATCGATGCACAGTCTCAGTGAGCCATCTTTCTTCTTCACAAACAAAACAGGTGCACCCCACGGTGAAGTGCTGGGTCTGATAAACTTCTTGTCTAACAGTTCCTGCAATTGCGCTTTCAATTCCTTCAGTTCAGTTGGTGCCATTCTGTAAGGAGCTTTCGATATCGGCTGTGTACCCGGAATCACATCCACAGTAAATTCAATTTCCCTGTCAATCAAATCCCGTGGCAAATCATCGGGAAACACATCTGGGAATTCTCTGACTATAGGAATACAATTCACATCAGTTTTAACACTATCATCAGTAGACACAGTCAGTACAGAACACAGATATCCTTTACACCCCTTTCTAATCAATCTAACAGCTTTTACAGAAGAAATCAGATACGGTGGGGGTACTACTCCAATCCCATTAAACACAAACTCAGGCAAACCCGGTGGACGGAAAACTACTTGTTTTGTTACACAGTCTATAGTGGCATGATATTTTTGTAACCAATCCATCCCCAATATTACATCAAAGTGATCAATATTCAATGGCAGTAAATCAATAAATAGATGCATATCCCCAACAATAATCTCACAGCAGGATACATATATGCACATGTCATGGATCCCCTACAGGTGATGATACAGCTAGCAGATAATTCATGGGCTCTAAGGGTCTATTCAATTTCCGTGAGAAAGCATGCGACACATAAGAATGTGTAGACCCCGAATCAATCAATACATATGCATTTTGAGCACAAATAGAGAATACCTGACACAACAGTCTCGGTATTCTGCACGTCTCCCGGTACTAGGGCAAACACTCGGCCCTGCCTCATAGGCTCTTTCCCGGTAGCTTTGGGGTTAGGCTTCGGTGCTACATTTGATGCTGCTGCGCTTGGGGCAGCTTTACTACTAACTTGTGGAGCAGAAGGGCAGTCTTTAATTCTGTGGCCCACCTTGCCACACCTGAAACAAGCTCCAGAAATCTGATAGCAAACCCCTTTGTGCTTGTTGCCACATATGGAGCAGGGTGGAGTAAATCCACTCCCTTGGCTGGGGCTAGTTGTCGACCCCGTATTCTGTTTCTTGTTTGCAGAGTTATGCTTGCCTTTCTTGAATTTGAAACCCTGCCTTTTCCTTGCCACTCAGTTTCAGATTCACTGCTGCAATATTCGTCTCGGCCATCAATGCCCGGTCGAGAACACCTACATAAGTTGGCATTTTCAAAACATTTATTCGATCCTGTATAGCAACACTAAGGCCGCCTTCAAACCTCCTGGCCTTCTTATAGTCGGTATCCACCATATGTGGTGCATACCTAGCAAGTTCGGTAAATTGTTTCTCATACTCGGCAACAGACATTTTGCCCTGTCTTAACTGTTCAAACTCAGTCACTTTTCTGTCTCTGATGCACTGAGGAAAATACTTCTCAAAGAAGGACTCCTTGAACTGAGCCCAAGTCACAATAGTGTTCGCATCACGGGTCAACATCCACCACCTTCTTGCTTCTTCCTGAAGGGTGAAGGTTGCTAACAGTACTTTGTTGGCTTCGGAGCACGGAAACATTTCAAACAACTTTTCAGTCTCAAGGACCCAAGCTTCAGCTTTCAATGGTTCAAGGCCTCCCTGAAAGGATGGCGGTTTCAGCTTGCTGAATTTCTGGGTAAGAGCAATAATATCCCCTCATTTGCATTCACACACATTCTGTTCCGGTTGCACCGGAGGAGGAGGAGGGGCGGTTGGTTCTGTTGTTGTCCAGTCTTTCTATTATCAGTCCCATCATTAGTTCAAGTCTGGCCATTCTGGCCTCAGAGGATGATGATCCAGTTTCATTTGCAGTGTTTACGTTATCCATTTCACTATAAGCAGTTATAACAGTTATCATAACGGTTTAACATTTAACACTTAATCAGTCAGTCAGAAGCACACACTTTTCAAATTGATGAGATGCCCTAATTACTTTTCTAGGACACCCTATAGCTCATTTGGACACGTGTGTGCGGTATAACTCGTGGTTAAGTATCGCTCTGATACCACTCTGTCACGACCCAAACCCGGCCCTATGGTTTAGCACCGTAACCGGCCAGTAATCCGTAATTACCGAAGGCCTGCTTAACAGTAATACAGTATAACAGAGTTCAGGGCCTGGCGGAAGCCAATACAGTAAATAACTAGTGTCCATTGAGCTGTGAAAATCTGTATGTCAAAAACATTTCTCATGCATTCAAACAGTTTCAAACAGTACGGTCTGTATACAATCATATACCAACATTCAGTACAGGGACTTAATCCCTCAATAACAGTACAGTAAACTTTCAGTCTATACAATCCGATCAGTCATTACATTACAGTGAGACAGTACAAAAAGGGGAAGGTACTAAAACACCCCTAAGCCTTATCATAACAGGCTCGGAACCTCACTGTGAGGCACATAGGCTGGCTGATAAAACTCTCTACCCCGACCTCTAGCTCTGGTCCGGTGCCTGTACACCTACATATATATATGAGCAGTGACTAAAGCCCAGTGAATAACATAATGTATAAAGAGGTTAAGAATGTAATGTCCTTACAGTAATGAAAACCGTTCGTTAAACAGTATTCCAGTCTTTCAGTATTTCAGTCAATTAGTCATATGTGGTACATCCATTAGCCTATAAACAGTATGGTCCAAAAGGACCGGGTCTTAACAGACCCCACAGTAATGATGGCCAATCATTCAGTAACAGTATGGTTCCACAAGTGAAACCGACAGAGCTCTGTAACAGTAACAATAATTGCTAAGGATGCCACAATACAGTTCAGAATACAGGACATACATTCATTCAGTAAACAATAGCAGTTCAATAAACAGTTCAGTTCAGTATTCAAAAGATAACCATTTTGAACATATCTTTATACAATCGTTACTCACAGAGTTCTGGGCTACAATGTGCTAGAGCGCGTCTCTCCAGTCGCCAACCCTATACAGTTAACAAATAGAACGCACACTAAGTTTAACAGGGAAGGATGATAATTAATTCCCTAAATTCTCCTCGGTGTGGTTCTATGTCTAAATCCTCATTAAGATGCCTTAAACTAGGCCTAGGAATGCCTAGGATGGAATGAGGATGCAAAGATGTGCTTAGAAACAAATTCAGAATTTTCAGTGAAATAAGGCCTCCGCTCGAGCGCAAATATCCCCGCTCGAGCGCATAGGCAAACAAAGGTCCCCGCTCGAGCTCCAAATTCCCCGCTCGAGCGTGACACACAGACCTCCGCTCGAGCGCACATTACTCCGCTCGAGCGGACTGATGAACCATGCAAGATGCTGGATGCGCAAATACCGCTCGAGCGGACTGACAACCAGTCCACAAAATGCTGAGGGCTCGAATTCTCCGCTCGAGCGCTACTTCTTCCGCTCAGAGCGGTATGCAGAATTCTGGAAAAATGCAGATTTCACATTCAAGCTTTTAAAACCAAGTTTTGATGCTCCAAATTCGATCCTCTTGGGCCCATTTTCTGGAAAACACTTCCTAAAACAATGAATAACAAGTTTCAAAAGCCAAATCGCACATGCAAGGCCAAGAGTAGATCATCTAAAGCCATTTTTCAAACCCATTTCAAGAACAATTTTCAAAACATGCAATGTATGAACTTTAAACCAAAATCAAGCTTCGAATCTTACTCTAATGAGTTCCAATCTTTCAAAACAACTGGGAAACATGGACTATGATCAACACATGGATGCATGTATGATTCTCCAAGAATTTAACTTCAAAATATGCCAAAATGACCATGCATGCAACAATGGAGCTCTAATTCAACATATTTGAGCAAATCATGTCTTTAACTTCTCTATAACCATGATGCATGCAAGATGAAGCTTAAAGACAACAATAAGAAGATAAATTTCTTACCTAGAGTTTCAATTTCAAGGTCTTGCAAGCTTAAATTGGCAATCTATGTTATAAATCTTTCAATTCTTCAAGCAATTCCACAACAATGGCAAGATGAGCTCAAGTCTCTCTCTAAACTCTCTCTCTCACTCTATAATTCGGTGGGAGCAAGAAGTGAAGCTGAGCAAATGTTTTAATCAAGTCTCTAAGGCTCAAGTATGTGACTAGATAGTGGGCCACTAAGGTGGCAAAGTTGTAAATAAGTCCAAGTTCTCTAATTGGCTCAAATTAATCTAGTTTAATCATTCCTAATAAATTTTTAGATAAATGCATCATTAAATCACAAATGTTCTACTGATTATGGAACACTAAACGGTTTCTAATTCGGCCGCCGATAAGGCCTTCAATTAGCAGTTTAAACATATAAATTCAAACAGATAATCAATCAATCAAACAGATGCAATATGCAATACAATAAATAAACGTATTCAATTTCAGTTTCGATTTCAATCGGTCCATTCAGTACTTCAATCAATTCAATTATCAGTCATTAGTGGTCCGATTTAGCAATAATTAGTATATAATTCAGTGGTTATTCGGTAATCGGTACGAGGGTTGTTACAGTCTCCCCTCCTTATAAGGAGTTTAGTCCTCTAAACTCGAGTTACCTTCAGTTTGGAAGAAAACAGGGTTCAGTGGGAACAAGTCAGGATATCTTTTAGCCATGTCATCTTCCCTTTCCCAAGTGGCATACACACCACCATGATTCTGCCAGTCAACTTTCACTAGCGGGATTTCCTTGTTTCTCAGTTTCTTGATCCGTCGGTTTACAATCTGTATAGGCCGTTCCTCGTAAGTGTAGTCATCACTCAACACTACTCGAGTAGGCTCAATCACATGAAACGGATCTCGAAGATAGTCTCTCAACATCGAAATGTGGAAGACGTTATGCATATGCTCCATTTCAGGAGGAAGTGCAACTTGATACGCCACCGGATTGATCTTCTCAATCACCTCATATGGTCCGACATACCGCGGCGCTAACTTGCCTTTGACTCCAAAACGAGTCTGGCCTTTCATTGGTGTCACTTTCACAAACACGTGATCACCCACTTCATACTCTCTATCCCGTCTCCTAACATCCGCATAGCTTTTCTGTCTACTCTGTGCGGTTTTCAGTCTCTGCTGTATCAGTTTGATCTTTTCAGTCGTTTCATACACAATCTCGGGCCCAAGCAACGGCCCATCTCCAACTTCTGCCCAGCAAATTGGAGATCTACACTTTCTGCCATACAATGCCTCGAAAGGCGCCATACCAATACTCGAATGGTAGCTGTTGTTGTAGGCGAATTCAGCCAACGGCAAATGACTTTCCCAGTTTCCCTGGAAATCAAGGACACACATTCTCAGTAGGTCCTCTAAAGTTTGGATGGTCCTTTCTGACTGTCCATCCGTCTGAGGATGATAGGCACTACTCAGCCTCAATTCAGTACCCAATGCAGTCTGTAGGCTTTGCCAGAACCTCGATGTAAACTTCGAATCCCTGTCAGAAACGATAGACACAGGCACTCCGTGCAATCTAACAATTTCATCAATATAGATAACAGCCAATTTATCCGCATTATAGATTGTCTTGACAGGCAGGAAGTGTGCAGATTTAGTCAGTCTATCGACAATAACCCAAATGGAATCCATACCTTTCCTGGAGCGAGGTAACCCAACGATAAAATCCATCGTGATATGCTCCCATTTCCACTCTGGTATGGGTAAGGGTTGCAATAAGCCTGCGGGTCGTTGATGTTCCGCTTTGACTTGTTGGCAATGAAGACACTTGGACACAAAGTCGGCAATTTCTTTCTTCATTCCCGGCCACCAGAAGTTCTGTTTCAAATCTTGGTACATTTTCGTATTCCCTGGATGAATCGAAAACTTCGAACTGTGGCCTTCTTGCAAAACTCTTCTTTTCAATTCAGTGTCATTTGGCACGCACAGTCTATCTTGAAATTTCAGCACATTATTGTCAAATTTGAACCCCGGTCTCGGTTTTGACTCCCTCTCTTCGATGATTTTCTTCAAGTAATCATCCAGTTGCTGTTTCTCTTTAACTTCTTCAATCAATGCTGGTTGGGCAGTAATGGCAGCTAAAGTTCCCCCTTGTTCTTTCAAAACAATTTCAATCTCAGACTTTTCAAGGTCACGAAGCAACTCCTTCTGTTCAGTCAGTAAACAAGCTAAGTTCCCAATCGATTTTCGGCTCAAAGCATCGGCAACGGTATTGGCTTTTCCCGGATGGTACAGAATCTGTAGATCATAATCTTTGATCAATTCAAGCCATCTCCGCTGTCTCATGTTCAGTTCTTTCTGAGTGAAAAAGTACTTCAGGCTCTTGTGGTCAGTATACACTTCACATGTTGCCCCATACAAATAGTGACGCCAAATTTTCAATGCAAAAACCACTGCAGCAAGTTCAAGATCATGGGTTGGGTAATTCTTTTCATGCGGTCTCAACTGTCGGGAAGCATAAGCAATAACTCTCCCATTCTGCATTAAAACACATCCCAAACCCTTATGAGAAGCATCACTAAAAACAGTATAACCATCTGTACCTGAAGGTAGAGTCAGAACCGGTGCAGTCACAAGTCGGTTTTCAATTCTTGGAATGCTGATTCCCTCTGGTCAGTCCAGTCAAATGATATCCCCTTCTGTGTTAACTGAGTCATGGTAAGGCAATCTTGGAGAAATCTTTGACAAACCTCCGGTAATATCCAGCCAGTCCCAAAAAGCTTCGGACTTCAGTCACATTTGTTGGTCTAGGCCAGTTCACTACAGCTTCAATTTTCTGCGGATCAACAGAAATTCCATCTTTGCTAATAACATGCCCCAAAAACATCACATGATCAAGCCAAAATTCACATTTAGACAGTTTAGCATACAGTTTCTGTTCTCTTAAGGTCTGTAGGGCAAGTCTTAGATGGTGTTCATGTTCTTCTCTACTTTTTGAATAGATCAAGATATCATCGATAAATACCACAATAAAATCATCCAGGTACGGTTTAAAAATTCTATTCATAAGGTCCATAAATGCAGCAGGTGCATTGGTCACTCCGAAAGGCATGACTAAAAATTCAAAATGTCCATACCTCGTTCTGAAAGCAGTTTTATCAATATCTCCCGGTTTAACCTTCAGTTGATGGTACCCCGATCTAAGATCAATCTTGGAAAACACTTGTGCACCCTGTAACTGATCAAACAGGTCGTCAATACGCGGTAACGGATATTTATTCTTTACAGTTACCTTGTTCAGTTCGCGGTAATCGATGCACAGTCTCAGTGAGCCATCTTTCTTCTTCACAAACAAAACAGGTGCACCCCACGGTGAAGTGCTGGGTCTGATAAACTTCTTGTCTAACAGTTCCTGCAATTGCGCTTTCAATTCCTTCAGTTCAGTTGGTGCCATTCTGTAAGGAGCTTTCGATATCGGCTGTGTACCCGGAATCACATCCACAGTAAATTCAATTCCCTGTCAATCAAATCCGTGGCAATCATCGGAAACACATCTGGGAATTCTCTGACTATAGGAATACAATTCACATCAGTTTTAACACTATCATCAGTAGACACAGTCAGTACAGAACACAGATATCCTTTACACCCCTTTCTAATCAATCTAACAGCTTTTACAGAAGAAATCAGATACGGTGGGGGTACTACTCCAATCCCATTAAACACAAACTCAGGCAAACCCGGTGGACGGAAAACTACTTGTTTTGTTACACAGTCTATAGTGGCATGATATTTTTGTAACCAATCCATCCCCAATATTACATCAAAGTGATCAATATTCAGTGGCAGTAAATCAATAAATAGATGCATATCCCCAACAATAATCTCACAGGCAGGATACATATATGCACATGTCATGGATCCTCCTACGGGTGATGATACAGCTAGCAGATAATTCATGGGCTCTAAGGGTCTATTCAATTTCCGTGAGAAAGCATGCGACACATAAGAATGTGTAGACCCCGAATCAATCAATACATATGCATTTTGAGCACAAATAGAAAGAATACCTGACACAACGGTCTCGGTATTCTGGACGTCTCCCGGTACTAGGGCAAATACTCGGCCCTGCCTCATAGGCTCTTTTCCGGTAGCTTTGGGGTTAGGCTTCGGTGCTACATTTGATGCTGCTACGCTTGGGGCAGCTTTACTACTAACTTGTGGAGCAGAAGGGCAGTCTTTGATTCTGTGGCCCACCTTGCCACACTTAAAACAAGCTCCAGAAATCTGATAGCAAACCCCTTTGTGCTTGTTGCCACATATGGAGCAGGGTGGAGTAAATCCACTCCCTTGGCTGGGGCTAGTTGTCGACCCAGTATTCTGTTTCTTGTTTGCAGAGTTATGCTTGCCTTTCTTGAATTTGAAACCCTGCCTTTTTCCTTGCCACTCAGTTGTTGGTGTTTCAGATTGTTTCACTGCTGCAATATTCGTCTCGGCCATCAATGCCCGGTCGAGAACACCTACATAAGTTGGCATTTTCAAAACATTTATTCGATCCTGTATAGCAACACTAAGGCCGCCTTCAAACCTCCTGGCCTTCTTATAGTCGGTATCCCCATATGTGGTGCATACCTAGCAAGTTCGGTAAATTGTTTCTCATACTCGGCAACAGACATTTTGCCCTGTCTTAACTGTTCAAACTCAGTCACTTTTCTGTCTCTGATGCACTGAGGAAAATACTTCAAAGAAGGACTCCTTGAACTGAGCCCAAGTCACAATAGTGTTCGCATGCACGGGTCAACATCCACCACCTTCTTGCTTCTTCCTGAAGGGTGAAGGTTGCTAACAGTACTTTGTTGGCTTCGGAGCACGGAAACATTTCAAACAACTTTTCAGTCTCAAGGACCCAAGCTTCAGCTTTCAATGGTTCAAGGCCTCCCTGAAAGGATGGCGGTTTCAGCTTGCTGAATTTCTGGGTAAGAGCAATAATATCCCCCTCATTTGCATTCACATTCTGCACATTCTGTTCCGGTTGCACCGGAGGAGGAGGAGGTGGGGGCGGTTGGTTCTGTTGTTGGTCCAGTCTTTCTATTATCAGTCCCATCATTAGTTCAAGTCTGGCCATTCTGGCCTCAGAGGATGATGATCCAGTTTCATTTGCAGTGTTTACGTTATCCATTTCACTATAAGCAGTTATAACAGTTATCGTTATAAGCGGTTTAACATTTTAACACTTAATCAGTCAGTCAGAAGCACACACTTTTCAAATTGATGAGATGCCCTAATTACTTTTCTAGGACACCCTATAGCTCATTTGGACACGTGTGTGCGGTATAACTCGTGGTTAAGTATCGCTCTGATACCACTCTGTCACGACCCAAACCCGGCCCTATGGGTTTAGCACCGTAACCGGCCAGTAATCCGTAATTACCGAAGGCCTGCTTAACAGTAATACAGTATAACAGAGTTCAGGGCCTGGCGGAAGCCAATACAGTAAATAACTAGTGTCCATTGAGCTGTGAAAATCTGTATGTCAAAAACATTTCTCATGCATTCAAACAGTTTCAAACAGTACGGTCTGTATACAATCATATACCAACATTCAGTACAGGGACTTAATCCCTCAATAACAGTACAGTAACTTTCAGTCTATACAATCCGATCAGTCATTACTTACAGTGAGACAGTACAAAAAAAGGTACTAAAACACCCTAAGCCTTATCATACAGGCGGAACCTCACTGTGAGGCACATAGGCTGGCTGATAAAACTGGGACTCTACCCCCACACTCTAGCTCTGGTCCGGTGCCTGACACCTACATATATATATGAGCAGTGAGCTAAAGCCCAGTGAATAACATAATGTATAAAGAGGTTAAGAATGTAATGTCCTTACAGTAATGAAAACCGTTCGTTAAACAGTATTCCAGTCTTTCAGTATTTCAGTCAATTAGTCATATGTGGTACATCCATTAGCCTATAAACAGTAGGTCCAAAGGACCGGGTCTTAACAGACCCCACAGTAATGATGGCCAATCATTCAGTAACAGTATGGTTCCACAAGTGAAACCGACAGAGCTCTGTAACAGTAACAATAATTGCTAAGGATGCCACAATACAGTTCAGAATACAGGACATACATTCATTCAGTAAACAATAGCAGTTCAATAAACAGTTCAGTTCAGTATTCAAAAGATAACCATTTTGAACATATCTTTATACAATCGTTACTCTCACAGAGTTCTGGGCTACAATGTGCTAGAGCGCGTCTCTCCAGTCGCCAACCCTATACAGTTAACAAATAGAACGCACACTAAGTTTACAGTTGGGAAGGATGATAATTAATTCCCTAAATTCTCCTCGGTGTGGTTCTATGTCTAAATCCTCATTAAGATGCCTTAAACTAGGCCTAGGAATGCCTAGGATGGAATGAGGATGCAAAGATGTGCTTAGAAACAATTCAGAATTTTCAGTGAAATAAGGCCTCCGCTCGAGCGCAAATATCCCCGCTCGAGCGCATAGGCAAACAAAGGTCCCCGCTCGAGCTCCAAATTCCCCGCTCGAGCGTGACACACAGACCTCCTCGAGCGCACATTACTCCGCTCGAGCGGACTGATGAACCATGCAAGATGCTGGATGCGCGAAATATCCGCTCGAGCGCGCATCACTCCTCCGCTCGAGCGGACTGCAACACAGTCCACAAAATGCTGAGGGCTCGAATTCTCCGCTCGAGCGCTACTTCTTCCGCTCGAGCGGTATGCAGAATTCTGGAAAAATGCAGATTTCACATTCAAGCTTAAAACCAAGTTTTGATGCTCCAAATTCGATCCTCTTGGGCCCATTTTCTGGAAAACACTTCCTAAAACAATGAATAACAAGTTTCAAAAGCCAAATCGCACATGCAAGGCCAAGAGTAGATCATCTAAAGCCATTTTTTCAAACCCATTTCAGAACAATTTTCAAAACATGCAATGTAAGAACTTTAAAAAACCAAATCAAGCTTCGAATCTTACTCTAATGAGTTCCAATCTTTCAAAACAACTGGGAAACATGGACTATGATCACACATGGACATGCATGTATGATTCTCCAAAATTTAACTTCAAAATATGCCAAAATGACCATGCATGCAACAATGGAGCTCTAATTCAACATATTTGAGCAAAATCATGTCTTTACTTCTCATAACCATGATGCATGCAAGATGAAGCTTAAAGACAACAATAAGAAGATAAATTTCTTACCTAGAGTTTCAATTTCATTTCAAGGTCTTGCAAGCTTAAATTGGCAATCTATGTTATAAATCTTTCAATTCTTCAAGCAATTCCACAACAATGGCAAGATGAGCTCAAGTCTCTCCTAAACTCTCTCTTCTCACTCTATAATTCGGTGGGAGCAAGAAGTGAAGCTGAGCAATGTTTTAATCAAGTCTCTAAGGCTCAAGTATGTGACTAGATAGTGGGCCACTAAGGTGGCAAAGTTGTAAATAAGTCCAAGTTCTTTAATTGGCTCAAATTAATCTAGTTTAATCATTCCTAATAAATTTTTAGATAAATGCATCATTAAATCAAAATGTTCTACTGATTATGGAACACTAAACGGTTTCTAATTCGGCCCGCCGATAAGGCCTTCAATTAGCAGTTTAAACATATAAATTCAAACAGATAATCAATCAATCAAACAGATGCAATATGCAATACAATAATAAACGTATTCAATTTCAGTTTCGATTTTCAATCGGTCCATTCAGTACTTCAATCAATTCATTATCAGTCATTAGTGGTCCGATTTAGCAATAATCAGTATATAATTCAGTGGTTATTCGTAATCGGTACGAGGGTTGTTACACACCCCCTGAGGTTTCTAATTTCATAACAAATCATCCCTTTATTAATAAATCATCAAATCAATTAACAGTTTTTAACGATGTTAGAAATATGTTTTAATTAATAATTTAGGTAATTTTATTATTGTATATGAGAGCAATTATGAATTTTATTTTTTTAATTAATTCTGTTAAATAAAAAATAGTAACAAAAAGGTATTTGTAATTTTCTAAACATAAGGGGTAATCTGTACTTTAAGCAAATCTCATGGTGTGTTTTTGTAATTTACCCTTTCTCGTGTGTATCTCTTACTCTCTATGCCATTTGTTCTTTACTTTTATTTTTTATTGAAAAGACTATATTAGAAGATATTACTCGAGTTACTGTGCTCTATTGTGATTTAGAAAAATAATTAATTAATATGGTAGGGTAAATTTAAGTTGATTTTAAAGTGTGAGAGTTATTTTGAAATTTCTAAAATTTTATGGGATAATCAAACTGGCGTGAACCATGTTAAGATTAAGTCAACCAATACACAATTGAAGAGCCACTTGACCAATTTATTTATAGGTAATTATACTTTGCACCCCTACATTTTGCACGAATCTCCTTTTGGCCTTACATGAAATAATGACAGTCAACCCCCTGTTACTTATAGTCAAATCCCACTTTGATCCTTAGACATAAAATCGTGACAGACAATCCTCTTGTATTTTTAGTCAAATCCTACTTTATGTTAGACTTATTTATTTTGATGATTTATTTTTGTTTTAATTTATTTGATAGAAAAATAGAATCAAAATTTATTTTGATGATTTATTAATTTATATTTTATTTATTTGAAAAAGAAAAATAGAATCAAAATTTATTTTGATGATTTATTTGAAGGAAAAAATAGAATCAAAATTTATTTTGTCCCATTATTTCTCACCTAACCTTTATCCCTAAATGTTGTTAGAATGTATTTAATATTTGATTAAATCAGGAGTTAAACAGCCAACAAAGGTTCAAACAACTCAGCACAGGAGCAGGCCAAAAGGTTCAAAAGGTTCAAGTAGAAGATATTCAAATTTGTAATGATGGAGTAGAAGATATTCAAATTAGTAATGATGGAGTACAATGGCTATAAACGGCTATAAGTTTCATTATATATATCAAAGCCTCTAATGTAAACAAGTTACAAAAACAAACCAGAAAATATTCTTTGATCTATAATCACTCACATCTATTCTCTGAAAAATTCTCTGAGAAGTGTTTTCTTCAATTTTTGTTTACATCCTCTCTCAGAAATTATACACTAGCCTTATAGCATTATGCTCATCTTTCCTGTGTGAGGTTTACAGAAAAACCAGAGCTTCATTTTTATATCATCTTTGAGAGATAATTATTGTAGCTTTCTGTGAGCAAAAACATCTTCTTTTCAACTTTGTAAGAGTGTAGTACACTCAGTGTTTGACTTAGAAGTCTGTTGTAAAATCTGTGGAGGATTGCTCCATCTGTGAAAATGTTGCTAGCACCCTGTGAAGCTAGAAGATAGTGAAAATCTCAAGTAAAGCTTGAGGAGTGGATGTAGGCTTGGTTGAAGCCGAACCACTATAAATCTATTTGTCTCTTCTTCCCTAATCTTTTTACTTTCCTACTACTGCTATATCTATCTAATATTCATGTGCTAATCATTTGATTTACCCTGTATGTTAGTTATACTTCATTGTTATTTTACTTGATCATTAACTGCTAAGTTCATCATTGTACTTGTTAATAATTTGTTGTACTAGTAGTTAATTTTATTGGGATATTATTAATTTTAATTTGTAAAAACCTAATTCACCCACCCTCTTAGGTTACTTTTTGGGTAACAAATCTCTATACAAGTATCAATGTCCCCTTATGTTACTCCATTGTTTAAAAATAACATATTTTGTCTTACATGATAAGTGCGTGAGAGTTATATAATATAATATACATATGTTTGTATGTTGAAAATTTGGACAAAGAGACAAGAAAATAGTGCATTTGAAATATATTAAAAAAAAAAAAAAAAATGACAACAGAGAAATCAAAGAATTACCCTTAGGCCCTATTTGTCCAGGGAGTTAGAGTTAGGATTTGAGATTGAGATGGAGGTGGGACTCACTATATGTTATACTTATTTTGAGAAATAGAGAGAGGATTACTAATCCCTTAGTATTAGGTTGGGCCTTGGAAGGGAGATTGGTGGTATTAGAAAAATAGTCCGCCAGACTATTTTTTTATATTTTACATGTTGGGCATTTTTTTTGAACATTAATGTTTAATTTTTTGTTAAGCAAAAATCATTATTTTATTTGTTTTATTTTTTCAATTTTCCTATTTATTTATTTTATACATGTTGGACATTTTTTTTTGAACATTAATGTTTAATGTTTTTGTATTTTTTTTATTTGTTTTATTATTTTTTATTTATTTTATATAAAAATAATTTAACAATCCTTACATCAATAACTATCATCAAAACAAACACAATTTTACTTAATCCCCTCACTATGAATCCCATCACTATTGTAACGCCCTCAAAATACAATATAAGTCAATCATTCATAAGTCAACATAAAAGAAATGTTATATTTCATTCATCAAGGTTTTCTTTACAAAAGATATTACATGTTAGCAAAAAATAAATGCTCTACGGGCTTACAGCTATCCAAGTCATCACTTGGTTATAACAAATGAAGAGTCCTAACTCCTTTACATATAAAGCCCTCGGCTTGGATTTACATTTAACACAAAATAGAAATAACAAAACGGAACCTTCAACTCCTAAACCTCCCAAGCTAAGACCTTCGAGACGATGCCACTTGTACTTGAAAATGGTGTCCCAAGTAGGGTGAGCCAAAACCCAGTAGAGATATGCTAAACAATATATGAGAATTAACTAAGACATAAGCATAAGATAAATGTGAGATATTCTTAACCAATACACATTCCTTTCAAGTTCATTCGATATAGATAACCAATATCTCAATTCATTTTCAATCTTCTGTTTCGAATAAATCTATTAACCAAAGTCATTATCGTCAAAACAACCAAAATGAGACTACAACTCGATGGTTCACAATTCAATACATTCATCAATCCAACACTTCTATTTCTTGCCATTTTACGGAACTACGTCGAGGGAATAGGCACCATTATATAAGATTTTGGGATTTTCACCTGGACACTCCGACCAACTTAATTATCAATGGAGTACATCCCCTATCTCCTCCCATACAATGGAGTACATTCCCTATCTCCTCCCAAACAAAGATACATATACAATGTATTTAAACACATTATCATATACAATGACCAAATAAATCACATATTCAATAATTTAATCCAACCTTTATATTCAATGACATAATTAATCTTATTGATTAGTTTCAATTCACTTAATCATCATGCATTTTCTACAACAATCATAGCTATTCTCCACCGATAGCCCAAAACAAATATTTCTAAATAGATAAATAAATCTATCAACAAATAATTTATCAACTTTTTCATAGATGCGTGATTTATTAATCCAACTACCCTATTTATTCACAATTTTCAAACCAATTTCATATTTCCACATTAATTCACCCTTTTTCAAATAATTTATTTAATTCCAATTAGGGCGTTTTCCCCTTTTTCACAATTGCATCCAAGGCCAAATTTCATTCATTCTACATAAATGACCCCATTTTCAAGACCTCACATACACATATGGAGCCCAAAATGAAAACCCCTCTTTCACAATTTCAAACCCAAACCCTAACTTCACCCAAAGCTTCTCAAATCCCACTATTTATACAAGATGACAATATCTATATTAAAACGCATATAGAAGAGTAGAATATCCCTACCTCAAGTATAGAAACTCAAAGGAGAAGAAGAGAGAAAACCAAAGATGTTCCAAATCCCACATTTTTCGGATCAAAGGGAAGCCCACGCAATGCTCTAGCTCTTTAACAAAGGGAGTAGAGTAGAATGACCCTAGAACATGGAATATTTGTAGAGAGAATGAGTATTTTAGAGAGAGAGACAGCCGATCTAGGGTTCTGAGTGAAGAAGAGGGTCAAAATAGTGTATTTCATCTCTGCTGCAAACTGATATATGCGAGGCTCGCTCAAGCAAAGGAGTTGTCGCTTGAGCGACCAGACACAACAAAAGGCTTCGCTCGAGTGCAAGAAGCGTCGCTCGAGCACACAATGCAAAGCTTTAGGTCTGCCACCAACGCAAACACATGCTCGAGCGTAAGAAGTCTCGCACGAGCGAAGAAACGACTTCACAAGGCTCGCTCGAGCACAAGAACTCTTGCTCGAGCAAAAAACACCAACCTTCAGGTTTCACAGAGACGTAGACGCAGACGCAGACGCACGTTCGAGCGCAAGAAGTCTCGCTCAAGCGAAGCGACAAACAACACAAGGCTCGCCCGAGCGCAAGAAGGCTCACTCGAGCGAAAGCTGCGTCTTGAGAAAAAAACCTGAGGACTCCCAATCCTCGCTCGAGCGCAATAACCCTCGCTTGAGCGAAGAAACAAATACCCAAGGCTTGCTCGAGCGCAAAAAGCCTAGCTCGAGCGAAGAAGCCAAAACCTGGGTAGCAACCACTTGTACCAATTGACAACCAATTGACAACCAACCTGTTCCAAACTTGCCCAACAAGTCCCAAAACTCAAATTTAAAGGATTAAAGGGAGGAAACAAGACAAAGACAACAACATACAACCACGGAACCCGAGTCCGATACACAGTAAAGGTCAGGGTAAAACCTGGATCGCTATAACTATGAATCCTCTCACTAACAATCCCCTTACTATGAATCCCCTCCATTCTACCTTTGAAAACAAACAGGACCTTACACTTTCTATTTGTAAGGAAGAGAATAGACAGAAAGTGTGTTACTTTGAAAAACAAAATTACGTTATTCCAATTGATGCAAAACCCTAGTTTATTTTCTTAATTATTCACAATATGCGTTTTGTTTTAGCCTAATACAGTCATAATTTGATGAAAATTTTGAGACAAAGTGTATATTGGTTAGAAATGGGGATGATTTTTATTTCTTATCCTTATTTCGTAGTCACATTATTGTCGTATGATTGCATTCTATTAAAGATTTAAATAATGGAGTAACAAAAAGGGTACATTGACACTTGTATAAGGATCAAAGTGAGATTTGACCAAAAGTGTAGGGGGTTGACTATCATGATTTCATGTGTAAGAGTCAAAGTGAGATTTGGTACAAAGTGTAAGGATGCAAAGCGTAATTTACCCTTCTTTTATTATTGGATTCAAATCGTATTTTATTTATTTATAAAAAAAGGGGGAAATTCAATAAATAAAAGAAGGGTAAATTACGGGAGTTGCAAATCCTCAGTACTTTGCATGCCTGCAAAAGTGCTGGAGAAGTGTCTTTCACACTCGAGCAGCATTTCCTACGCTTGAGCGAGTAAGCGCTCAAGCGTCCTTCCTTGAGCTCAAGCGGCTGGTCTGTCGTTTGCAAAATACTAGAGGTATATATTTTACGCTCGAGCGGGTCTCTTCTTGCGCTCGAGCGGAACAAAAGTTTGTGTTTGACGCTCGAGCGTCAAACTCTTCGCTCGAGCGGACTGCGCGTATATCAGATTGTGAAAAGCACTTTTTATATCACTTTTTCAGATCTATTCATCTCAAAACCCTAAAGTGAGGCTCTCTCTATAGCGATCTCGGTTTTACCCCGACCTTTGTTATGTTTCGGACTCGGGTTCCGTGGTTGTATGTCGTTGTCTGTACCTTATTTCCATTCTTTATTCTTTGTATTTGAGTTGCGGGATGTATTGGGGATGTATTGGGTAAGTTTGGAACAGGTTGGTTGTAAGTTAGAACAAAAGGTTGCTGCCTAGGATTTGGCTTCTTCGCTCGAGCGAGGCTTTTTGCGCTCGAGCGAGTTTTGTGTGGTGTGTCTATTCGCTCGAGCAAGCACTCTTACGCTCGAGCGTGCGTCTGCGTCTCTATAAAACCTGAAGGTTGGTATTCTTCGCTCGAGCGAACCCTATGTTATGTGTTCCTTCGCTCGAGCGAGAATTCTTACGCTCGAGCGTGCTTCTGCGTTGCAGACCTGAAGCTTTGCATTGTTCGCTCGAGCGACGCTTCTTGCGCTCGAGCGAGGTTCTCTTGTGTCTGGTCGCTCGAGCGACCACTCCTTCGCTCGAGCGAGGCCCATATATATCAGTTCGCAGCAGCGTGATTTCACATCACTTTTTGAGTTCCTTTTCACCCCAAACCCTAAATCCGGCTGCTCTTCTCTCTAAACTCTCTCTCTCTCTCTCTCTCTACAAATACTCCTTGATCTTGGGTCTCTCTACCCTAGTCCCTTTGTAAAAAGCTAGAGCATAGCAAGGGTTTCTCTTTAATCCGAAAAAGTGTGGATTTGGAGCATCTTGAGTTTCTCTTTTCTTCTCCTTTGAGCTTCTCCACTTGAGGTAGGAATATTCTACACTTTGTTATGAATTTTAACCTAGTTATTTGTTGTTGTGAGAATATGGTGAGATTTGGGATGTTTCGAGAAAACCTAGGGTTTGGTTCAAATTTATGAAAGAGAGGTTTTTATGTGTTGTTGTATATTTGACCATGGGGTTGGGATATGAGGTGGTTTTGTATTAAAATTGATGAATTTGACCTTGGGTTTAGTATTTGGAATGATTATTTGGTATAAATAATATGAGCTAAATGATTATTTGGTATAAATAATAGAATTGGTGTGAGAAATACGAAATTGGGAAGTTGTGTGAATGAATGGTGTAGTTAGATTTGTTAAATCACTCACCTATGGAAATTTGGTAAATTACCTATTTAAAAGATTGTATATCTGTTTAGAAATATCTGTTTTTGGGCTATCGGTGGAGGGTAGCCATGATTATTCTAGAAACTGCATGTGGATTAGGTGAATTGAAACATGTCATTTAAGTTTACCTCATTGAATATGATGGTATGATTGAGATGTTGAATATGTGTCATAGATAGTCACTGTATATGACGATGCATTTAATACATTGCATATGTATCATTGTTTAGGAGGAGATAGGGGATGGACTCCATTTATAATTAAGTTAGCCGGAGTGTGCAGGGTGAAAGTCCTGAAATCTTGTACATATATGGGTGCGGTTCCCTCGGATGAAAATTCCGTAAAATGGCAACATTGAAGTGTTTGAATAATAGTTGTATTGAATTGTGAATCACTGAGTTGTAGCCACATTTTAGATTGTTTAGATAACAATGTGCTTGTCTCATGAATTGGCTCGGAATTTACTGGATTAATATGATTGAATAGATGGAAATGAAATTGAGATATGGAATTAGTATTAAACGAATATGCACAGAATGTGAGTTGGTTATGAATGTGGAACTTTACTTGGCACTTATATCTTAGTTAAGCTTCATATATTGTGTTAGGCGATTTTTACTGAGCTTTGGCTCACCCTACTTGGGAAAACCATTTCAGTATAGTTGACATGTTTTCTCCAAGAACGTAGCATGGAGGACTTAAGAACTGGAGGCTATTATTTCGTTATTTTCGTGTTTAAATGCTTATTCAAGCCAAGGGCTTTATATGTATAGAGTTTATGACACTCTCTTTTGTTGTAACCAAGTATGTCTTGGAAAGATGTAAGCCCGTAGGGCATTCGCTTATGTTAAACCCTATTGTATTATTATTTCATGTAATGGAAGGATTATTCACACTCTGATTTATGTAACTATTATTTATGCCATTGTGGATCATATCTATGATGTTATACTTTTGGGGGCGTCACACATTCTCTCTAAAATACTCTCTCTCTAGATTTTCACCTAGTTCTAGTGGCTTCTCAACCCTTGTGCCTTCATTAAAAAGGTAGAACTCCTCAAGCTCTTCACTCTGATCCGAATAAAAGTTGGTTTCGTCACTGTTGAAGTTTCATCCTTGTTTGGCTCATCTTCTCTCTTTGAGGTAGGGATACTCTACACTTTAATATGATTTTTAACCTAGGTATTTGTCATTTTGTATAAATGGTGGATTTTGGAAGGATTTGGGTAAAGCTAGGGTTTGGGTTTAAAATGTGAAGAGGGTTTTCCATATTAAATATGAGGTACTTGAGTTAAAATGGTGAAATTTGGCCTTGGATTGAATATTGGAAAAAATGAGGGTTTGCCCTAATTGTGTTGAATAGATATTTTGTATAAAATAATGAAATTGGTACGGGAAATATGAAATTGAGTGGATGTATAAATGAATGGTGTGGTTGGAATTGTTAAACCACTCACCTATGGAAAATTTGATAAATTATCTGTTGTAAAGATTGTATATCTATTTTAAAATATTTGTCTTGAGCTATCGGTGGAGGATAGCTATGATTGTTGTAGAAACTGCATGAGGAATAGGTGAATTGAAATTAATCATCTAATTATGTCATTGAATATGACGGTGTCTTAAATACATTGTATATGTATATTATTTGGGAGAAGAAATGAGATGTACTCCATGTTTTGGGAGGAGATAGAGGATGGACTCCATTGAAATTAAGTTGGCGGGAGTGTCCAGGGTGAAAGTCCCGAAATCATTTGTATACATGGGTGCCGATCCCGTGGATGAAATTTCTGTAAAATGGCAAGATTGAAGTGTCTATGTGATTGTTGTGATGATTAGAAGCCCCTGAGTTATAAATCTCAGTTGGGTCATTCAGGGAGCTATAGTCTTGGTTTGGGAATTTAATGGAAATGAATCAAATTGAAAGGGATAGAAGGAAAAGAATTGAGATACGGATATCAATATTGTTTACCTATGTGGAGAATGTATGTTGTTACAAATATTGAAAATAAATGTATATACTCGACATTTATATCTTAAATAAATCTTATATATTGTGCTAGTTTATCTCTACTGGGCTTTGGCTCACCCTACTTGGGAAACCATTTTCAGATACTAGTGACATGCCATCCCCAAGGACATAGCTTGGGAGGACTAGGGGCTGAAGGCTCTATTTTGTTATATTTATGCTTAAATGTTAATTCAACCCGAGGGCTGTACATGTGTAGAGAGCTTAAGACTCTTTCTTTTATTATAACCAAGTGATATCTTGGAAAGATGTAAGCCCGTAGGGCATTTATTTTGTTATCATTAACTTGTGTTACTTGCTGTACACTCAGAATGAATGCTTATGAATGTGTAATGTATGTAATATCTTTTGTAATAGAAACTCTGATGAATGAAGTATATCATTTTAATATGTTCACGGATCTTATGGAATAGGTTATTTGTATTATATTTTGGGGGCGTTACAAGATGGGTCCAGTCTATTTAGGCCCAGGCCCGAGCCCAGCCCTAAGCCTAGGCCTGGGCCATCATTTTGAAGCCTGGCCCGACCAATGGCCCAGCCTATCAGCCCGCTTAAGGCCCATTTAAGGCCTAACCCACCCGAGGTCCAATGTCCTTTTTAGTGAAAAATAATAAAATTTTGGTAGAAAAAATTAAAAAAACAAAAAAATGATCAGGCCCGCCCAAGCCGAAGCCCAAGCCTAAGCCCACCGGTTTGCCCAATGCCCGAATACTCCTGGGCCTAGGCCTAGGCCTAATTTTTTGACCTGTGGCCTAGCCTGGCCCGGCCCGGCCCGACCCGAATTTTGACCGGAGCCCACGAGGCCCGACATGGGCCGGGTCGAGCCACATTTACACCCCTATCTTCCATAATAATAATAATTATTATTATTTTTAAGTAATTCCACAATAAATGATGTTACTAAAGTCGCTTTGAACACGATTAAACAGAAGGAGTGGTCAAATTAACCGTGTAAATTAAGCCCATTAATGTGTTTGTTTGGTAGCACTTAATTTCAGCTTAAATAAGCTTTTGGCTTAAAATAAGCTATTTTAGAGTGTTTGGTTGAACTTATGAGAGATAGATTGTAGCTTAAATTAATTGATTTTGAGCTAAAAGTTGTAAGCTGCCTCAGAGGTGATTTTTCGTTTAGCTTATACGCGTAGTTGGTTGTGGAAGGGGCAAAATGACTTAAACGCCCCTTCAAAAATTCAAAAATTACCAAAATACTAATATATAAATGCCCCTTCAAACACTGTTCACGTCCACAGAGAGAGAGAGAGAAGCGATTTCCGGTGGCCTGAGAGGCGATTTCCGGTGGCCTGAGAGGCGATTTCCGATGACGATTTTCGGTGATGATTTCTGGCTAAGATTTCTCTCTCTCTCTCTCTCTCTCTCTCTCTCTCTCTCTCTCTCTCTGTGTCAAAACTCTCAACAACTCTTATCTTCAATTATCATCCTTAGTAATTGACTTGATAAAATCGTTTCGATTCAATCTTGAAAAGCAACCCAAATGAAGATCCAGTGCGACGTCAGTAACAAAGACGAAGCATCGGTGTTTTGCTTGGCCAACGAGGCTGCCCTCTGTGTCGCCTGCAACCACCCCGTCCACCACGCCAACAAGCTCGCAGGAAAATGCCAGCATTTCTCTCTCCTCCACCCTTCTCCCAAACAATTCCCTCTCTGTGACATCTGCCAAGTACAAACTCAACACAACCCAACAAAGCCTATCAATAAAATTCATATATATTAGCGTATTTTGGTGTGATTTAGGCCTTATTTGTGCTTGTAGGAGAAGAGGGCTTTCTTGTTCTGTTAACAAGAAAGAGCGATTCTATGCAAAGATTGTGATATTCCGATACACAAAGCCAACGAGCACACTCGTAATCACGATAGGTTTCTTGTCACTGGTTTTAAGCTCTCTGCAACTTCTTTCCTCTATTCTTCACAATTGTCCTCTGATTCTTTTGCTGCAAACAATGATCTCCTTCCCAATCTCAAGTCTCAAAACTCCATCACCACCACCACCACCAACAACAAACCCAGTTCCCTTTAACCCACCATCGCTGTGCCTGCTGGAGCTAGGGTTTTTAGTATTTTTTTAATCAATAATAATAATAATTAAGCATTTTAGCCATGAATGAAATAAATTTTATATTAATCAATACTAGTTAATAATTTTAGTATTAATTGATGCTAATTAAGCCATTAATTGACACAAATTAATTTATAATGAAAAAATGAAATAATTTTATATAATTGATTTATAATGAAAAAATGAAAAAAATAATTTATAATGAAAATATGAAAATAAGCCATTAATTGACACTAATTAATTTATAATGAAATAATTTTATACTAATTGATTTATAATGAAAAAATGAAAATAATAATTTATAATGAAAAAATGAAAATAAGCCACTAATTGATACTAATTAATTTATAATGAAAAAATGGAAATAATAATTTTTATAATACTAATGAAATAATTTTTTTAAAATTAAAACTGAAAAAATGACAAAATAATCATTTTTATATCATATAAGGGCAAAAAGGACAATTACATAGCAAAAAGTTATTTTGCTGCTTATTAACCAAACACTACTCTGCTGCTTAAGGCCCCGTTTGGGGACTTACCTTTTTAGCCAATTAGCCAAAAAGTTATTAAATTAGCCAAAAAGCCAACAACTCATACCAAAAAGTCAAAGATTCTCTTTTCTCTCTACTTTTTGCACATCTTTTCGTAATTAGCCAAAAAGTCATCCCAAACATACAAATTTTTTTTACCTACCTTTTTAGCCAAATAGCCAAAAAGTTACTAAATTAGCCTGTTCCCAAACGAGGCCTAAATCTATAATCCTATAGCTGCACCAAACAGATTAACAACTTATGTTCACAGTTATAAGTTATAATCTGTTAAGCTATAAACTATAATCTATAATCACTTAAGCTATAAACTATAATCTATAATCACTTTTCTATAACTCTACCAAACGGGGCCAATGTCCTCTAAATTGACCCACATATTTTTCCAAAAACAAAAATGTATTGAATACAAAAAACCAATTTTTAGATTTGAATAATGCTATATGTACCAATCAGTGCACTAATTAGTGTACCAATTGATGATATGACATAATTTAAAAGGTTTTTGGTATTTATAATTTATATAATGAGTGAGGTCAATAATAATGTCATAACTAGTATTGGTATACTAGTTAATACACAAATTGATGTATGTAACACCACCGTTTAGATTTTAATCGGAAAAAAATTCGTGTTTTTTAGTACTTACCATGTTTGCTTAGGGATTTAAAGAGGGGGATTGAATTGCTAATATATGTGGGGTCTATCATACGAATGGCCCCTCCCTGTCTAGATATTAGACTGGAGGATCCAATTCAGAGTTGTGGACACATTTTGATAGAAATTAATCAATTTTCAATATCTAATAAGTAAATTATTTGTGTAAAAAATTATGTTGATTAGGTATTCATAATCACGAGATTGAATCACTTTGATTTCAAAAAAATAAATAGTATATTTTCAAAATAATACCTACCTTATAAATTTTTTTAAAACAAAATAAACCCACCACTGTTTAATTCCATCCTCTAATCCAATTAGTGGAGTGAAAGAAAGTTGATTCCTTATGGAAACTGTAATTCTTTTAGTCTTGGGTTAGTATTATACCACAACATAAGTGGATAAACCTTAGTTCTTGTTTTTATAATCTACTAGTTGGAACCCCCACGAGCTACGTGCGTGGGGGTCGCGTGGTTGGTTGGAACAACATGTTAAAGTATGAAGATATTATACAACTACATTAATAGAGTGAAAATATGTCACACTTAAAATCAATAGTCTGTCAACTAACAAAGACTTAGAATAAATTTGTAAACATTAAGGTGACAAGAATATCTTATTTCACATATTCAAGAAAGTAGAATTTTTTCATTTTTCTTTTTCCTCTTTTAATTCCAAATAGAAGACCCCATGGAACCAAAATTTGGGTCACGAATTACCTATGTTGCTTAAGAATTGGAGTCTTCGAAGTTCCAACTGGTCTTCACCACAGACAAGATATACTCCAAAAGTCTTCTAACACTTGCATTCAACAAGGATGATCCATGTGTAAAAATTGTCTCAGGATCAAACACTATATACCCTGTCATCATTTATCACTACAAAAGGTTAAATATTCAAAATGAAATTAATAGCACTACCAAAGAAACAGTTAATAATTTCTTCAACTTATATAATCATATACAACTAGATAACATATTTGTGCAAATTAAATTCAATGAATAGTTACAGACCAACAAATTTAGTTTTTGAGATTTTTAATTACATTTTTGAATGACCTCATCTCTTTGTAGAGAGATAGATCAGTAATGACCAAACTATCCATCGAGGCAATTTAAAAAAAAAAGCTACTCATATAGATTCATTGCTAGATAATCCACAATATTAGCCAATACATACATATAACTATATACGATAGTAGAGGGCCAAGAAAGCAAGACATAGTTGGTGGAGTCCATTAAGAAAGAGAAGCATGAAAATGGGAAGGAAATAGATTAAGAAAGAGAAGCATGAAAATGGGAAGGAAATAGATGAAGTGACAGATGAAACCAAAGATTGCATCTGGGCCTTTCATTTTTTAATTAATTTCTTTTTCTTTTCAACTGGGTTTGTGTTTAATTACATATAAATAACAATCAATTCACTATCTTTCCAATTGCATTTGGTAACTTTTTAGCTGAGAAATTTAAGTGATTAAGATGAAGAATATAAAAGAAATTAGAGCACTAAAAGTACAGTTTTTTTTTTCTCTGTTTTTTATTTTTGTTTTTCTTTTTTAAACTTATGTTTGTCCAAGAAATTTCATTATCACCAAAAAGGAACACATCACATGCAAACACATTTCTTATGCAAACAACTTTGATTATTTCATTTCATCGGGCTTCAGCTCTAGGATTTTTGCTTCTTGAACTGGGTTGATCATATTTTTGGAAATGTCAATTCATTTGACATTGTTTGATTTCAGATTAGTACGAAAATTTCTTCTTGTATTCTTGGATCAATTTTTCATCACTACCAGGAAAGATACCAATACGAATTACTTAAAATGACAATTACTATCCTTAAAGAGATTCTTACAGTAATTTATAAGTTATATTTTATTTACCCACCTGTTAACAATACTTTCATTTTTAATTGGTTACAAGGGTGGATCTAGTACTTCGAATGTGTGGCACAGGATTCTTCTTCTTATGCTTCTTCTTCACTCTCTCTCTCTCTTTTTTTTTTTTTTTGGGGCGGTCATAGTCTTGTACAATTCAACAACTCTCCTTGTTTATTTCCTATTGTTTAACCATATAGTACTTAAATATCAGGATGCCCATATAGTGCTAATTTTATTAATTCATGATGCCCATATTTTTGTGCAAATTAATTACCTGATGAAAGCTCCAAACATAGCTACAATACGTGCGACCAGAACTGTTCTGCTTACTTTAGCAACAGACAGTGCACCAGAGAACTTGACTCTCTACTTAAGCTCCAAACATAGCTCAAGAAATGTCCAGCTGCTTGAAGCACCAACTCTGTTCCAAATACACAACCAACATTTGAAGATTCAGTTGGCTCCTTTGGTTTTATAAGATTTCTTTTGAAGGTAGCAGCCAAAGAAAATGAAGTAGATGGCATGCGCATATTGCTGACAGCCTGTATCAATCAAATTTGAAAAGATCATGGATTGAACGGTGGCAAGTCACATTGTAATATAACAGGAAATTGTAACAACCAAGAAGAGAATGCCATTTGTGATACAGTAGTAAACTGAAATAATAAAAGAATGCCTGTATCAATCACTCTCTCTCTCTCATAGTAAAAATTGGAGGGGAACCAAAAAAAAAATAGATATAGTCCTACATAGCACCAGATGCTTTGAAAAATATCTGTATAGTTGTGACTTTGGCAATTGCAATGAGATGTTTCACAATAATGTACTCAAGATGTTTCACAAGGTACTTCAGATCATGTCAAGCTTTAAGTAACATTCATATGTACATATATATATAATATATATTAGAAACTGGAATATAAATCATGGGACTTTTAAAACATATTAACAGTTGCTACTACTATGAATCTATGAATCAATTCCCATAATGCATTCTTGTAACTAACCTCAGATTCTAATATCCTTTTCTCTTCTTTTGCTTTAAGTTTTGCAATTTCCTTCATCTTTTCCACTGCATCAGTACATGCATCAGTTACTAAAGATAAATAATTAAGCATCTGCATGCAAAATTGAATTTCCATTACTATATCTACCTATTGGACAAGAAGGCTATTAAAAAAAGCAAGATTTCAGTTACAAAAGCGAATAAACACATTTCAATGCTCCAATGTTTAATCCTAAATAATTAAGGGTTCAGCAAATAATATTATAAATTTATCACACTAATTATAAACAATTGAAAATAATTGCAGGAACATGGCATTTTGAGAAGAAAAGCTGGTGTCCAAAACTGAAAATGTACACTCCTCATAACCTGAGAATATTGTAGGTTACAAATCATGAGAAAGAAAATCCTTAATGACCCGATCAATTCGATTAGGAACTCGCCATCTATTTTCATCATTCAACTTTTTGACAACATGAAAAAACCAAAAGCTCTACCCTCCCTCTCTATCTATCCAAGGGATAGAAGGGCAAAGACCTTTGGTGTCCCCTCCAGTCAAGAATTAGGACCTCACCATACACAAAAACCGCCCTCCTTTACTAGCCCATTTAGTGTGTTCTTCTATGCACTCCAAATAAATTCAGTGGGTATCACTTTTGTCTTCCCCCATCAGTACTATAAAGTGAAGCTCACAATGCTTGATAGCTGGTTAAATACTAATCCTAATCCTTTTTTTTTTTTTTTTCCTGATAACAAATTTATCTACCTGCAACTCACAATTGACGATCAATGGGCTCACCAAAGACGGCAAACCATGAAATCCTGCATTGCCAATCAAAATAAGCATTTTGCAAATTACTCGAAATTTATGAGTAAAGCAATCAAAAACACTCAACAGTAGGATAATCATTTTATTTGATAAGAAACAATGAAAGTAAAGACAAACATTTATTCCTCTTGTCAGTAAAACATCAATAAACTTTGAGAAAATTTAACTTTTCTTGGGAGTGTGGATTTCATTACTCTAAATAAATGGTTATTCATGTTTACCATCAAATGTAAGTACATGTCATGTGTGAATTAATATTACTTAATTTTTGTTGTCTTTTATCGCTATATGCATCACTACAACATGAAAAGTTACAGATACAAAAATCCGTGAAAGAGAACTGATATAAGATTTTCACGTTTTCCGTAGTATAATTTAATTTCATTAATTCACTTGAAATGTCACCGAACTTAATATTTGGATAACATGTGTTAAATTCTATGACAATATGTGAGACATTTTCACATATATGCCACGTGAAGTTTGCACATTGAATAGTTCTATTAGTTTATTCATAAGAGATTAGGAATACCAAGTGAATTAATTCATAATACCAACTATCTTTTACTCTTTTTTGTATACTATATCATGAAAATTTTGACATATAATGCATAGACTCACATGTCGTGTAAAATTTAACGATAAATCATTAAATGAGAAATAAAAATTAGGTGTGAAGTTTTGTTTCTTTAATCCACTAATGACTGATGTTTATATGGACATGCAAATACAACACTTGGATATTCAGACATTATTAGAGATAGACAGAACTTGTAATGGCTATCAAAAAAATAAAAGAAAAGAAAAACTATTTGAAAGTAGCTATATGTGTATATAATTGAAGAGAAATCTTATTGCAAACTAATAGATAAAGCTTAATCAGGCAGCTAGTTAGACATTTTGTCAAGCAGATAGTGTGCATAATTTGTCTATTGCACTAACAAACACCAATAAAACATAAACATACAAATCAGGTATCCATATGTCCATAGAAGACAAACAAGCAACAAGCCAAAAAGGTTACATGCCAGATTGTAGCAAGATAAAAACTATCACAGAACAAAGAGTATTTATATCTCATTGTTTACCTATCTTCGTCTCTGCAGGACAGTGAAGACGGTGATTTAGTTCAAATCGACACAGCCATAGCCATAGTAGAAGGTAGCTCTCCTGTTATTCTATTTGCTAAGGACACCGAACAAAGACATCTACCTCTTCATAAACAGAGTTGCAACGTCACATCATATAGCTAACCAGTGTTGGGCGCAGTGACCTTGTGGTTGGCTACTCCAGCGGTTATGGCTTGTGGTGCATTTGCTGGGACACATGGATAGACCATAAGCAAACACATCAACTGCCTATTTCAATAGAGATAGAGATATGGGCAAGAGGTGAGATTGCCATTATCTATCAGGATGAAGGGCAAAAAGAAGAATTTGATGCGTTAGATTCAACCTGCTTGCTTTCGTTCTTTTATATATAGGTTATAGAAACAGTTTAGTTTATACAATTATTCATATGCATTATTCAAACAAAAAATTAAAAGTCAATTTGATAATCCTAAATTGTTTAATTTATCACATTTATTTATTAAAAATAGATGGTAAATGTATTTTTAAAAATATATTATTAATTTTTTTGTAGCAAACATAAATAATTAAATAAGTTACAATTATCGAATCGATTTAATTTTTTTATAAATAATTTATATAAAAATTATTACAAAATAAATAAATCAAATTATCAAATATGAGTCATAATGCCCCCTACAGCCACAAAATCTTATAGTAATGGTAAAATTTTTCCAAAAAATATGTATGACATCATACTTAATTAAAAATCACTTTCCAAACATGCTAAAACATTGTAAATTACAAGTCAAAATTAATGCATAATAAAATTTTCACTTCCAAGATTGTCGGTTTCTGAGAAATAGGGAACGCAAGATCGCTAAAAATGTTGTGTTTGGTAGAGCTTTAGAATTATGATTTGAAAATAGAGTTGTATTTTGAGTTTGTGAGTTTTGAAATTATGATTTGAGTGTGAAAAATTTATTTAGTTTTGAATTTTAAAAAGAATTTGAATTGAGTGATGTGACATATAATATTAAAAAGTGAGTGTTTTGAAAAGTGAGTGTGAAATTAACTTTCTAAAACTGTAACCAAACAACACACTCCAACTAATAAATAAAATTAAACTTTAAAAGCTCTCCCAAACAGAGCCTTAATTTTCCTAAACCTAATCCATTTAATTTTTATTCAACTGAACCAAAACGGCCTTTAACTTAACCCCTTAACGAGAGTCAAACACAAACCAAACACGAATTAAGCTCAACCCTAGGCTCCTCAGCCCTACCATAAACCCCAGCTCCACGCCGCTTTAGCTTTTCCTTGTCTCGTGCTTTTTTGTGTTGTCGCTTTTTTGCTCGAGTTTGAAACGGTGCTGCTGTGAAAGCTTCGCCCCAAAGCTTTCGATTTTCTGGTAAGTTTCGTTTTTTTTGCCCCCCCTCTTTGATTCTGAATCGTTTTCGTTTTCGTTTTCAATCTCTCTTTGCTCATTGTGTTTTTGTTCGTATTGATTGATCTAAAGCTTTTTGGTGAATGGAGCTTCGATTCGTTTCTCGAAAGAACTTTATTCTCTGTTACTTTTAAATGGAGAGGGATAGAGAGAGTCTGAGGGATTTTTATTTATTATTTATATATTTAATGGAATTCTGAAACTTTCAGTAAAAAAAATGGCGATTTGAAATCGTAAATTGTTGAAAAATTTCTGTACTATGTTTTTATGCGAGTTTGTTTCGTGTGACGGCATAACAAGTTCTGATTTTTTTTATACAATATATATATATATATATATTTTTTTTTTCCTAAACAAAAATTGCTCTGTTTGTGGCCCAGGGCCGAGCCCCTGGGCCTGGGCCATCAATAAAAGTCATGGGATGCTTTTCAAAGGTTGTTCGTTCTATGGTTCCTTTAGAATTCAAATTCGAGAGGAGGGAAACCAAGCTGCAAAGATAGTGGTTATCATCGAGAATGGAAGGTTGTGTTTGGTTAAAGAATTTGATTAGAGAAATAGGAAAGAAAAAGAAAATGTAATCTTACTTTTTGTTTGATTATAATGAAAAACACATGAGAAAAGAAGGTGAGAGGGAAATGTTGTCTCATTTTTTGTTTTTGATTCACTTATGCTCTTTTATTATTTTATCTCTTAACTCAACCAAACATAGTTGGGAATTTGAATTTTATGAATTCTTTCTCATTTTCTTTCTATTTTGTCTTTTTCTTTCCATTTCTCATATCAAATTCTCTAACCAAACGCAATCTAAAGAAACTTCAACAGTTATTGAGAGATGCTACAAAGACTATAAATAGGTAGAGAAGGAAAAGAAAGAGGTCTCGATTAAAAAGGGAAAGGAAGAAGTTGACATAAGGTTAAAAAGTTATAACAGGGCTAGGTGACTGTTTGGAAAGTTGGGTTTTGGCTAAAATAGTCAACAAAGATAAAGTAAGTTAAAATAATTAATAAGATAAAATGTCACATTTAAATCATAATTGTTTCACTTTTTCTCTCATAACCATCGACTCAATTATAAAAAAAGTCAATTATCATCCTAAATATAAATTTTTTAACCAAACTAAAATAATTAAAAGATTAGAAAACCAATTAAAATAATCAAGTTTTCAAACGAGTCCTTAGTGGACTTGTCAAACTCAAATTTAGTGGAACGGTCGCGGGTTCGAATTCTATAAAACTTGGGTTTCAATTGGGGTGTAAATTGGGCCTGGCCCGACTCACGGGCCAAAAAATTAGATCCAGGGGGTATTCAGGGCTTGGGCGGGCCGGCGGGCCTAAACATTTTTGTTAAATATTTTTTCTACTAAAATTTTATTTTTTCCACTAAAAATGACATTGGACCATGGGCAGGCCGGGTCTCGGTCGAGTTTTAAGTGGGCCTTGAGCGGGTCAATTTATTGGGCTAGATAGGTCGGGTTTCAATTTGACGGCCTAAGCCCAGGTCCAGAGTCCTTGGCTGGGTTCAGACCCGGGCAACAGATTTCGGGTCACTCACAAACCGCAAATCATTTTTGCATCCCTAGGTTTCGTTCAGCATTCACTGGGTAACCTGACCTGACTGCAGAAATATATATTTACAAAGTTCCATTATTTTTTGTTCAAAAAAAAAAAAAAAAGTTCCATTATTTTATTTTAGATAGGATATGTATATTTACAATTAAAAAACCTACTACTATTTATTATTTGTTCGAAAAGGTTTATTAATTTATTATTTGTTCGAAAAGGCTTATTAACTTATTTATACCATATACGACTTCATTCCGCTTTACTCTCTCTCTCTCTCTCCCTCCCTCCTCTCCCACGAAGGGCGGGTTCGGCTTTGATTTATACACCCCTCTTCGACGGTATGCACTCCATCTCCATCTCTTGATAAATAAATAAAAAAACTTGTTTGATTTCTCTTCTCTCTGAACATTTTCAATATCAGGTTCGTTTAGGGCTTTTGCGATTTGAGTATTCTCTCTAATTTCATATTGATTTGAAACCCTAGCTGTTAGATAGGAGTGTGAATCATTTTGGTAGTTCGTATTGTAATTGGTTGAATTTGATCGTCCAGTATTTGATGAATTGACTCACATATTCATTATTGTCAATTAACCCGGAATTTCAATTAGTTGTGTTTTTATTGTGCCTGTTTGGCACAGCTTTTTTTTCAACTTAAATTCACTTATAGCTTAAAATAAGTGATTTTGAAGTGTTTTGGTGTATAGTTTATGGGTAGATTATAGCTTTTTATAAGTGAAAATTGAGCTTTTTGGTTGAGTAGGAGAGGAGGTGCTTCTCAAAACAGCTTAAGCGGAAGCTCCCATTGAGGGGCAAAACTTAAATGCCCCTTACAATTTGAAGTTATTACAAGTGTGTCATGTATATAAACCAAAACACACTCATTTTCTCTCTTTCAAGAACCAGAGAGGCAATTTTCGGCGACGTTCTGGTTCTGTCTCTCTCTCTCTCTCTGTTTGCAATCTCTTCTCTCTCTCTCTCTCTCTCTCTCTCTCTCTCTCTCTCTCTGTGGTTCATGCGGTCTGAAACCCTAACGTCGCGATCGGAGAACCACCGCCATCACATCAACGAACTAGAGCTCTGTCGTTACCTCCGATCACCACTGCCATCGCAATCACGGTCTGAACCCTAATCACGATCTGCTTCATCGCTCGCTCTCTCTCTTTGCGATCGTGATTGCGATCTGAAACTCACCGACATCCCTCTCTTCCTCTCTCTTTGTCGATCTGCATTGTTTGTTGCCGTCGCCGTCACAATCGTGATCACAATTTGCATTGAAACTCTAGCCACCGGCGGTTGTTCGCCAGCAGCGATGAAACCCTAGAAAAAAAATTCAAAAACAAGGAAAAAATCAATATTAATATTAATTAAAAAATAAAAAATTGTATATTTTTTAAGAAAAAGAAAAAAATCAATATTAATTAAAAAAAAACAATATTAATTGGTATTAATTATTAATAAATTAATATTGTATATTTTTGTAATGAATTAATTATTAATTGATACTAATTAATAACAATTGTTGATTATTAATATTATTTGATGCTAATAAAAATTAATTATTAATATTAATTGATACTAATTAATAATTTTAGTGTTAATTCAGACTAATTAAGCTATTAATTGATACTAATTAATAATTTTAGTATTAATTGATACTGATTAAGCAATTAATTGATACTAATTAATAACAATTGTTGATTATTAATATTATTTGATACTAATAAAAATTAATTATTAATATCAATTGATACTAATTAATAATTTTAGTATTAATTCAGACTAATTAAGTCATTAATTGATACTACTAATTAATAATTTTAGTATTAATTGATACTGATTAAGCAATTAATTGATACTAATTAATAACAATTGTTGATTATTAATATTATTTGATACTAATAAAAATTAATAATTAATATCAATTGATACTAATTAATAATTTTAGTATTAATTCAGACTAATTAAGCCATTAATTGATACTAATTACTAATTTTAGTATTAATTGATACAGATTAAGCAATAAATTGATACTAATTAATAACATTTGTTGATTATTAATATTATTTGATACTAATAAAAATTAATTATTAATATCAATTGATACTAATTAATAATTTTAGTATTAATTCAGACTAATTAAGCCATTAATTGATACTAATTAATAATTTTAGTATTAATTGATACTAATTAAGCAATTAATTGATACTAATTAATAAAAATTGTTGATTATTAATATTATTTGATACTAATAAAAATTAATTATTAAAATCAAATTGATACTAATTAAAAAATTTAGTATTAATTCAGACTAATTAAGCCATTAATTGATACTAATTAATAATTTTAGTATTAATTGATACTGATTAAGCAATTAATTGATACTAATTAATAACAATTGTTGATTATTAATATTATTTGATACTAATAAAAATTAATTATTAATATCAATTGATACTAATTAATAATTTTAGTATTAATTCAGACTAATTCTAGTAATAATTTTAGAATAATTTTAGTAATAATTTTAGTATTAATTCAGCTTTCATATAATTTTAGTATTAATTCAAACTAATTTTAATATCAATTGATACTAATTATTAATATCAATTTTTATATTAGTTATATTAACATTTATTAATGAAATAATTTTTTAAAATTAAAATTGAAAAAAATGACAAAATTAACATTTTTATATCATATAAGGGCAAAAAGGTCAATTATACAAAACAAGCTATTTACAGCTTATCAACCAAACACAACTCTGCTACTTAAATCCATAATCCCACAGCTGCACCAAACAGGTTAACAGTTTATGTTTACAATTATAAGTTATAATTTATAGTCACTTTTCCACAGTTCTACCAAACGGGGCCATTAACTTCGAAAGAAATATTCATATATATTTGCTCGTGTATCTCCCACATGCCATGTCTAGCATTTTTTAAATACTTTCAGTGTTAGAGGCTTGTCACATCACATGTCGTGTTTCTTTGTTATGTATGTATGTATGTATGTGCTGAGACCCTGAATCTTCTCACATAAATTTTTGTAAAGTTCAACAAAAAGAGATGAGCTTGCCCCAAATCTCTGCAAAATAGAACACCGTTAGCACCACCTGACCGGTGGGTGCCGACCGGAGGACACTCCTCCGATGGTCAAATTAGCACTCTGTTATGTTATGAAAGAGAGAGACCAAATAAAATGGAAAGTGTACTGTAGTGCGTAGCAGAGATTGAGGCATACCTCTTCTTGAGGGATAGTCTTATATAGTATTTTTTTGCCGTGCCTTAATTGAGTTGTTTGATGGGCTTTTTGGTTTGGGTTGGGTTGGGTTGCCCTGGGTTGGCCTATTATGCTCCTTTGGTTGGGTTGGGCTGGGCTCCATAGTATTTGTGTATTATTTTTTGGGCTACCACAATTGCCTCAAAACTTCCACTTTCTTTGACAGAAGAAGTGGAAGTTTTTATTGCAAAGTCAGAGTCCAAACTTGAATGTTTGGCGGAAGATAAGTCCTTGATGAAGAACGTTGTCAATAAAGACTGCCTAGTTGATATTAGGTCTTATTCCCGAAGCATTTGAGCCATATTGAATACCTAAGAAGCTAGGGCTTATTTGACTTTTGCAGCGGATGTTAAGTCCTTGATGAAGAACTTCTTCAATAAAAAATGCCTAGTTGATATAGGTCTTTGTTGCTTGAATGCCTAGCAAGACTAGGGCTTACATCTAATTGCCTAGGCATACTAGGGCTTGGAGAGCTGTGCTGAGCATAGCAAAATGGCGAACATTGTGCATAGGCGTACTAGGGCTTGGAGAACTGTGCCGAGCACAGGCAAATGCTTCAGTGTGTGAAGGCTTCGACCAATTGTGCTGAGCGGAAACAAGTTGGCTTTGTTGTTATTAAGCAAAGTGTGGATGGGCCAATAATTTGCTTTGCATAGACAAGCATTGAACAATGTGACCTTGAAGAGCAAATATTTCGATTAGTATAATAAGCACTAATTTTGTAATCTCTACCAATGAAGGGAGTGAATAGTAGTCTCATGAACAAAATGAATGATATGGGTGTGTACATTTGCCTATTTTTCTCAATGACATTTTAAAAAACATATCTGCATAAGGTTGGCAATGACTTGCCCCTATTGTTGTGTCATTCTTACAACCAAGCAAAATGATAGAACTTTAGCTTGAGGTAACGCTCAGTTGAATTTAAAATTTAGAAACTTTACGAGTGCATGAAGTAATAAGGGAAGAATGTATTTTAGCTGGAGGTATTTCATCACCATTTATGTTGACTTTCTAAGTGTATTGTTGCTGAGGTTGCGTTTGCCACTTCTCATTCTTACTAACATGTGAAAAGATTGGTAGAGAGAAGAGATGTTCTGCTAAAAGAAGACCCATTGTCATGATCCCATCAACCTCAACAGAGATAGGATAGTGATTGGCCAGCAGCCATAGTGTAGCACTTATACCTTTTTAAAACTTTTGGGAAGTGTATTTGAATATTTTATTTTGTTTTGGGAATCTTTGGTATTGTTGTATTTTGGTTTTGGAGGAGTACAAATTAATTTAAACTTGTTGGGATTGTTCGTTCACGCTTGTTTACGTTGAAAAGTTGTTTGAGAACTTAGAAATTCTATTATAGGGTCGACACCAGCCTTCTTAAGGGTCGACCCTTACCTGTTGGTGAAATTTCTGGAAATATTGTTGGAAAATAGGGTAGACACCAGTCTGGGAAGAGTCGACCCTCTTATGTCTATATGTTAGTTGCTGGAAAATAGGGTCGATCCTCTCTTGTCTAAGGGTTGACCCCTTATATGCTGTCAAACATAAGTTTCTTCATAGGGTCGACCCCTGTGTTGCAAGGGTCGACCCCTGCAGACTTTTTTCCAGATTTCAGTCCGGTTTTTGGCCCTACTTTTTGGGGATTTTGACTTGATCTTTTGGGTTGACTTTGGGACTTCATTTTACTTTGACCTAGCACTATAAATAGGTCCCTCACTTAACATTTTCTTTACTTTTTCTTCTCTTTTTCCCTCTCCAAGCCGTGAGTCACTCTCTCCCTCTCCAAAATCACTTTTTGCTCAAAGATCTTTAAATCTACTCACTTAGGAGCATCTCCTTGCCTTAAATTGGGGAGTGGCTAACGTATTTATGTTGAGAAAGAGGTGAAGTCCTAAATTTTCTTTTTATATAATGCTTAATGGATAAAGAGGGTTGAAATTGTGAAATAATCATGCTATGAGTTAAGAAATTTGATTAATGATTTGGAAATTTATTTAAGAATGAATTGGGTCTTATGAGTTGAGCATTAACTTGTGTTGGATTGATTATATTTAAACATGACGAATTGATGGTGTGTTTATTGTTAAAAAGGGAGTTAATTATAAGATAAACAATTTTGGGCAATAACCTTGTTGAGTTGAATTGAGCGGATTATGATTTTGTATTCGGTGGGTTGAGCTTTTGGTTAAATGAATGAAACGAGTCTCTTCATTATATATGCACATGTACAAAAGTTGGTGTATTGCGAATTAGAAATTTCGGAAATTGACATTAGAATATAGAGGAAATTATAGCTCTTTTGTGAATTGAGAAAGAACCTTGGTAAAAGTTGAAAACCTTGGAACATCATAAATGTTGTTGGACATGCTTTATTGAATGATTTATTCGTGCATTTAATACATTTTGCTTAGAGGTTTGTCCTTG
Source organism: Camellia japonica (assembly GCA_030407325.1). Classification (NCBI taxonomy): domain Eukaryota; kingdom Viridiplantae; phylum Streptophyta; class Magnoliopsida; order Ericales; family Theaceae; genus Camellia; species Camellia japonica. The sequence goes on from JAPPVO010000002.1 coordinate 19,877,940, forward strand.
GTCATTGGTGGATGATGACATTGTTGTGTTGTTAGTTGTGTGTATGCATTAAGCCTGTTGATTGTACTTTATCCTGTTGTGATGGTTGATAACGTGTATTGCGCTAACAATGAGAGGTATCATTCCCTTCCAACTAGTGCCTGGAGAATTAGCAAAGGTACCATTCCCTTCTGGTTGGTATCTGGTAAATTGGCATTTCACTGTGAGAAAATGTATTATTAGCTTACTGTGCTTGAGGCAGGTAGAGTGGAATTGATTTAATACTATTACTTCGGTATATTGAGTGTGTTATGTGTTGTGGTGATTATGATTCAGTAACGTTGAGTTGTCTCATATGTTGAGTAGATGTGTTAATGTATGTGTGGACGTGCTAGAGGTGTTACGGGAATTTCCTACCTTGAGTTATTTTATTGAAGGTATTTTTTAAAGTTTTGAGTCTAAGATTGAGAATGTGATGAATGTGTGGAGTCAGACTTGGGTTGTATTTTGGGTATGAACAATGTGAAAAAATCGGCTTTGGTGAACACGCTTTCAAAAGAAGGAAAAACAAAGAGAAATAAAATGGATATTATGTGTTATTTTGTCACTAATGGAAAATGCGGTTATCATGTAATGATTGTTTAATTGGGAAATGGGTGGTAAAAGCGAACTTTGGTGTTGTTGAATAAACTGAACGTTTTCGAGAAAAGTAATTAAGTATGTATACTTTGGTTATAAAATGTCACATTATTTATACAGTGTCACGACCCGTTTCCGTACCCAAGGGTTAAGCATCGTGATGCCAGTAATTGGAGTTATCCTACAGCCAATTCTTAAACAAATAAATAAACGCGAGCGGAAGTAATATTTAAGTGAGGGTACCAAAATAATCATTGGAGCTTCTATTTTTATTACAAAATTATATTGACTAAAAAGCCGATATTTACATATAAAAATATCAATAAAAATGTTGTGTGTGTGTCTATTCCGCAGTCCCGCATCTAAGACTCTCCAAAGGCTATTTCTGAATTGCACTATTTCTTGAAAATTGGTAAACAACTATAAACACATGCAGAGTGAGAAAATTATACCAAGAGTATAAGGGACACGAAATAACCATGGATAGTTAATTAGGCCAAAACATTTAAATAACTCAGTTTGGTACATAAATCGTTTAAGTGACTGAAATACAGAAATTATGTAAATATATAAACATAACCGCGATACATAACGGAACAGAACATAGGTCACAAAAGTAACAGTCAGAACAGAGGTACGGATTCAAGAGGTGGCCCGTACGGATTCTAGAGATGGCTTCCATAATAGTGTAGCACTTAGCTCCGAACATCACTTTGGTCCGCACAAAACAGAGGTACGGATTCAAGAGGTGGCTCGTACGGATTCTAGAGGTGGCTTCCACAATGGTGTAGCACTTAGCTCCGCACAGAACATAGGTCAATGGATCCATGACAAATAGAGGACCATAAAGTGATCAAACAGCGGCCAATGGTTATTTAAGTCCCCCAAGGCATGAGACTCTCGTGGTGGTATTTAAAAAATATAATTGTTTATAAGGTCATAGTCAAATATTCTTAAAATATAAACAACATATCATAGATTTCCTTTTAAGCAAATATGGTTCAAAATAAAATCATGTAACTAAAACTTTATAAAGCATAACTTTTATTAATATATTAATAAAACATAATTTGTGTAAAACAGATTTTGGTAAGTCAAAATATACGTAAAATATATTTTGGTAACTCAAGGTATAATATAACTCACCTTAACTTTAATACCTTACTCTTTTTTTCCACTATTAAAGACCCTTTCAACTTCCATTATTCTTTTCTTCCTTTCCTCTTTCTCCTTCCTTTCTCTCTTTCTTTCTTTCTTCTTTTCCTTTTTCCTCTCTTTTCCTTTCTTTTCCTTTTCTCTTCCTCGCCTCCCTTTTATAAGGAGTAAGGTGCATACGTGGCTCAAATCGAGATTCGATTAATAATTATATAGATTCGTTCGTATCTTTAATAGATATTTAAGATAATTACTTTTGACCCAATATTATATAAATAAATTAATTTCTAATTAAATTACACTTTATCATATACCAATGGAAAATTAATTATTAATTTTAGTACACACCTTATTATTATTATTTATATTATCTATATTATTATTATTTATATTTTGACCCTTAAACTTTACTAATTATATTTTTCAAAATTACGCATAATAATATATAATAAATTATATATTTCCTAACTGTGATTAAATAATATTAGTATAAATTCTACAGAATAATTAAAAAATCTGGGTTGTTACATACAGTATGAGACTAGCATTCAGGATTAGCTATCTGTAAGCTGTTATTGTTGGATCATATTGAGATCCTTACTGGACTTTATAATTCATCACACGTTGCTATCGTTTTCAGGTGAACATCGAGAAGTGTTTCAAGATCATGGATCTTGTTTACTTGTTGGCCACGGGGCCTTTTATGTATAGGCGGTATGCCATCGATATAAAAAGGTTAAACCCTTTCTATTAATTTAAATGATATAAGCCTACGGACAATTTATTTAATAGTACTTTCATGTTGCATTTATTTTTATCCGAATGAGAGAATTCTTATTGATGTATTCCTTGTAAATATAATAAGCTTCTGTATGTCATCTCTGAGAATGAATTTATAATAGTGGCTTTCATAATGGAAATCCGAGTAATAAAATGTGGAGCGTGACACATAGGCTACCAAAGGCCAAACTATACAATATCCATAGTACTCCTATAGAAAATTTGGATAAAATCATTACAAACAATAGCCAAAGTATTTAAAATTCTTTAACTTTTTCCATTCCGCGACATTCATTTAAAGCAAGTGCTTAGATAGATGAAATTAGGGATGGTCATTTTCATCCACCCCACTCCGCACTTGCATCCCTCGTTCCGTTCCGTATGGATTTTCCCCGCCCTGATTAAGAAGTAGGATGGGAAAGGGTTTTGCTTCCTCCTCCCCGATTATATTTATTAAATATATTTATATGTATATAATATATATAATATATTTATTTTTCATTATAATAAAGTTAAAACACTAAAATATTATACTTAGGCCTCGTTTGGGAACAGACTATTTTAGTAACTTTTTGGCTTTTTACGAAAAGATGTGCAGAAAAGTAGAGAGGTGATGTGACAACTTTTAGTAACTTTTTGACTTTTTGGCTAAAATAGTCACTCTCCAAACGAGGCCTTAATATTAATTTTTATTCATTTATTTTCTATCTTATATCTTATATAATATAATTCTCATTACAAATAAATTATTATTCATAATATATTATATTATCAAGAATTTTTATTAAATTAACCCGCCCTCGCTTTGCTTCCGCCACCCTCTGATTTGACTTTCCCCTGATATGATATGAGACGGGGGCAGATTTCTATAAACCCGCCCCAAACCCTACCCATGGCCATCCCTAGATGAAATGAACACAAACCACTTCTTTATTTATTGTTACAACCATCACCTAATTACATCGCAGTACAACTTGATAAAAAGGAACTATACATCACATTTACCCAAGTAACTATATACAAAGAGTCACTACAAAACATTGTTCTCGAAGGAAAACCAAAACAGGTAGCTCTTGCACACCATATACACATATATACAATCTTGGAGCAACCTTCATTAACTCTTGTCACATACATACATATGGGGAGGAGGGGTAAGCCAAAGCCCAATGAATAACATTTAATCAAAGGTGTAAAAGAATGGATATCATCATTTATACGATAAAAATATTGTTGAACTAAGTGGGTGTTTGGGAAGTGGGTTTTTTTATAGGTTTTTTTAGTTATAGGATATTATTGGAAATTTTTTTTTTTTGTATTTGGGAAGATAGTTGGATTTTTTTGTGGTTGGATGTGATGTTTATGAGAGAAAAAGTGAAATGATTATGGGGTTTGATGTAATATTTTGTTTGAATTTGTTTTTTTTTATTTTATAACCAATTTGCCTTTTAGCAAAAAAAAATTAAAAAAATAAAAACCAAAAAACCTCCTTCCCAAATAGTGCCTAAGAGTCTAAACAATTTGAGAACAAATAGAGCCATATACGTTTCATTTCAAAACAATGATAATGGCCCTGTTTGGTAGAGCTGTGGGAAAGTGCTTATAGTTTATGCCTAAATAGCTTATAGCTTATAACTTTCAGCTTAAGCTGATTTCCAGCTTATTCTTAAAGCATCTCCTGCCCCACTTAAAGAATAAGCTGATTTCTGACTTCAAAAAAGCTATAAGCTAAACCAAACACATCAAAATAGCTTAAATTAAGCTGAAAGCTGAAATAAGCTGTAATTAAGCTCTGCCAAACAGGCACAATGTACATCTGATTAGTACTGGCAAATGGAATAACCGGGTCTGACTCCGGTTAGACAAACCCGCATGTAGGTGACAATGGAGATCTCAACAACTACTAGTAGTATATTTTGTCTCGTAGTGGCTGGGACCTATGTTACCAGAAAATGTTAATACTCTAGCAAATTACGTATTGATATGCACATTTTGAAACATGGTACACTTTCGTTCCAAAACGATAAATCCGAAACGATTCTAAAAGTTTTTTCCAATATATTTCCTTAAATGCTACCTTAGGAGATAAAAAAATCAAATATTTAAACTAAAATCTAAGGTGAGTTAAGTTTTGACACGACAAAAACATCAAAAATTGGTCATAATTTTCATAGAAATAATTTACTACATGAAAAAAAAAAATTTATTGGATACCTAATAGTTAAAAAAAATTTATTCTAGACATATTTTAAATTCTTAAGTGTAATATATATAATTCTACTCCTATCGTACTACATTTTAGAGCATGTGTCATACCACGTTCCCGTGCCCGTTTCATGTACTGGAATGATTCACGTTCTAGGTAACATAGGCTGGGACTAACTGAGGATATATGTATAATGTATGTCAATATAGCTATAGGATATCCATTAGCTTGAAACATTTCAATACAATTTGGATCAAACAAAGATTTAAGCATTCAAAAATAGAAGTTCAAATTAACTTCGAAGAAATACTACTCACCTTAATTCTTTCTGAGTGAAAGTCCCAAGTATAGTCAACCTACATCATATAAATCAATAACTGTTGGTACACAATCCATTTCAATAAAATTAGAGCAATTTGAGTTAGACAGGCAACCTTGACACATTTTAGTAAAACAACCATATCTCGCAGTAGAAAACTCGAAACATGCATTAGGAACTAGACTCGTATATGTTTCCAATGGTATAGGCCATACAATTTATTTCCTACCAAAGCATATTTCAAAGCACTTCAAATTCAAAGGTACCTATGCAACTCAAAGCACTTAAACATGGAACATAACATATGCATATGTCATACAATAATATTAGACGTGTTACACCCATGGCATCTACTTCTGCATGCATTCTTTTTGTTGGACCAAGAGTAGGACTAAGGCAGTACCATGAGCAGTCGGTAGGTCGTTCATGAGCTGACTTTCTTGGTGATGCACAATTTATAGTATTTTCAGACATAGACTCATATTTGGCCTTCGTGCTTCCGATGTCTATGGTTCTTTCAGCGGAAAAATCTTTTGAGATGATTGCTTGCTCAAGCTGGTTTGGAAGCCGATTGTTGCCGAGCGATATGAATGAGAGTTGAGAAGTTGTCTAGTTGATGAGCGGCCGTGCTTGGCGTTTGATAAGTTCGAGTGTCTATTCGATGATAACCACATGGTTGCGCTACACGTCTACCAGTTCGGTGAAGAGTTGTCTTGGTCTTGTCATCATTCTAAATAGTATGCTGGATTTCCCATGGCTCTACAAGGATGTCATATGAAGTGCAAAAATGTCGCCGTGCTTACATGCTGATTTTGATTGCCTGCTACGGACTTCTGAGCTAGTTTGATCAACCCTTTCATTGGCCATTAGTCATTCTCTTTATGCATGGTGCATTCCTTCATTGCCATGAATACCACTAAATGGGTCTTATTCACCAAGCCAATCTCTAGATAGAGAAAGTCGTTGGGCAAGAGAGGGAAATCCAATGGGAGCTTTATGCAATTCTGAGCAAGATGAATTAGTTGCCGATCAAGATAGGATTGATCTCAGCATTCGAATTGACATTTTGGTGATGCATTGGTACTGCTGAGAGGGTGGTATTGCCAAACAACTCTTAGCAATCAAATTCTTTGATGGTAGTATATTCCTCGGTGACGTTGAGGTGCTCGAGGGGGCTACAAAAGACACGCTTGAACTTAGCAGAAATGAAGGACGTGGTATTGCTGTGGTTTTTCTTGAGTAATTGGGAGTTTCTCCCACTATTGCTCTTTGGTGAGTCGCGAAGTGGCCAAACAATCTATGGGGTTGCCGAGGAAGGTCTTTGTTGCCGAGCTGATGTGAGATGAGTCTCCCCAGATTGTTCTTTGCGGCTGAAATGCTAGAAAATCGTCATTCTTGCACTGTGCTGCAATTAGCTCATCCATTGCACCATGATCGGCACATGAACCTTCTAGATGAGGTGATGGGTGGGTTGTTGAGCTACTCCATTCTCCATTGCTGAGATGAATCTTGAAATGAATTTTTGGGCTGTTGGATGATAGCCAAAGAGTTGCGAGGGAGTCACCAATTCAACAGAGATAGACAACAGGTTGTTGCCACACTAGTCGGTAATTGCTTGTTAGGGGTGGGCACAGGGCCGACCTTAGGTTAAAGCTAGGAATACCTTTGTCTAGAGCCCCAAAAATTAGGCCCAATAAAAGGCCTCCAAATTTGTTAGTTTTGTAATATATTAAAAATTCAAAACGACTCAATTTATTTTGTTAATTTAGGCTAGTTTAAAGGGCTTAAAAAATTCTGTTTGGCATAATTGATAAAAGGCCAATTAAAATATTTATAAGTGTTAATTGTCACCCCAATTGAAAAAAGTAAAATATTAAATATATGTAATATGTATATGTATATGTATTGGTCGTTAGCTTAATTTTATTTGGCCTATTTTTTTTAACTCTCTTTATGACCCAATTATGTGTTGTTTTAGTGATTTTTTAAAATATTTTATACAATTTTTAAATTTATTTTGTATGTACTTAAAAAGTATAATATTTGTGATTTTTTTAAAAAAAATTTACCAAATACAAAAAATATATAAAAAAAAAAGAATTGCAAATTCAAAAAATTATTTTTGAAAACTCTAAATCAAATAGGGCGATTTTTTTTTATGAATATTTAAAAGGCTCCTGAAAATTATTTATTTCACCTTAAGCTCTTGGAAACTCTGGATGGGCCCTAGGTGGGCAAGGAATTGTTCGACCTAGGAAGCCTGTCCGACCCGACTCTACTCGAAGGATATTGGGTGGTTTTGGCACACTAGTAGGGTCAGGTGTGGGCTTATTTGTAGCTGAAATTCGGGTCTCGGGTTTTACGCAGATGACCTAACCAAAGTGACCTGCCCCGAATTTTTTTGTCATAAAAAATGTGTTATTTTTTTGAAGTTAAAATATCTCTTTTTTTTTTTAAACCCTGGCAGAGCAGCAACAGCAACACACAACAACACAGTAGCCTTGCAAGTTTGCAGCAACTACCACCATATTCTCTTCTTCTCATCTCTCTCTCTCTCTCTGATCTTTCCGGCTTCGGTAGCTATTGGTTGCCAAGCTCGCTAAGTTTGGTGTTTCAAGTTGGCCAGTTGGATTTCGAGTTTTTTTGGCGTGCTATTGATCATGTGACATCTTATTAGGTGTGTTGAGACTGTCAGGTCCTCACTTGGCGGTCAGCCATGGCCATTTGCTATTCAAAACTCTTCATTGATCTTGGCGAGGAGTTGACGAGTAGCTTTGTAGAGAGTCCCAAACAACTCTTTGCTAAAAGGCTTCATTATTCTAGTGAGAGAAAGTGAAGACCCAGCTAGGGGCTTGCCAACAGTGTCGTGCTCGAACTTCCTTCTCGAAATGTTGTGCTTAGCATGTTGCTTGTTCTTCATCCGGCAGAACATTCATGCTTGTGAAGTTATGAATCCATGGTCACGCTCAGTGCCTAACAACATGCATGTCATCGGCAATGCTTGTTCTTCATTCGGTAGAACATTCATGCTTGTGAAGTTATGTTCCATGATCACACTCGGTGCTGAACAAATAATGGAGATGGTTCCGTTACGCTACATCAACTCTCTTTCTTGCTATCTTGTGAATGAGGTAATTCGCAGTGCATCAAGGTAGAGGTTGGAGAAGTCGGATGCTAGCTTTGTGACGTCAATTAGTTGAGTTGTCCGAACCACACTTCGGCTACTTTTGCATCAGCAACTCCTCCTGAGGGCATGTCTTTAGAGAGAGAAAGTCTAGACACAATTTTGAATCTCTGAATATTATCCCGTTTTTGGGCCATTCCTTGCAAAACATCAATTGTTGAATATTTACATAAATATTTAGAGAGGGAGAGAGAGAGAGAGAGCATTACACAGATGATATTCATATATATACACATTAGAGATATATATACATATATATTAGAGAGAGAAAGCTTCCTTTGCATAGTCATGTAGAACTTCTCCACAAATGGATGAAACAACTTATGGTTACACTCGTGTTCTCCAGCAATTAATGATTTGGTAAACCTCAATCAACATGAAACAACTTCACGTTTGTTTGATTTGATGGGTCTTTGAAAAGAACAGACAATGGCTTTTTGAGATTGTCTCAGCAACGCCACCGGATCACGTGAGTCATTTATGTTGTGGTTCCCAAGAACAGTAAACTCATCTTTTCTGTTGAAGTTGGTCGATTCTCACAGATGGTGCTAATTGTGAGACCCTGAATCTTCTCACATAGATTTTTTTAGAGTTCAACAAAGAGATGAACTTGCCCCAAATCTCTACAATATAGAACACTGTTAGCACCACCCGGCAGCTGGGTGCGGGTCGGAGGGCACTCTGATGGTCAAATTAGCACTCTGTCATGAAAGAGAGAGACCAAATAAAATGGAGAGGGTAGTGGGTGTAGCAGAGATTGAGGCATACCTCTTCTTGAGGGATAGTCTTCTTTATATGGTATTTTTGCCTTGCCCTAATTGAGTTGTTTGATGGGCCTTTTGGTTTGGTTTGGGATGGCCCATTATGCTTCTTTAGTTGGGTTGGGCTCCATGGTATTTGTGTATCATTTTTTGGGCTACCACGGTATGTATGTGTATAGGTTTTGTGTATATATATTTTAATATATTGTATTCCTGATTTTAATATTATGTTAGTTTCTCGGCTGAATAATTTGTCTGTCTTAGAATGTGTGTTCCTTTTTTATTATTATTATTATTATATACCTTATTTTTCTGACGTGAACATAAGCATTCTATAGATTTCATCACTACAACAAAAAAAATCTTTGGTGACAAAAACGCGTGACGAAAAAAAATTTCGTCTCCAAATATACATGTTTTAGAGATAAAAGTAAGATTTTGTATCCAATTGTAGTATTTTTAGACAGAAAAACCAAATTTCGTCACCAAATGCTTAAAATCAATAAAACAATAGGAGACGAAAATTTTATTTGTCTCTATATTTTATTTTTCGTCACAAAAAAAATTCCCGCCCTTAGAAAATTTTGAGGAATATTTGGGCGCCATTTTAGAGACAAAAATTTTCGTCACCATTATACAAAATTTTCCGTGAGGAAATAATTTTGTCTTCTATAGTTTTATTATGCAAAACGACGTCGTTTCATGCCATAATTGAGAAATCCTCTTTGTTTGCCCAAATCAGTTCCTATTTTGCAAAGCCCTTTTTGGGTTAGACATGAGTATCTGTTTAAATGGATTTTTCTACCACCATTGCCACCACTCTAACACCACCACCATCATCTCTGCCACCATGGATCCATTAGCACCACCGCTACTATTGCCACCATTCTACCACCACCTTTCTTCCACTTCCATGTTGCCACTACTTCACTACCATTGTCACTCTACCACTATTATCACTACTACCACCACATATCTTCCACCACCGCCATCACCACTGTACCACTGCCACCACTAACTCTCTTCCACCACCACTCCCACCGCCGCCACTTTACCACCACCACTATCACCATCACCTTTATACCACCACCGCTACTACTTCACCACCACCATTACCACCATTGCCACTACTCTACTACTGTTGCCCCGCCACTGCATCACCACCACTACCACCATCACCTCTCCACTGCCTCCACTACCACCACCACCACTACCACTACCACACCACTACCATAACCACCGCTGCCGCTACCATTTTTCTTCCATCACCACTGCCTTACTTTACCACTACCATTGCCGCCACTCCACTTCCACCGCCGCCGCTCCACTACTACCACCACTAGCACTCCACCTCAACTGAAACCATTCAAATCCCTTTATTAAATAGATGAGTTTGAATCGATTTCATTTTGTTTCAATTTCGAAAATTAATTTTCAAGTTTCAATTATTATTTTTTAAAATTTTTAGTAAACTTTTTAAATATTTTAATTGATTAAAATATTGAAAAATTTCACTGAAAATAAAAAAAATATTAATTAAAAACTCAAAAAACAATTTTAAAAAATGAAATAAATTTTTAATACAAAATCTATTTTGACTCGTTCAAACCCCACCCATTTGCCACGTCTGATGAAAAAAAGAAAAAAAAAGAAACAAATTATTCCCAAAATTTCCCCCCCGCTCTTTTTCTTTTTCTTCTCTTGCTCACAGTTGCTCATCTGTCTCTTAGTCGTGCTCAACGGCATGGGGTAAGGGAGGCGGCGGCGTCCAGCAGTAGCAGCATCTCTCTCAGTCCCTCATCTCTCTCTCTCTCTCTCTCTCTCTCTCTCAGCAGCGTCTCTCTTTCTCTCTCATGTCCTCACTCAGTCTCAATCGCCTCTCTCTCACTCACTCAGCGGCGTAGAGCAGCGAAGTGGCAAAGAGCAACTGCGAGTAGGGGTAGTGGCAGCAACTTCCCACTCAATTTTCATCATTTCCAAGTCCTACTGCCTGTATGCTCTCTCTTTCTCTCAAAATGTTGTTGACAATTTGACTCAATTTGAAACATGTTCGCACCTTTCACACATGAATTCGCCGTAGTCTGGAACTTAATTGAAGGGAATTTTTGTTCAATTCAGGTATTTATTATAAAAAAAAAAAAAAGACTTTTAGTTCAATTTAGGTTGCTAGGGCTTCAAATTTGTTCAGATAAGGTTCAAATCCATCAGATTTGACTCAATTTGAAATGATTTTGCAAATTCAAACTCGAATTAGGGCCAGAGGCAGTTTCACGGAGCGAAGAAGTTGTTCTTGTCGAACCATTATGGTGTACAGAGTGCTCACATGATAGAAGGGAAGTGCATTGTCCATACTTTCAAGAATTACACAAAGCTTGAGAATGTTGGGGCTGAGGATTACTTTTGTCGGTTCGAGTACAAAGCTGCCACTGGAAGGTTCACTCCGGACCGTGTGGCTCTATGAGTTACATTTCTATTCGGTTTTGGATATGTATTATTTTGTGTGATTGGTAGTGTAGAAACCCCATTTTTGACTGACCTTAAGACTCAGACGTTATCGATTGAGCGCTCGGTGATAGTGCATGTTGTGCTCGTTTTGAGTTTCCGGAGTTTTCGGTTGAGTGCGTTGCCTCCAGGCTTCTGAACTCTTTGTGTTTTAGCTCGATTTATGGACCAAGCCCTGTTGACCTTCCTTGGAGGGAAAGGAGGTCTTGTAGACCACCTTTTTGTGGTCGTAGACCACTTTTCCCTCTTGGAGACTAGTTTCCAGTTTTCGAAGCCTTTGGTCGCGCGCCTTGTCTCAGGACTGCTTAACGTTCTCCTTTTGGCCCGGTTTTCGGACCATACCTTGTTGCCTCGGTTTAAAGGGACACTGTGGTCTCGTAGACCACTTTTTGTAGTCGTAGACTACTTTTCCCTCATAGACCACTTTTGGTGCCCGTAGACTAGTTTTCGGGGCTTCCGGCTGCACGCCTTGTCCTCCAGACTCTTGTCTTGCGTCCTTTTCGGTTTATTTTTGGCACAAATCTTGTTTTCCTTGCTTGGAGAGTGGAATAAGGGTGGGAGACCAGTTTCTCTCATTGAAAACCACTTTTCTTCCCGTCAGCCAGTTTTCTGGTCGACCAACTGGTTTTCTTGGTCTTTGGACCACCAAAAGTGGTCGGCCACCACACCATTAGCTTGCTTTCATTGTGCAGACCACCTCCCCCCACCTGCCGACCACTTTCTTCCCTTGTAGACCACTTGTGGTGGTCGGCTGACCACTACAAGTAGCTGGCCGAGCACTTCAAGTGGTCGGCAGCTTTCCAGCACCTTTTTGGAGATATTTTCTTGCCAGCTGTGACAGCTGGAAGGCACAGAAGTCATCCTCCATGCATGGAGGGATGACTTAGAGCCTCAAGTGTGTTCAACAAGCTTCTTGCTTGATTTTCTATAAGAAGAAGGCCCTTCCTCCCTTCTCCAGGTTCAAGAAAAAGTTGGCTTGAGCTATAGATACACATCTATCTCTATATCTCTCTCTTTGTCTCATTTTTGTGCTTGAAAGTGCTTATTCTTCATACTATTGCACACAAACACACACTCAAACACCACCCTTTTGTTGTTGAGGCCCTTTGAGGTTGGTTTTGGAGTTTTGGGACTAGTTTTGATCCAAAAAAGCTACTGGAGTTATTGCTCTAAAGTGATTCTACAAGGGTGAGCTTCTAACTTCCTAATCCCTTGTTTTTTATTAAGCTTTTGGACCTATTTGCATGCTTATTTTGGCTTGACTTTCTATTGCAAAAAGTTCTGATTTTGCATGCTTGTAATGTTTGTTTAAGGTCTCTTTTGTGTTAGGGGTGGTCCACCCCCTCTTGTGCCTTGTTTGGCTTTGTTTTACACCATCACTTTAGGCCCTTGAGATCACTTTCTCTTGCCCTTTTGACCACTAAAATCCAGTAGATTTTTAGTGATAAAACTTGTGTTTTGAGGTCTCAAATAGGAGAGGGTCATCCCTCTCCTTGTTTCTTGTATCCTTGCCTTGTTTGCCTCATGTTTGAGCATATTTGTTAAGCTTGTGTTGGCTTATTCTCGACTTATTTTTGGGGTTATTTTGACATGGCATACCTCTATTTTAGCTTGGTTTAGTCGTCCTTTGCATGCTATTTACACTTGTAGTGTAATCCTCATAAACTAGCTTTGTATGCCTCATGAAAGAGCATGTCTTTCTTGCATGTTTTGGCTCTATCTCAGCATGTTCTTGGTGTTGTTTTGTCATGATATACCTCTATCAAGGTTTGGTTTGGTAGCTCCATGCACGCTCCATGCACTTGTAGTGCATTTTCATTCACTAGCCTAATGTGTATCATGCTTTTGATCATCATTCTAGCATGCATTTGGCTCAACTTCAAGAAGCTTTCGGCCATGTTTTACCATGCTTAATGTCTGATTTATGTTGTCTTGGTCATGGATGCCTTGCTTTGTATAGCCATAGTGCATTTGAGCTCACTAGCTTTGTGTATTGAGTCCATTAGCATGCATTGCTTGAGCTATTTTCATGATTTGGCATCATTTTATATATGATTTCAGAGCATGTTTCATTGCCATGTATTCACATCTTTCACTCTTTCAATGCGTTGGAGAGTTTGTGCTTTATGCCTTAAACATGAGCCATTGTGTATGCCTTCATGCCTAAGCTTGCGAGCTATCATTTCAGTGTGTTTTTGGTCCTATTTTGCCATGATATAACTCTGATTTTTGTTGGCAAATCCATCTCACAATTGGTTTTGGTAGGTGTAGTGTAATCCTCCCTATTGCCCTTGCATGATCCATGTTTTGGCCCTTCATGTTGGCTTGTTTTGACTTCCCTCCATACATGTTTTAGTATCATTTTGACATGCTCTAGGACTATTTTAGGTTTTATTTGCCATATGCTTCATGTATTGTATAGCTGTAGTGCAATTGGCCTTGCTAGTTTTAAGCTTTGGACACCATATCATGCTTCATTTGTATCATGTACATAATTTGGCATCATTTAACATGACATTTCAGAGCATATAGAATTGCTATGTTCCCATTTCTTTCACCCTTTGAGTGCCTCTAAGGGTTGCGCATTGTTGCCTTGTTTGTGGCCTAGTGTGTATGCATGCATGCCTAAGCATTTGAGCCCCCATCTCAGCATAATTTGGTCTTTGTTTAGACCTATTTGAGCTCTGTCCATGGTTGGTTCTTGCATTTGTGCATGTATTGCATGTCCCTTGTATAGTCCTCTTTGCTAGCTTTAATGCTTAAGGACCCTGGCATGCTATGCTTGTATTGTTTGAGTGATTTGGCATCATTTCATACCTAATTTGAGAGCATGTAGTGTTGTCACACTTCTATGTATATCACTTCTTCACTGTGTTTGAGGGTTGTGCTCTTAGGCTTAGTTGATGAGCCAATACATGTGCATGCATGTCTTGCCTTTAGGTGCCTTCATTTCATAGCATTATGGCCACTGTTTTGGGCATGATTGAGATCTGTCCATATTTGGTTTAAGTCCATTGAGCATGTGGTTTGAATATTGTTGCATGCTTGTTGCATTGCCTCATGTTTGCATGCTTATGTTGCATTTGCATTATGTATGCATTCCACTAGCATTGATAGGTTAATCATGTTGCCTTGCATTGTGTATGCATGTCATTAGCATTGATAGGTTGCTCATGTTGTATTGCATCGTGTATGCATGCATTACATTGTGTTTAACATGCTTGAGTTGCATTGCATGTTTACATACTTGAGTCACATTGCATTTGTTTGGGTTAGGTGTTAATCCGAACACGGGAAACGAGGGACGTTTCATACTCGAAGTGATGAAACGTGCCTCATTTCTTGGTCGCCGACGCTTTTGATCATGCATGATAGAGTTTAAGGCACTTATGTGTTGTGTGTGCATTCATTTCACATTGATTCATGCAATCTTGGCTTCTCGGCCATCATGCATCGAGATGCGTGATTGGTGGCCCGAGGGTCGAGAACTACACTCCCTCGAGCTCATGAAATGATAGGGAGGGTGGTTGTGCACACATATGTTGCAAATACATTGCTATGCCCCTTTTTGTCCTCTGTTGCAGCAAACTAGAGAAGTGCAGCAAAAACTGGTCGGTAGACCAGTAAAAGTGGTTGGCCGACCACTTTTTCTAGTCTGCAGCAAACATAGGTGGTCGGCAGGTGGTTGGCAACACCAATAACTGGTCAGAAACCCTCCTAAGGGTCCCCAAAGTGAGTTAGAAGCTATCTGGAGCTTTGTGCAAGGTTCTGAGAACAATTGCAAACAGAGGCAAGTTGGGGCATCGCGACGAATTTCTGAACGAGGCGACCGAGCATGCTTGCACTCCTCATCCCGAGGACCTCTTTTTACTGCTTTCCTTAGCTAGTTTATGCTTTGGTTTTGTACTTAAATAGTTAATGCATTTAGCCATTCGTTTGTGTTTAATTAGCTAGTGTAGTTAGCTAATGAATTTGTTTTGTAATAATTAGTTAACTAGGATTAGTTAATTAGTTTACTTGTAATAATTAGTTTAATTAGCTTAGATTAGCTAGTTAGCTTATTATTCGGACCCTCCGTCGAGAGGGCACAACTGTTGTAATAAGTGTGCATTTGTGTGATGCATGTCTTCCAACCCCATTTCTTTCTCCCTTTTATTTACCTGCTTTTGATGGTTAGTTTTAGGGCACATTTCAATTAGCATCCTTATGCTTCGCATGCGTGCATCATTCGTCTGTCTTGCATGCACCGGGCTCGGCACATCATACAAACTGCATTGTATTTCAATACTAATTTGAATACATGTTATCAAGTTGCATTCACATGACATCTTAGAATAGCCGAGCCTATCTTAATTGCATTTTGCATGTATTGCATTAGGCATTCTTAACATAGCTAGGATCATGCATGATTTCTAACTAGCTTTTGTTTTGGCTCGGAGTACTCGGTGAGTGTTTACGCTTTAGCATCCTTGCATGTGTGTAAGTGACTGCTATGACAGCATGCTTGCGATGAGGCTAACTGCTTAAGTGATTAACTGCTTGAATGCCTGTGGATGGAGGCTTGATTGCCTGAATTGGAACAATTCATCAAAATGTGCATTTTAAGCCCACTTGAAGCGGCAAAATCATGTTTTTCTAAGCCTGCTTGAGGGTTACAAAATCCACGTCTTAACCTACTTGCGAGTAGCAACTTTCAAACCGTTTTCAAACAAACAAACATAAGTTGTTTTGTTCCAATCCGCGTGATTGAGTCTATACTTGTTTGCTGTGCACATCACATAGTAAGCTAGCTAATAACCGGAATAAGAACACATGTGTTTTCAAAAACAACATATCATGTTAGTAGAGGCCGATCGTTGATCAGGTGAGTGAGGGTGCTCATTTCAGGACTTTCCCCTCTCGTACCCAAGTTCCCGAGCCGAGACAACTTTGGTGATGACAGACACGTGGCCTTAGGCACGAGTCAGGATTTCCTAAATTTCCCTCAAAACAAAATATTTAGGTGGCGACTCTGCAATCTGGCAAAACAGTCCATGTTTGGCGCTTTTTGATTAAAATCAGTTTTCCAAAACTATTTGTCGGATTTGGACTCTTTGGTGTTTTATCAGTCTTACATTACACTTTGTGAGATTAGATTCAGAACCGTGACAAGAGTCCGAACTGTAGTAGCTATGAACCACAATTCGCGCCCTCGCGCGCGGAGCGGAGTTCGGGCGATCTACAGTTTCTGGCGACTCTGCTGGGGATTTAGAGAACTTGACTCGAACTCATGATATGTTGTTTTATTTACACTTATGCGTCTCTTTGCATTGCATTTTCATCGGTGCGCCTTGGACACCGTGTTTGCCGTATGCTATTCCTGAACAGTTTGTCGGAGGCTCGCTTTGAGGAGCGTACCATAAGGCTGACCACTTATGCGTCTCTTTGCATTGCATTTTCATCGGTGCGCCTTGGACACCGTGTTTGCCGTATGCTATTCCTGAACAGTTTGTCGGAGGCTCGCTTTGAGGAGCGTACCATAAGGCTGACCAGTTGCGAGTTCTGCCACGACGAGAACACAAACCTCAGTTTTTACCGGGGCACCCCTTTTGACCATTCGACCTAGTGCATATCGGAATTCGTAGTGACCATTCCAAACTAGGACAGGTTGCTTACTCGATTGTAGGTTGTTTGAAGCCGCTGTGTGCGTAGTAAAACCCTATTTCCTGACAAAATAGGACAGGGAAACCCTACCCCTCCATAGGGGTGTTTTGGCTCTCATTTGCTTGCTATGTGCTTTTAGAGTGCGTCTCTACAGGAATTGCATGTATCAGTTTGCAAGTCTGGGTAACAAGCCTGCGGGCATCAGTATTTGGGGAGTCAGTTTACCTGAGGGTATCAGATCTGGGGCAGTGGTTCAGGAATAGTGATCAGTGTTGAGAATAGTGTATTTAGCTTCTAAATGCCAACTGTGTGCTGTCTTTATTTAAGCCGTTATGCTGTCTGTTTTTCTGGTTATTTATTTCCTTATTATGCTTTATTTATCTTTTTGCAAGGTAGTTTAGCACAATTGCTTCCGACCAGGCAGATATTCCCCAAGCACTCTGGACCAGAGGTCGCAGACTTCATCAATCCGAGGATCTGATAGACGGACAACCAGTGTTCCTTTCATTACCCCCGGTTATTAGACGGAGGTCAGTTAGGCGCAGTGCATCAATACAGCAGTTACCGGATCAGTGGTCCTTATCCACCCCACCAGTGAGTAGTCTGATTGAGGTTCCCGTGTCTACTACAAAGACAGATATACCGGTTGTTCAGTTAGATCAGCATCTTATGGAAAGCATGGAAGAGATGATGCATCAGCTCTAAGAGACTATGTAGGCCATGCAGCGGGATGTTGCCCGCCAGGCAGAGTCTGCCGCGTGTCAGGCCGAGGTTGTGGCTCAATAGACAGAATTGATCGCCAGGCTTCAGCAGCAGCAGCAACAACAACCACAGTAAGCCGAAGCATCTGCTTCGCACCCACCTCCTCCCCCGCTTAGAGTTCCAATACTTGGGGAGACCGCAAACGTCCAGGAAAATACGGACGTCCCAACGGGGCCGGTTCCACCCCCAATCCTACCTCAATTGTCCAAAGCACCGACAAATCTAGTGGATACACCGTTTGAATTTGAAGTGGATCCAACAGCGTTGAAAGTGAGCAAGTTAGAAAAACTGTTCAAGAAGGCTCAAGGCATTAATTCCATACCTGACATAGATGATGGATACACCGACTCGGCGGTGACTTTGCCGGATCGGTTTAAGATGCCGCACATAGACCGCTTTGACGGTTCTGGGGACCCCATGGTACATCTACGACTGTTTTCGGATATCCTAAGGCCAATGGGCCTCTCCAGATTGCAAAAACTTTTCCTATTCAGCCGGACCCTGTCGGGTGTTGCGGCTATATGGTACGCAAAGCTGGAGGACTCTGTCAAGAGAAGCTTGGAGGAGATGGCTTAGGCCTTTGTAGCTCAATACTCCTACAACACGCAGATCGAGATCACAACTCGTGATCTTGAGGCAACCAGGCAGGAGCCAAAAGAGAGCTTCTCTGACTTTGTAACTCGTTGGAGGGCCAAAGCTTCTATGATGACCACCAAGCCGGTGGACAAGGATTAGATACAGATGATTGTGTGCAATCTCCAGCCTAAGCTGATGCAAAAGATGATTGTCCTACCCCTTCTCACCTTTGTAGATTTACATGAGATCGAGGTGCAGATCGAGGACGCCATGAAATAGGATCTTATTGATCACGAGAGAGAGCAGCCCAAGAGGGCATTTTCCCATAGTACGAATGCAGGCACGAGCAATACTGCAGCTGCCAGAACTTCAGATGTTGGCATGGTCACCACCATCACCACTCCAAAAACCCTTACAGCTACACCATTTTCTGGTGCGTCCGGAAGTAGCTCACAAACAGCCAGATATGCACCCCGAGGTCAAAGAACCTTCACTCCACTATACATGCCCCTGCCCAAAGCTCTGGGGGTTCTGATCAGGAAAAGGCATTTGAAGCCCCTAGAGCCGCGGCCATTACCAGACAAACTTCCTCCCTCCCATAACCCAGCCAAATACTGTGCCTATCACCAACACCATGGTCACGACACCGACCAGTGCTTTAGACTGCGGCACGAGATCCAGGATCTCATTGACAATAGGGTGATCGCACCTCCAGAAAAACCAAACGTCACAACCAACCCTCTCCCACCACATAACCAAACTCCACCACCTAAACGCATCAACCTAATCCAAACTGGGGTTGTGTCCGACGACCCTAGTATATATATCACACCCTCCCACTTACCCAAGCCGGAGGTGTGTTCATCCCGAACAGCATGGATTTGTGCATGTTGAGCACCTCCTAAACCCAACCTGAACCGGTGGTGGTGACTACCGAACATAGAACAGGGCTGACTTTGGGGGCAGACGGGAATGATGATTCAGAGCCTGAGGGTCTGCGAGCTTTGAGTACAACCCGAGTGGTTATATCACATCAACAGATCAGTCTAGGTCGAAGATAAAGTTGCCGGTTGGGGCAGAGATCTGTGTAGTTTGGAAGGATGGACTTAATCAAGGGTTAGATGACCTGGCAGAGCTGGAATAGGATATCGCAAATCTGCAGTTCTTTGAAGAGCAGGACTTAGGGGACGTGACTGTCAACTAGTTCGACTTGGATAGGTCAGCAGAGAATACTGGATGGCTTGACGACCAGCCGGATGTTGTTGAACAATCTCAGCCAGAACAGGGGCAATCAGGAACTGGGACATCATCAGTGGCCGGAATGGCTGAAAATCAGGGGAGACCGCCGGAGAGCACCGGTGTTAAGAATTTTGCTCTGGATCCGGGCAGTTTGAATACAGAAAATGCTGAACAGAATACTGCGCTGAAGCAGCTTGAACAGGAAAAGATCGAAGATCTGGAGAAGGCTAGAAAGGCCAAAGCCCCTGTGGGGACGGAACGTGCTGTGCGCACAGAAATAGTTGCAACGGAACCGGATAGCTGCCTGTTAGTGGCCAACGGAATATGGTGGGAAGACAATGATTTACGTTTGCCCACACCGATGAAGATTGGGGGCAGAACCAATCGGACGATACCTGGTACGTTGAAGAGGTAGATCACATGACGAGGAGTGGGCGGTACTTCAAGCCCCCACACTTAGATCAACCAGAGGCTTCCGGAAATGACAAAGAAGCGGAGAGGCAGAAGGAAAAACTGCTCGAGGAGGAGGCTGTACTGAAACAGCTTAAGAAAATCCAAGCAGACATCTCCATTTGGGGACTGCTTATGGCCTTAAGAGTTCATAGGCAGGTTGTCCTTTCTGCAATGGACAAGGCCAAACTCTCAATTGACACCATGCCCGAACAGCTGGTAGGGCTGGTTTTTCCGGGAGGAGCTTCCCCGACATTGACCTTCACTGACAAGGAACTACCGCCTGAGGGCTCAGATCATAACAAACCACTCTACATCTCTGTCGAGTGTAGAGACAAATAGATACCAGTAGTCCTTGTTGACACAGGATCTACTATCAACGTGTGCCCATCGAGGACGACATATGCTATCGGGTTGAAGCCGCGGATTTTGTGCCTACCGTCCAGGTGATAAGGGCCTATGATAATACTAGCAGAGAAGTGATGGGGACTGTACAGATTCGGACTCAAGTTGGTCGGGACAACAGGATATAGATTTTCATGTCTTGGACGTTCCCGCAACCTTCAATCTACTCCTGGAGCGGTCGTGGCTGCACCAGGTAAAGGCTGTCTCTTCCACCCTCCATCAAATGCTGAAGTACCCCTACGGGAAGAGGGTAGCAATCATTTTTGGGAATTCTTCGAGCCATCTGCCCCCAGAGGTTTCTACACCAGTTCTGGAGATTGAACATGGCGCGGAGGATGTGTTTTTGTCAGGGTTCACCCTAGCTGAGGCTCGGGTTGTACAGAATATCCTAGCTGTTGATAAGGGGCTATACGTCAGCGCACAGTCTGTCTACCTTATAAACAAGCTCTAGCACATCCCCAGGATGGGATTAGGGAGAAGTGGCCGGAAAGGCGTTGCAGTATCGGCC
Source organism: Camellia japonica (assembly GCA_030407325.1). Classification (NCBI taxonomy): domain Eukaryota; kingdom Viridiplantae; phylum Streptophyta; class Magnoliopsida; order Ericales; family Theaceae; genus Camellia; species Camellia japonica. The sequence goes on from JAPPVO010000002.1 coordinate 19,899,048, forward strand.
GAAGTGCCGCATAACCCACATACCTTTGGTTTAGGTTATTTGCCTACCAAGGAGGACTGGGTGAGGAAAGGAAAAGAGATGACCGAAAGAGCCAGAGCAAAGCGAGCCGGAAAGCCTTATGAGTTGGTGCACCGGCCTACCCAGGGTACCCTAAACGGACGCTTTGTCCAGGAGGGGGAAGACTTCCCATTCTGCGGCTTCCCAGAGCCATGGCTAAATGCAGGGAGGCGGCGCTTGCTAGGGTTCGAGATTTTCTTTGACTTGCACTTGTCCGGGGACAATGTTGCCAAAGAGCAGACAGACCCACCAGCTGAGGCTTAGCAGTTCAAGGAGGATTCCGAGAATACAGAGATTGAAATGGGGGTAGCACTGGCTTGTCTACTCTCAGATCCCCAGATCATACAGGAGTGCTTGGGGGATGACTTCTCAGTGACCATGATTGGGAATGAAGCGGCTATGAGCCCATCTTCAGAAATTCTGGATGCATCCAGCACACCCTCCCTCGTCTGGCAATACGAGGAGCGCTTTTTATCGAGCAGCATCGGGTCAGGTAGTGAGCTGGAATCTGATTCCACCGAGTCTGTGGAGTCGAAATCAGGTTCCAGCTCGTCTGAGTCTGAGTCCAGTATTCTTGGGGGTGACAACCGGGATGCCACAGTCCTGTCTAGGTCGTCTTTTTCTTTTTCCTTTGAGTCTGTTGTAATAGAGGAATCAGGCAGACTGGATGTTATTAATGAGAATGGTACGGCTGTGGCTTCCGAGTACTTTTCTGTGCCTTTGATTTATTGCATTAATCAAGACTTTCAAAATTTTGATGAAAACGACGAGGAAGAAATTCCTCTGGTTTTACAACGTTTGATTGATCAAGAGCAGGAGAGGTTTGTAAAACCCTTGGTTAATGAAATCACCACAATTAATGTTGGTACTGAGAAGGACCCGCGACTGGTCCAGATCAGGTCCACGTTGTCTTCGGAGGAGCGCGAGCGCTTAGTCGCTTTGTTAAAAGATTTCAAAGATATTTTCGCGTGGTCCTACGAAGACATGCCTGGAATCGATACTGAGATTGTATAGCACCGGATCCCTCTTGACCCAAAGGCCCGACCTGTTAAGCAGAAGCTCCGAAGGATCCGCCCGGACTGGGCTCTGAAGATCAAAAAAGAGGTCACCAAGCAAATTGACGCAGGGTTCCTGCTGGTATCTGAATACCCAACTTGGTTGGCCAATATTGTTCCGGTGCCGAAGAAGGACGGCAAAATTCGAGTATGTGTGGACTTTAGGGATTTGAACAAAGCCAGTCCGAAGGACGACTTTCCTATGCCGCATATCGACGAATTAGTGGACTTCACTGCTGGGCATGCGTTGCTCTCGTTCATGGATGGGTTTTCAGGCTACAATCAGATTTTGATGGCACCCGAAGACAGGGAGAAGACTGCTTTCACCACCCCGTGGGGAACCTATTGTTATAGGGTGATGCCGTTTGGGTTGAAAAACGCTGGGGCTACGTATCAACGGGCTGCGACCATAATTTTGCATGACATGATCCATAAAGAGGTTGAGGTGTACGTGGACGACATGATTGTCAAGTCCAAGGAAAGAGAGGGCCACTATACCGCCTTGCAGAAATTCTTCCAAAGGATCAGAGAGTATCAGTTACGGCTGAATCCTCAGAAATGTACATTTGGTGTTACAGCAAGGAAAATGCTGGGGTTCTTGATCACACACAGAGGTATCGAGGTCGATCCTTCCAAAATCAAGGCCATCTTAGAAATGCCACCACCGAGGATTGAAAATGAGGTGCGAGGCTTTCTGGGTAAAGTGCAATTCATAAGACGGTTTATTACAAAATTAACCTTGACTTGTGAACCACTCTTTGGTCTCCTGAAGAAAGGAAAGAAATTCCAATGGGACGACTGATGCCAAGTCACTTTCGAGCAGATCAAACAATATCTACAGAACCCGCCTGTGTTGTCACCGCCTGAGCCGGGGAAACTGTTGATTCTACATCTTTCAGTGACTGAAACTACAATGGGCTGCATGCTTGCACAAGAGTCTGAGGACAAAGTGGAGAAGGCTATCTACTACCTAAGCAAGAAAATGATAGATTACGAGACCCGCTACACTCCGCTAGAGAAGGCTTGTCTGGCCTTGGTATGGGCTACCAGGAAGCTGAGGCACTACCTGTTAGTTCACTCTGTAATACTGGTTTTGAGATTAGATCCCATCAAATATCTTTTCGAGAAACCGGCACTTACAGGTAGGCTAGCCCGTTGGTTGCTTCTACTTTCCGAATTTGATCTGAAGTACATGACGCGCAAGTCAGTGAAAGGAAGAGTGGTAGCAGAGTTCCTAGCCGATCACCCAGTTGAAGGGGATGAAGCAGTTGAGTATCTGTTCCCAGACGAGGCCATTCTGCATGTCGAAGAAGAAACTTGGACGATGTACTTTGACAGAGCGTCAAACCAATACGGGTATGGGATAGGGGTGTTACTGATAACGCCCGACAATTCCCACATACCTTTAGTATTCAAACTTCGGTTCAAAGTGTCAAACAATGAGGCAGAGTATGAGGCATGTATTGCTGGACTAGAAGCCGCTCTAGAACTAGGGGCAAAGCGGCTGGACGTCATCGGGGACTCGAACCTTGTTGTATCTCAAGCTAAAGGAGATTGGAAAGTTAAAGAAGAAAAGATGAGAATTTATCACCAAACCTTGGACGTTCTGATTCCTCGGTTTAAGAAATTGAATTTCACCCATCTATTAAGAGAGAACAACAGGTTTGCCGATTCATTAGCAACTCTATCTTCTATGATAGACATCCCCTTTGGAGTCCGGATGCGTCCGATCATCATTGAACAGAAATTTGTGCTGGCCTACAAGTTGATTGCTGCCATAGATGAGGTACAAGATGAGAATCCCTGGTATTACGACGTCTGGAACTTCTTGGAAAATGAAGCGTATCCACCAGGGGCAAATGCCAAAGATAAGAGGACAATTTGAAGAATGGCTACTCAGTTCATCGTCTTGGGAGGGTAAACTGTACAAGAGGGGTCATCTGGGGATGCACAAGCTATGTGTTGATGCTGAAGAGTCCAAGCGCCTGATGGAGGCCATCCATGGAGGAGAGTGCGGAGCGCACATAAGCAGGGTGATGCTAGCTCGGAAGATCCTTAGACAAGGTTATTATTGGTCAACCATGGAGGAGGATTGTATTGGCTTTGTCCGGCGATGCGACAAATGTCAGATCCATGCAAATCGCATGAACATCCCACCTTCGAAGCTGTACAACATGACTTCGCCATGGCCGTTTTCAGTCTGGAGGATTGATGTGATTGGGGTTGTCACTTCGAAGGGGTCCAACAAGCATGAGTACATTCTGGTAGCGATAGACTACTTCACGAAGTGGGTTGAGGCCCAATCTTACGCGGTGTTGAAGGCATCGCATGTTGCTAAGTTTATCAGGAACAACATCATCTGTCGCTACGGGGTCCCGAATGAGATTATTTCGGATAATGGTTCCCACTTCAAGAAGGAGGTGATCGACTTGTTGGAGAAATACAACGTGGCTTTTCATAAGTCATCTATATATCGACCGCAAACCAACGGAGCTGTTGAGGCCACCAACAAGAACATCAAGCACATTCTGCAGAAGATGGTGGAAACCTACCGGGACTAGCCAGATAAGCTGCCGTTCGCTCTGTGGGGCTACCGGACTTCAATTCGAACTTCTACTAGGGCAACTCCGTATTCATTGGTTTATGGGATGAAGGTTGTTCTGCCTATCGAAGTTGAGGTTCCGTCATTACGGGGTATTGGCTGAGTGTCAGATAGCTGAGGCAGATTGGCAGCAAAGCAGGTTCGAAAAACTCATGCTCTTTGATGAAAGAAGACTGAAAGCACTGTATCATGTCCAGGGTTATCAACGAAGAATTGCCAGGGCTTTCAACAAGAAGGTTAAGTCCAGGAATTTGAAGGAAGGGGATCTAGTGCTTAAAGACAACCGAGCTCCCATCCACGACCCTAGGGGCAAGTTCAGACCTAATTGGACTGACCCTTATATCATCAAGTCTATCTGGTCAGGTGGAGGTGCCGTTCTGATAGACCTAGATGGCCTAGAGTTCTCCCAGCCGATCAACATGGACAAGTTGAAGAAATACTATCCCCGAGTGGCTCACTAGGCCGAAAACCCGAAAGGGCAACCTAGGCAAAAGTTAGAGCATGAAAAATTTGAAATAATAAAAACTGAGCTCGCAAGGTTGAAAACCCAGAAAGGGCGGCCTTGGCAAAAGTTAGAGCGCAAAATGAGAGTGTTAATACACGAGTGAACCTGAGCCGAACTACGTAAGGCTTGATTCCCGTATTTGGGATACGTAGACAACGTCATTCTGAAGTCCAGCCATAAACACTTCCCCGATCAACTTTGTCCATGTGATCATGTTGGTCATCTTCGTCTATTTTGCATTCAAGAGCTCAGTTGTGATCTCCAGTACAGTGCTATTCAGACTGGGGGCAACTTTCCAGTTGCTTGGATCCGGGGTTGTACATCTCAGTGATAGATCTCAGGCGTGTCCAATTGTGATCCATGTCGAAAATGGTTTTGAAAAGTTTTAATAAAAGTTGATTTTGCTCAAATTAATCTTTTTACGACTTAGACCATTTTTGGACCAAACGGAAAATTCTCAGTACCCACAACCTTCAATTACATTAATTTCAGTACAGAGTTCTCCTACTCTTGAATACAAATTGAAGTTGCTTTTTATTACATTCATAAGAAAACTTGAAAGTACTGATTAAAGCAAATAAACTCAGGGCATAGTCAGGTGTTCCTGCGCCTCCTCCCAGAGCTTGTGAAAGCCTCTGATGCCAAAGAAGGCCCAACCTGCGCCTCTTCATCAAGCCAAGCTATGCACTCATCAGAGAGGGTGCAACTGAAAGTGGGAGCGGGGGCCAAAAGCTCTCTCGTCCTCCATGCTGTGGCATATCGAGCTAGTTGTGCACCTCGGATTGGAAATGTAGCAGGGTACTCTATCCCTTCTTTCGAACAAGTCTGATATGTCCAAACTGGCGACGGATTCGAAATGGGAAATAAAGGACACAGTGTGTCAGGCCGATCAACTGAATCCCGAGCTGGCGAGTCATGTTGTAGCTCATCATCGGTAGATTAAGCCAGGGGCAACGCTAAGCAATGTCATGAGCAGTTAGACTGCACATCCATTCGTACCACCATCCCTCATCAGAGGCATCGACTAGATGTCGCCGGAAGAAATAGCCGCGAGCTAAATATGCTGGGCATGAGTCCACAACCTTCAACTTATCCATCAACCATATCTGGGGAGGGACGAAAAATGAGAGATTAAAGAATAGAGAGGTGTACGTGGAGAAAAAAAGTGAGAAAAGGGTTTTGAGAGAAAAACCAAGCCCGAGGGCTGAGTGATGTGAGAAATATATGTGAGATGAGGTAGGAAACATTACCTGCAGCAGTAGTGGACTCCTCGCGAATCTAGTCATTTCCCGGTGATGGAAAGCATCCAAACCTATCAATGTCTCAGCTAGTGTCATGGCGATGCAGCTTTTGCCTTCTTTCAAGCCCTCGGCAACTTCAATCAAATGAGCGCTAAACCCACCGGAGCCTGGGGTAAGCAAGAAATGAGACAACATGCACAAGCAAAGCGCGTGTCGCCGAAAACCCTGCCAGTGATGGTCGCCGCGGTCGCCGGCATCAGAAAACCGACGAATCAAGCTCAGAATGTCCAGCACTCCATCACAAATCAATGATCGAGCATCATGCAAAGTGAGCCCGCACATCCGTCCTAAGGCTTGGACGTGGCCAAAGCGGAACTGGGGCAAGATTTCTTCATTGCGCTCAGATTCCATCAAACTTGGAAGTCTTCAAAAGTGGGACACATCTCTTGTCCACCAAAGCTAAAGATGTGAGTTATCGGATTCCAACATCTTGCCGCGGCATGAAGGAACAGAAAACGCAGCGGGGTGCGGCTCAATGTGAATAGTGCATTTATGCCGAACTGTAATAACCCCGATCCGTAGTTAGCCACTAATCAGTAATTAAGGATGTTAATTAAGTGAATAAGATTAATTACAGGATTAATATGTAATATGCATCATAATTGGCCTTCTATCTGTTACTTATAAAAATATATGTTCGAAATGCCGCTTTAAAATGAAAATTGAAAGCCTTATCGGCATCCGAAAACGAAATTGATTATACCATTGTGTTATTTGGAATTTTTAGAACCTTATGGCAAATTTTATTAAAAATTGATTCAGTCTGATTCGTTAAGTCGTGTTTGGCATGCCTTATGTTTTATTTAATGTGTTTTAGCCCCTTAAGCATATATATGAGTTATAAGCTCATTTGAGCTCATTTTCCCTCATAACTAAGTGCAAAAATCTGAGAAAACATGTTAGAGAGAGAGAGTTCATCTTTAGTGAGAGAGAGTGTAGAAATTGAAGAGAATTGAAGGCTTTGTGTTGAATTCATCAAAGCTTGTGCAAGCTCTTAGCAAGACCAAGACTCTAGGTAAGAACCTAAGCTTTAATTCATGTAGATAAGGTGTTTAATTGTTGAATTCATGAAGATTTTGTTGAGCTAAGAAAGATTTGAGCTAAATAAGAAGGTAGAAGGATCATACCATGCATGCATGTGCATATCATGAAGTTTCAAGTTGTTTTCATGGAGATTCTTGCATGCATGTCCATATTATTGCTTTAATCCATGAGTTCATCTTGTTTTCCATCAAATTATCAAGTTTAATTATGTTTTGGAGGGTTTGAATTCAAAGAAATCCTTGCATGTTGTGTTCATAAACATTCTTCATGATTTAAGTTGAAAATGTGAGTTTTTAACAAACCCTTGGGCCATGATTTTATGAAATGATCCATAATTCTTCATGTTTTATAAGTTTATTTTGTTATTCTAAGTTTTGGGGCCCAAGAGAGGTATTTTGGATGGTTAAACTCGAGTTTTGAACTTGGAGATGCAATCTGGAAATTCCAGAAATTGCATCTACGCTCGAGCTAAGGATTTCTCGCTCGAGCGACCACTCTGCGAGCGTGCACTCCGCTCGAGCGACAAAAAGTCCGCTCGAGCGTGAATTGCGAGCTCCCAGAAGTTTCATACCATTTGCAGATCGCTCGAGCGAAGGTATGTGCGCTCAAGCGACAGTTCACATTGTTTTGCATGTCCGCTCGAGCGAGGAAGTCTACGCTCGAGCGGAGTTTCATTTCTGCATGTCCGCTTGAGCGAGGGCCTAAAATTCTGAAATTTTGCCTAAGTGTTCCAAGGCATGTTTTGACATCCTCATTGCATCTTAGGCATTCCTAAGTCTTAATTAAGCTATAGTAATGAGGTTATGGGTTAGAAACACACTAATGAATGGATGTGTTAAGTTAAGAGAATGCAAGGGTGTGTGTGTGTTCTAAGCCATGTGATAAGAATGAACATGACCCAACGTAATGTAAGCTAAGCCGTGTTGGCCACTTGAAAGTGTAATGATAAGATATGTTGTGTTATGTGCTTTTGTGATTGTAGGTCAACGTCCGAGAATTGATTGACCACCTACGAAACCACTGTGAGTAACGTTATCGTAAAGATATGTTTATATGAAATTATGTTCCAAATGTGATATATCAAGCTATGATTTCTGAAATGATATATGTTTCTGTGAACGAAGATCCATGTTTGAAATCTATTATGGCATCCATAGATAGTCCCAAGTCATGGGGGACGGCATGAAAATACAGGTCCATGACATTTACGAGATCTCGTTAGCCACTTCATTGTGGTGATATGTGTTTAATCGGTGTTCGGGACCGGTTACTCTAGTCGGAAGACGTTATGTGATATGTTCGATATGTTCTATGGGATATGCCATTATTATGTTCTGATATGAGATGACTATGATTATGCTATGATCTGTTCTGTACGTATAAAATGTTCGGAATTCGTTCACTAACCTCTTTACCTTAATGTTATTCACTGGGCTTTAGCTCACTGTTTGTAAATATATGTATATAGGTGAGCATTCTGGAGTTCGAGCCCAAAGGTTTTTTGTAAGGGGACTATGTTCTGTTACCAGCCAACCATTGTGCCTCACGTGGAGGTTCCCGAAGTGTCTTGGGTTCAAGTTCTGATTAGTTCTGTATATGCATGAGACTTAATCTAATTGTGTTGGCTGTACTTAAGATACTGTAATGTGTGTGGTATAATATAATGTATGGTTGACTATGGTTGTGTATATAAAGTTTTAAAATATTCTGTTTCATATAAGTCAACACAGCTCATTGGACATTTATATTTATGTTATTGCTTCCGCAACCCCTTATTATATGTTAATCTGTTCAGAGGCCTTCGGTAATCCAAGGATTACTGGCCGGTTACGATGCTAAACCTATAGGGGCGGGTTTGGGTCGTGACACGAACCCCCGGAAATTCAACTTTTCCGAGCCATCCAAGTTGGCGATCCAATTTGTGAGATTTTGGACAAGAAATGCTTCCATTTTGGTGCAAAACTGAGTTAGAATGAGGGAACCACGAAGCTGGAACCTTTATGGAGGATAAGACACTATTTGGAGGACATGTGGCAAGAATCTGGAGGTCCCCAGAAAAACTGGTCGGCCAGCCACTTTTTCTGGTCGGCCAGCTACATTTTCTGGTCTGCAGACCAAAAAAGTAGTCGGTAGGCCCTTTTAGTGGTTGGCCATGAGCATAAAGTGGTCTGCAACCACCCTTTTGTCTCCGGAAGGGAGTCTCTAGCCTTCCTATGTGCTGAGAGTACTGAAGATCTGAGTTTACTGCTGTTTCGAATGCGTTTTGTCACTTTGTTTTGCTTATCGAGTTGTTAAGTTTTGATTATCGAGTTGTTACTCTTTGATTATCGAGTTGTTGCTCATTTGTTTATCGAGTTGTTGCTCTTTGCTTATCGAGTTGTTGCTCATTGTTTATCGAGTTGTTTAATTCGTTTAAACGAATTATTTTTTTTGTTTTAAGTTGTTTAGTTTGTTATGTTGGTTCACTACCTGACTTGGTAATGCATGAATGTTCAATGTTCATCAATCTCATTTTTGTGCAAAATGATGTGATGCGATGCTCAGAATACAAATACAACACTTTTTGAACAAAAAACTGCTTTCGTTCCATCATGTTTCCTTTTTACAACATTTTACAACAGGGTACAAGTTTTAAGAAAATAAAACTACCTAACGCTGTACAATGTGCTACAACTACTAGTAAAAAGAAACTAAAGCAAAACAGCTGCATCGGTGCTATCGGGCTCAAGATCGAGAGGCTCTCTTCACCCTCTTCGACTAAGTAGCTTCTGCACCACCACCGCCAGCACCACCATCTAAATTGGAGCCGCCATCCTCGGAATCCTCCTCGGCGTCACCTCAGTCCTCAGAACCAGAACCGGAGTCATCATCTCTACCTGCAGATGTCTCTGACTGAGGATGCGCTGACTCCTCCTCCTCGCTGGACTCATCATCCTATCTAGCAGGCGCTCTACGCCTCCCTCGGCCGCGAGTCGAGACCCCTCTCCCAACTACCCAAGAAGGCCTGGATGGCCCGGCCTATAGTGGTGCGACCTAAAAAGGCAGTTTCGAATACATCAGCCAGAGCGTGTATATCAGATATCAGATGCAAGGATGGTACATAGAGTGTGTGCATGCAGATATAGTATGTGAATGTGATGTGTCAAATGTCCTCTACACATGCAGTGAATTAGTATAGTGAAATGTTCAGTTTCCATATGTCATCAGAAGTATGATAAATGCAAGGAAATTGAAAAGTACCGGAATGCCAGAGGCGTACAGCAGCGTCTCCCTCCACAAGACCATACTCTCGAGTGAGGCCACCATCCCGAGCAACCCCTCAGTATATTCTCTGGGAGGCTACAGATGCAAGTTCAAGTCATCAGTGAATGAATGAATGTCTAAATATCTGAATGATAAATGAAAACTGTGAAGCATACCGGTGGTGAATCAGGGTCGCTGACATATCGATGATCGGGCAATGGAGGCTCTAGTGGAATCTGGTAAGGCGTCCCATACCGCCAACCTGTCAGCTCAGTCGGAAGATCTGGCCATCCAGCACACTGCCTAATGGGGGGAATCCCCCTACTCTTACCTCCCGAAGCGCTAGCCCTGCTAGTCGAGGGAATGTCTACAGCTCGGGCGTGGCTCGACGACGGCATATCAGCAGCTCTCATCGTGGGAGTACGGACACCTGTCAGTGGGGGCATCAGGAATGTATGGTAGTATGTCACGTACTCCCCCTCCTCCAGGAAAAGAGCTGCATCGACACCCAGCATAAGGTCGTCAACCTCCCGAGGAGTGAGACTCTCTGTGGACTGCATGTCCAGTGGAGGCAGCGAAGGGATCTCCTGAGCGAGATTACCCATTGTTTGGCGCATGAAGCGCTTCCCGAGAAACCAAGCCCTGCCGACTGGTCCCTCATAGAGAATCCTGTACCGAGAGGCGTCCCATGCCCCAGCAAATTGGAACCGAGAATATCCTGGCATGGCTATCCAAGGCTGCCAAATGATCTGCGGATAGCAAGTGCATGAATCAAAGCTGAAAGCATGAAAAACTGAGAGTTCTGATTTACCTCGGTCGCGCACACAATGTCGAAATACTGCCGGAGATACGGCAATGTCTCCCGGGGCCTGGGCCGGCACCGACCCTTGAATCTGCGTAAGTACGGTATCTCAAGCAGTGCCTCGACCTCCAGCTCAGAGGCGAGCGTCGGGTAGTAAGTGTAAACCCGCAGCTGTGAAAGGCAAGGTAGTGGTAATGAAAATACAGAATGTACAGAGAGTGCAGAATGCTGAGTGCAGAATGCGAATACAGATATACATAATGCAGAATGCTGAGTACAAAATGCGAATACAGAATGTACAGAGAATGCAGAATGCTGAGTGCAAGATGCAGAGTACAGAATGTAATGTGTGCAGCGTGCAATGTACAGATAATGAAAAACAGAAATGTAAATCAAGAGGGCAGAAGGTACCTCCCAGGCTCGCCAGTAGCCACCTACTATGGTCCCCTGCTCGCGGGAGGTCGCGCTCATGTAGCAGTAAAGGGTAGCGAGGCCAGCGCCGCCCTAGTCAAAGTGCCGGACCTGTGATAGGTCTACCAAAGCGCTAGGAAGATAAAGCCCAACTGTGTTCCCCCTGTCGGAGAACAGAGTGGTCCCGAGAAGAAACATCAGAAAGCCTTGGGCATACTGCTCTATGGCCTCAACGGTCTCGGGCGTAGTTCTCCTGTACTGCTCGGTAAACCAGGTGTACCTGACCAGGCATGTCGATCTGTAGGTCGGTGGATGGGCTCCAAGCAGATAAGTCCAAGCTGCTTCCCACTTGCCTATATCAAAATCGTATGGGATCGGCTGACCTCCCACGTCAAGGCCCGCCAGCATGGAAAAGTCATACGGGGTCATCGTCATGTCCCCGGCAGCAGAGAAATGAAAGGAGTTGGTAGTGTCGCACCATCTCTCTACTAATGCACCTAAAAGGGTCTTGCTCGCCGGATGACGCGACAACCCCATACAAAACGGGCCAAATCCTGCCTCATCAACGATGTGTCGAACAGCATCTGGGAGCTCCATGTACCACTCCCTCGAGATGATAGACCCGTAACCCCGTGTGAAACGGGAAGATACCTGCGTCCAGAATGAACAGATGTATTCAGTTGCAAAATAAACAGTGTTATGTAATGAGTTGTGTGTTCAAAATAAATAGAATACTGCGTTATGAGCTGTGTGTTCAGAATGAGCAATGTTGTGTTATGAGCTGTGTGTTCAAAATGAACAGTGTTGTGTTATGAGCTGTGTGTTCAAAATGAATAGAATACTGTGTTATGAGCTGTGTGTTCAGAATGAGCAGTGTTGTGTTATGAGCTGTGTGTTCAAAGTAAACAGAATGATGTGTTTCGAGCTGTGTGTCCAATAAACAGAGTGTTGTGTTATGTGTTGTGTGCCCAAATGTGTTGTGTGCCTGAAATGAGCTGTGTGCCCAAAATGAGCTGTGTGCCCAAATGAGCTGTGTGTTCAGAATGAGCAGTGTTAGGTATGTGCTGTGTAAAGAGCTGTGTGCCAAATGAACAGGATGTTGTGTCGTGAGTTGTGTTCAGAATGAACATGAGTGCTGTGTATGTAAATGTGTTTAGAACGAGCAGTTGAAATACATAGCGAAAGCATGAAATGTGCAAGAAATGCAAAATACATCGCAGAGAATGCAAAAGTGAAGTACGCACCTCACGCGCATGATGAGATAAGTGGGACTCTAGCTCTCGTAACAACAAGTCTGCTGGTGCCCGTTGCGCGAAATCGGTGAAGCGGTGAAAGGTGCTAAGAGGTAGGATGTGCTCTTGCGGGTGGTACCCCTCCGGGTCGAAAGGCCGCATCCTAGGCGGCAACGGCATAATGTTGAGCTCATCCTCTACTCTCGGGGAACCTCCGTCGTGTGAAATATCGTCAGCCATCTGAAAAAAGGTGCAAAAATGAGCGAAATGAGCCAAAATTGCAAAAAGTCAACAAAAGTCAACTCTCGGGAAAAGAAAAAGTGAACAAAAGTCAACGCCCGAGAAAAGGTGCTAAACTTCAAGAGAAACATACCTCAAGTGGTGAAAATGGAGAAAGAAGCTCCGAAAACAAATTCTGATCGGTTCAAAACGAAGAGAATCAAAAGTTTTCGCGAAACAACCTCGCGTGGGGCGTTGGAAAACGCATATAAAGTGCAGATCTAAGAGGGAAAATGGTCTAGGGAGGAAGAGAAGTGTATTTCGGCCTTGAAGGTGTGATGAAATGTGCTTTGGAGTTGTATATTTAAAGATCCGGCCTTCAAAAGACCAAGCTGCCCCTGTTTCAGTAAACTGGTCGGCTGACCAGTTTTTCTAGCTGGCCGACCACTTAGGTGGTCAACAACTGGTCGGTAGCCATTCTAGGTGGTTGGCAGCGCTCCTAGATGGTCTCCAAGGTCCCATTGTTCTCCCTGTGTGTTTTGGTGATGATTGGAGTCCTCGGCTCTCGAGAAAGTGCAAGGGAAGTATACTTTTCGGCTCGAATTGTTTCCACGAGAACTTCAATTCAAGTCTTCGACGCGTAGCTCATTGTCACTCATCAAGAGCAAGGTGTATCCTTTTTGAATACGTTGTGACCCCTCCGAAAGGTAAATCGGAGGTTACGGTTGAATTGGTCTCGTTAAGGCTTGCATTTCCTCTTTCGGCATTTTGCTTCAAACGTACTATTGAAGTTGCACTTTTCTCGCATTGTTATGCATACTTCTCTCGCATTGTCGTGCACACTTTATTTGCGTTGTCATGCACATTTAACTTGCATTGTTATGCACATTCCTCTTGCATTGTTATGCATTCCATCTGCGTTGTCACGCACTCTTAGGTTGTATTGTCATGCACCTCTTTACCTGCGTTGTCACGCACACTTAGGCTGCATTGTTATGCACTTCCCCACTTTCGTTGTCACGCATGTTTTGCTTGTATTGTTATGCACGCTTCACTTGCATTGTTATGCACCTCACTGCTTGCATTGTCACGCACGTTTAGTAGCATTGCTATGCACTTTTCACTTGCATTGCTATGCACATTTCCATCGATATCATATGTGCGTGCGTTTATCTCGTATTGATATTGTATCTTGATATAGCGTTGAATGTGCTTCTACAATATTGTACTTGTCAAAATCTCTCTTTTGTGCAGGCACGATATTGTATGTACGGTTCATTTGAAGTTGGTGAAACCGGACGATATTGTATGTAGTCTGCGCGAGACGCAGTGAGAATTGCATAATTTTCTTACATCCTTTCTGCTTAAGATGTAGTTTGGTTCGTGTTTACTTGCTTGCATAGCATTCGCTTAAAATGTTGCATTTATTTTGCATAATTGCTTCATTACAGCTCTCTTTGCATGATTATAAGTTATGTTCGGCATTGTGCATGTCATTTGCATTTTGCCCCTGCCTACGGGCACATCTCTTTGTTATCTTGCCTGTTTGTCTAAGTCTTCGGCCTTGTCAAAAATGGGTCGTCTCTGGGCTTTGACATTCACTCCCGTCACTTCTTGACTTCCAAGTTCTGTCAAAGAGGGGCCACTGTAGACACCCCATTTTTGACCGACCTTAAGACTCAAACGTTATCGATTGAGCGCTCGGTGATAGTGCATGTTGTGCTCGTTTCGAGTTTCCGGAGTTTTCGGCCGAGTGTCTTGCCTCCGGGCCTCTGAACTCTTTGTGTTTTTGCTCAGTTTGTGAACCAAGCCCTGTTGACCTTCCTTGGAGGGGGAGAAGGTCTTGTAGACCACCTTTTTGTGGTCGTAGACCACTTTTCCCTCTTGGAAACTAGTTTCCGATTTTCGGAACCTTTGGTCGCGCGCCTTGTCTCGGTACGGCTTAACATTCTCCTTTTGGCCCGGTTTTCGGACCATGCCTTGTTGCCTTGGTCTAAAGGGACACTGTGGTCTCGTAGACCACTTTTGGTAGTCGTAGACTACTTTTCCCTCGTAGACCACTTTTGGTGCCCGTAGACTAGTTTTTGGGGCTTCCGGCTGCGTGTCTTGTCCCCCGGACTCTTGTCTTGCGTCCTTTTCGGTTTGTTTTTGGCACAAACCTTGTTTTCCTTGCTTGGAGAGTGGAATAAGAGTGGGAGATCAGTTTCTCTCCTTGAAAACCACTTTTCTTCCCGCCAGCCAGTTTTTTGGTCGGCCAACTGGTTTTCTTGGTCTTTGGACCACCAAAAGTGGTCGGCCACCACACCATTAGCTTGCTTTCATTGTGCAAACTACCTCCCCCCACCTGCCGACCACTTTCTTCCCTTGCAGACCACTTGTGGTGGTCGGCCAACCACTACAAGTTGCTGGCCGACCACTTCAAGTGGTCGGCAGCCTTCTAGCACCTTTTTGGAGATCTCAAGTGTGTTCAACAAGCTTCTTGCTTGATTTTCTATAAGAGGAAGGCCCTCCCTCCCTTCTCCAGGTTCAAGAAAAAGTTGGTTTGAGCTATAGATACACATCTATCTCTATATCTCTCTTTGTCTCATTTTTGTGCTTGAAAGTGCTTATTCTTCATACTATTGCACACAAACGCACACTCAAACACCACCCTTTTGTTGTTGAGGCCCTTTGAGGTTGGTTTTGGAGTTTTTGGACTGGTTTTGATCCAAAAAAGCTGCTGGAGTTGTTGCTCTAAAGTGATTCTACAAGGGTGAGCTTCTAACCTCTTGATCCCTTGTTTTTTATTAAGCTTTTGGACCTATTTGCATGCTTATTTTGGCTTGACTTTCTACTGCAAAAAATTCTAATTTTGCATGTTTGTAATGTTTGTTTAAGGTCTCTTTTGTGTTAGGGGTGGTCTACCCCCTCTTGTGCCTTGTTTGGCTTTGTTTTACACCATCACTTTAGGCCCTTGAGATCACTTTCTCTTGCCCTTTTGACCACTGAAATCCAGTGGATTTTCAGTGGTAAAACTTGTGTTTTGAGGTCTTAAATAGGAGAGGGTCATCCCCTCTCCTTGTTTCTTGTATCCTTGCCTTGTTTGTCTCATGTTTGAGCATGTTTGTTAAGCTTATGTTGGCTTATTCTCAATTGTTTTGGGGGTTATTTTGACATGGCATACCTCTGTTTTGGCTTGGTTTAGTCATCCTTTGCATGCTATTTACACTTGTAGTGTAATCCTTATAAACTAGCTTTGTATGCCTCATGAAAGAGCATGTTTTTCTTGCATGTTTTGGCTCTATCTCAATATGTTCTTGGTGTTGTTTTGCCATGATATACCTCTGTCAAGGTTTGGTTTGGTAGCTCCATGCATGCTCCATGCACTTGTAGTGCATTTCCATTCACTAGCCTAATGTGTATCATGCTTTTGATCATCATTCTAGCATGCTTTTGGCTCAACTTCAAGAAGCTTTTGGCCATGTTTTACCATGCTTAAGGTCTGATTTGTGTTGTTTTGGTCATGGATGCCTTGCTTTGTATAGCCATAGTGCATTTGAGCTCACTAGCTTTGTGTATTGAGTCCATTAGCATGCATTGCTTGAGCTATTTTCATGATTTGGCATCATTTTATATATGATTTCAAAGCATGTTTTATTGCCATGCATTCACATCTTTCACTCTTTCAATGCGTTGGAGAGTTTGTGCTTTATGCCTTAAACATGAGCCATTGTGTATGCCTTCATGCCTAAGCTTGCGAGCTATCATTTCATTGTGTTTTTGGTCCTATTTTGCCATGATATAACTCTAATTTTTGTTGGCAAATCCATCTCACAATTGGTTTTGGTAGGTGTAGTGTAATCCTCCCTATTGCCCTTGCATAATCCATGTTTTGGCCCTTCATGTTGGCTTGTTTTGACTTCCCTCCATACATGTTTTAGTATCATTTTGACATGCTCTAGGACTATTTTAGGTTTTATTTGCCATATGCTTCATGTATTTTATAGCTATAGTGCAATTGGCCTTGCTAGTTTTAAGCTTTGGGCACCATAGCATGCTTCATTTGTATCATGTACATAATTTGGCATCATTTAACATGACATTTCAGAGCATATAGAATTGCTATGTTCCCATTTCTTTCACCCTTTGAGTGCCTCTAAGGGTTGCGCATTGTTGCCTTGTTTATGGCCTAGTGTGTATGCATGCATGCCTAAGCATTTGAGCCCCCATCTCAGCATAATTTGGTCTTTGTTTAGACCTATTTGAGCTCTATCCATGGTTGGTTCTTGCATTTGTGCCATGTATTGCATGTCCCTTGTATAGTCCTCTTTGCCAGCTTTAATGCATAAGGACCCTGGCATGCTATGCTTGTATTGTTTGAGTGATTTGGCATCATTTCATACCTAATTTGAGAGCATGTAGTGTTGTCACACATCCATGTATATCACTTCTTCACTGTGTTTAAGGGTTGTGCTCTTAGGCCTAGTTGATGAGCCAATACATATGCATGCATGTCTTGCCTTTAGGTGCCTTCATTTCATAGCATTATGGCCACTGTTTTGGGCATGATTGAGGTCTGTCCATATTCGGTTTAAGTCCATTGAGCATGTGGTTTGAATATTGTTGCATGCTTGTTGCATTGCATATTGTTACATGCTTGTTGCATTGCCTCATGTTTGCATGCTTATGTTGCATTTGCATTGTGTATGCATTCCACTAGCATTGATAGGTTAATCATGTTGCCTTGCATTGTGTATGCATGTCATTAGCATTGATAGGTTGCTCATGTTGCATTGCATCGTGTATGCATGCATTACATTGTGTTTACCATGCTTGAGTTACATTGCATGTTTGCATGCTTGAGTCGCATTGCATTTGTTTGGGTTAGGTGTTAATCCGAACACGGGAAACGAGGGACGTTTCATACTCGAAGTGATGAAACGTGCCTCATTTCTCGGTCGCCGACGCTCTTGATCATGCATGATAGAGTTTAAGGCACTTATGTGTTATGTGTGCATTCATTTCACATTGATTCGTGCAATCTTGGCTTCACGGCCATCATGCATCGAGATGCATGATTGGTGGCCCGAGGGTCGAGAACTACACTCCCTCGAGCTCATGAAATGATAGTGAGGGTAGTTGTGCACACGTATGTTGCAAATGCATTGCCATGGCCCTTTTTGTCCTCTGTTGCAGCAAACTGGAGAAGTGCAGTAAAAACTAGTCGGTAGACCAGTAAAAGTGGTTGGCCGACCACTTTTTCTGGTCTGCAGCAAACATAGGTGGTCGGCAGGTGGTTGGCAACACCAATAACTGGTCGGCAGCCCTCCTAAGGGTCCCCAAAGTGAGTTAGAAGCTATCTGGAGCTTTGTGCAAGGTTCTGAGAACAATTGCAAACAGAGGCAAGTTGGGGCATCGCGACGAATTTCTGAACGAGGCGACCGAGCATTCATGCACTCCTCATCCCGAGAACCTCTTTTTACTGCTTTCCTTAGCTAGTTTATGCTTCGGTTCTGTACTTAAATAGTTAATGCATTTAGCCATTCGTTTGTGTTTAATTAGCTAGTGTAGTTAGCTAAAGAATTTGTTTTGCAATAATTAGTTAACTAGGATTAGTTAATTAGTTTACTTGTAATAATTAGTTTAATTAGCTTAGATTAGCTTAGATTAGCTAGTTAGCTTATTATTCGAACCCTCCGTCGAGAGGGCACAACTGTTGTAATAAGTGTGCATGTGTGTGATGCATGTCTTCTAACCCCATTTCTTTCTCCCTTTTATTTACCAGCTTTTGATGGTTAGTTTTAGGGCACATTTCAATTAGCATCCTTATGCTTCGCATGCGTGCATTATTCGTCTGTCTTGCATGCACCGAGCTCAGCGCATCATACAAACTGCATTGTATTTCAATACTAATTTGAATACATGTTATCAAGTTGCATTCACATGACATCTTAGAATAGCCGAGCCTATCTTAGTTGCATTTTGCATGTATTGCATTAGGCATTCTTAACATAGCTAGGATCATGCATGATTTCTAACTAGCTTTTGTTTTGGCTCAGAGTACTCGATGAGTGTTTACGTTTTAGCATCCTTGCATGTGTGTAAGTGACTACCATGACAGCATGCTTGCCATGAGGCTAACTGCTTAAGTGATTAACTGCTTGAATGCCTATGGATGGAGGCTTGATTGCCTGAATTGGAACAATTCATCAAAATGTGCGTTTTAAGCCCACTTGAAGCGGCAAAATCATGTTTTTCTAAACCCACTTGAGGGTGGCAAAATCCGTGTCTTAGCCTACTTGCGAGTATCAACTTTCAAACCATTTTCAAACAAACAAACATGAGTTATTTTGTTCCAATCCGCGTGATTGAGTCTATACTTGTTTGTTGTGCGCATCACATAGTAAGCTAGCTAATAACCGGAATAAGAATACATGTGTTTTCAAAAATAACATATCATGTTAGTAGAGGCCGATCTTTGATCGGGCGAGCGGGGGTGCTCATTTCAGGACCTTCCCCTCTCGTACCCAAGTTCCCGAGCCGAGACAACTTTGGTGATGACAGACACGTGGCCTTAGGCACGAGTCAGGGTTTCCTAAATTTCTCCCAAAACAAAATATTTAGGTGGCGACTCTGTAATCTGGCAAAGCAGTCCATGTTTGGCGCTTTTTGATTAAAATCAGTTTTCCAAAACGATTTGCCAGATTTGGACTCTTTGGTAATTTATCAGTCTTACATTACACTTTGTGAGATTAGATTCAGAACCGTGACAGGTGTCCGAACTGTAGTAGCCATGAACCATGATTCGCGCCCTCACACGCGGAGCGGAGTTCGGGCGGTCTACAAGTAGGTACACAACAAGGTTGGTACACTCAACAAATAAATATATTTTTATGTATACACTCAACTAAAATTTTGATATCGGATTTGCATTAGAACTGGTGAATTTCGTCTAGTTAGGGCTTTTGTGCTAGTTTTGAAGTCGGTGCATTTGTACGAGTAAAATTTTTCTCTTGCTTTGATTCAATTAACAGTTGATTCCTAAAGTTGTTGACGAAATGGACCCTAAAAATTTATAAATTGGAACTATGAGGAGCTGATGTGTATTATGTTTAGTTCTTCAAATTCATAATTGTCAATATCTGATTGGTTTGATTCATAATTGTCAATATCTGATTGTGTATGACTATTATTGCTGCTAACCAACTCTGAGCATGGGTTTATACTGTTTTTTTTTTTTTTTTTTTTTTTTTTTTTTTTTTTTTTGAGTGGAGAGAATAGGAGATTTGTTTAATAATACTAAAGTTGGGAAAAGAGGTCTATTATTATAATCTGAATATAGCCTTTTTGAGTTTTAATTTGCTTTTATGAATAGTTCTGATAAAGAGGAGCCTGATGCTGAAACAGTTACATCCATGTTGGGTTTTCAAAGTTATTGGGATACCACTTATGCAGATGAATTGGCGAATTTTTGTGAGCATGGCCATGCTGGTGAAGTTTGGTAAGTTTTGCTCTGACTATTGTCACTTTTCTTTGATCTTCTTCTTTAGGGATTGTAAGTGGTACTTTACTGTCTTTCCACAATTATTAAGGCCATTGTCTTGTACCTGGCGGAAAAGGAGTATCCTTGGTAGTTGCTATTAATCGTATATTCCCACATTAGAATTATTTTTCTTCTTTTTGGTTTGTTTTTGTTTGAGAGAGGAAGTTCAACTCAGTTATCACTATAATGTAGTAATAAATTATTTGAGGATGGTATCAATTTGTAAGTATGAGAATAAGGTTCTTGTTGTTATTGGCTTGGAGCTAAAGGGTAATCATAGGGCTCTCACTGAATACTCTAACAGCATGATTGCTGTTATGAGCTTTTGTCATCTCTGATCTGGACTCATAAACAACATGGAAGTTATTGGTTTTAGAATTCCTAAAATAAAAAATTCTAAAGTAAAGAGATTAATAGGTATAAATTATAGTAAATTTTTTTCAAAAAATTATCATTACATCCCAAATTATTTTCCTCAAACTTTCAATGTGTTTAAGTGATAACCATCGCAAATTATTTTCCCCAATTGTTGGAAGCGTGTTTGACACAAACGTGACACCTTAGAATTCTCTTGTGTGTTTGCTTTGTTGAACATTATTTGTTTCTATATATAATGGGAAATGTTGGATTTAATTTTTCTGGCAGCCCAATACTCGTACAAAATACCCTAAATACGGAAAATAATTTTAGTACTTTCATGTGAAATGATTTGAGCAGGCTTTTTTAGACAGGAACCAACTCAGTGGCAACATCCCTTTGACGCTAGGATCAGTACTGAATTTGGAGGCGCTGTGAGTATCTCCATGTCATACCCAATTAAAATCATAAAGCTATGAATTTCCATGAAAGTTTTGAATTGAGTATATCTTGTGTTGCTACAAATGTCTTGACAGGAACTTATTAAGTGGGTCTGTACCACTGAACCTCAACAACCTTGTAAATGTCCGAGAGCTGTAAGCAGACAAAACAAATATTTTTTCTGATTTAAGCATCTATACTTGTTTCCAGGTAGTCAACTTAATTTGCATTCGATTTTCAACTAAGTATTACAGACTTTTGATTTTCTACTTTCAGGTTCTTGTCAAACAATCAACTGTCTAGCTCCTTGCCCAATCTTACGGGCATGGCCACTCTCAACTACATGTAAGTAGTTACCATGTTGTTTACTTAGGAAAAAGCATCATGATTCTCGAGCACTTTTCTAATGGATATCTTATTAATTCCTTGTTTTTTCCTTCCTACGAAAATTTGCTTTTCTTACCATCACCTTGTTTTTGTTATTATATTCCATACATGATACATACCAATTTATTTATTGACTAAAATGTGACTTGCAAGTCTATTAGCAATAATTCTTTTAACGAGTCAGATGTTACTGCATGGTTTTCAACCTTACAATCTTTGACAACATTGTACGTCTCTCTCTCTCTCTCAACAAACATGCATGCATGCTATCACATACAAACACACAACTTAACAAGATTTCTTTGAACTATTTAAGGTATGTTACAAGGGTTCTTTTCCACGATTTAGCTTTATCTAGGGCCTTATGTTTTGTTACATCGTAGTTATCATGCCTCTTCGCACAATCGTAATCATCTGTTTTGGCCTTCTTTTTGTCTTTGGAATATCTTCAACTTAAAATATTTCACTCCTTGCTAGTGTACTCTTGGGATTTGCTACAGATAACTGAACAATTGCAGCCAATTTTCTTATATTTTCCTCAGTTTTGGGTGATGCAGCATACGAATTTGATTTTTGGACCAATTATTGATTGCTAGTGGACATAGTTGTAAGGCCTCTAGTAGAGTTTTAAAAGTACTGGAAAAAAAATGCCATTGAGAGCTAGAGACAATAAGGCTTCATCCTGACATGTACGAGGATGATTTGATATAGGAACCAACATATTTTCTTTGATGATGTCAGCTAATTATTTGACATGTACGGGACTCCCGATTCGAAAACTAAGTCCAAAATGCACTTTTTCACACTTAAGCTTAAAAAATAGGCCATCGGAGGCCAAAATCATGCAATAGCCACGAGACGGCCTGGGGAACACTTCAGACAACTCGAGGAGGGACTAATGTGAGTTGTAGAAACTTACAAAACTAGCACGGGACTCTCGGTTCGAAAACTAAGTCCAAAAATGCACTTTTTCACACTTAAGCTTGAAAAATAGGCCATCAGAGGTCAAAATCATGCAACAGCCACAAGACAGCCCGGGGAACACCTCAAACACGTCGGGAAGGACCAATCTAAGTTGTGGAAACTTACGGAACTATCACGGGACTCTCGGTTTGAAAACTAAGTCCAAAATTGCACTTTTTTACACTTAAGCTTGAAAATAGGCCTTCAGGGGCCAAAATCATGTAATAGCCATGAGACGGCCAGGTAACACCTCAAACACCTCGGGAGGGACCAAAGTAAGTTGTGGAAACTTACGGAACTAGCACGGGACTCTCGGTTTGAAAATTAAGTCCAAAAATGCACTTTTTCACACTTAAGCTTGAAAATAGGCCATTGGAGGCCAAAATCGTGCAACAGCCACGGGACGGCCCGGGGAACACCTCAAACACCTCGGGAGGGACCAATGTGAGTTGTGAAAACTTACGGAACTAGCACGGAACTCCCGGTTTGAAAACTAAGTCCAAAATTGTACTTTTTCACACTTAAGCTTGAAAATAGGCCTTTGGGGGACAAAAAGTGTAACAGCCACGAGACGGCCCGGGTAACACCTCAAACACCTTGGGAGGGACCAAAGTAAGTTTTCGAAACTTACGGAACTAGCATGGGACTCTCGGTTTGAAAACTAAGACCAAAAATGCACTTTTTCATACTTAAGCTTGAAAATAGGCCATCGGAGGCCAAAATCGTGCAACAGCCACAAGATGGCCCGGGGAACACCTTAAACACGTCAGGAGGGACCAATGTGAGTTGTGGAAACTTACGGAACTAGTACGGGACTCCCGGTTTGAAAACTAAGTCCAAAATTGCACTTTTTCACACTTAAGCTTGAAAATAGGCCTTCAGGGGCCAAAAATTGTAACAGCCATGAGACGGCCCGGGCAACACCTCAAACACCTTTGGAGGGACCAAAGTAAGTTGTGGAAACTTACGGAACTAGCACGGGATTGCCGTTTTGAAAACTAAGTCCAAAAATATACTTTTTCACACTTAAGTTTGAAAATAGGCCATAGGAGGCCAAAATCGTGCAACAGCCACGAGACGGCCCGGGAAACACCTCAGACACCTCGAAAGCGACCATTGTGCGTTGTGGAAACTTACGGAATTAACACGAGACTCCCGGTTCGAAAAATAAGTCCAAAAATGCACTTTTTCACACTTAAGCTTGAAAAATAGGCCTTCGGAGGCCAAAATCGTGCAACAGCCACGAGACGGCCCGGAGAACACCTCAAACACGTTGGGAGGGACCAATGTGAGTTGTGGAAACTTACGGAACTAGCACGAGACTCCCGGTTTGAAAACTAAGTCCAAAATTACACTTTTTCACACTTAAGCTTGAAAATAGGCCTTCGGAGGCCAAAATCGTGTAACAGCCACGAGATGACTCGGGTAACACCTCAAATACGTCAAACACCTCGGGAGGGACCAAAGTAAGTTTTGGAAACTTACGGAACTAGCACGGGACTCCTGGTTTGAAAACTAAGTCCAAAAATGCACTTTTTCACACTTAAGCTTGAAAATAGGCCATCGAAGGCCAAAATCATGCAATAGCCACGAGACGACCCGAGGAACACCTCAAACACCTCAGGAAGGATCAATGTGAGTTGTGGAAACTTACAGAACTAGCACAGGACTCCCGGTTTGAAAACTAAGTCCAAAATTGTACTTTTTCACACTTAAGCTTGAAAATAGGCCTTCGGGGGCCAAAATCATGTAACAGTCAGGAGACAGCATGGGTAACACCTCAAACACTTCGGAAGGGACAAAAGTAAGTTGTGGAAACTTACGGAACTAGCACGGGACTCTCGGTTCGAAAACTAAGTCCAAAAATGCACTTTTTCACACTTAAGCTTGAAAAATAGGCCATCGGAGGCCAAAATCGTGTAACAGCCACGAGACGGCTCGGGTAACACCTCAAACATCTCGAGAAATTAAGTTGTGGAAACTTACGGAACTAGCACGGGACTCCCGATTCGAAAACTAAGTCCAAAAATGTACTTTTTCACACTTAAGCTTGAAAAATAGGCCACCGAAGGCCAAAATCGTGCAACAGCCACGAGACGGCCCGGAGAACACCTCAAACACATCGGGAGGGACCAATGTGAGTTGTGGAAACTTACGGAACTAGCACGGGACTCCCGGTTTGAAAACTAAGTCCAAAAATGCACTTTTTCACACTTAAACTTGAACATAGTCCTTCGGGGGCCAAAATCGTGTAACAGCCATGAGATGGCCCGGGTAACACCTCAAACACCTCGGGAGAGACCAAAGTAAGTTGTGGAAGCTTACGGAACTAGCACGGGACTCCCGGTTCGTAAACTAAGTTCAAAATGCACTTTTGGCATATATTAACTGTAATGATGAACCCGTGAGATCTCTAGTTTAGGAGTCTTGTGTACTATTATTCTTGTTTTTCAAGAGAATTTGCTTGTTCCCTTAAAAGCAATTTCATTATGGGAAATTTTACAGTAAAGATATCATTTCATTTTCATTTTCCTTTTACTTTTGTAAATAGCGTAAATAAATGCAACGATAGGGTGGGAAAGGGAAGGAGGAGAGGGTTTGCAATGATAAGGGTGTGAGAGGTGAGGGGGTAGGTTACAACGACGTAGCGAGGTGAAGGAAATGAGAGGTTGTGTTGACCAAAGTAAGAGAGGAGGGAAGAGAAAAGAAGATGGGGCAACGACTGGCTAGGGAGGGAGAACTGAGGATAGGAGTGACACTGGTTGGGGAAGACAAGGTGGAGTAGTTAGTAATGGTAGTTTTAAGCCATGGTGATGGGTAGTGGTTGTGTTTGTAGGTGGTGGAGATGGTTGTTATAGCAGTTTTGATTGATGGAGATAGGTGGTTGTAGTGGTATTGGGTGGTAGAGATGGCTGGCTATAGTGCTTTTGGATGTTAATGGAGTGGTAGTGATTTTGAGTGGCGGTGATGTGTGGTGGTAGCGGAATGAGAGAGAAGAAAGAAAAATAGGAGAATAGAGGGAAATAAGAGTCCTCGGTTGGTTTTTTCTTTTCTTTTAGTCGGAGTGTTAGACGCAATTAGTTTTGTTGTTTTTTATATAATTATAGATATAGATAAGTTAACAGTCGAGTTTCTCTGGAGCACCATGGGGTATTTTGGGAAGTGGGTTAAAAGCCACTTCTCAGCTAAACCTACTTCGTCTCTCACAAAAAAAGTCAAAAAAGTTTTTAAAAAATTAAAAAGTCAACTTTTAACCATCTTCTCAAAACATCCCATGACTGGTTTTGTTCTTTTCACTAGTGGGATTTGTTTAAAGTTAGGATATGGGTGTATGTAACTCATTTGGTTTTATTGTTGGACTTTGTTTTCATAGATTATTAGTAGGTGACTCGTGCGATATACAAAAAATTATTTTTAAAATACAAAATTAATTTGGAGTTTTAATACTTTATGTGTAGAAAATTTAACAATTGAAAGTCAAATACAAATAAATTTGCTAATGACGTATGACAATTTGTCATTGTGTGTGTGATTTCATGTAAAAGACTCATAAAAATAATTTCTTTCAATAATTTAAAAATAAAAAATAAAAAGAAAAAAGAAAAAGAAAGGTATATTCTCAACTCAAAATTAAATCTTCATTTGTATTAATCTGATAAGATACATAGCATCAGCTCTAACATCGGGTGTAGATCCAGCAACTCATCCATGCAGGTGCAGTTACCGAATCAGCTCCAGCCAGTTAGTTAGGAATCTATTAGAGTGTTTGTTAGTATGCACGTGTAATAGATTAGTTATGGATTGGTTGTAATCATCTGATATGTATATAACCATCATGTACACAGAGATCCATGGCTTCTCCTTCCACCATTGTTACACCTCTACATTCTTTCATTCCTTCAAATCTTTCTTTGCTTATCTCCAATCTATCCTCTTTTGTTACAGTTAAACTTGATGCATCCAATTTTGTCATTTGGAAAAATCAATGGCAAAACATTCTAAGAGCAACAAATCTTTTTGAATATGTTAAAGATATAGTCTCTTGTCCTCCATTAACAGTCAGTGATGATTCAAGAAAGGCTGTTCCCAATCCTGAACGACTACAATGGAATCTTGTGGATGCACATCTACTGAGTTGTATGACTGCAACTCTTTCTTCATCTATCTACTCTATTGTCTTACACTATCTTCATTGCTCTAAAGTATGGTCTGCTTTACATATGCGGTACACTTCCTTCTCTCGATCTCAAGTTCATCAGTTGAAGAATCAACTGAACAGTGTGTCAAAGAAAACTGATTCAATGACTGAATATCTTACAAAGAGTAGAGAAATTGTTGATCAATTAGCACTTGTTTCAGTGTTGATTCAAGATGAGGATCTAGTGTTAATCACTCTCAATGGATTACCAGCAGAATATGATGCGTTTACTACTTCTATTCGAGCTTGATCAGGTTTTGTCACTCAGGAAGAAGTTTCCTCTCTTCTTTGCTCTGAAGAAATTCATATGGAGGCTAAACTCAAGAAGTCCTCCACTATCCTACTGTTGCATTTGCTTCTTTTAAAGGAAATTCTCAGTCTCGTGGATCTAATCCTAATCATTTCAGAGGTAGAAATTCCTATCGAGGTAATAGAGGAGGTAGATTTCAGTCCAAAGGCCATTATAATAATACTAATAGAGGTGCTTTTAGAGGTAGAGGCCTATCTTCTTCCTCACCTCAATGTCAAATCTGTGGTGGTTTTGGTCACCTAGCTCTTAATTATTGGTATCGCATGGACTCTCAGTTTCAATCTTCATCTGGTGCTTCCTCTCAGTCTCCTCAACACTCCAAAGCATTTGTGGCATCTTCTGGATCTGCTATCTCTGGTTCATCTTCATCACCAGTGCCTTGGTATCTTGACTCTGCAGCTACAGATCATATCACCAATGACATAGGTAATTTGAGTTGTTATCAACCATATCAAGGAACTAATCAAATCACTATTGGCAATGGTAATTCTAGACCAATTCAACACACTGGTATAGGCATATTACCTACTCCTCATCATTCTTTCAAATTACACAATCTTCTTCATACTTCATCCATTTCTTCCAATCTACTCTCTGTTCACAAGTTAGCAAGAGATAACAATTGTTTCATAACATTTGATGATGCTAATTTTGTTATCCAGGACAAGCATTCGAAGAGAGTGCTTCACAAAGGAACTAATGTCCATGGTCTTTACCATTTTCTTCCATCTTCATCTGCTGAATTTTTCCCACTGTCACAAGCACATCTTAGTGCTAAGATTAGTGCTTCTTCAGCATCTGTTTCTGCAGACATCTGGCGTAATAGGCTTGGTCATCCAAGTTTATTAAAGTTTTCTCATTTTAAGAAACATTTGTCTTTTGTTTCTAATAAATCCCCATCTCAAACTTGTATTGATTGTTGTGTTGCTAAAAGCCACCAGCTTCCTTTTCACTTGTCTAATTCTACTAGCAATCAACCACTTTCTTTAATTCATAATGATGTATGGGGCCCTTTTCAGTTTACTTCTCCTTACAAGTATTATGTTCTATTTGTGGATGATTTTACTAAATTCACTTGGCTTTATCCTTTGTTATATAAAAGTGAAGTTTGCACCAAATTCATTAAGTTTAAAGCTTTTGTGGAAAAACAGTTTCAAACTTATTTAAAAGTCCTCAGAACAGATGGTGGTACTGAGTTTTTTAATAATAAAATGACTCATTTCCTTGCTTCTGAGGGCATTGTTCATCAGCATTCTTGTCCTTACACACCCTCTCAAAATGGTGTTGCAAAAAGGAAGCACAGGCACATAGTTGAAACAACTATTGCTTTATTGCATCATGCTTCTGTTCCTATCAAGTATTGGTTTGATGCTATTGTTGTGGCTACTTTTTTGATCAATAGACTGTCTTCTTCTCAATTAGCTCATAAGTCTCCTCATGAATTACTGTTCAAATCTATTCCTAATTACTCTCAGCTAAGGTTTTTGGTTGTCAGTGTTTTCCTTGGCTAAAGCCTTATGTTACTCATAAACTTCAACCAAGATCTTTCTCTTGTGTGTTTTTAGGCTATCATCCATTTGCCAAATGGTATAGGTGTTTAGATCCTCTAACAGGTCGGGTGTATCTATCTAGGCATGTTCATTTCAATGAAACTTGTTTTCCATTTCACACTATTTCTCCAGCTCCAGTTGTCTCTTCTTCTACTCTCTTTTTTTTACATCATTTTTTTCTGGTCCTTTCCTACTCTATTGTCTAGACCATCTGCTCTTACCTTTCTGCAGCATGCTGCTTCTATACAGTCAAGTCCTGCACCTGCTCCTATCTCTTTACAGCATGCTGCTTCTATACAGTCTAGTCTTACTCCTATGCAACCCAGTTCTGTTGTTCCCAATTCTGTCCAGCAATCTAGCTTAGTAGCTCTGCAACCCAGTTCTGCTGTTCCCAGTTCTGTCCAGCAGTCTAGCTTAGATGTCGTACACCCCAGTTCTGCTGTTCCCAGTTCTGTTCCTACAGTTCCCAGTTCTGTTTCTTCTGCCCATAGATCTGTTCCACTGCCCTCTGGTCCACTGATACAGTCTAGTTCTGTCCGTTTGCTACCTCCTTTTGGCTCTATTATTTCCAGCTCTCCCTCTGCTCTTCTCCTATTCCTATTCAGGCTATTTCCATCCAATTTCCTGTGTTACCTTCTCTTCCTCCTACTAACACTCACCCTATGCTCACTCGCTCTAAAACTTGTTTTCCAGCTGCTCAGTCTTCCTCTCCTCAGCTGGTTGTTGACTCTGAGCCTCCTTCGTATCATGAAGCTCTTTTGTCTTCTATTTGGCTTCAAGCTATACAAGAGGAGATTAATGCCTTACATGCTCAACACACTTGGACCCTTGTCTCTCTTCCTCCTCACAAACAGGCCATAGGTTGCAAATGGGTGTTTAAAGTTAAAAGAAACTCAGATGGCAGTATTGTAAGACACAAAGCCGATTAGTGGCCAAGGGTTATCTTCAACAACATGGGATTGATTTTCAAGAAACATTCAGTCCAGTCGCCAAACAACCTACTATTCGCATTCTTTTGTGTCTTGCTCTTCACCATCAATGGCCTTGAAACAGTTGGATATTTCAAATGCTTTTCTTCATGGTTACTTGAAGTGGAGGTCTTTATGCTCCAGCCACCAGGCTTTATGTCTTCATCTCCTACTCATGTGTGTAAGCTTCACAAGGCCTTATATGGCTTAAAGCAGGCCCAATGTGCCTGGTATTCCACTTTCTTAGCCTTCCTTTTATCTCAAGGATTTGTCAATAGTAAATGTGACTCCTCCTTGTTCATTCAAAGGACTGCCACCACAATTACTATTCGTTTGGTCTATGTCGATGATATCTTGCTCACAGGCAATAACTCTACTCATCTTCAGCATTTGGTTACCAAGATGCACCAGGTTTTTTCCATGAAAGAATTAGGAGATATCTCCTATTTCCTTGGGATTTCTATAAAGGACACTCCTGATTCAGGCTGTTTTTTATCTCAACATAAATATGCTTAGGATATTCTTACTAAGGCTGGTTTGTCTGATTGCAAACCCTGTTCTTCTCCCATTGCTGTCAAACCTTCTTCGGTTCCTCATTCTGATGATCCTTGTCCTCATCCTACTCTATATCGCAGTTTAGTGGGTGCTTTGCAGTATCTTACCATTACTCGACCGGATTTATCTCTTGCTGTCAATCAATGTTGTCAGCACATGCATGCTCCCACCATCGGCCATTTCTCTGCTGTTAAGCGGTTTCTTCGCTTTGTCAAGGGTACTCTTCATCATGGTATTCAGTTTTCTCTCAACACTTTTGATCTTCATGCTTTTTCAAACTCTAATTGGGCAAGGGATGTTCTTGACCGAAAGTTTACTTCTGGTTATTGTATTTTCTTGGGTTCCAATCTTATTTCTTGGTCTACTAAGTAGCAGGCTACAGTTTCTCATAGTTCTACTGAAGTTGAATATAAAGCCCTTGCTCACACCACTGTTGAGATTTCTTAGCTTCTTATGCTTCTTCATGATCTTGGCATTTCACCTCCTACTATTCCTCTTCTCTGGTGTGATAATGTCTCCGCCATTGCTCTTGCTTCAAATCCTGTTTTCCACTCTCGATCTAAGCACATCGAAGTGGATTGTCACTTTATTCGTGACAAAGTCCTTGCTAAACAAATTAGTTTGCAATACATTCCTACCATGAACCAGTTGGCTGATATTTTTACTAAACCCCTCTCTGTTGGTCGCTTTTCTTATCTCAAGACCAAGCTTGTGGAGTTCAGTCACCCCATCAACTTGTAGGGGCTTGATAAGATACATAGCATTAGCTCTAACATTGGGTGTAGATCCAGCAGCTCATCCATGTAGGTGCAGTCATCGAATCAGCTCTAGCCAATTAGTTAGGAATCTGTTAGAGTGTTTGTTAGTGTGCACATGTAACAGATTAGTTATGGATTAGTTGTAATCATCTAAGATATATATAACCATCATGTACTCATCAGGAAAGATATTGAAATAATGAATTGAATATTTCATCATAATCAAATTTAAAAAATAAAAAAAATTTCATAAATTTCACTTGTGTCAAAATATTTTTTTTTTTCCAAAGAAAAATAAAAATAACGAAAAATTCTATAATTTGCAAATTATGACTCATGGTATATTATTTTAGTTATTAATCGAAAAGGTCTTTGTTATTTCTTATGTTTTTGGTTACATCTAAAGTGGTGCACTAGGTTTTTAATTATGCTTCAAGTGGTGTTTGATTATGATTTATTATAATACTTTTATATGACAATATTTAAATATTTTATTACATGAAAAAAGTGTTTAAAGTGGGTTAACACAAAGGTAGGATTTATACTTATATCAGTAAAGATTGTAGGAGTTATTCACATGGATAAATTACAAATATAACTCCTGAGGTTTGATTAAAATACGAATTGTCTCTTGTTGTTCTGGAAATTACATTCCATTCTTTGAGATTTCTAATTTCATAATAAATCGCTCCTTTTATTAATAAATCATCAGGCTAATTAATAGTTTTTAATAATGATAGAAATATGTTTCAATTAATAATTTAAGTAATTTTATTATTGTATAGGAGAATAATTATGAATTTCATTTTTTTAGTTAATTCTGCTAAATAAAATTTTTTAACAAGGGGGTATTTATAATTTTTCAAATCACATAAGGCAATTTGTACTTTAAGCAAATCTCAGGAGATGTATTTGTAAATTACCCTATTCACATTGATATATAAAAAATTATAAATTAAAATTATAAACAGTGTCCTCAAAGAGAATTAGATACAAAATCTTTATAACCTTAATAATTTCAGTTCTCAAAAAGAATTTGATTAATTATGAAACACAACATAATAACTGCAAATTTTTTATTCCAACAAAATTATTTTTGTACATATCTTTTCTGGCAAAGCTTATGAAGGTGCATTATCAGTAATACTATAAATTCAAAATTTTTATTTAAAAATTTTGAAAAGAAACATCAATAGGTGCCTTAAATATACACAATCATTTTTTATGAATCATTATTCTTTAAAACAATACTCCACATTATTTATCATTTGACATTTGCCAATTTATCTTCTAAAAATTTAACAAAAAAAGTATTGAGTTTTAAAATCACAATGGAGTTAATTTTAACTAATGTAATGATATTTTATATTCTAATATGTGTCACAAAAAAATAATATTAATTTTAATTTAATTTAATTTAAATTATTTATTTTAATAATCTTAACCTCATCGTTATATAAAATTTTAATACTTATATATAATAAATTTATTTAAATTATTCTTTTATTTTGATAATTTTAGTTCAATTGTTCTATAAAAGTATAATTATCATATAATTATTTTATATGATATATATTACATTATAAGATAGTAAAATAAAAACTCATTTTGATATTAAAAATATTAGTTAAATTAGTAATAGAATTAGTAATATAAAACTAAAAATAATTCTAATTATTTAATTTTATTTTTATTTTTATATTTATTTGGATAATAAAAATATGCAAAAATAGAACTATACAAAATTTATTTAAAATATTAAATATAAATATGTTGTGATTGGATTAAGAAGAAAATATATAAATTAATTACGTAGATTATTAATTTTTTCTTTACTATTTTTTTTGAATTATTCATACATATTGTATATAGGTATATAAAATTTAAATTAAATATAATTGTTTTGTCAAAAATAATTTCATGTTAAATAAAAAATTAAATATAAATTAATATTAAGACATCAATAAGATAAACAAAAAATAAAATATAAAAAAAAATTAATTTGATCTGTGCGATTTGCATAATTAAGCATATTATACCTATAGCGATTCCGGTTTGCCCTTCGTTGTTTATTGTATTCCGAACTCGGTTCCGTGGATGATTGTTGTTGTCTGTATCACGTTTTCGTCCTTTAATTCTTTGTATTTGAGTTTTGGGATGTGTTGGGCAGGTTTGAAACAGGTTGGTTGTGTTCAGAAACAAATAGCTTCTGCCCAGATTTTGGCCTTCACGCTCGAGCGAGCCCTTTTGCTTTTGCTCCTCCGCTCGAGCGGGCAGTCTGACGCTCGTGCGGGATTATTCAGTCTTCAGTATTTTCTCTGCAGCACATCAGACGCTCGAGCGTCCACTTTCACGCTCGAACGGGGACCTTCGTCTGCAGAACTTCTGGAAGTGTGCATTCCACGCTCGAGCGGCGCTTTTCACGCTCGAGCGGGAGTCTGTATCTGACGCTCGAGCGAGGCGTCCCACGCTCGAGCAGACTGTAATGTATATCAGTCCAAGTTGTAGCCTTTTGAATCACTTTTTCGACTCTCTCTGTCTCTAACTTTCCAAAACCCTAATTTGAGAGCCTCTCTCTCTAGAATATCCTCTCTCTCTACATTTTGATCTTGATTTAGTGAGACCCAACCCTTGTGTCTTCATTAAAGTGTTGGAGCTTCTCAAGACCTCCATTTTGATCCGAATAGTTGTGGGTTTGGAGCACTTTCGAGTTTCTTCATCATCTCCTTTGGGTCTCTTCATTTGAGGTAAAGATAACTACTCATATTTATGGCATTTGACACAAACACGTAGTCATTTTGATTTAATGTTGAAGTTGGAAACTTTTGGGTGTTAGGGTTTCAAAACTTGAAATGTATAAAGAGGGGTTTTGTTCCTTTTAAACTATACATGTGTATATGGGTCTTAAAATGAGGTTATTGTTGTTTATTAATGATATTTGAACTTTGGGTCAATGATGAGAAAATGGGGAAAATGCCTTAGTTGGGTTAAATCAGGTCATTAGTGTAATTAATGAAATTAATTATGGGAATGTGAAATTGGCTTGGAAATAATGAAATTAGGCAATTGTGAGATGGGATGGTGTCGTTGGATTGATAAATCACTCACCTATGAAAATGTTGATAATTTATCTGTTTGATGAATTTATTATCTGTTTAGAAATAATTGTTTTGGGCTATCGGTGGAGAATAGTCTTTATTGTTGTAGACACTGCATGATGATTAGGTAAATTAAAACTAATCAATTGAGTATGTCATTGAATATGACGGATGAAATAACACATTGAATATGTGCTTTGCTTGATCATTGTATATGATAAGTGGTTAAATACATTGCATATGTATCATGTTTGGGAGGAGATAGGGGATATACTCTCAAACCTGTTTGGGAGGAGATAGGGGATGGACTCCATTGATGGAGTGTCCAGGGTGAAAGTCCCGAAATCTTGATTTCGTTTGCATAACGTAGATGAATTGAAGTGTTGAAGTATTATTGATATAAGTTGGAGTCTCATTTTGAATTGAAGTATGGAAATGTTAATGATGTGAGTTGTAGTCTCATTATAAACTGTCTGGATGAACAAAGAACCATATCTATGAATTTGTTTGGATAATGAAACGATAAGGGATTGATATGTATATATATCCGTGAATGTGGATTGGTTATGAAAGAGATGTACGTTAGTTACTGTGAGTTAAACATTTATCAAAAGCTAATGTTTTAGTTATCGTTCATATTATGTTTAGCATATCTCTACTAGGCTTTGGCTCACCCTATAAGGGACATCATTTTCAGGTGCAGATGATATGCCGCCTCCAAGGATGTAGCTTGGGAGGTTGTAGAAGCTGAAGGCTTACTTTTGTGATTATCTTGTGTATTACATGTAAATTCAAGCCAAGGGCTTAATGTGTTTAGAGTTAGAACTCTCTAGTTTTGTAACCAAGTGCTGGCTTGGAAAGTTGTAAGCCCGTAGGGCATTTACTTTTGTTGTCAACATGTAATGCTTTTGAACTAAATACTCTGATGAATGGAAATATGTTTCATTCTTTTATGTCTATGGATGTCTTGTATGATTGGTTTATATGTATTATTTTGAGGGCGTTACTGTGGGAGCCGAATAATTGACAAAGGCAGAAGGCGCACGCAATACAGGGCTGATAATAATCGGCTGTATCCGAATACAGTATTTGGGCCGAATAGGTGCGTAGCATTGGAGCCGGATAATGTAAAGGATAATGATCAAAAAGTAGGCCCTGGCCCCGAGGATCGAGGAAAACCGGTATAAATACAGGAACAACATATTTAGTAGGTATGTAAGAATCACTCCACTTAACTTAGACAAGAAGCTATCTTGAGTGTTTGAACTAACTTGTCCGTCGGAGTGCTAATCCCGGCACCCCTGACCGAAGTGTGTATCTTTTCAGGTGACTAGCTGAGGATCATCAGCGTCTCCCAGAATCCGAAGAGTATTTCCAAACCACTTCTCCACAATTGGCGCCGTCTGTGGGAATACTCAAATACATCCATGGCAGGCGTGACTGAAGATCCTCCGGTAGCCATTGACGAGACCGCACAGGGAGATGACCTCACTCCAGCAAATATGATTGGGAAAGAAACCATCGCTGCAAGACGCGCCTTGAACTTCGATTCACCAACGACTTCAGCGCAAGAGACAATGCAGGCGATCATGGAATAAGCAAAGCAGAACGAACAGAGGCTGGAGAACATGATCGCTGAAAATGAACGTCTCCGTCAAGATTTGGCCCTCGAAGTCACAAAATCGAGAGAAGCCATGCGCCAAGATCCCGAACGACCTCCGAGGGCCAGTGGACAACGACCTCGAGCCCGGCCCAAGGATACCAATAGCGACTCCAACTCATTATCCATGGAGCTCACCAAGAAGGGACGATCCGAAACTTCCAGCTCCTCCGAAAAGAGTCTACATACAAGGAACAAGCGCAGGAGGAGCAGTTCAGACGAAGATGACCAGCACAATCCTTTTGTCCGACGGATTGCAATGGCGGCCCTGCCCAAGAAGTTCAAAGCTCCGTCATTCACTCTTTATGATGGAAAATCAGACCCCACTGATCATATCCGTCATTACAAGCAGGCCATGACATTGCATGCAGACAACGAAGCCCTCCTGTGCCGAATATTCCCAGCAGCCTGGGGCCATTAGCTGTCAGGTGGTATTATAAGCTGGAGCCGGCCTCCATCAAAAGCTTCCATCAATTACAGAAATCCTTCAGGGCCAGGTTTATCACCAACGAGGTACAGCCGAAACAGGCCGACTCTCTCTGGGCTATGCAGATTCAGTCAGGAGAAACGCTCAGAGCGTATTCGGCGCGATATTGGGAGTGCTTCAACCTCGTCGACGACGCTTGTAACGACTCCATGGCCATCACCGCCTTCAAAATGGGACTACATCCTGATAGTCCTCTTCGCAACTCTCTGACCAGAAGACCTCCCAAAACGGTCTGGGCGTTGATGAAGAAAGTTGAGGAGTATTGCAAAGTGGAAGACGATGCCTTGAGAATAAAGGCCGGCCAAATGTCCAACAAAACAGCCCCCCTGAAATTGCTCAACCAATAAGTTCCGTGCCACCTCCTAGCCCAGAGCCTCGGCAGTGCACTAAACGAGATAAAAGGCGGGATACTCGCCGATCAAGCGATCAATGTCCCTACCGGACGAATGAGCAACTGCAAGTCGACAGCAGACGTTCAAGACGTGCCGACAAAAAGTACACAG
The DNA here is from genome assembly GCA_030407325.1 of Camellia japonica. Lineage (NCBI taxonomy): Eukaryota > Viridiplantae > Streptophyta > Magnoliopsida > Ericales > Theaceae > Camellia > Camellia japonica. Next base: position 19,935,276 of record JAPPVO010000002.1, read on the forward strand.
AGTTGTCAGAACCAATCGCTGCAATAATGACCAAAGTCCAACACCTTCCATTCTTCAAATGGCCGTCAAAAATGCTGGGGCCGCCCAACACGCGAAGAAGGGATCGGCAGTGCGAATATCACAAAGATCACGGCTACGAAACAGAGAGCTATTACGCATTAAAAGATCACCTGGAAGAACTGGTGCAAGACGGCCAACTGCAACAGTATGTGAGACAGGGAAAGCCAACCAAGGCACTAGCCTTGAGGCAAGACTCTCCTCCACTTGGCGTGATCCATATAATCTATAGCCTGCCTGCACCCCCAACCGTACACACAATTCAATCGCATCCAATCCCCCAGGAGCAACGTATTCTGACTGAATGGCCCAGAGAAGCTCCGACAATTGCTTTCAATGACTCTGACCTTAGTGGCACAACAGCTTCCCACATTGATCCGTTGGTCTTTACATTACGAATAAACCGGTTTGCCATTGAACGAATTCTCATAGACCCAGGGAGTACTTCAGAGGTTATGTATTACCAAACTTTCATCAAACTCGACCTCAACGAGTCAGATCTGTGTCCGGCGCTTCGTCCATTGTTCGGCTTTAATATGAATCCCGAATACCCGTTAAGAAAGATCATACTACCTGTCCGAGCGGGCTCCAAAACGGTCGAAGTAGAATTCCTAGTTGTAAAGCTCCCTTCGTCGTATAATGTTATCATGGGGTAAACCTGGATACATATTATGAAGGCCGTTCCAAGCACTTATCATCAGCTCATGCGCTTCCCGACAGCCCGCGGCATTGAAAAGATCCGTGGCTCCCCCCAATCGGCACAAGCAGCGATTTTATGAAAACCATATCACTGACCCGACCTGTGGGCTTTGATACTTGTATATATTTCACTTTTGGAATGCAAACCATCTTTCTTTGTCGTTCAATTTATTTCACAAACCCCATTGTGCCGCTCGTCATGATGACAATTCGGAGCCCCCTTCAGTGCATGACACCTTAGGGCCGATTAAGACTCCAGATTCAGAGCGCCCTTCATGGATATCATGATTGGCCACATTAAGTCTTCGGATTCGGAGCCCTCTTCGGTGCATGACACTTTAGGGCCGATTAAGACTCCGAATTCAGAGCGCCCTTCGTGGATATCACGATTGGCCACATTAAGTCTCCGGATTCGGAGCCCCCTTTGGTGCATGACACCTTAGGGCCGATTAAGACTCCGGATTCGGAGCGCCTTTCATGGATATCACGATTGGCCACATTAAGTATCCGGATTCGAAGCCCCTTTGGTTGCATGACACCTTAGGGCCTATTAAGACTCCGGATTCGGAGCACCCTTCGTGGATATCACGATTGGCCACATTAAGTCTCTGGATTCGGAGCCCCCCTTGGTGCATGACACCTTAGGGCCGATTAAGACTTCGGATTCGGAGCGCCCTTCGTGGATATCACGATTGGCCACATTAAGTCTCCGGATTCGGAGCCCCCTTCGGTGCATGACACCTTAGGGCCGATTAAGTCTCTGGATTCGGAGCGCCCTTCGTGGATATCACGATTGGCCACATTAAGTATCCGGATTCGGAGCCCCCTTTGGTGCATGACACTTTAGGGCCGATTAAGTCTCTGGATTCGGAGCCCCTTTCGGTGCATGACACCTTAGGGCCGATTAAGACTCCGGATTCGGAGCGCCCTTCGTGGATATCACGATTGGTCACATTAAGTCTCTGGATTCGGAGCCCCTTTGGTGCATAACACCTTAGGGCCGATTAAGACTCCGGATTCGGAGCGCCCTTCGTGGATATCACGATTAGCCACATTAAATCTCCGGATTCGGAGCCCCCTTCGGTGCATGACACCCTAGGGCCGATTAAGTCTCCAGATTCGGAGCCCCCTTCGGTGCATGACACCTTAGGGCCGATTAAGTCTCCGGATTCGGAGCCCCCTTTGGTGCATGACACCCTAGGGCCGATTAAGTCTCCGGATTCGGAGCCCCCTTCGGTGCATGACACTTTAGGGCCGATTAAGACTCCGGATTCGGAGCGCCCTTCGTGGATATCATGATTGGCCACATTAAGTCTCCGGATTAGGAGCCCCCTTTGGTGCATGACACCTTAGGGCCGATTAAGACTCCGGATTCGGAGCGCCCTTCGTGGATATCACGATTGGCCACATTAAGTATCCGGATTCGGAGCCCCCTTGGGTGCATGACACCTTAGGGCCGATTAAGTCTCCGGATTCGGAGTGCCCTTCGTGAATATCACGATTGGCCACATTAAGTCTCCGGATTCGGAGCCCCCTTCGGTGCATGACACCTTAGGGCCGATGAAGTCTCCGGATTCGGAGCCCCCTTTGGTGCATGACACCTTAGGGCCGATGAAGTCTCCAGATTCGGAGCCCCCTTCGGTGCATGACACCTTAGGGCCGATTAAGTCTCCGGATTCGGAGCGCCCTTCGTAGATATCACGATTGGCCACATTAAGTATCCGGATTCAGAGCCCCCTTTGGTGCATGACACTTTAGGGCCGATTAAGTCTCCGGATTCGGAGCCCCTTTGGTGCATGACACTTTAGAGCCGATTAAGCCTCCGGATTCGGAATACCCTTTGGCACGAACAAAACAAAACTTTTCAATCATTGACAATGTCAAGGCAAGACGCAAATAAATAAATAAATAAAATTCAGCATAAGACGCAAATGTTTGAAATACAACTTTTTATTCGATCAAACAGTTGTTACATAAACGCAATTCGCATTTAAGCATTACAATTTTTATTTAATCAAGACAGTTGTTACATAAACGCAATTCGCATTTGAGCACTACAATACCCATTTCCAATCTCAAAAGCTAAAAAGTGGAGAGAACGCATTGGTAAAGCGGCAGTGCCGAATTAACTCCCGTCACCCGGAAGTCCTCTGCGGTTTGCAAATCCTCGAGCCAACTGTGCCTAAGTCCTCCCCTGATACCATTGACAATGTCAAGGCAAAGATCCAGGACAAGGAGGGATAAATCCAACGGTCGTTGCCCTTCCTTTCGGGGTGATCCGCTTCGACAACTTGAAGGTTCATGCCAACTATCGGATGCCCTACTTCCCATACGGATGGCTCCTCTGCCACGATCCATGGCAACACCAAGGTCGGCTAAACTCCAACCTCTAACTAACATCCCCACTTAACCCACCTCACATAAGCGACTGTTTCTCTGCACAAAGCGCCCACTCCTTTTATTTTCAATACTGGCAGCGATCTCGAGGCCCCAATCCCGAGGCGATTTCACTAACACTAAACTCCATAAGAAAAACGTCGGTTGACATTCGCTACGGCGTAGTTATCTAAACGACTTTTTGAAGCACGTGCATTGGCCAAAAATCTAGGCCCCGAGCCGAGTTGAATTTGGCAGAGCCACTCTACCCACCGGCTTTTGGCTTCAGGTTACAATAGCCTGTCAGGAGTAAACGGCTATCAAGTATGGATTGACCCTGCTGGTCAACGCTTATATATTCATTCAAACAGAATAAAACGAAACACATACATGGCGAATACGAACCGCAATAAAGTATTTGTGACAGAACGTTTTCTTTTATTTATTCAACAAAACAAGCAATAAATTACATAGTTTTGAACGTGATCTGCGTTTCAGCCTTACAATAAATACAATTATGCGGCATCACTCTCATCATCACTCTTCTCGACTTCAAAAACAGAAAACGGAAAATGTTCACTGTGATAGAGTGGTGATGCCGAATCAATGCCTGCCGCTCGAAGAGCTTCTGCGGCTTGAGATGCCTTAATCCAACCGTGCCTAAATCCACGATTCTCACATCGGCAAACTTCTTCGGCAAGTTTTTCCTTGGTCTTCTCAATTCCAACTCTTCGGCCTTCATGGAAACCTTTCTCATAGGCCTTTCCCTTCACGTTCTCCATTGCGAACATACTCGCCGTCTCACGATCGGCAAGCGCGGAACTGATGAGCTGGCTAGTAACCCTCTCTTCCACGATTGGGTTTCCCTGCCCGGCGGGTTGTGCCTGGGCCGCCCTGGTCTTCCTCAACTCGCGTTCAGCCGCCTCCGCGCGGGCCTCCAAACTTCGAATACGTTCATCCTTTTTCCTCCATTTCTCGGCGGGCAGCGCGCAACCGCATGCCGATTTCATAGGCAGTGTACAGCCCCTTCACCACCCCGTGCACGCCTTCGCGAAACACTTCGTAGTCTTGGCGACCTACCATCGATTGCTGAACCTCAGGCGGGAAAATTTGTCGAGCAAACTCGACCGCTACATTTGGGTCTCGAACGATCGAGTCCGCCTCTGTCATGGGTCTATTCCTCACAAATACCGCGAAGCTTAGTAGGCGCGGATTCACCTCAGGTCCCCTCTCGACTCAAGGTTGGGAAGTTCTGCCCTGCGACTGCTTGTCCCGCCTGGGTGACCTGCTTCGACGTCGAGGAGACTGACGCCTCTCTCGATCCTTGAACTCCTGCTCCCTGTGCGCGGAGGGTCATTACCTTGATTCATGCCTCCACCCAGTTCAGCCAGCGTCTTCGCTTCCCCTCTGCTGTTAAAGAAGAGTCTATTCGACATTCACTCGATACCTTCAAACGCTGGAGTCAGTTGTGTGCTATGCTCATAAAAGTTTTACCTTTAATAATTTATCCTTTAAAGAGGCAGCACCCTCGAGGCCATCTCATTAATTGTAAAAACCTCAAACGCCTGGCGCCGACTGGATCGACTCACTTGGGGCAAAGGCAGACAGATCTATCAAAAATCTTAAGGTCGTTTCATCCGGCGCCCGAACGATCATGCACCGCCTGGGGCAAGGGCAGATTCATCAATCTATTCAGCTTATGTACCCCAGCCGGCCCATGAATTGATCACAAATCTTAAGGAACCGCCTGGGGCAAGGGCAGATTCATCAATCTATTCGGTTTATGTACCCCAGCCGGCCCATGAATCGATCACAAATCTTAAGGTCGTTTCATCCGGCGCCCAAACGATCATGCACAGCCTGGGGCAAGGGCAGATTCATCAATCTATTCGGCTTATGTACCCCAGCCGGCTCATGAATCGATGCTTCACAAATCTTAAGGTCGTTTCATCCGGCGCCCGAATGATCATGCATCGCTTGGCGCAAGGGCAGATTCATCAATCGATTCGACTCAGTACCCACAATACGCGGCACATGAAAAATAATTCAATATTGTCGTAGGATATTCAATTTCTGAAAGCTAAAACACAGCAATGATTTTATCCAAATTCGTGAAAGGCAAAGTATTCTTCATTAACATAACTTCACAAACCATGAACAAGTAGTGGTGAAATACCAAGGCAGTTTTCATTAATAAATTGAGCGCAAATAGTAACCAATTTATACATGAAAACTAGCCTGAGCCAACAAAAGTCTACCAAACAAAAACTTACATCAAGATCAAAAATCTACCAAACCAAAACTTAAATCAAAATCAAAAGAGATGACTCCCAGATCAATCCTCGGGGTCAGACTGAAGTGGCTCGACGTCCACTTGCTCGTAGGGAATTGGCAAGGCCAATATAACTCCAGCGGCAGCAAGGGCTTTGAGCCATCCATGTTTGAACCCCCGATTCTCAAATTTGGGGACTTCATCTACATATTCCGTGAAGGCGGCGCTTTTTCCTGCCTCAAATGCCGCAGAAGCTTCAGAATCGGCTTTCTCCTTGGCGGCCTTGAGCTCCGCTAACTGAACCTCCGCCTTGGCAAGCGCCTCCTTGGCTAACTTGAGCGATTTTTCGCTCACATTTGCCCTACTATCAGCATCAGAGCGGAATTGTTCAGCTGAGTGAGCCCTCTCTTTCTCTGCTTCAGCTCGCGCACTCTCCATCACGGCTCTCATACTTTCAAATTCGGCCCTACTCTTTTGACCGTCCGCCTCCGCTTGCAAACGATCAACTCTGCCGAGGGCATCATGGAGGCGGCGGCCTAGGTCCACGGTCCTGCCAACAGTCTGCAAAACAAGTTGGGATCGTCAGACATCTTTAACGAAAACAAAGTCAAGAGAATTTGAGATGGTCACTAACCAGGAACACCGACTGCGCAGATAGGGCTACGGCCATAACATCTGGCACGGCACGAAAGGCTGCGACGTCAGCCGGCAAGGAAATTGAAGTCCCGAGGCTCAACGCCACGGCTGGATCCTCAATGGCTGAGGCATCGGAGGAGATCGGCGTATCTTTAATCTTAAGCCGAACAATAAAAGGCGCAGCTACACCCGACTCTTCTAAACAAGGCCGTTTGGAAGCAAGGCTAATTTCCGACCCAGCCTCTCCCTTGGCGCTACGCTTTTCGCCCCGCTCCTCCGGAATCAACCGTTCATCAATGACCTGTTCCTCAACCTCTTCTCCTGTTTCGGCCTCAGCGACCTGAATCGTCTCTTCAATAACGGGTTACGAAATTTTTAACCAAGGTGGGCTCAGAATGGGCGGCCTCGGCCTTCTTTCGAGCAGTCATTCGCTCGGCATTTTTCCTTCACGCCATCTGCGTAAGGCTTTCCCCAGCCATAGCTTCAAAAATATCGCCGGGTAGGTCCCCCAAATTTGCAAAAATATCTTCGGACGAAAACTCTGCCCGACCCGAAGTGGACGGTGAAGGCTGGTTAAGTCCCGCAGCCTCAAACGCCGAGCGTATCGCTTCGTCGACCTCTTCGGCCTCCTCAGCAACCTCTCTGGTTGGCTCGGCCACTACCTCCACCACCAACTCAGCCTCTGCCCTCGAATCCGAATCTTCGAGGCCAATTTGCCTAAGGCTCTTGAAGCTGGGAAAGATAAGAGCCGAAAGGTGTTGATCGCCGGATGGAAGTGGAATGCCTTCTGCAGCCGAGAATGTGGTGTAAGTCGGTTCGTATCGGAGAAGTATGTGAGCGCGTTCTCCCTTGCTTTTGTACGTTTGGACGGCTGAAGTATCTGAGCACAGACTCGATCTCCTCAAGAACTGCCCCGTCGGTTGACGGAAGAATTTTCTTCAATCTGTTACCTGCAAACAACAAGGGGTGATTAAAGGGAAAAAACCGAGTGGAGGGTAAGTCAACAAACAACAAGGCATTACGCGGCAACCTGGATCACCCTTTCGTCCGGGAATAGGATCTAGGTGGTCTTCGCCTTCACCGAACTCCTAATTACCTTGGACATTGACCATTACGTCGTCAACCCTCTTACCAGAATTGGCACGCATGGTTATCAAGTGATGGTCAGTGTCCTTGGCCCTGAGAAAGTATCGCCCCAGCCGACTGGAAGATTTGGCCAAAGCATAGCAGTGCCGAATCGCCGGAATGCCAAGGTTGATCCTAAGACGCCGGTTCAACTCAATCACCCCCATGATGATTCGAAAGAAATTGACATTAGGTTGAGAAGGAATCAGACTCCAATAGCGAAGGACGGCCCTAAGCAATGGGTGTAGGGGAAAACGGACTCCGCCCTCCGCCCTCCGCTATGGATAAGATAGGGAAGACGATCGTATTCTGATCCTCCCTCTCCATATCAAGGGTACTGTCCGTTACAAGAGATAAGTGGACGTCGTCGGGAATGGAAAAATGTCTCCGAAATCCGGAAATACGACCCTCGAAAAGGAGGTCTTTCAAGTGTTTAGCCATGTTCGCAGGGATTCAAGGTTTCGCCGGAATCAAAACGACACAACAGAAAATAGGATCGTAAAGAAGGGAGAAGAAGACTTATGAAGATTAAACGGAGACGAGGGTAGACGAGGAGAGAAGAGTTGCAGAGCATGCGAGTCAGAGAAGGGATATCCGCTGGCGGTCTAAGAGTCTCGAATACTCGACGAACTGTGCATTCGAAAAGACTGAAATTTCAAATCACAATAAATGCGAAACGCACGATTGAGGCGGGAAAGTGTAATGATGAACGAAAAGGTGTGCGCGTCCTGACATCTATATTGGGATACGCGAAGCCGCCTGACCTGTTTTAACTTTTCCAATTCAAGACCAAACACGCCGATTAACTACCGTCAATAGGAAGTTCGGGGGGCAATTATGGGAGCCGAATAATTGACAAAGGCAGAAGGCGCGCGCAATACAGGGCTGATAATAATCGGCTGTATCCGAATACAGTATTTGGGCCGAATAGGTGCGTAGCATTGGAGCCGGATAATGTAAAGGATAATGATCAAAAAGTAGGCCCTGGCCTCGAGGATCGAGGAAAACAGGTATAAATACAGGAACAACATATTTAGTAGGTATGTAAGAATCACTCCACTTAACTTAGACAAGAAGCTATCTTGAGTGTTTGAACTAACTTGTCCGTCGGAGTGCTAATCCCGGCACCCCCGACCGGAGTGTGTATCTTTTCAGGTGACTAGCTAAGGATCACCAGCGTCTCCCAAGATCTGAAGAGTATTTCCAAACCACTTCTCCATAGTTGCAATACCTTATTTATTTATTTGTATATCAAGATAATTTTTTTGAATATCTTAATAATTAAATTATAATTATATATATGAAAAATAAGTATTTCTCAAATAAAATTAATGTAAAATTAGTTATTATAATTGAAATTGAATTTGTGTAAAATTTTATATATAAATGGAAAATGCATGATAATGTGACTTTTTTTTAAAAAAAGTGTCATGACCCAAACCCGATATCCAGGTGTTAGGCGTTACGACAATACAATAATTGAGATCATAACAAATGAATAATACAGCGGAGTAAAATAAAATGGTACCCGAATATTTTTAAAAATATATACATTGGAGCTTTTATTTATCAGAGCTAGACTAAGTTCATAAAGTGTCATGTACCTACTCCACACTCTGGTCTCGCAACTTTCAACTTATGAACAAGGGGTTAAAACCCCTCCCTAAGCCTCATCACCTGAAAGTATTTAACAACTATAAACACATAGCAGAGTGAGAAATATTATAATGAGAGCATAAGGGTATAAAAATCACTATGGATAATATTTAGGCTAAACCATGAATAGTTTAGTATAAATCATTTTAAATAACAAAAGCATAATACATAAATTATATAATTAAATAATCATAACCATGGTACAAAACAGAATAAAAGGTCAATGGATATTTAAGTCCCCAGACATGGGACCTTTAGAGGGCCAGATATTTAAGTCCCCAAGCATGGGACTTCCAGAGAGTCACAAAGGTGACAACAGAACAGATAGATGATCAATGGATCCATGACAAACAGAGAGTTACATAAAGTGACCAATTAGAAGATCAATGGTTATTTAAGTCCCCTAAGATATGAGACCGTTAGAGGGTCACTAAAGTGACAATTCAGAGGGCCAATAATGATTTAAGTCCCTCAAAACATGAAACCTCCGTAGTGATACTTATAAAATAATTGCTCAAAAATACATTTAATAAATAGTTATATTTATAGATTTCATTTTTTAAACAAATAGAATTTAGGAAAAATTAGTCTAAAGTCCCTCTCTCACTTTTAGTAATGTATAAGATCCATAATATTATTGTATAATATCTAAGGTCCCTCAATTTGACACTCTCAAATCAAACCTTTTTCTCTCTGTCTGTCTTCCCTATTTCAACTCTCTCTCTCCCTCTCTCTCTCTAAATCCAAACCTCACTTCACTCCCTTCAATGGCCGCTCTAGATTCCGCCGGAGTTCATCATCGTCGTCATCTTCTCCAACTCTCTCTCCTCCATTAAGCAAAGCTCAAAGCATCCTTATCCATGTACAATTTCACCGATATCGAAATCAAAGCGTACCGCAACGAGAAGACAACCCAATGGTGGAAGTGAACGACGATATCATTTCTTAGAAACAGAGCCGTTTGTGAATGGTGGTTTGGAGTTGAGTTCGTAGTCCAAAAGGCTTTGAGTATCAATTTCCATTGGCAACGCCAGTAGTCAAACAAGCCCTAGAAATTCACGAAGATATATACATGTATATATAGATATAGTGAGAGGGAGACAAGGTGTTGGTTATCATAGTGGAGCTTCAGAGAGTTGATTAGAAATCAAAGCTTAGGTATTGTAGTAGTTATCACTCTCCCAATATGAATCAAAATCAACATGGTAGAGAAAATCAAAGAAGCAACATGGCAAAGAAAATCAAAGAAGCAACCTAGCAGAGAAAATTGAAGAAGCAACATGGCAGAGAAAATTAAAGAAGCAGCAAAGAAGCAACATGGAAGAGAAAATTAAAGAAGCAGAATGGTAGAGAAAATCAAAGAAGCAACCTAGTAGAGAAAATTAAAGAAGATACATGGCAGAGAAAATTAAAGAAGCAACATGGCAAAGAAAATCAAAGAAGCAACCTGGCAAAGAAAATCAAATAAGCAACATGGCAGAGAAAATTGAAGAAGCAGCAAAGAAGCAACCTGGCAGAGAAAATTAAAGAAGCAGCATGGTAGAGAAAATCAAAGAAACAACCTAGTAGAGAAAATTAAAGAATAAACATGGCAGAGAAAATTAAAGAAGCAACTTGGCAGAGAAAATTAAAGAATCAACATGGCAGAGAAAATCAAAGAAGTAACTTGGCAGAAAAAATTAAAGAAGCACCATGGCAGAGAAAATCAAAGAAGCAACACGGTAAAGAAAATCAAAGAAGCAACCTGGTAGAGAAAATTAAAGAAGCAACATGGCAGAAAAAATCAAAGAAGCAACATGGCAAGAAAATCAAAGAAGCAACCTGGCAGAGAAAATCAAAGAAGCAACATGGCAGAGAAAATCAAATAAACAACCTGGTAGAGAAAATTAAAGAAGCAACATGGTATTTCTCTGGAAAGAACGAAAGGTCAGAGAAATTTATCTGGGTTAGATAGAATTTCTCTGGTCCAGAATTTCTCTAGCAAGCCCAGAGAAATTCTCTGGATGAAATTTCTCTAGATCAGATTGAGGGACCATAGACATCATGAAAATATTAAATGTCCTTTATGTAACAACCCAGATTTTTAATTATTCTGTAGAATTTATACTAATATTATTTAACCTCAGTTAGGAAAATATATAATTTATTATATATTATTATGGGTAATTTTGTAAAATAATATAATTATTAAAAGTTTAGGGGTCAAAATATAAATAATAATAATATAGATAGTATAAATAATAATAATAATGGGTGTGGTACTAAAATAAATAATTAATTTTCCATTGATATATGATAAAGTGTAATTTAATTAGGAATTAATTTATTTATATAATTATATTAAAATATTGGGTCAAAAAATAATTATCTTAAATATCTATTAAGAATAAGAACGAATCTATATAATTATTAATAGAATCTGAGCACGGGCCACGTCTGCTCTCTCACCCTATAAATAGAGAGGACCGTTTCACCTAGGCCAGAAAGAAGAAAGGAAAGGAGAGAAAAGAAAGAAAGAAAGAAAGAAAGAAATAGAGGAAAAGAAGGAAAAAATGGTGGAAGCTAAAAGGGTCTTTGATAGTAGAAAGAAAGAGTAAGATATTAAAGTTAAGGTGAGTTATATTATATCTTGAGTCACCAAAATGTATTTTACTTATATTTTGACTTATCATATTTATTTTATACAAGTTATGTTTTATAAACTATTATAAACTATATAAACAATTCAGTTACGTGGTTTTATTTCTGAACCCTATTTGTGAAAAGGAAACCCATGGATATGTTTGTTTTATATTTAAAGAATATTTGACTATGACCTTATATACAATTATGTTTTGTAAGTACCACTAGGGGAGTCCCACGCCTTGGGGGACTTAAATAACCATTGGCCTCTGTTTGACCACTTTGTGGTCCTCTGTTTGTCATGGATCCATTAATCTCTGTTTTGTGCAGACCAAAGTACTGTGTGGAGCTAAGTGCTACACTGTTGTGGGAGCCACCTCTAGAATCCGTACGAGCCACCTCTTAAATCCGTACCTCTGTTCTGTGCGAAACAAAGTGCTGTCCGGAGTTAAGTGCTATACTATTGTGGGAGCCACCTCTAAAATCCGTACGAGCCACCTCTTGAATCCGTACCTCTGTTCTGACTGTCACTCCTGTGACCTCTGTTCTGTTCTGTTAGTACTGTGGTTATGGCTATTTATTTACATAATTTCTGTATTTCAGCTTCTGCCACTTAAATGATTGGTTTACCAAATTACCGTGATTATGGTTATTTATTTACATAATCTCAGTTTTGTTACTTAAAGATGATTTGTTCCGACTAAGTTATCTTAAATGTTTTGGCCTAACTAACTATCCATGGTTATTTCGTGTCCCTTATACTCTTGGTATAATATTTCTCACTCTGCCATGTGCTTATAGTTGTTTACCAATTTTCAGGAAACAATGCACTTCAGAAATAGCTTTTTGGAAAGTCGGGTTGCGGAATAGACACACACAGTATTTCTATGATATTTCTCTATGTAAATATCGACATTTTTGGTCAATAAATTTTGTAATAAAAATAGAAGCTCCAATAATTATTTTGGTACCCTTATTCAAATATTTCTTCCACTTGCGTTTATTAATTTGTTTTTGAATTGGCCGTAGGTAACTTCAGTTACTGGCCATCACGATGCTTAACCCTTGGGTACGGGGAGCGGATCGTGACACTTTATGCTATAAAATCTTAATACCAAGAACCTTAAAAAAAAACTAGAATTTATTTAACAAATAATATATCTTAAAAACTAATATACTTTACATAAAATAATTTATAATAACTCAAAATATAATAAAATTCATCGTCCCTAATTTCCTTCACCATTCACGGCTCACTTCCCCCTCATTTGTGGGTTTGTTTTGCTTTTCTATTTACAAAACTAGCATAATTACTCGTGCTATGCACGGATATAAATAAATAATTAAAAATTAATTTTTAAAATTAAATAATATTTTAAAAAATTATCTATAATATTTAGTAAAAATAATTTAGAATTAATTAAATTTTATTTATTTTTATCACAGTTATATATAAGAGAATTTTTTTATTCTTATATCATTAATTGTGTGCTCTAAGTTCTTAATAACAAATATATGTCATAATTTAACTGGTAAAAATTAAAAAATGAATCACAAAATTATATTTATGATAAAATATAAATACATTTCATCTTATGAGTTTCGTAAATTTAATTTATTATATGATCGTGGTAAATTATATTTGTCAATATAGTAATTTTTTCATGTTTTGTGAAGTTTAAAAATTATAATTTGTCTTATGTTATAAGATTCAACCCCGTTTTGTAGCTCGAAAATTATGAGGCTTGAATGGCCCGAGTCCAAAACGATAACGTTTTGCTTTTTTGTTTTTTTTCTTTTTCTTTCTCATTTTTCTGAAGATAAAGAACATGAAAGTGAAGAAGAAGAAGAATAAGAAGAAGAGAGAAGAGAGAAGAGAGAAGAAGGAGCTGGAGCTGGAGCTGCAGAACACAAAGAGAAAGCTGGACAACATCTTCATCAACACATCATCATCACCAACAACAACTTCATCAACATCATCATCATCAACACATTATCATCAGCAACAATTTTTTTTTTTTTTTCAGATCCAGATCTACTTAGAAAAAAAAAAAAAAAAAAAAAAACAGAGTCTGAAAGAGGATCATCTTCATCAACAACAACATCTTCATCAACATCATCATCATCAACACATTATCATCATCAACAATTTTTTTTTTTTAGATTTAGATCTAAAAAAAAAAAAAGAGTCTGAAAGAGGAGGTCGGCGATACCCACCGACGCCGCCACCATCACCGTTGATCATCTTTTCTCCTTTTTTGTCGCCTCTTCTCTTCTCTCCTTTCTCTCTCTCTCTCTCTCTCTCTCTCTCTCTCTCTCTCTCCTCTTCTCTTCCCTCTATCTGTGTTCGAAAGAAAGAAAAAGAAAGGGGAAAAAAAAACTGTCCAAAACGATGTCTTTTTAAGCATTCGAGCAGGAAGAATTTCGAGCTACGAATCATTTTTCTATAAAATTTGCGTAAAAATGAATTAGGATTCACTGTGATATTAAATTTGGGTTTAATATTAGATTTACGTTAACTTATCCTTCACCTAATCATTAAAAATTGTCTTGTTCTGTTCTCAACTTAGATGAATCATTTAACCTATCTATTTATTAAATTAGTAAATAAATATTTGTAAATATTTTTTTATAATAAAAATAAGAAATATGGACTTATTTTATGCATACTTATTAAAAGTTTGAACTATAGTTTTAAAAAAAAAAAAACTATATATTTATGTTTAAAACAATTAAATGAATAGTTATATATATTTATGTATAAAAAAATTATTTAAGATAAAGCCACCCTAAATTGTAGGTCATATTCTAGTCCTAATAAAATTGTAGGTCATATTCTAGTCTTAAGAAATTTAAATTTTACATTTAAATTATATCATAGTTTATCAGTTCGTGACTGATAGGAGTTAATTTGGGAGTTCTAATATTAGATTAAATACTAAAAAGTAGCCAAGAAAATTTAGTTGAAGTCGATTTTTTTTGCCAATAATTCTTGATTTAAGCCTAGTTCTTAGAGAATCATCTAATTCATGTCTAATCCATGAATTAATAGACCTACCTATTTATTTAATTTTTAATTAGTAAATATATATATTTTAAAAAATTATAACAAAAATAGGAAATATGTACATATTTGTTTGGTATATTTATTAACAATGTCAAAATTAATTAAGAAATTGTGTAGTTATTCTTAAAAGGATAAATTACATTGGTAATCCCTATATTTTAACTCTTGTGTTATTTTTGTCCTTACAATTTTAATTTGCTCAATTTTGACCCAAAATTTATAATTTTACCTCAATTTGGTTCAATTGTTATAATTGTTAGTTTTTTTATTTATTTATTGAAAATACACACATAAATAGCATCTGCTATACTTTCATAGACAAAATTATAAACTTGTTCAACTCAATAAGTTAATCTCAACCAACTCAATAACTATTTTCTTTCAAAAATCTTAACTGACATTATCAATTGGACCAAATTAATACAAAATTTAAAATTATGAGTAAAAATCAAACTAATTGAAATTACAGAGACCAAATTGATACAAGTGACAAAATGTATGGACTATCGATATAATTTACCCTTCTTAAAATATGTCTAATATTGATTGTATCAATATTAAGATATATTTATATCTGAGAAACTATTTAAGATCAGATCAAGCTAGAGCCTGAATAAAAAATTAATGGCTTATTAAAAATATTTAATAATTATAAATTCAAATTTGATAAATTTTTCATTTAAATTTTTTCATAGAATTAGGTTGTTTGATAATTTTAATTTATAGTTCCAATTTTCCTTGTATTTTTTTAAAATATTTTAAAATTATATATAATTATAATTTCTTTTGAAATTTCATTTTCAATCTCAAATTAATTATAACTTGAATTTTGTTAAAATTTATTTTTGACTTCTCATCTATAAAAATTAACAATAAACATAAATTAATTTTTTGAACATTGTAAAAAGGTAAATAAAGAAATATGTAATCAATAATAATAATAACAAAACATATTTTTATTTATCATGTTACGTCTCACCACTACATTGATAATAGACATTAATAATAAAATTCATTACGATAATACAACAATAATATATCAAATGATAAGTAACAAGTGATCACAATAATTTTTGATAGTTATACAAAAGTACCCAAAATTATATATAAAAAACAATATATGATTCATATTCAATTTTTATATGGTAAAATTCACACTTAATCTCAACTACACATTAGTTTCTAAATCAATTCATCACCCAAACTATCTGCTATTCTTTTAATATTCACCTTTTCAAAATCCACCCAAACAATCTCACCACCTCCACTAACTATTATGCAACTCCGGTATAGTGTTTTTATCTTTGTAAATATAAAAAGACAATGCTGTGGAAATAAAAAAGTGTCGTTAGTGTTTTAAAGTGTTAAAAATGAAAAATAAAAAAAGAAAAATGTTTTGGACCTCGAATCTGGGATGCCCCGAATCCCCCTAAGCCCAAAACGACGTCGTTTGGGCTTAGGCTTTTTTTTTTTTTTTTTTTTTCTGCCATTTTCGACGCAGAGGAAGAAGAGGGAGAGAGGGGGAGAGAGAGGAGAGAGAGAGAAGGGAGAGAGGCGTCGTCTCGCCACCCGATCGTCGCCCGCCGACGCTCGTCGCAGCCTCCCGATCGTCGCCCGGCGTCGCTCGTCGCAGCTCCGGCTCTGCCTCGCCGCCCCGCCTCCGCCCCTGCCTCATCCCCGAGTTTATGGCCCCTCCCCCTCCCCTCCCCCTCTCCCTCTCCCGTCTTCGTCTTCGTCTTCTGCTGAAAAAAAAAAAAAATTAAAATTAAAACCATGAAACGACGTCGTTTCATGGTTTCGGGGGATTCAGGGCCTCCGAATTCGAGGTCCGAATCACAGCTCATAAAAAATACGTGATTTTAGGTTTTCTTATTTCATATATGAGTGTTAATTTTTTTTATTTTTTTTTTTGAAATCCATAAATTATGGAATAGTGTTCATTATTTAAAATTTTATTTATTGATGGGCAAGTCAATTAAATGTTTTTAATTTTTTACAAATACAAAATTTGAAAATTTTGTTTAAGAAATTTAAAAAATGGCCAAATTATAAAGAACAATATAAGACGCCTTATTCAAAAAAAAAAAAACTATATTATCAATTCACGTATATCAAAAGAAATAATAACAACAATATAAAAAATACACAAACATCCACCAAAAAAAAAAAAAGCCTTCAAATCAACTCCTAAAACAAAGATAGTTAACAGATATATATTGATTATCAATTTAGCTGGAAAAAATTAAATTGGAAAAAAAAAATTCATATAGAAAAAAAAAATACTCACACCAAAATATAAATTTACAAAAAAAAAAAATCACAAACAAACAAATTTAAAATAAGTTTGGACTATTGGTAAAGAGAGAGAGAATAACCATTGCATCATTATATTTGGGGAAGAGTTAGTTGGGCTGGAAAAAAGATCAAATATTGAGTATTTTAAAGATAGAATTGTATTGAATTTTTAATTTAATTGGGTGTTTAAAATTTTAGATTGATATTATTTTCGGAAATGTGAGTGGGATGAAGGTGGCTTACCATATTATTTTGAATTTTGAAATTCAAAATCATAAATAATTAGTGTCTTTATTTTTTTTATTTAAATTGTTTTGATCAACATTATTTTTAGAAAGAGTGTGGTGACTTATCACATTATTTTGAAATTTTAAAATTCAAAACTGTAGATTATTAAAACTTTTTTTGTTTTTGGATTTTTGAGTTAAGAAACTAACCAATAAATTTTTTTTATTTCTTTAAAAATTAACAAATTAACAAAATTAATTTAGAAATTTAAAACTTCCACAATCATTATTTTTAAAAAAATTATTTTCCTTATATATATATAGATTACTGGCTAATCCTTCTATTTATAGGAGTACTAGGTAGGGAAGCAACTTTGAGTTCACTCAATTGTCAGATATTGGCCTCATCTTGACGAGTCAGCTCCAGCTTATCCCACACAACTTATCCAAATCCATTGCCACGTTGATTGCCCACGTCCAAACAGGTGGGCCTCAATCAATTGCCATCTAGTAGTTTTCTTTTGCTACTTATTTTGTTCCAAATAATATAATAATTACATTATCATTTTTTTAGTAACACATTATGTCTTCTAATTGGAAATTAAATTATATTTTAACATATTTAACTATAAAATTAAATATTTGATATTAATTAAAATATTTGAAATGTTACATTTCTCCCCTCTTAAATATAAATTTATCCCCAAAACTTATTAACTATAATTTTTTCATCCATCAATTTAACTATTTTTTTTAAAGTAACTATTTTAGTTTAAAGCATTCAAAAATAAATTATCATATAATTTCAATAAAAAAATATTATTCGGAGTGTTACAGTAAGCCTTTAGAGTGTGTCATTAAATAAGAAAAAATATTACTTTCAATAATATATATATGATTGGTTTCTCCGTAGCAATTTAACTATGCTTCCCTAGATGTGAATTGTGAGGCTTCAGAGAGAAAGAAATGTATGGCATGGTTTGGCAAGTGGATTTGGATAGGTTTGGAGCTATTTTAGTCATAAAAGATAAAATATATTATTTTAGTCACAACAAATAAAACATCACATCCAATCCATAATCATTACACTCTTCTCTCACAAAAAAAGTCAAAAAAGTCAAAAAAGTCAAAAAGCCCTTCCCAAACCAAACTTTTTAACTCAAGCTAAAATAACCAAAAAAATCAAAAACCAACCCACTTCCCAAATCAAAAAGCCAACCATCTTGGCATGGCATGCCCAGTAGGCTTGCCACAATCAAAACTTATAAACTCACGCTTTTGTTTTTTTGGGTAAATTACATTCATACTCTTGAAATTTATATTTAATATAAATTCTCTTTTTATATTTAAAAAATTATATTTTTTTCTTTGAAGTTTGTAATCTCATTATAAATTGTCTATGGATTGCTAATATCATACTCTAAAATTTTCTAAATGACCATCTTGTCATTTTTTTTACCATTTCTTCTTTCTATTATCATAACTACATTCTATAACTTTCTGTTGGTGAAAATACCAGAAAAAATTATATTTTATTGATAAATAATGCAAAGAAAATGAGATACAAATAGATCAGGTTGAGACACGGATATTTCGTTTTCTTTAAGGAGATCAAGCCCACTGTGGTAGGAAGAACAAAAATATCGATGCAGCAGTCACAAAACTATGACTTGTTCCCTCCAGAATACAACAAGCCGACCACTTGTCGTATGGTTTAAGCCAACTCTGCACAAGATGGTGAACCCAAAGCTCCACCAAGAAAAACACCATTCTTTGCTAGTAATCTGTATTATATAGAAAATAGTTAATGTATTGGTGTAGAAAAGAGTAGAAAAAAAGAACTATTTATAGGCAACTAGGACATTACAAAATACATCAAAAAATAATAATGAGCATGAACCTAGAAAAAATGGAGAGTGTATCCAAATATGAATTCACCACCAAGTTCATGAATTCTAATTAATCTCCATTCATGAACAAGACAAAAGGATACCAAAATAATGAATCTCCATTCATGAACAAGATAAGATTCATGAATAGGACAAAAGAAAGATTCATGAACAAAATATATAAATAAATAAATAAAAAATATTAAAATAGTCCAACAATCCCCCACTCATTTTAATGTCAACAAGGACAAGAAAGATTACCAAACAAAGATAGACTAGTATGCATCATGAAGGTGTGCTCTGCATTGAACCTTCATTAGTGAAACAGCAATCTCTACTCTAGAGTCAATAGTGGTATCAGACTTGAACTATGACTGCTTAGGAGAAATAAAGTATTACTGCTCACACATAATAATTCAGGTGCTGACATGAGCTTTAATAGCCAACACATTACGGCCTTGTGTTTATCCTAGTTTTCATGAGCATATTTGAGAATAAGCCTTGTTCTCATAGAAAACGGCCCCACTTTCTGACTCACATAGGTGAAATCTGTCAAGGATGTTCCTATAATGGACAAACCCCACTCAACAAGAGTTACAGAATTTCATTAAGAGTATAAAAACTCAACCCTCCAACATTACAGGACAAATGCACTTACATCATCGGGATGGATAACAAAATATTAAAGAGTGCATTTTACAACCACCATATGATTCGTTTTTCCCATTGAACCTAGTTACAGGACCTCTGGTCCCTAGGTTGGGTATCCTCATACATGGTTTATTATTTTATAGGCTTCAAACCCATCCCCTTCGATGTATTCCAGACCCTATCTCTCGCTA
Organism: Camellia japonica; assembly: GCA_030407325.1. Lineage (NCBI taxonomy): Eukaryota > Viridiplantae > Streptophyta > Magnoliopsida > Ericales > Theaceae > Camellia > Camellia japonica. The sequence goes on from JAPPVO010000002.1 coordinate 19,955,039, forward strand.
AGGCCTTGGTTAACGGATCCGCAAGATTATCACAAGATCTTACATAATTCACAGTTATGATGCCATTACTTAAATAAGATCTCACATTACTGTTTTTCCTTCGAATAGGTCTGGATTTACTATTATAAAAATGGTTGTTCACTCTACCAATAGCAGCAATGCTATCACATCAAATCAACACAAGAGGAATTGATTTTTCCCAAAAAGGGATTTCATGTAACAAATCTCTCAACCAATTCGTTTCCTCATATGCTGAAGCTAATGCTATAAGCTCATCTTCCATTATAGAATTAGCAATTATAGTCTGTTTTTTAGACTTCCAACATATAGCACCACCACCCAAGGTAAAAATAAAATCCGAGGTAGAGAGAAAATCACCTGACAAAGTGTTCCAATCGGCATCACTATATCCCTCAAGTACCGCAAGATATTTGTTATAAAAAATCATAATTTTTGGCACCAGATAAATATCTTATAATTCTTCCCATGGCTAGCCAATGATCTTGACTTGGCTTGCTAGTAAACATGCTAAGTATTCCAACAGCATATGTAATGTCAGGTCTAGTACAGTCAATAGCATATCTCAAACTACCAATCATGCTAGTATATTCCTTTTGATTAATCACTTCTTTTTCATTTGTTACAACAGATAAATGTATACTTGCATCAAAAGGAGTAGCAACATGTTTATAGTCTAGAAAGTTATACTTCTTTAAAATTTTCTCAGCATAATGCGACTAATCAAGAAAAATGTTATCCTTAGTCTTGGTAATTTTAATTCTCAAAATAAAATTGGCTTCACCAAGATCTTTCATATCAAAGTGCCTATTAAGCATATTTTTAGTCTCATTTATAATATGCAAATTAGAGCCAAAGATAAGTAGATCATCCACATATAAGCTAATAATCACGTGTGCATTCTCACAAGTTTTATAATATATGCACTTATCACATTCATTAGTTTTATAGCCATTCTCAAGCATGCAGGAATTAAATTTCTCATGCCACTGTTTAGGAGCTTGTTTTAAACCGTAAAGGGATTTAGTTAGCTTACACACCTTGCTTTCTTGGCTAGGCTCCACAAAGCCTTCGGGTTGGTCCATGTAAATCTCTTCATCTAGATTTCCATTTAAAAATGCTGTTTTTATATCCATTTGATGAATTTTTAAATCATGAATTGCAGACACTGCTATCAACAGTATAATGGATGTAATTCTAGTAACCGGAAAAAAAGTATCAAAGAAATTAAGATCAACTTGTTGCTTAAAACCTTTGGTGACAAGCCTCGCTTTATATTTATCTATAGTTCCATCCGGTTTAAGTTTTTTACGAAGGACCCATTTACACCCAATAGTTTTACAATCTGGAGGTAAATCCACTAGCTTCCATGTTTTATTTGAAAGTAGTGAATCTATCTCATCATTTACAGTCTCTTTCCAAAAAATAGCATCAGGTAATGATAAAGCTTCTTGCACCGTAAGAGGAATTTTTTCCACATTGTAAAGATAATAGTCAGGGCCAAAATCTTTTTCAACTCTAGCTCGTTTACTCCTTCTTGATTAGATTTGAGAATTTTCTTGTTCTTGAAAAACTTGAGAAGGAGTAGAAGAGCTAGGCACGGATAAAATATTTTCAGAAATTATTTGACCCCCACTATTTCTAGATTTGAAAGGAAATTTATTTTCATGAAAAATAGCATCACTTGATTCAAAAATAATATTATTTTCCATGTCAAAAAATCTATAGCTGTACCATGCAACGCATACCCAAGAAAAGCACAGGTGGTAGCTCGTTCACCCAATTTAGGTCGTTTAGGATCTGCAAGTCTCACAAAAGCTAAACAACCCCAAACCCTCAAATAACCTAGATTTAGTTTATACCCACGCCACAACTCATAAGGTACAATTTTAGTCTTTTGTGTGGCACTCTATTTATCACATGGCAAGCTGTCAAAATAGCTTCGCCCCAAAGATTTGAGGGAGCACTTGAATCGATAAGTATAGCATTCGTTAAATCAATTAACGTTCTATTTTTTCTTTCAGCTACGCCATTAGATGAAGGTGAATATGGTGGAGTAGTCTCATGAATAATCCCAATGACTAAACAAAAGAGTTGAATCCAAGATATTCATACTCCCGACCTCTATCACTTCTAATTCTTTTAATCTTTTTACCGAATTAATTTTCCACTTCAAGAAGGAATTCTTTAAATTTTTCAAAAACATTACTTTTATTTTTTAATAAATATACGTTTGTGTATTTTGAAAAATCATCAATAAAAGTGATAAAATATTGGTTACCACTCCGAGTTAAAATTCCTTCAAACTCACACAAATCAGTATGAAATAATTTTAGCAATTCGGTATTTTTTTTAACACTTTTATGAAGTATCTTGGTAATTTTTGCGTTACTGCAAATTTCACATTTCTCAAATTTTTTTTGTCACTTTAGGATTGAATCCTAAACTACTCATGATTCCCATATATTTACTGTTGATATGACACAAGCGAGCATACCAAAAATTAATAGAAGACAAAGTGTAAGTGGTGTCATAATAATCATAAAATTAATCAGTAAGGCAATTTAAGAGATAAAAGCGACATTTATACTCATTTGTATTACATAAAGCCACTTTTGCTTCATGTGCCTCGTAGTCTTTATCATTCATCTCCTCGGTTGAGATTTTGTTTGGGTTCTTCTCAGTAAGAACATATGCAACTTTCAAAAGGATGAGGTAAAAAAGAACTTTTCCTTTCCATCTCTTAAAATGAACTCCCTTGAACTTAAAAGGCTTGTTGAGATCTCCAATTCTATCATTGATTTTTTTTGGTACTTGATCCATGCTTGATCTCCTTAAAATTGTTGGTAAAAATACCAGAAAAAATTATATTTTATTGATAAATAATGCAAAGAAAATGAGATACAAATAGATCAAGCTGAGGTACGGATATCTCGTTTTCTTTAAGGAAATCAAGCCCATTGCGGTAGGAAAAACCCAAATACCGATACAGCAGTCACAAAACTATGACTTGTCCCCTCTAGGATACAATAGCCCGATCACTTGTCGTATGGTTTAAGCCAACTCTGCACAAGATGGTGAAACCAAAGCTCCACTAAGAAAAACACCCTTCTTTGCTAGTAATCTCTCTTGTATAGAAAATAGTTGATGTGTTGGTGTAGAAAAGAGTAGAAGAGAAGAACTATTTATAGGCCACTAGGACATTACAAAATATATCAAAAAATAATAATGACCATGAACCTAGAGAAAAGAGAGAGTGTATCCAAATATGAATTCTAATTAATCTCCATTCATAAACAAAATAAGATTCATGAACAAGACAAAATGAAGATTCATGAACAAAATATATAAATAAATAAATAAAAAGATATTAAAATGGTCCAACACTTTCCATTATTAAATTCTACCTAACATATTCTTATTGAGTAATGATATACAAATATAAATTTTATATAAAATTTTCAAACACATGGATATAATTTGATAGTGATATTTCACTTTAAAACAAAATACCCACAAACATGAGTTATATTTACAATAATATCACCATCATAACATTTTTATGATATTTTTTATATATGAATATAATTTTTCATTTTTATTTTCATTATTATTTTTATTTCTCATCTATTCATTTATATTTATTACAATATTATCAAATACCGCAAACCACTAAATCAAACTTAAAAGCATCAAAATACAATGTATATATATACGTTTATACAAAAATAACATCAACAAAAATATATTCCACACCTTTATAGAGTTTTCATAAATAACTTTCTGAGTTTTTAATTATTTTTTTATATTTTTTAAAAAAATTTGTTGCAACCCTTGTGGATTCTTATATTTGTTGCAACCATGGACCATTGTGGTGAAGGACAACGTTAAAAAACACTTTGGGACTTGGGAACAACTATTGTTGTAGACAATACTATTCAATTAATGCATGAATTAAAGTTGCTAATTGTTATAGACCATTCAATTCAATTAATGCACAAATCAAAATTGTCCTTCGGGTGGTATTACATGTATTAATTAGTATACTAACTAATATATATTATTACTAATCACATTTATTATATAAATTATAAATATTTAAAATTTTTAAAATTATAATACATCATCTGTTAGTATACTAATTAATATATTAATTAATACATATAGTATTATTATTCTTAATTTTAGAGACACTAACAACAAAATCTTAAGAGTAAAAGTGTAGCTTTAAACTCTTCGGAATATTTTTCTGTGGTTTAGAGTTATTCTGACAATAATTTAAAATAATTAAAAAATCACTATAAAAAACACACTTATTTTGGTAATAATTTTATTGGAGTAGAACATTCTAGTCTGCGAAAGCAACCTTGTTGACCCAAATCGAACTTATAAAAAACACCGAAATAGGAAAGAAAACCAGAGGCTAAGCACCCAGTTTTGTTCAGAAGTCAAAATTTGAATATTTACAGCCCACTGGAAATGTTTTCCGCCCCATCATCATCATCTTCATCATCGTTCTCTACGCGGTAAGAACATACCAAAGCTACCACCACTCGCCTGACTCTGTATATATACCATTCCATTTCCTGATCAAATAGTATAGTCTATACATACATACATACATATATTCACTTTAAATATATTTGGTGCACATCTGTATTGCTTGTTGGATCAAATTCTCAGAGCTAAAAAAAGGGTGACAGTTTTCGGAATGGGCCGTTGGACCAGACCAGAGGTAACCAAAATACATCATCGTTTATAATTTTTCTATTCAACATATAAACCTTTTCTTTCTTTTTTTTTATTTGTTTAATTTGAATATAGTTATTCTGTTTACTAGGGCTTTTGTGAAAATGTAATTTTGCAGTTGTTAACTTACTTACCCAAAAAATAGAATCGTTTGCTAAGCATCCAATCAAAATAGTACATAAATTTTAAAATGAAAAAAAAAAAAAAAAAAATCCAAATATTTTCCTTCACTTTCCTTGGTTAAATCAAAATTCAATCTTCTTCAAACTCTATCTCATTTTTTTCATAAACAATACGTTAACTCGGTCAACTTGAACGGTGTACATAATGTATCTAATACATAAAATATTTTCTTTGTGTTAGGAGGATATATCACAGATCTCTTGTCAGTTTAAAATTAGTTGTAAATTTACAAACTCAAATTAGATCATGGATTAAAATTCATAATCACAAATTGCTCAAAGTTTATTAGCATGATTGCCTTTGAGTAATGATATTCATACTCTGTATTTTGTCTTCTTTTTGTCCAATGACATTTTATTTGGGTCCAATCCCATCCAAGCCCAAAATATTATTTCCCTCTTTTTTTCTTTTTCTTTTTCTTTTCATTTCTTTTTCATTTTTTTTTTTTTTTTTTTGGCTTTCAAAAGAGAGCAACAATCTCAGCAATTGAAGGTCTATTCAATTTTCAATAAAATCCACATAAAAGGTCAAGGCCCCATTTGTTTCTAGTGTTGGAGGATGGAATTGAGACTAGTAGCGAGGTGGGATTCAAAAAATTATGTTTGTTTTGAAAAGTGGTCATAGAATTATGAGTCTCATGAAACTATGAAAGGCCTTAGATGAGGGGACTAGTAGTGGCCTAGGAGAGGTGGTATTCAAAAATAAATCTCTTGGGACTATGGGTTAATTGATTATTCTACCTTTGTGTTTATTGTTAAATTTGTTATAATATTTGGAATGATGCCCATAATATGGCTCATGTAATATTAAATACAAATAATTGAGTAAAATTTTATTAATAGTTAGATTCTTGAATATTTGTAAAAAAAATAAAAATAAAAATAAAAAAATTTTTAAAAAAATTAAAAATTTATTGATAGTTGGATTCATTAATATTAAAGAAAAAATAATAATAACATTGAGTGAAAAAATTTTGATAGTCAGATTCTTTAATATTAATAAAAAAAAAAAAAAAAGAAGAAGAAGAAGAAAAGAAGAATAACATTGAGTAAAAATTTTATTAATAGTTAGATTCTTGAATATTTGTAAAAAAAATAAAAATAAAAATAAAAAAATTTTTAAAAAAATTAAAAATTTATTGATAGTTGGATTCATTAATATTAAAGAAAAAATAATAATAACATTGAGTGAAAAAATTTTGATAGTCAGATTCTTTAATATTAATAAAAAAAAAAAAAAAAAGAAGAAGAAGAAGAAAAGAAGAATAACATTGAGTAAAAATTTATTTATTCTTAAATTTGATAATAATGCAAAGGGTATTTGTGAAATTTTACATGATAAATCTCACTCATATCTCTCAAAACAAACATAAACTATTACTAGTCCACTGATTATCAAACAAATACAATTTTTTTTTAATTCCCTCACTAGCAATTCACTTGTTAATAGTCTTCTCCATTCTACTTCTGAAAATAAATGGCCAAGGTAATAAGTTTTCAGCAATGCTACGTATCATGAAAAGTTTTTCATGAAAATGGTCATGAAAGATTTGTGACCTTTGGATTACACTTACAATAAAGCACCACACACTAATCAAGGTAATCTAAGGGTCACAAATTTTTCATGATCACTTTCATGACAAAATTTTCATGATCTCTAACATTTCTCATAAGTTTTTGTAACTAACTAACCAATGTGGGGGACAAGGCAAAAAGAGAAGCTTCTTGTTTTGGAATATTTTACATACTTCCAACTATCTATGAGGTCTAATTCTTTCCGATATTGTCAAAACAAAACAGGTGTATCCTCTAATGGCAGCAATGACCTTTGTAACCAGCATGTGTGTTTTTCAGCTAACAAGGAACATGCTCATGAACCCTGATGTCAGGTATACATATATATATGTCCTCCAAAATACTAAAATTCACCTTTAATAAGTCGTTGGTCTCATATAATTGATAAGAGAGATATGCTCATTGGGGCCGGCATTTGCAGAATCAACAAAGCACACAGGAAGACGGCAGTGCTTGAAAATGAAGAGGAAGGAGAGAGATACGCCAAACATGGCCTCCGCAATTTCCTCCGCACTCGCCCTCCCGAGGTCATGCCTTCCATCAACCACTTCTTCTCCTCCTCCTCCGACACCACCAAATAGATCTAAAAATATAAATACAGTACATGATTTGAAGGAAACTTATATATGTATATTTGGTCCACAACATTCATCCAGTTTGGTTCTGTACTTTTAAGTAATTCTTGTGTGTTGTTTTAAAACTGTGTGACTCGTCCATGTTAATTACAATAAAAATTAGCTTATGCTCTCATTTTGTTCATGTCAAGATCCAAAACATATATGAATCAATAGTTGTTTGCAACTCTTATTATGATTTGTTGATAGGAGCTGAGCTTTTCTAGAATAGTTTATTTTGTATGGCCTCATCCATGCGGATCAGATCATACCATCATTATGGTGTATGCCTCATGCGTGTTTGTGCGTTCAACATTTGACATCAAAGGAAATGGAGACTGTGTGAATCTTTGGCGGCTTAGCATCAAAGATTTTTTGGTGTAAATTTAAATTCAAAGAAAAGAGCCAAAGAACTCTGAGAAAGGATTTCATAGTCATGGGGGCATAAATTCAGAAACATATCTCAACTACTAATAAAAACAACTGACAAAGACAAAATGTAGCATCTGCAGATGCACCATTAAAAATTGTAATATGAAGATTGCAGCATCAGCCGTGCAATGAAATTTTTGTTTTTATTTTTTTATTTTTGAACATCAACATCGTGGCAAACAAAGTAAGGCATTACATCTAGTATTAAAGATGCCTTGTGTCTTTTTTTTTTTTTTTTTTCTCCAAAAAAAAAAAGGGGAACTTACTGATAAGTCCCATGTAACAAGTTCAAAACCCAGCTAATCCCAAAACAAAATACTTGCACCAATTAGTCCAACACATTTTTAATTGTTACCAAAAAATCCTTTTTTTTTTTTTTTAATTTACAGACACTGTTCACATCTTACTACCGTCGGATTTCCGTCAAACGGTCGCCGGAGACTCATCGGAATGTTCAACATCACCGGGAAGTCGTCAGAATGTTTAAAACATGTTATGAAACTGTAAAATTTTACAGTTCTAAAGCATGTTATAAAACTGCAAAATTTTATAGTTTTAAACCATGATTCATTCCAACACCAAAAAAAAATTTCAAACTGCAAAATTTTACAGTTTTCACCGCCTGTAACTAAAACTCGAAAATTACTTGTTCAGAATTCGAAAATTTTCTCATTACAAATCTGAGTCATTACAGATCTGTTTCAATGATATTATAGATCTATTTCATCATCAACAACAACAACCATAGATCAACAACTATGCCAAAAAAATCTGTAAATAGAGAGAGAAAGAGAGACAAATTGACAAAACCATATTCATGGCAGATTCTTACAACAGCTACAGCAAGCTTCGTAGATCTGCTGTGGGTACTTCACAGGCACAGTCTCATCTAGCTTCTGGTTGATTTCTTCTATCAGAGTCATTCAATAGGTTCGAAGATCGAATTTCGTCGACACTGACGATGATGGTGTCGATGATGAAGAAGAAGAAACAGAGCATCGAATTTTGGGATGCGAAATTGATCTGAAGAACGCATTGTTGATGATGATGAAAAATCTGCAGAAAAATTTCCAGAAAATTTCCAGATCTGAAGATTTTTTTTTGTTGATGTTGATGAACCCATTGTTGATGATGAACACGTAACAAGAGAGGCAAAAACCAGAGAGATAAATGAAAGGACTTTTTGGTGCACTCAAAAAATTTTGAGATTAAATGGTGTTTACATGTCCCACATGGGACCTGTGGGTAATTTTCCCAAAAAAAAAAACCTATTGAACACAACAATACCGAATATGGGCTGCGCAAGGCCCAAATCCATTTTGTCAATTTTCTCAAAAGCTAAACATGTTTAATTTGCAATTTGTAACTACTAATTAGGATATATTGCGAGGCACATCCAACTTTTATAACATCATTGTAATTACTTTATATTTTTTTTTGTTTTGGGGGTGGGGGAATCAATGAGTAAAAAAATATTTAAAAATATCAAAATTGGATAATCAATTATATAAAAGAATCCAACAAAATAAATCGCAAATCCAAAGCGAACAATCACTGTAAGAAAAAGTTGATAATAAAAAAGAAATATACTACTAAACAAATACCTTTTAATAAAGACTGAATAATTAATATTTGTCAATCACAATGATTAACCCTTTTAAAAAATCAACTTAGATGTACTATTTTACACTAGCAACCCTGAATAGAGTAGGGATAATCAAGGAATGAAGGGTGATCGGTGAAGCTTCTACCTAGGGTGAGTTGCAACGGGTAAAGACTCTAATGTACTTGTTAGAAAAAATTTAGTTTGGGTCAAATTGACAAAGGAAATTTGATAGAGAAATTAATTTTCACAAATAAATAATATGATCAAGTAATTGTGGTTGGTGTTTTATACCTTAACAGATGCAATGATTTTTTTAAAGGTTATTGTTAGAGAGAAACAAACTAAAAATTAATATTATATTACTGAAATTGTTACTTGTTATAAAGATTTGAATAAGAACAAAAACAAAAATACAAAATCATCATAACAAAATGTTTACTGATTACAAAAATTAGAAAACCACAAAACTACTAAATTAAAATTACTCCTATGATATGTTAAAATAATCTACTCCTATATAATCTATTCTAAACTCATGGTGAGTAAGGGAGCACGCGGATTAGTTTTTGACGGTTTGGTTTATGGTTTGGACCCGTCCGCATGTCTGTGGTTTGGGAAAAATTGAACCCGCAACCGTCCACAATGCAAGTTGCGGTTTGTGCGGATAAGGCTCACGGATATGTAGGCGGTTGCCAACGGTTTGCGGATTGAGCTTTTTCTTTTAAAATTTTATTTTTTGGCTTTTTTTTCCATTTTTTAAATATTTTTTATTGTGGCAAATTCAACACCATCCTCCATTAAAACTGAATTACAAAAAATAAGAATGAAAATCAAATAAAAACTAACATAGAAGAAAAAAAAATCACATAACTAGATTTGCAAAAAAATTGAAAAAAATTTAATTCAATATTAAGGGTGTGTTTGGTAACGTTTACGTTTTCAGTTTATATTAACAAAAATTTTATAAACTGATTTTTGTTTATTTTTTGTTTATGTTTAGAAAAACATAAACTACAAACGCGTTTGGTAATTGACAAAATGTTTTTTAAAAAATTAAAATATAAAAAAGAGTGAGAAATGGCAAGTGGTGGCAAGTGGTGGCGGAAGACGGTGGTGAAAAGTGGTGACGGTGGGTGGTGGGTAGCTGGTGGTGTTGGGTGGTGGCGGGTGGGTGGTGGTGGTGGTGGGTGGGTGACGGTGACGGGTGGTGGATGGTAGCGAATGGGTGGTGGTAGTGGTGGTGGCGGGTGGTGGTGGTGGTGGCGGGTGGGTGGCGGATGGCGGGTAGGTGGGTGGGTGCGTGACGGTGGCAGGTGGTAGCGAGTGGGTGGTGGTGGTGGTGGTGGTGGATGGGTGGGTGACAGTGGCGGGTGGTAGCGAGTGGGTGGTGGTGGTGGTGGTGGTGGCGGGTGGCGGGTGGTGGTAGCAGGTGGGTGGCGGATGGCGGGTGGTGGTGGGTGGTGATGGTGGGTGGGTGGTGGTGTGGTGGTGGTGGTGGTGGCGGGTGGTGGCAGGTGGGTGGTGGATAGCGGGTGGTGGTAGTAGTGGTGGGTAGATGGTGACGGTGGCGGGTGGTAGGTGGTAGCAAGTGAGTGGTGGTGGTGGTGGTGGTGGCAGGTGGGTGGCGGGTGGGTGGTGGGTGATGGTGGTGGTGGTGGTGGTGGTGGCTGGTGGTGGTGAGTAGCTAGTGATGGATAGTGGTGGCAGGTGGGTGGTGAGTGATGGTGGCAAGTAGGTAGCGGGTGGTGGTGGCGGGCGGTGGATGGTAGTGGCGGGTGGATGGTAGGTGGGTGGTGGTGGTGGTGGTAGTGGTGGCGAGGGGTGGGTAGCAGGTGGGTGTGGCTGGTGGCTGGTGGTTGCGGGTGGTGGCTGGTGGTGGTAGGTCGTGGTGGGGGGTGGCTGGTGGCGGCGGAAGACGGTGGCGGAAAATGGTGGCGGGTGGTGGCTAGTGTTGGGTGGTAAAAAAAAACAGAAAAATTTTTGGCCAAATTTATAAACTGAGACCACTGATTTATAAATCAAAAATTTTACCAAACAAGTTTTTATTTGAGTTTTTAAAATTTTTGTAAATATAAACAGAAAACTGAAAACGTAAATGTTACCAAACGGCACCTAAGTATTTCAATCAAAGTAGTGTGTGATATTATTATAATATTATAATGTTATAGCTTAAAGTTTTGATCATCAGATTAAAGTGAGTGAGAGAAAAGAATAATAGGCTTACACACTTACAAAACTTATAAGAAAATCTGATAATCCAGATTTTAAAAAAAAATAAAAAATTTGTATACAGATACGACAGGTGAGTCCAGGTGCGGATAAAACCCGTGACCCGTCCGCAATCCGCAAAATAAGAAAATCCTAAACAACATCCAACCCTAACAATTTTGCGAAACCACCTGAGAGGGGAGATTCGCGCCGATTAGTACGGCCGAGCAAAGATAACGTCAAGCGTTACGGACTACACGGCGCCGAGCAAATTGCTCGGTTGGAACGGCCGAGCGGACTGGCTTGCGCGGTCGAAGATGTCGACTGGTCAACATCTTGGTGTGGCCGAGCTGTGGGTTGCTCATTTCGGGCGAAGCTCGCAGTGGCGAATATTAACCAAGCTGAAGGGTTACTCGGGCTAGACTGAGGGTGCGGCGAGACCGGCATGCCTCGCAACCAGGTGGTCCTGATGAACCGGTCAAGAGTAGTTCGGCCGAGGTGGTTAGGCTTTCGCCTGATCCCAAGTCACAGGTCGGTGACACATAGCACGGTTAAGTGCACGTGATGGCGATTTTCCACAAGTGTTAGGCCGGTCGTGGCACCCCGGTTAGGTGTGCCACCTGGGCCAATGGCATGAGGGAGAGGGCATCTGCTCCACGCACGCCTCAATACCGTTGGGCAGTTCTGTGTGTACTGGTGGGAGGACTAGGCCTTTACACGCGTAAGGTGGTGAGAGGCGAGCACTGCCACCTGTCCAGGGAAGGACAGCAGAGGTAGTGCGCGCACAATCTTGAGGCTGCATGGCCAGCCTAGAAATACGGAGGAAGAGGAACGTTAGAGGTAAGCGAATTCAATCCATCAAAAGCTCTCTCTCTGATAGCCTTCTTCTTCCCCAAGTGGTCTGACTTGATCGTCGGAGGGTCTTTCCGGCACACCACCGCCGGGCAGCTCACCATTTTTGTGTTGCAAAGATAGACGCCGTCACAAGAAGCTTGACGTCCAAAGAGTACGGAAAGTAAAGGATATTTCGCCCCCGTACACCACCCAAATAAGCACGGGCAATTCTGATTGGACGATTTTTACAAATTGAATAACCATATACCCACCCTTAATAGTGAGTGTTGATGATTGATCCCCTCTGTTCGTCCTCTTCTGGTCAATTTATAGGCTTCGAACTTTAAGCAACTGCACTAGGCAATTCTCTAATCCATATGCATAGTTAATTGAAGTTACAATTCCCTCGTCTATGCCACATGTTGCACCACTCACTAGCCCACTTGACACTATTTGCAATGTTGTCGCTATGTATCCTTCATTAATTTCCACACCACTTTCTTGTGCAACTTCCATTAACCACGATTTTTTGATGCACATTACCATTTCTCCTTTTGTGATTACATGACCCACCAGATGGTTTGAATGATATTTACCTACACAAAAATAGTAATAATAATAATAATAATAATAAAACATGACCATGGTAAATCTTTAAAAATGGTTATGGTCTGAATCGATAGATTAAAATCGACAAGTCACAATTAATAAAATTAGGTTTGACTATAATTAATAAGTCATAATCAATTAAACGAGACTTGACCATAATTAACAAGTCATAATTGACAAAAAATTTATTTTTTTGGTATCAACAATATCAAAAATTAGAACAATACTAAGCCTCCGTTTAGAAAGTGGGTTGACTTTTTGACTTTTTGACTTTTTTAGCTATTTTAGCCTGGGGCTAAAAAACCTGATTTGGAAAGGGCTTTTTTGACTTTTTGGCTTTTTGGTGAGGTGTCTTCCTGTTAATTTACCAAACTACCCTTCATCCACGAAGGCTAAGAAATTCCAAGCAACTGGTCCTCCACGTCAGCCAAGAATTTGGACCTCATTTGTTGTTGTTGTTGTTGTTTTTTTTTTTTTTTTTAATTTTTTTATGTTGGGTTTGGAGTTGGCGTATTGTGGTTAAATTTTTTTTTTTTTTTTTTGGATTTGGCGTATTTTCCTTTAAAAAATGTTTTTTTTTTATTTTTTTATTTTGGGTTTGGATTTGGCGTATTTTGCTTAATTTTTTTATTTTTTTATTTTGGGTTTGGATTTCGCGTATTTTGCTTAAATTTTTTATTTTTTTATTTTGGGTTTGGATTTCGCGTATTTTGCTTAATTTTGTTTATTGTTTATTTTTTTATTTTGGGTTTGGATTTCGCGTATTTTGCTTAATTTTTTTTTTTTAATTTTTTAATTTTGGGTTTGGATTTCGCGTGTTTTGCTTAGTTTTTTTTTTTTATATTTTTTTTTTGGGTTTGGATTTGGCATATTTTGCTTAATTTTTTTATTTTTTTTTAAATTTACGTTTTTGTCATTTTTATTTTTTTATACATTAATTAGTTCTTGTTCTTTAATTTATGTTTTTTGCCTTATTTATTTTTATTGGTACACAATAACATTTTTTTTTATTTATGTGTTTCATTTATTTGTAAATTACGTGGCGAATGGTAATTTATGTTTCCATGTTTTTTTTTAAAATGTTTTTGAATGAGGCGTATTTTTGTCGTTATTTTTTTTTCAATTTATGATTTTGTCATTTTTTCCGTGATGCAATTGCTATACCATCATCAGTAATCTATACCTAATTTATTTAATAATATCAATTTTTGTAATATTTTATTTTATTTTAAAATAAAAACTATTCATTCAATAAATGTTATATAAATAATTTAATATTGTAATATTGAAAGTTTCAATTTTATATGTATAAAATTATTCATTTCGAAAGAAAAAAAAATTACATAATTGCATACTTTTTTAGTTATAAGTTCACAATTAAAAAAACATAAATCATATATAATTAAATTTAAATATCACCATAAAACATTACATAACCAAACAAAATATCTCATTAATTGTAATTAAAATGTTCTAGTATAATTTTTTTAAAAAAAATTTTATTTCTAATATTAAAAAAAAGCCCGACTAAGCCCAATCCGCGGGCCAAAGCCCAAGCCCAGGCCCTAGGCCCTATTATGAGTGGGCTGGGACTTGGGCTTGGGCCCTACTATTTTTGCCCATGAGCCGGCCCGGCCCGTTAAAAAATCACGAGTCCACAAAGTCCGAATGGGCCGGCCAGCCGAATCATTATTACACCCTTAAGGACATCGGACTGGGACTCTCAACCCGGTCCGGAAGAAATAGAAGATGCTTCAGAATATTACACTTTGTGCCTCTTTCCAATCCAATCCCAGTCAATCAATCCACTTCAAAGCCCAAATTGATAAGGTGGCCCCCCAGATTCCTACACCATTAAAAAATTATCACATATTTATTCACTAATTCTTTTTTCTTTTAGTGATATTTAACTATTAAGCCAATGTTCGGCATACTATCAACATAAAATTCTTAAAAGACTAAATAATTACTCCACGTTGTCTGTTTCTTCATAGCCTCTCTTAATATTTGTAATATATATAAGTTAAAAATATTTAACACCTAAATACTAGAAACTCACAATTTAAGTTACATAATTAACTCACAATAATATGATGATAAAGTTAAATTTTATATATAATTTGTGATAAATTTAAGATTAAGGCGTAACTTATTATGTCATTCTAAATAAAATTACTAATTTAAATCTTTTTTGTTAATAAATATTGAGATTTGCATTTATATGGAGAAATTAGCCACCACCTCCATTCATGTAAGAGGAGGCAATAAAACTCAAAAAAGAGGTCTATATGCCGTTAGGGGTGAGAATCAAATCATTTTAATTGTGTTTGATGTATTATTTTAATTTAAAAAGTTCAAAACTTTTCAACATAGAGTTCAACGTGAATGTAACCTAACGAGAAAACATATGCAAATAATTTTTTTATCCTTGGTATAAAAAGACATTATTTTATTTTAATTTTAAATATAGAATATTGAAATACGGCTAAAGAATCCTATTTCGTTTGTAGTGGCTGAACAAACAACCAAAAAGTCAAAGATAAACAAACATACACATCCAAATATATTGTTCACTTATTTAATTACACCTGTATACATGGTCCTCTTTATGAGTAAAAAATGACCTTAAATTCAGCCTCCTTTGTCAAACCATAATCTCACACAAATATACATGTTGAAATTTAGGGAAAATAATAAATTTTTAAAAAATTAATTATCAAATTATGAAATTTTTTATAATTTTACTTTTTAATTTTTGTAAAGTTTATCACTATTTAAAAATATTTTTTCAAACATATACTTAAATGAAATTTTTCTTAAAATTTATTAACATGCACTTTTAATATATAAGTTAAAAAATTAAAATAATTTTATATTTTGTATAAAATTAAGTGTAATAAAAGACATATAAGTTAAAAAAAAAATTAAAATAATTTTAATATGTGTTCTAGCAATTTTGAATTGTTCCTATAATTCAATTTTTGTATAGGTCTATTATAAATATCAAAATCTTTTGTTAAGATCATCTCCAATGGTTCATCAAATCCATTATTAAATTTAAATTTGATATAAAAAAAAAAAAGTTATGTTATTTAGGAAGACAACCCAAGAGGGGAGGTGAATAAATTTGCAAAGACCAAGTGATTAAAAGCAAATAACAATAAATAAATGCACAGAAAATAAAAAGAAAAGAAAGAAGAGCTTGACACAAGGATTTATAATAGTTTGGCTCACCGACTTACGTCCACTCCTCAAGAGACCTTCTTGAGAATTTCTTCACTATGAATAGATGCACCACCAATTTCACTTAGCTTGTGGATTTTTACAAGAATTTACTTCAATCAGTTGAGGATCTCTCAACTAAATGCCTTACTTTACAAGTGTGTCACTCAAAAAATAAGGAACAAGAATAAGAGGTACCACTGTTCTCTTTTACAAATATTCTCTCACAAAAGATGAATATGAAAGTGTAAGCTCTCAAGTAATTTAAGACTCACTCAGATATGAAAATGGAAGTACAAAAGGAGTATTGATTGCTCTTGAATGCTCTAGGCTTGTTGTATTCAAGAAGTGTATTGAATGAACAAGGAGACCTCCATATTTATAATATTGTTGGCTTCTAGCTATTAGAGAGAGAGGAGATTTGAATCTCCTATCCGTTGGAGAAGATCATAAAGGATTTGCTCCAGCTGTTTTTGATCAGAACAAGAAGAAGGCAGACTGTAGGCAGGTCTTGGGAAGAGAGGTTTCATTAAATGCATAAGCTTTTTATTTAATGCTCAACCTCATAAGTCAACTTCTTGGAGAGGATATGGTGCCAGAGGATTTGTTCTGTGGTCAGAAGATATGACGTATTTTGCACACAAATTTGAAAAAGTGGCTAAGAAATGATCTGCAACAGTCTGGATCTGATTTGGCAGGTGGAATTTTTTAAACCCAGATTTACACGTGTCGACCCTTTGCTTTCTTTTCTTCTCTAAGTTGAGTTCCACGTGTTCCAAGTGTCGACTCTTATCATTCTTTGTGTCGACCCTTGCTGCTGGATTGCATTCTGAAATTTGGTGTCGACCCTTGCTGCTAGATTACACACTGAATTTTGGTGTCGACCCTTGCAGCTAGAACACTTGGGCATTTTGAGCTTCATTTCTAGTGTCAACCCTTATGCCTGTTTTAAGAAAGACTATCACTTTGTATGCAAGTGCTAATTCCTTGTTTTGAAGGGTTGAAAAACAATACTCTAGAATCATATTATAACTCTTATAACCATTGAAGCACAATTTGTATATTTTTATTTTGAAAACTTTGAATGACAAAACGAAATCAAAATATTTGTCAATATTCAAAATCAATACGAATTTAAATTTGAATAACCTTGTAGCTAACAAGTTACTTTTTGCTTCTCCAACGGTTCATCAAATCTAGAATTTCACTTTTCTTTCATTAAACTGAGAACCAATGTGCCTTTTATCAAATCACTGTTTATTGCCGTTGGATTTTCACCACTGGATGTCCCCCCGGATAACCATCTCAAGGCAAAAATTTGTAAAAAAATTACACTGGTCGGTCAACCGCCTGGTAGACCTATGGTTTGATGAAATTACAAAACCCTCGTTGAAACACTTGATATCAAAGAGAGTTTTTTCTCAAATTTTTACTCGAATTTAGTGAAAAAATTAATGTACCATGCCCTAAGACATATCACATCAATTTATTAAGAAAAAAAAATGGAGAAATTACAAAAAATAAATAAATAAATAAATAATTCAAGGTTTGATTCTTGTAAAAAATAAATTTTTTTATTAATTCAAATCATATTTTTTTTATTTATTTTCAATTTCAATTATTTAGCCTATTTTTATTATGTAAAACTGATAAAATATATATATATATATATATATTAGATATTGAATTTAATGATTAAAATATTATTTTTCTACTAGATTACTTAACAAAAATAAAAGAATTATTTAAATTAATAAAATTAAAAACTCATAATTTATTTGTTACAATAATGACCAAACCTTGTTTTTTTTTTATTATAGTTTTTTCAATTTTATTTATTTATTTGTATAACATCCAAAAATGTTGCGAGGGGCAAGAGGCTAAGGTGAATCTTATACAAATACAAGTGAGTGAGTAAACTAGTTGGGTTGGGTGAGTGAGTGGTCCTATGTTGGTTTCTTTTGACAACTGAGTTAAAAATTATTTTATTGGCTTTTTAATTTATTTATTTATTTGTCATACTCCATTCGTTCTAAAATAATGATTTTTTTTTAGAGAATTTAACTCTTTTTTGATAGTACAATTATTATACTTTAAAAAAGTTGATTTTCAAAAATTACTCTTTGATAGTACATTTTTTTGAAGAATATCAATGCCATAATTATATTTTTTATATTGTTTATGAATTTAAAAGAATGGCAAAATAGAAAATTTATATTATTTTTGTACTTGATTTTTTAAGAGGGACTAATATTTTGGGATAATGAAAAATGGAATAAGGAATTAATATTTTGAGACAGAGGGAGTATTATTTTTTTATTTTTTTAAAAAGAAATTAAAAAAATAACTTTTAACTTACTTTTCAAAATAGATTTGTGTTGCATTCTAAGGGTTTGTTTGGGAAGTGAGTTAACTTTTTAGTTTTTTGGCTATTTTAGTCTGGAGTTAAAAAGTCTAGTTCGGAAAGGACTTTTGACTTTTTTGACTTTTTTATGAGATAAAGAATATAATGATTATGAGTTAGATATAATGTTTTATCTTATTGAATTAAAAAATCTATTTTATTTTATTTTTTAACTATTTTAGTAAAAAAAAAAAAAAGCCTAAAAATTGGCTGCCCAAAGGAAGCCTTAAAAAACAAAAACAAAAACAAGCATCCAATTCATATTCCAAGAAGTTGATTTGTCTTTTGATTGGACGGCCCAACTTCTTGCTCCCTTTCGTGAGTAATTATTGGATGTGTTTGGAACACGACAGGTGATGCTCTAAGATGTTTAGAAGTGTTGTAATTTATAGAGAATGTGAAATTCATGATATATTAGGAAATATAAAATGCGAAATATATGATGATCGATAAAAAAATATCCAATAATTTTTTCCCTTTGGTTGCGCGTTCCTTTGCATTGCCCAATCCCTTTCTCTCTCTATGCTTCTTTCTTTCTCATCATCGCGTGAAGGTGAAACCCCGGCCCATACGTTGTTTTCTCAGCCTGCGTTCCCATATGTCTCATTGATTTTTAAAACAAGTCTCTTACAATTCCATCCCCTAAAAAAGATTACTAGCTTCAATTCTCTTACAATTCCTTCTCCTTCCCTCCCTCCCTCTTAAAAACACTACTTATGGATCTTCGGAAACTTCCTTTGTTTCTGGCAACAGTTTCGGTATTGTTCAGTGTTTCCAGGGCTTGCTCTAATGGAGAATGCAAGGTCTCTCTATCTTTCTATTGTTTTTTTTTTAATTTTCTGTATTGGGTATTTTATTTTTAAGCCTCAATTATAATGAATTTCCGTAAATTAATTAAAATAATAGGAACTGGACAAATGCACATCGGACTCGGATTGCGGAACAGGGCTGTATTGCTTCTCTTGTATCAATGAAGCATTTTCAGGCCCTATATGTGTGAGATCCGACATCACTGATCAATTCAAGCTCGTCGTAAGTCTCACTTCGCATTTCTATGAATTTACTTGAAAAGTGGATTGATTTTTTAATTTTTAGGTATTTTAATTTAACGTTAAAAATTTCATTTGAGTTTGATTTTTTAATTTTTTTGATTTTTATGAGAGAAGAAATTAAAATGATTATAATTTACATATGACAGTTTGTTTTATTAATTTTTTAACATATTTTATCTTTTTGTAATTATTTTAACTAAAAAAGAATGAAGGGTATATATATATATATATATATATGTATGTGAAGCATAATAGTTGTTAAGAGAATCATTGACATAATCATCCCCATTAGTATGCAATAAAATATTACATTAGATTTTAAAAATAATATGACTTATTTAATTTTTCAATAAAAATAATTATGGTACATGAATTATTCATCACATAAGTGGTGAGGTGGGGCAAGTTAACCGAGTGGTTTGGACTGGCGTGAAAGAGTTGTCCATATATATATATATAGAAGGGTCTGGCTTTGGTTCAGTCCGCCATCGGACTGGACTGTGCTGTTGGACTTGTGGGGGCCCACCACGGGTCTCATTTTGAAAATCTGAACCGTTTGATATGTAGAACTCTTCGAGTACTATATACTTGTGAAACATCACGTTGATCGGATATCGATAGCTATGTGATCAAATCAGTTTTTTGTCAACCGTTAATTTATTTACCGTCCATTTTTTTTTATACAAAACTGATTTGATCACATAGCTATCGATATCCGATCAACGTGATTTTTTACAAACATATAGTACTCTAAGAGTTCTACACATTCAACGGTTCAGATTTTCAAAACGGAACCCGTGATGGCCCCCACGGGTCCAACAGCACGGTCCAGTCCGATGGTGGACTGGACCAAAGCCAGACCCTATATAAAAATGTTTGAGATTTTTTTTTTTTTTGAAATTCTATAATTCTTTTGAATTTTAATTATTAATATATGTGTAAGACCTATTCATGTATCTATAAAGTTCACACTATTAATGATTGAGATAAAAAAAAAAATTATAAAATTAAAAAAAAAAAAAAGTCTTAGTCATTGTTGATACATATATTAGATATTTTCGTAAACAACCGTCGTGGGCCATCCCATTCTGTTTGCTTTTCGGTTCCTTTTAAAAAGAAATTTCGTTAAATTTATCATCTTGACTTTGTTTCCAAAATCTGATGGTCGATAATAATAATGACAAGTTCATGAATATGCATATATATATATATACATATAAATAATGAAAAAAAAAAGATTGGGACCTCCTTTTTTAAAAATCTTATAACTCTTTTTAGATTTCAATTATTGATACGTCTAGGATCTATATGTGTGTGATTTACACCATTAATAATTGAGATTTAAAAAGAGTTATAGAAATCTCAAAAAAAAAAAAATCACAATCATTGTTGATATATATATATTGGATCCATCTTCTGACTTGTGTAACACGTGTTACTACAGGTCTACGTAAGTGGTTGGGCTTTCTAGTTCATCAGGCTGAACTAAGCCTCTTCTAATATATATAGGTCTTCAAGGGTGAAATAAAACCAGCCCATATTCATTTGAGCATTTGTTTTGGGATTTTTTTTTTTTTTTTTAAACCATGTTTTGTTTTGGGAAGTGTTAGGAAACTAGAAAAAAGTAGTCTGTAAAGTGGCCAGAAATTAAAATAAACATGTGTTTTGGGCCACATTCATAATAAATCTAATTCGTACAATTAATTTGTTGCCCACTTTTTTCAATAGCATTGTTGATTTTTTTCTAACCTTTTTGCAAGTAATGATATACATAAATGGATTTTTCACCCAATTTTCTATCACGAGATACAACGGTAGTGAGGTCTACATTAAGAAAATCAAACAAAAAATCTGTTTATATATAGCAATTTTTGTTTTTCGGGCACATGATCAGTTATGCTAAGAATTTTGTTGTTCAATTTACTTGATAATCATGCTTGAATCTGATAATTCTATGAGCACTAATGCTTAGAACACAAAATTAAAATACAAATTAGGTCACAAAAAGTGCAATGGATCCTTCCATAATCGTGTTTAA
Organism: Camellia japonica; assembly: GCA_030407325.1. NCBI lineage: Eukaryota > Viridiplantae > Streptophyta > Magnoliopsida > Ericales > Theaceae > Camellia > Camellia japonica. The sequence goes on from JAPPVO010000002.1 coordinate 19,976,582, forward strand.
ACTTAGTCTTCCATTTCTTTTTTTGTGATCAATTTTTATATTTCTAACATTGCTGATCAAAAAATTCACACATTTTATTCAATTATTCATCTTTCGGGTAACAGAATAATTCACTGCCATTCAACAAGTATGCATTTTTGACAACACACAATGCATATGCCATAGAAGGAGAGCCATCTCACACAGGAGTTCCCAGAGTTACCATTACAAATCAAGAAGATAATATCACTCAACAGCTAAATGTAAGAGTACCACCCTCTCCAGTGCTTCTCCAACATTCTAAATAAAAACTCATTTTGATATTTTTGGGGCATTGTTGATTTTGTAGAATGGGGTTCGAGGCTTAATGCTTGACACATATGATTTTGAAGGTGATGTTTGGTTGTGCCATTCTTTTGGAGGAAACTGCTACGATTATACTGCATTTGTAAGTAATTTTATTTTTTTTGGTCTTTATCCCTAGCACAACAATAAGTTGTTCTATTACGATTTGGGCATCGTGAGTTTGATACATGAAACTATCTCTCTACATGGAAGGTCAGACTGTGTACATTTGACTCTTCTCGAGCCTTGTGTTGGGCTTTTTTCTTTTATTTTTTTAATGTTCTATTGGTTCTATACTATTTTCTTCAAATGTGCAAAATTTCATTGTAATTAAATTAATTTGCAATTTTAGGAACCAGCAATAGACACATTGAGGGAAATTGAGGCATTCTTATCTGCAAATCCATCAGAAATTGTGACAATAATCCTAGAGGATTATGTTCATGCCCCGAATGGATTGACAAAGGTCTTCACTGATGCTGGTTTGATGAAATATTGGTTCCCAGTGACAAGCATGCCACAAAATGGTCAAGACTGGCCTCTGGTCAGTGACATGGTTGCCAAAAACCAAAGGTTTATTGTGTTCACTTCAATTAAATCTAAGGAGCAGAGTGAAGGAATTGCTTATCAATGGAACTACATGGTTGAAAATCAATGTAAGAATCATATATAAACTCTCTCTCTCTCTCTCTCTCTCTCTCTCTCTCTCTCTCTCTCTCTCTCTCTCATTATTTTCCTATCAATGGGAATTATTTTTGGTAGATGGGGATGGAGGAATGAAAGCAGGAAGTTGCCCAAACAGAGCAGAATCAGCACCAATGGATGACAAGACAAAATCACTGGTGTTGGTAAATTACTTCAAATCTGTACCCATCAAGGTATCAGCATGTATACAGAACTCCGCGGACCTCACTAACATGCTTCCAACTTGTTATGCTGCTTCTGGCAATCGATGGGCTAACTTTGTCGCTGTTGATTTTTACAAGGTTTCTATAAATTATTCTTTTTTTTTTTTTTTTTGAATTCACTCCCATGTATGTTTGAAATGCAGGAAAACCATTCTTAACAATATTGATCTTTCTATTTGTTTTTTGATTATGGTTATTAATGCAGAGAAGTGAGGGAGGAGGATCATTTCAAGCGGTGGACACTCTTAATGGGAAGCTGATGTGTGGCTGTAATGACGTACATGCTTGTGTGGTAAGTTCGGTGCAAATTTATTAAATCAAAAAAAGAAAATATATTTATTTTTTTTTGCACGGTATGCATTTGTAGGGGTAGTCTTTTTTTTTTTTTTTTTTTGGTAATCAAGTGTCCAAACCAGCTTACCTGTATTAATGGGATGTTCGGTATGCATTAGTAGGGGTAGTGGGGATGCACCAATAAATCCCAAATTAATAACTTATACACTGTTTAGTTCTAAAAGTTTTTTTATAGACTGAAAGGTCCCATTACAATGTTAATAACATCAGATATAATGTTAATAACATCAGAGTAATGTTACAAATATTAGATTTCAAACATCTAATGTTCATCAAATTTCAATAATGTTTGAAATTATAAGATGACAAACATCTAATGTTCATCAGATTTCAATAAATTTTAAAATTATAGAATGAAACATCAGATCATTTACATCATTTACATCATGCTGATGTAAAAATGGGACTAAATGGAGCATAAGAAAATTTTTAGGACTAAATGGTTCAACTTTTCAAAAACTAGGACTCATGGGTAAATTTTCCTTTTTTTTTTTATTAGTAGGAGAATGGTAAAGTGATGGTGCTATGGTGGTGCTACACAACCAAATGCCCTAGTTGTTTCTTATTGGGCCCAATAATGATATAAAAATTATTGTGAAACAAAGGACAGGTATAAATTCAATAATTATAAAAAATAAAAAATAAAAAAAGAAAATATAATACATAAACTTTTGATTTTGTTATCTATAGACATAATTATAATGAGTTTCATGTGTATTTATTAATGTCAATCTATTGTTTTCTATCTAAAAATTAAAAAATTCTAAAAAACCTTATTTATGTATAACATTATTCATAGAAAAAAAATATTTTTGTTACTGTCAAAAGGGGTAAAGTTGAACGAAATCACATTTTGACACACAAATAATAATAATAATAATAATAATAATAATAGATAAAAAGACAAAAAAGATATCATCAGCTTATTTGGTTCTAGTTTTCAAAAAATAATTTTTAGAAAATTCTATTTTTTTATTTTCTGTATTTTAATGTTTTCAATGAATTTTTTTAATATTTTAAGAATTTTTTTTTAAATTTTTTTTTTGACACACCTTAGATAAATACACTTAAAAAATATAATATTTGTCAAAAAAAATCTTTAAAAAATACACTAAATACCAAAAAATATTTAAAAAAATACAAAAATTCAATATATTTTTTATATTTTTGTGTATTTATTAATTTTTAAAATATTTTTTCACCAATATTTTACTATTTAGATACATCTAAGAAAGGTGCATCTAAAATTTTTTTTAAAATGTTTAAAATTTTAAAAATATTTACTAAAAAAATATAAAAAACAAAATACTCAATTTTTAAAAAATTGAATTAAAAAAACTGAAACTAAAACACAGAGTATAATTTTTCAGGCGAGTTCAGTTCAGTCCATATTGGAATCTCAAGTGGACTGGGTCGGAAAAATTTAGGGCTCAATCAAGCCCAATAAAGTTCGCGAACTTTCTCAAGCCTACCTAGAACTCCTAATCTCTTAAGCCTGTGAAAAGCGGCCGTGAGATGAAACTTTGGTAGACACTAGTACTGAGCATTGAGTTGAAATAAATAAATAAATAAAAATTGGTTGATTTTATAGCAATTGGTAGTTGAAATGGCCATTGCAATCGAGGGGTGTAATTTGGGCAAATTTAATCAGAGCAACCGAATTCAGTCTAAAGTTTTTTAGGGTTTGAACAAGATATTTTTAAATTTGGTATAGGCTTAGATAAAAATTTAAAAACTCGAATTAAATTTGGACGGGTTTGGGCAAAGATGTCAAACAACCCAAGTAACCCAAAACTCAAATTATATATATATATATATGGGTAAATTACACTAACAGTCCCTATAGTTTGAGATTTGTGTCATTTTGGTTCCTGACTTTTCAATTGTGACACATTTGATATTGAATTTTGAATCTTGTTCCAAATAAGGACAATTGAAGATACCAATGTTTAATTTCAAGGGTAAAATTGTCAATTTAATAAAATATAAACTAATTTGACAAAAATAAATGTCAAAAATATATTTTTAATTTTTTAAAAATTATTTTTATCCACCAATGATAAAATTATGTAAAATTGATAAATATTAATAAAAATTACATGATTAATTTTTAAAAATTAATTTTACATGATCATCGTCCAAACACATAATAAAAATTAATTTGGTAAAAAAAATAAATAAATGTCTAAATGATTTATTAAATTTACATAATTTTATTTTTAGTGGGTAGAAATAATTTTTAAAAATTTAAAAATATTTGTTTGACATTTATTTTTCTCAAATTAGTTTATATTTTATCAAATTGACAATTTTACCCTTGAAAAATCTAATGATATCTTCAATTGTTCTTATTTGAAACAAGATTCAAAATTCAGGGTCAAATGTGTCACAATTGAAAAGTTAGGGATCAAAGTGACACAAGCCCCAAACTATGGGGACTATTAGGGCATGTTTGATTAGGTGGATTAGAGCATGGGATTGAGATTATTAATCCGTGGGCCCAATTATCCTATGTTTGTTTTAACATTTTGGTTTAGAATTATTAATCCAATGGATATTAATCCAATTGGATAGTGAATACCACACTAATTTAATAGGATTATTAATACTTCACTATTAGTTTTGTGAATCAAACATGACCTTAGTGTAATTTGCCCTAGATATATATATAGATATATAAAAATATTAAATATACACATAAATTATTAACCATTACATGATATTAAAGTAATTTAGATTATTAAATCATAATGAATATATATTATATATACAAATAACATAAAATCTTTTTTTTATTTTTTATTTTCACTCTTAAATTGTAAAGATTACTATAATGGCATATCTCTTACATTATATAAATTATTTGTTTTGATGGTATTAATATAATAAAAAAAAATGTGAATAGAGTCAAATTTTAATAATTTAATAATGCAATAGCAAAAATATATATATATATATATATCATTTACGATTCGGGCAGCTCGGACAATTCGAGTTTAACTCGGGTCGGGCTTGGATAAGCAACCTTGGATTACAATTCAAGCCTGGGCGGGTCTGTGCAAGTCTGGGCACAACTTGGATTGGGCTTGGATAACCTCTCAACCCGACTGAATCGGCTCGAGTTGCACTCCTATTGCAATCTGAGTCCTCACTTTAGATTTTGGTTATTTGAAAGGAGAAATTTATGATAATTTTTTGATTTTTTGCAGCCTGGATCTACATCGAATTCCTGCACTGCCCCAGCTCCTACATAATGGCAGAGTGAGAGAGAGACAGAGAATTCAATGGCGTAGTATATTCAAAATCTTATTGAATTCAAAACAACTATAAGTTTAGCATGCTTCCTATAATACAATACAATACAATACATAGGAGTTTCAAATATGTATGAATCCCGATGCAACGGTATAAAAAGAAAATGAAAAGCTTATATTTTTTGGTGGGAAATGAAGAATACAAGGATTTGTTCAACTGAGAGCTTCAGGGGAGCAAGATAACATTTTAAAAAATTTAATGGTGCAATTGTTTAAGTTAAAAAGACGAATTAGTCTTCTCTCCTTATCTATCCATTTAAGGGTACTCTCGGCGGGTTTGAAATATGACCCATGGATACCCTTGTGGATCCTACTTATAATATGCTCAACATCACTATAATAGGGCAATCCTCAATGGACATTTTTTTTACCCCAAAAATAAATAAATAAAACAACTCGATTTTTAAGAGATATTTTTATCTAGTGATTTTCCTCCTAAGCACATAATTAACTTGGTTCAAAAAAATTTATTATAGGCTCATTGCCTTTTAACTCATTTTAGGGCATCATTTAGTTTTATCACTTCACTATGTTTGGGAATTTAAGAGAGAAAAGAAAAAAAAAATGATTGTGATTTCTCTCCTTCTTGTTTGGATAAGTAAGAAATAAAAGAAAAGAAAAGATTATGATTTCTCTCCTTCTTGTTTGGTTAGATTTTATAAGAGAAAAGAAAAAATATTATTTTATGTTATATTACCAAAATGAACTTTTTATATTTTTAATCATTTTATTTCTTTTATTTTTACAGGGACAAAATTAGTATTATGAAAATATTGGTTTCTTTTCTCTCTCAATCTCTCCACTTTTGGAAAGATTGAAAATGAGGGTTATAAGAGAAATAAGTTTCTCTCCGTTTTTTTCCCATTTCTCCTCATTTCTCTCTATTTAAGTTATCCAAACAAGTAAGAGAAATACGTATCTCTCCATTTCTTTTCTTTTCTCTCCAAATCACTCAATCCAAACATATTATTGTTAAAGATTTAATAAACAAGCATGTATATATGTTTAGCCCATCTGGAGTCCAATACAAGTTCCTTTTGCTTTTTAAACGGTACCGTGATTATGCTAAGATGCTACATTTAATAATTAATGATAATATTCTAAGATGGGAACCAGGTACCCAACAACATATGTTTCAAGATAACAACATTAACACTACTAGTTCTGTATTTAATAAAATAAGATAATAATGCTCAGATGGCACTTCGTTTCTGCTAAAGTATATTAATGTGTTTCCATGCTGCTTTGTGAGAACAATGGGCTACAACTGAAGTGTTCTTCAAAGTGCCACAATTAAAAATGGCCAAAAAAAAACCTAATTGTTCCTTCACTCCCATATAACAAAAAATGATGATCCTCGACTGCGTCATTTTTATACGTCATTCTTTACTCTCTTTTTTCATTTTATTTTATTTTATTTTATTTTTTTGAACGATAAATCATTTTTTATTACTTGACATGACACGACACAATTTACAATAAATTGTAAGTGTTGATGATCTTTTAAGAAGATGTAACATTATTGCTCGTATAATGGTGGTGATGGACGCCCAACAACATGATGATCCTGACACACAAGCCCTGATTAGTAGGGCAAGAGTCTGAGCTTTGTCCTCATCAATCCAATAATGGAGTTGTGCTCTCAGTTCTCATATCATTATCCATACATGGATAAGTATAACTTTCTCAAAATTTAGGGCCATATCTGTTAATTTCTCAAAATTTAGGGGTGTTATATTGTGAAACAGTGTAATTTCTCAAGTTTTTGGACGCCACATCCTCCCTTGATCTCTACATATTCTACCTTTTGGTTTTACTTTTTCTCATAAATAGGTTGGTTTATCGTTTCATTAATCACGTGATTATGAAAAGCTTTGTCAAACAAAGGTTAATTAGGACTCAATATAATTAAATTATTCATGAAATGCAAGTGGATTTCACCTTTGCAATTGCAAGGACAAGTAGCCAAGTTTGGGTACTCCCAGATAATTCAAAAAGTCAAAAAGTTACTCAAAAAGTTAAAAAGTTAACACTATTTATCAAAAGTCAACAATTACGGCTGCACAACTCCCAATTCAAATTTTCTTCTAAAAACCAATTTTCACAATTTTTTATTACACATTTTTCCATAAAAAGTCAAAAAATTAACCCAAACATCCATATTTTCAACCTCACTTTTTTTGTCCAAAAAGACAAAAAGTGCACTTATTTAGTCTTTCCAAACTTGGAATGTATTATAATATTGTCACAGCTAGCAATAGCAAAAATAATCTCTTTAATAACTGATTTAGCCAGATGGTATAATAACTCTCCTTAGATTCTCCACACCTTGTTTAGAGAAAGTAATCACATTCATTCCTACAAATTCAACGTCGGCAAATACATAATCTATCCACATTATTATACCTATAATTTCAACGTCAGCAAATACATAATATATCTCCTCCATGTTGAATATTATCAATCCATAAAGTTGCAAAATGCTAAAAAAATAAAAATATTGAGATACAAGGGATGGAGACACTCAAAAAGTAGTGAGCAAAAGTACAAAACAAAATTATAAACATCATAAGTTTGTATTGCTCACAAGTATATGAACGTCTGTATTTCATTCAATAAAAATTTTGAGGGAAAATAATAATAAAACTGTACGCGTCATAATTTCTGAGTTTGCGCGTCAAGTACATTATAAAAATAAATAAATAAATAAAAAACAATGCTAGTCAAAAACTTTTAAATTAAATTCAGTCAATTAAACACTGATTTCAGCAATTTTGAGGAGACTCAAAGATCTACTTATGTATATAATACTGTAAATAAGTGTTCTGCAGGTTATATTAGCCACTTTTTATCTATGTGTGGAGCATGTGAGTAGTTAGGTTAGGAGGTATCTAACACATGATAGCAATAATCTTAGGATAATAATAAAAAAATCATAATTCAATTTCATATACTATATAGTCCTAAAAAAATGTATTATAAGATGATATCAAATCAAGATGATTAACCTAATATTGATTGGGTTAGTAACATGCTTCGATGTCGCACTTTGCAAGAATAATGGGCTCCATGCTATTGGTGGATGCTTGCAACATTAAAAAAAGTATAAGAGGCAGGGAGATAGAAAGAGAGAGAGAGAGAGTCAATTAATTATTGTTTGTCATTCCTAATTCCTTACTTAAATTTATTAGAGACTTTGTTTACATACAATTACTAATTAAATTATTTTTTTTTGTGTTTGTTGACCACCGTGGTAATGGACTCGTGTCTCGGTGCAAAACTAGATCTATTAAGAATATTTTGTTGAGTAAAAGTTAAGTGTATTTTCAATTGTTCATCTTTTGTTTTATCAAATTTAAATTTGATAAAAAAAATATATAAAATTGATACTCTAATGTTATCATTAAATCAGTATCAAATTAAGAATATCTCAAATTTTTCATCAAATTAAAGATGCTAGAACCTTTTACCAAATTACTCTACATAGCCGTTAGTTTATAGGTGGCTGATGAATTATAAATGAGCACTTGACGACTGGCATGTTGTCTCCCAGTCAACCATCTCCTTACAAAATTTATTTCAGAATTTAAAAAAATTGCACTAGTTGGTCAACCATCCAGACATTCTCTTGGTTGTCCTCTCGGTCGACCAGTAGTTTGATCAAATCCTAAATTACTCTGTTGAAACGCATGATATCAGATAAAACTTTTATTCAAGTTTAATGGGAAAAAAAAACGTAAATATTGAAGATGCTCAATATATTTGATGTTTGATGTTACCTTTATGTAATATTTTTTACTTGGTACAACTTCATGTGCCTAAAACTCAGTTAAATGCATCAATGTTGCTTGACGAAGCATGTATTATTTTATTTTATTTTTTTGGCTAATGATGATGATAACATGGTGTATAATATATATGTACTTATAACTCACATAATAATTAAGTGTTCTAAAAAATATATAAAAAAAAACTCACATAATAATTAATTCTTTTATTAATAATTTATTAATCATACAGATTAAAAAAATAATATTTTAATATTTTTTATATAGAAATATATATTTTGCCTTTATTTATTTTCATATCTGCAGGCTATCTATATTAGTTTTGGTTGTTTTAATTTTATTAAAAGGAGAAGCGATGTTGTAACAACCCGACCCATGATTAGCGCTAATTCATGTTTAAGTATGCCTAACAAGTAATTAAGGAGAAATCCTGAGTTAATTACATATGCATTGCATTATTTTGTATTTATATCTGCTTAACGTAGAAAGATCTGTTCATGTTTTAGCTTCGGATTGTGAATTGAAGGCCTTATCGGCAACCGATTCAGAAATTGACTCGGTTTATGTGTTAATTGGAATTTTTAAAATTTTATGGTGAGTTTAATTGAAATTCGGTTCGGAACGATTAAATTAAAATAATTTAAGATCTACTTGATCAATAAAGAATTACATCTTTGCCCAAGACTATATAAGGCAAATTGTTGAGTCAAAACTAGGAAAATACATTTTCAATCCCTCATCTTGTGACTCAAACAAGCAAAAACGTGGGGGAGAGAGAGAGAGAGAGAGAGAAGGAAAATTGAGATCAAAGTTGGGATAGGAGAGAATTGCTAGGAGATTTTGCTTAAGTGGAGCTCAATTGTGTAGCCTAGGTAAGAGCTTAACCCTACAACCTTGAAATTGAGTCATTTAGTACATGAATATAAATGAAATAGGTGAATTCACATGGAGTTGAGCTAGAATTTAAGAAAGCAAAGTCATTCCATGCATGCATGTCCATATCATGAAGTTTTGAAATTGTTTTCATGAAAATTCTCACATGTATGTTCATATTTTGGTTATAATCTAAGAATTCACCATGTTTTGTGTTGGATATTTCATTTGATCATGTTTTTGGAAACTATGAACTCAAGTTATACATGCATGTCATATTTATAGCATGTTCTTAGATTCCAAGTTGAATTTTGCATAATTGGCAAGCTATTGGACCATGATTTTTTGAAATGATCTTTAATTCATGATGTTTTATGAGTTCCTAAGTGTTTTCTCAAGTTTTAGCCCAGAAAAATCAAGTTTTGATGCTTGAAAGTTGAATTTTGAGCTAGTAGAACAAATCTGGAAATTCCGGAATTTGCATCTACGCTCGAGTGTAGGAGTTCACGCTCGATGAACCACTCTGAGTGCGTGTACTTCCGCTCGAGCGACCTGAAGCCCACTTGAGCGTGAATTGCATGTTCCCAGAAGTTCATACATTTTGCAGCACGCCGAGCGATAGAAGTCACGCTCGAGCGAGGATCTAAGTCTCACGCTCGAGCAGGGATCGAGCGTCCGTCAAGCGTGAAAAACAAGCAACCAGTATTTTTTCAAAGTTTTCAGATCACTCAAGTGAGAGAAGTTATGCTCGAGCGAACCCTTGTATTTTGCATGTCCGCTTGAGCGACGAAAACCACGCTCGAACGTAGACCCTGTTTTCAGCAAGTTTTGAAAAATAATTTCAAGTGCATTTTTACATCCTCATTCCATCCTAGGCATTCCTAGGCCATGATTAAGACATCATGTTAGGTTTTTATTCTTGGCAATCCCGTTTGACAAAACTCTTTTGAGTTGTAATTTTATTCGCATTTTTATTTCAGTGAGGCTATGAGTTTATTAGATGCAAATCCAACCCGAATCGAGCTTTGCGGAGAAGTTTGTGATGTTAATGCTTTCAAGATTGCCACTTCGCTGATTATTACGGGGGTCGAGCTGCCCGGTCAGCTCGCGGCCGAAGCAAAATTCAAAATTGCATTCAAAATTGCATATCAGCCGTTGCTCGCTCGAGCCAAGGAGTGCTCGCTCGAGCTAAGACTTTCTCGCTCGAGCCAAGGAATGCTCGCTCGAGCCAAGGATTGCGTCCATACAAAAACCTGAAGAAGTGTATTCCTCGCTCGAGCCAAGGATCCGTCGCTCGAGCCAAGGCACTAGTAGAAATCATGAAAATTACTCTCCTCGCTCGAGCCAGGAAAGCTTCGCTCGAGCGAGCCTCAGAATCTGGATTTCTCAAGGAGTTTGTTTTCTTCCCAATCTTGGATTACTTTTGGTTCTCTATAAATACTTGGTTTTCTCCCAAAACTAAGTAATTGATTGAAGTCCTCCAGATCTTCTTTTGGTTCTTAAAGGTTTATATCTGGGGATATTTTGTTATTTTTTCTTTGATGTTTTATTGAGTATTCAACTCATGGTTTAAAGAGAGTACATCAAAGGTTTGTTTGTGATACACAAAAGAGAGTTGTTCTTCAGTTGTGAATTCTGAAGAATTCGAGCCTGAAGCTTTAGAGGGAATCCGGAGTGGCTCATCAGAAAGACAATTCCGTGCTGAAGATGGGGTTGGAAGAGGCACATAGAGGTTGGTTCAATTAGGCGTTGTGAATTCGCTAGATAATTGAGAGTGATACCTGTGTAATTCCTTTATATCTTCTTAGTGGATTGTTCTTGTGGCTGTTGCTCGTGGTTTTTTGATCACAATTGGAAGGTGTCCAATTGTGGTTTTTCCACGTAAAATCTTTGTGTCTCTTTCTCTTGATTGTTTGATTGGGATTGTTATATTCTGCTTAAAATTGATACATAATCACAAATCAACATCTAGGAGGTTTCTAGATTTTTCACATCATAATGAGGATAATGAGGTAGAAACATACCAAAACAAGAAAGCACTAAGCTATCATTTTCAGGTGTGTAATTCAGTATACGTTCGTTCTGTAACTATGTAGGTCACGCACCTCAAGGAAGTTGAATTGTCCACTTGCAGCAGTTGTTATCTGTGGGTAATAACTTAGTAAAGCTATGTTCAACTATATGTATTTTCTGTATACGAAATAAGATCTGTTGAAAGAAATGCCATGCTTTATACTATGAATGATTGTCCAACAACAACAAACATTGATGATATTATGTCATGATTCAAGTATGTTACAAGTGATGTTATACTATGATTCAAGTATGCTACAAGTTTCCGGTATCGGAGGTTCCTTATGGAACTGACAAGTTATCTATACTCGGCTGGAGGTTCCTAAGTGGAACTGACAAGTTTACAAGTTCCCAGTCCAGAGGTTCCTTTATGGGACTGACATGTTTTCCTTACTCAGCCAGAGGTTCTTCTATAGAACTGACAAGTATGATTTAAGCCACTTTGTATGAGATCTATTAGCACTTATGGATGTAATACGTAAGATTAAGCAAGAACTCTGATTTTTGTATACATGCTCAGAACGAGAATACGAATGTGAATTTTAGTTTCAGCTACAGTTATGGGACATCATTCATTTACCCCTTTACTTTGTTATTATTCACTAGGCCTTCGCTCACTAGTTATTTATTATGTATGTAGGTGAGCAGGCTCGTGAGCAGGCTTAAGATGATACCTGGGGTATTTTTGTGTTGGTCAGCCACCTTTTGCGTCTCACGAGAAGGTTCCAGATCAAGTCATGTTTTGTGGCTGTGTCAATATGGATGTATAAGACTGTTTTTTTTGTTTTATGAACAAGTTCCCCTTTTGTATATACTTGATAGTGACGTGTAAATACTGTACCTATGATGTCACTCGTATGTTTATGAAGTTTAAGATTTTCAGTTCCATGTAGGTCTGCACAGCTCGATGGACTATGTATATTTCTTTATATAATTACTTCCGCAGCCCCTAATCTTAAGTCAAGTCTTAAGAGGCCTTTGGTAATCTAAGGATTACTAGCCGGTTACGACACTAAACCTATAGGGGCGGGTTTGGGTAGTAACAAATGTAATTATAGCTTCGTTTGGCATTGGCTATGGTAGCCAACTTTTTTGTGTTGAAACTTTTTTAGCCTCATTTGGTTTTTGTTTTTAGGTTTTTGTTTTTATTTTTTTGAGAGAAAAAGTATAATGATTATGATTATAATTTGGATGTGACATTTTATCATATTAGCTTATATAGTCTATTTTATCCTTTTGTGTTTTTTTAATTCCAAAATATTTACCAAATGAGGACTATGTCAGATTATTATATTTTTTCTAAACTACAGGGAGGATAAGTTTAACACCCTCTTGTTGTTTTTGTTTTTGTTTTTTTTTTTTCTGAATGATTTTTTTGCAAATAGTTATACTTTATTTTTTTGCTATTGAGGAACCTTTTTAAGACCAGTCCCAACATAGTGACCTTAGGATATATGCAATCACTTACCAACTACCTGTATCAGATAACACGGTATCAAAAACGATTGTCCAGAATATTCAAATTTATGGTTCATGGTTCGTCCCAAGAATCCCTAGAAATTAATACACTCTCGTGACATTTTGGCAAACTTCCAGAAGCTGTAGAAATGAAAACAATAATTACTAGATTGACCATTAATTATTGTGAATGTGTCTTTCCTCAATAACAGTCAACAGAAAATATAATGAGCTTGAATGCTCAATAATGTTGTGAACAGAACAGCAGGCTAACAAATCCATGAACCAAATTCAAGTGTTGAAAACCAGTCTCTAAAAATTACTACAACAAGGGATGTATTCTTGTAGATAACTTAATTATCTGAATCTCTCAATTCTGACATCTGAGTTGTTTCAAAATTTTACTTCTCTATGCTACATAAAAACACTTCTTTTTTTTTTTTTCTTTCTATATCTTGGTCCCCACTTTTTTCCTAAATCTGGGTGCCATACAATTTCCCTGGTAGAGTTCAAGTAATAAGACAAATGCACGCTTCGTGGCACTTATGCACATACTGTTATTTCATTTTCAGTGATGAAGAAAAGGATAAAAAAAAAATTAAAAATTGAAATGCCAAAAATCTTTTTTTGTCGACATTGCTGAATGCTCATTTCACCAGATAAAGAAATATCAGTAGGGAAATGCATGCAACATAGAATGCATCAATACCAGTTGTTGTAAGGATAGAATTTGATGAAAGTTTTTTTTTTTTTTTAATTTATTATTTTTTTTATTATGTTTTTGTGTTATAGTACTGATATCCATATGTAAGGTTAGAGTCAGTTGGAGTCGGGTAATAGTCAATTTGTCCATTATAGCACAACAAGGACAATTTTGATTGATATTCCCCCACGAGGGAGTAACATGCAATTGGGATTGTTTCTTTCCATTGTTGTTTGTGACATGAGACCAACCAAACACAAGCCCCACCCACCATTGCTAAGTATATATCATCCCTATTGTGGCCAAGCATGCACCGGAATCACATGGTTCCGCCACCCCTTTTTGACATTTGATAACCTCTTGCAGTTATGCTACAAACATTGAAACCAAATACAAAAAAGAAACACTTAACACATGGAGTTCATTTTTTTTTAAAAAAATTATTGTATATCCATGTATATTCTGTAAGTGCTTGATTATGTGATTGATTTTAATGTTTTTAAACTTATTAAACCAAATGTAGGGCCGAAGGGAAGGGAGAGGGGAAAAAACTAGATGAACACAAAGGAGATCATGAAGGGAAGAAACAACAACAAAAACAAGAAGCACCAAAGCATGAAAACAAAGAGAAATGGGGACCTTTAACACATGGGGGTGGGAGGGGTGGGGTAGTACTAGCTTGTAAAGTGGAGCCAACTAAAACCTAAGATTCTTTTGCAATATGTTGGTTGGAAGCGCACACTTTGGGCAAGCTGTACCTTCTATTTGATAATTTCAAACTTAAACTTATGTCAATCTTTGTTGTCTTCCATTTTTTTTTTTTTTCATTTTTAATTTTTTTTTACTCATTTGGATTACACAAGGACCATTTGTTATAGTTTTTGAAGGGTGATTATAACTTATTTTGATTTGGAAGTCTGTATCAGATTATTTGATACAACTTCTACTTATAGCTTATTAGATAGAAATAGTTTAAATAAGCTGAAAAAACTAATTATTTAAAACTAGAGTATAGATATTTTTAATTATCAACTTTTAACTTAAAAAAATTTCACCAAACATGATTATAATGGTGGTATTAATTTAATATCAATAATGTGTGTATTTTTTTTAATGTATGTCAGTATAGGTTCTTTGGTAGACGTGATTGAACAAGAAAAAATGGTGTTAAAATATGACTTGATTCATGCATTGTAAATTTTGATCAATGACTGCTTTCTGCAAACTGAAAAAATAAATAATGATAATTGCTATGACATCATGTGTTGCCATTACTTAATGAGATTTTTTAGTCACAAAAGATTGGTAAAAGTCAATTCTGACACTAAAAAGACCATAAATATATTTTGAAGAAAATGGTGTTTGTCATAAAATAATTTTTGCTTGTTTCTTCACCTTGTACATGAATCCGCACAGGAAATGTTATGTACACAGGCAAGACTGACTACATTTTAATAAAATATATTAGGAGATCTACATAGGATGTGAAAAGATGTTGTATACCCACTTCTTTTTCTTTTTTTTTCTTTTCGCAACAATAATGTATTTATAAACTAGTTATCAAAATGTCAAGCCAATTCGGACCCAATAATCTACCAAAATAAAAACCCGACAGTCCAAAAGCCATGAAACCCAATCAAATATAGTTGTTGGGCTCATGACGGGTAACCCGTACCAACTCCCTAATTTGTGTTTTTTTTTTGTTTTTTTAACAAAATTTTATTTAGGATAAATTACACTTTGTACCAAATTTCATTTTGACCCCTACACTTCTGGTCAAATCCCATTTTAGTCTCAGCACATGAAATTGTAACAATTAACCCCCTGTACTCTTGGCCAAATCTCATTTTGATTCCTATACAAGTGTCAATGTCTCATTTCTGTTACTCAACTGTTTAAATCTTTAATAAAATCTAATCATATAATAAAATGTAATTACGATATGAGGATGAGAAAAGAAAATCATTTACATTTTTCACCAATACACACTTTATCCCAAAATTTACATCAAAATATGACTATATTAGGCTAAAACAAAATGCGGATTGTGAACAATTAAGATTTAAAAATATGAATGATTTTCCTCTCTTATCCTCGTTTTGTAGTGACATTTTTGTCACATGATTGGATTTTGTTAAAGATTTAAAAATGAAGTTACAGAAGAAGGATATTGACACTTATGTAAGGACCAAAGTGGGATTTGAGTAAAATTGTAGGGGTTGACTGTCACAATTTCACGTGTAAAAACCAAAATAGAATTTATCAGAAATGCATGGAATTGACTGTCATGATTTCATGTATAAGGATCAAAATAAGATTTGATACAAAATATAAAGATACAAAGAATAATTTATCCTTTTATTTATTATATAGTTATGTCTTAATATAGTTGGTTATGATAATGTCGTGTGTAGGTAATGTTAAACATAATTATAGAGTACATAACATGTCTTTGCTTTTCACATTATAGTAAAAAAAATTTAATGAATAACAAATTTGTACAATATTAGTTGGTCTAAACCAAACTCAACTTAAATTTCTCAAGTTGAGTTGGTTTGATTTAATTTGATTCCATTCTGAATCAAAAAATTCAAAAGGGCAGAAGATCAATTTGAATAAAGGAATAAGTACATTAACTAAACAAAGTTTTTTTTTTTTTTTTGGAAAGATAAAAACTAGTTACCAACTTTTAACTAAAATTAAATGATGATTTTGTAAGTAAATTTATC
This sequence comes from Camellia japonica, assembly GCA_030407325.1. Classification (NCBI taxonomy): domain Eukaryota; kingdom Viridiplantae; phylum Streptophyta; class Magnoliopsida; order Ericales; family Theaceae; genus Camellia; species Camellia japonica. The sequence goes on from JAPPVO010000002.1 coordinate 19,993,106, forward strand.
ACCCACTCATAAATATAGTTTTTTATGAAATAAAAATTTTGTTAAAAAATAAAAGTTAATTCTTCTTCCTTTTTTGCACACGTCTTTAATAAAAATAAATAAAAAAATAATTAAAATAATTAATTCTCAAAATAAATAACAAAATATATCTTATTACAAGACCATTTCTGAGACAGGAAAAAGTGTATGAAATAGTATTACAATGAGTGAAAGCAAAAAAGTTAAAAGAAGAAAGAATACAGTGGCCACTAGTATGGTTATGACAGTTGAGATGAGAGACAGGAATTGTGGTTGGGGGGATTGCGATTTTTACCAGAGCAGTGAAATGTGTAAAAATGAAAGAACACAGTTACTGCTACGGTTGGCCGTTGAGATAGGAAGGGTAGTGGGGTTTTGATTTTACCAGCAGTAAGTAAGTATTGTCTTTCTTGTTGTAAGAACTGACACTTTAGGTTTGCAGTGGATAGCTAGCTAGCTAGGTAGGTCCGACCATGACCATGACCATCAGATTCTATTTGCTACTCTGGATTTCCTCTGATCAATTTGACCCCATTTTTTAAATTTATTTTAGGAGAAATTACATGGACACCCGTGAAGTTTCTATTTAATATAAATTCACTTTTTATGTTTAAAAAATTATATTTATCTCCTACCATATTAAAATGACGTATTTATTTCTTAATATTTATATATATAAAATAATATTAATATTTTATTTATGTCATTTTAAAGAAAATAACAATTATTTTTTTTAATTTAACTCACATAAAAAAAAAATTAAGTTTTTTTTATTTTTTTTTAATATTTTAAGTATTTTTTTAAAAAATTTTAAATACACCTAATCTAAATATACTTAGTTGCCGTTTGGTATTGACTTTTTTGAGTTGAGACTTTTTTAGCTTGGAACTAAAAAGTTCATTTTGTTTGATTTTTTTTTTGACTTTTGTGAAAGAAAAAGTAAAATGATTATGATTTAGATATAACATTTTGTCATATTGACTTATTTAGACAATTTGTCTTTTTGTGCTTTTTTAGCCCAACTAAAGTTAGCCAAACAAAAGTTTCGTTTGGAAACATACTGGGCTTGTTTGGCTTGTTTTTGGGAGAGTTGTTTTTGAAAAAAATTTGGGAGAGTTGTTTTAGAAAAATTTTTGATTTGTTTGGTTGTATATTTTGAGAGACAAATTTTTTTTGGGAGTTTGGGATGATTTGATATTTTGGGAGAATTGAGTAGATGTGTGTGAGAGAAAAAGTGATTGAGAAAGAGAGAGGAGAGAAAAAAAAGTGATTGATTGATGTGCAAGAGAGAGAAAGTGATTTTGGAAATTTTTTGAGAAAAAACTCAAACCAAACAAATTTTGGGAAATTTTTTTCTAAAACTCATTTCCCAAACTCAAACCAAACATACCCACTATTTTAGTAACTTTTTGACTATTTACGAAAATATGTACAGAAAGGTAGAAAGACAACTTATAGTGACTTTTTGACTTTTTAACTAAAATGTATAATTGACAAACGAGGGCTTAAGAAATATATATTTTGTGATTTTTTTTTTTCAAATTCACCAAACACAAAAAAAAATATATATATATATATATATAAATACAAAAATTCAGTAATATTGTAATAAATGTAAATGACGATATTTGGTAATACTATAATAAATGTGTGTGAATATAAGAGAAAGAAAAATAATGTTGGAAATAAAAATAAAAAATTCTATTCATATATAAAAATTTATACAAAAAATATAATAAAAATGTTGTGATAGTGATATTGTTGTAAATATAAATCATTTTTATGGTATGTTTTATTTTAAAGTGAAAGGTCACCATTAAGCTATATCATTGTATTTGAAATTTTATATAAAATTTATGTTTATATATTACGACTCAATAAGAATATGCTCAGGTAGAATTTAATGATAAAAAGTTGTAAAATGTAGTCATGATGATAAGAAGAAGAAATGGTAGGAAAAATGATAAAATAGTCATTTAGAAAATTTTAGAGTATGACATCAGCAATTTATGAGACAATTTGTAATGAAATTACAAACCACATGGAGGGGTACGTAGTTTTTCAAACATGATGGGAGAATTTGTATTAAACAGAAACCTCGGGGGTGTCAGTGTAATTTACCCTAGAAAATTGTGGACATAACACCAACAATCCATGAGGCAATATGTAATGAGATTACAAATCTCAAGGAGGGGAATGCAATTTTTAAAATGTCAGGACAGAAACCTCAGGGTTATCAGTGTAATTTACTCTAGAAAATTGTGGCCATGACATCAGCAATCTATGAGATAATTTGTAATGAAATTACAAATCTCAGTGAGGGGAATGCAATTTTTCAAACATGAGAAGATTTACATTAAATAGAAACCTCAGAAGGTATCAGTGTAATTTATCCTTTATTTTATTAATAAGTAAGTGATTATTAATAAATATGTAATGAATTACATTAATCATAATCCACAAACATAAGAAAAAAGTTTGGCCTATTTTGAAAAATAGGTTAAAAGTTGATTTTTTTAATTTTTAAATTTTTTTTAAAAAATATGCAAAAAAAAAAGTAAAGAAATAATATTACTTTAAAAAGTCAAAAAATTAAAAAGTTAACTTTTAACTGTATTGTCAAACGCCTCTTTTGGCAAAGATGAGCAACTTTTTGGCTTTTAATTTCTTTTGGTTATATCACTTCTCTATTTTTTTATATTTTAAAAAAAAAATTTAAAAAAAAATTCAAAAACTAAGGGGTTGTTTGAGATGTCCTAAATAAGTGCACTTTTTAACTTTTTTGGACTAAAAGTTTAGGGAGAAAATATGATTGTTTAAGATAACTTTTTGACTTTTTACGAAAAAAATATGTATTAAAAAATTATATAATTTAATGTATAGGAAAAGGAAGAAAAGAATAGAAAGTACACTGAGATAGAGTAATGGGCAGACTAGCATATAAGATATGCTTGCTTTCTTTTCGAACATTGAATTGGACGATGATGTTCGGCCCGTGGGGGCCCACCACGGGTCTCGTTTTGGTAATCGAAAACGTTCAATGTATAGAACTCGTCGAGGACTATATATTTGTAAAAAATCACGTTGATTAGATATCGATAACTATCTGATCAGATTATTTTTTTTTGTCAACCGTTAACAATAATACCATCTATTTGTTTTTATACAAAACTAATGTGATCATGTAGTTAACGATATCTGATCAACGTGATTTCTCTTAATCATATAGTATTCGACGAGTTCTACACATTGAACAGTTCAGATTATCAAAACGGGATCCGTGATGGCCCCTACAGACCGAACAACACCATCCTTAAGCTTGCCTCCGCCTGTGTAATTTGTTCTCACCAAAATCAGGTAAAGGCAACTCACGTCAGAATGAGTGGTACCTTTTTTGTGTAAAAATAATTTTTTTTATAATTTTTTTTTTGGTGAATGATTATAACTTTTTAACTTTTTTAGTAATTTTTTGACTTTTTATCTTTTTTTGAAGATACCAAACCAGGCCTGACTTTTAACCTAATTCCCAAAATAATCCAAAATAAACCTTTATAACAGTAAAAAAATATTAAGAGCCATAATTTGGGAAAATATTGTCAATCTTTATTGGCTTCATAAATAAGAGTGTAGAAAAATAGCCAATTAAACTAAGAGCTCGTTTGGCATAATTTTTTTAAAGTTTTTTGGCTATTTTTGCAAGGAAAAAGATAAAAAAAATTTAGTCTAATAAGACAAAATATCACATTCAACCCATAATCATTATATTTTTTGTCTCACAAAAGTCAAAAAAATCAAAAATTTCATCATAAACGAAACTTTTTAGCCTTAGACTAAAATAATTAAAAAGCCAAAAAGGCAACTCACATCCCAAACGAACCCTAAGCAAGTTGGTTCTGAATAATTAAGATCAATAGTATATAAAAATAAAAATAGTAGATTTAGTATGTGTTTGAGATAAACTAAAAAAGTATACTTTTTTTTAATTACATACACTTATTTAGGTCACATCAATCAACATCTATCAATATATTTTCTCTATTTTTCTAATCACTTTCTCTATTTTTTTACATATTTTTTTTTATAAAAGATTAAAAAATATATTTATTTAGAATATTTCAAATCCCCTCAAACTTTCCCTCTCTATTTCTTAAGAAAATGGGTCTTAACCAAATGAGATATTAAAGTAACTAGGAGTAGTTGGTCTGATTGGATTTTATGACTCACCCTACCAACGTGTGAAAAGATCTTTCCAAACCCAAAGCCTGATCTGATTTGCCCACGTTCAAGATTTAATTTTTGATTTGTAGATTTAATTTTAACTTAAAAGAAATTCAGTTGTGCTTTAATTGCCAAAATTCAAATACACACAAAAATAAATAAAAAATTGTCATTAATTGTTAAAATATCTTAAAACATATCACGAAATATAACAAAAAAAAGATAATTTAAATTATATATTTTAAAAATTTTAAAATTATACTTGGATTATTCAATTAAAATCCTAAACCACTTATTATAAATTGTTATTATAATTCAAATGCGGAGAGAGAAACAGAGTTGCACCAGACAGAAAGAAACCAAAGAAAAATGGGAGGTATGAAAATTTTAATTTAAAAAAAAAAATGCATAAGAAAAGCAAAGAAACAAAAGTCAATCAGTTCAATGAATAAAACGAGTGCACGTGGATTCGACGTACCACACGTGCATTCAATCATCACATGATATGGGCTACCCACCCACCTCTCTCTCTCTCTCTCTCTCTCTCTCTCTCTCTCTCTCTCTCAATAATATTAAAAAGTTATTATAGGATAAGACCTCACAGCTAAATAACAAACACACACAGACGTTATCTTATTGATATAATCTCCTTTTAAGAGTAGTGTTCTGTGTCATGTCCTGTTTGTTACAATAGTTTTTTGTTTTTTTTTCTTATTAGTGAATTTTTATATTAAATTTTGACCTTGCGAGTCTCTCAAAAGATAGTTCCTCCGTTTGGGAGGGTTAACTTTTTGATTTTTGATTTTTTTAGTCTAGGCTAAAAAGTTTGGTTTGAGAAGAACTTTTTGACTTTTTGACTTTTTTGATTTTTTTTTGTGAGAAAAGAGTATAATGATTATGGATTTGATGTAATGTTTTGTTTGTTGTGATTAAAATAATCTATTTTGTCTTTTGTGACTATTTTAACCACAAATCAACTTGCTAAATAACACCTAATGGACAACTAGGCAAGATGCTCTGAACCTTTGTTATATTTTTTGTATTGAGAGTTTATAAGGTAAAAATAATTTAAATAAATTTAAAATGTTAATTATTGAGATATTAGAAAATAAAATCTATTAAAATTTTAATTTATAAAAAACTTACACCAAACAACTTTGTATAATAGTATAATGGTATTGTTTGATTTCAGTTTTTTAAATTCAGTTTTTTAGAAATTAAATTTTTTATTTTTCTATTCTTTTTAATTTTTAGTGAATATTTTTAAAATTTTAAGTAATTTTTTTTACTTTTTTAGATGTACTTTACTTAGATATATCTAAATAGTAAAATATTTATAAAAAAATATTTTAAAAAATTAATAAATACACAAAAATACAAAAATTATATTGAATTTTTATATTCTTTTGTATTTTTGGTATTTAGTAAATTTTTTAAAGATTTTTTTTATAAATATTATACTTTTTAAGTGTATTTATGTTAGGTGTGTCTAAAAATTTTAAAAAATTACTTAAAATATTAAAAAAATTTACTAAAACAAAAAAATATATATATATATGAAAAATAAAAAAATAAATCTTTTTAAAAAGTGAATCCTGAAAATTAAACCCAGACAGGGTGTGGAGTTGGAAATAATCGCATTGGCATTTTCTTTTTCTGTTTTTATCTGAAATTGAGAGTCTCTAGACAGTTTCATCAATTAAAAAAACAATTATATACAGACAGTCCCTAGGAGGACTCTTAAATGCATACACCACCTGCCAGTGCCGAGTTTTAGCCCTAGAAAGCCAGGGGAAACGAAAGGCTCTTACTTGGAAATACTTTGAAGAATAAGTTTATTTTTATTTTTCTATGGGGGTTTCTTTGCCCAATCCATATTAAAAAATTAATTTATTTTTCAAAAGACAGGTTTCAAGTAGTAAGCAAGATTGCCTGTCAAGTCCTTTAAAAATGTTTTCATTTACTCGAATAAGTAAACAATATAGATCACGAGTTAAATTTGTATTGAATCCACCATGAGATATAACAATAACTCCAATTTGCATCCTTATGTTGTGTTTGGTTGGGAGATTTGGGGAGGGATTTAGAAAAAGAAATGGAAAAGGTAGGTGAAATGTAAATAAAACATTCTTATATTTCACCTAGTTTCACACACCTTTTTCCTTTCCCTTTCCAAATCTCTCCCTAAATCCCCCAACCAAACACAGCATTAAAAGAGATGGATACGAAAGTCATTGTCAAATTTTTTACGTCAAATTTAGTATAAAATTTAACAATTATCAAAATTTGTGGAAGTGTTTTGCAATCTATTAAGAAGCTGTAATTTCAATGTTATGGGAAAATTTTGATTTTTAAGTTGTATTTGGTTCATAAATTTAAACAAGAATTTAAAAAAGAAAAAGATATATAAAATGTGAATAAAATATAATTATATTTCAAATACTTTTTCTTTTCTCTTTTTATTTTTAAATTTCTATCTAAATTCATAAATTAAATAGAATCTTATAATTAAAGAAAAAGAAGATGACATTAAATCCTAGTACAGGGATGTGATAGCATCCACACAATCCACAAAAAATACACCAGATAAAAGAATCTGTATATTAATTGACCCATTAGGTCCAAAGTAGCTTCTTTTTGTTTGCATCATCTCTCAACCTTGCCTTCATTCATTGTTCTTCATCTTTTCTTCTTTTTTTTTTTTTTAATTATTTATAAACTTGTTTTCATTTATTTCCGTCTGAGCTTAATAATAAATGGGAAAAACATAGGAGGGTCCCCGACCTATCTCTGTGTCAAGTCCACTGCCCTTGCTTGCGGCCTAGCAGTGTGATGGACTGAGTCTGAGAGAGAGTTCTTTTGGCAGGACATGTACTCAGTGGTCCACGAAATCTTTATTATGGGTTAGGATCTCAATTCTCATCAAGTTTCTCTTTCTTTTTCTTTTTTTCATTTATTTATTTATTGAGTTCACACTGGTAGTTGGTATACTAGGAGAAATCAATTGAACTAATTCAGTTAGCTATCTAGGTATATTTTTTTGTTAGCTAAGTAGTTTTTTTTTTTTTTTTTTAAAAAAAAAAAAAATTGGAAGTTAGGGAGTTAATATTTGTTAAATGTAAATATTGATAATTTTACTTTTATTATGGAAATATTTTTTTTATATTGCTTATTTCTTTCTTATTTTTTGTTGAGCTGTTTGGCTAATTGTTGCACTTCTATAATACTTGAATTAAGATTGTCGGAGTCTAACGCTTTTACGTTATGTTTGGTTGAGAGATTTAAAAAGAGATTTGGAAAGGAAAAGAGAAAAGGTATGTGAAATGTAAATAAAATATACTTATATTTCACCTAATTTTATGTACTTTTTTCCTTTCTTTTTCTAAATCCCTGCTCAAATATAATTGATCAAAAAATTCAAATTAACTTATTATTACAGGAAATTGAAATAAAAAAAATTATAAATCAAAGGTAAAACTCATCAATTTTAATAATTGAAGTAATAATTTTTTTCTTAATTTTATAATTTATTTTGGTCTTTCAATTGATTTATAATTTTTCTTTATTACTAATCATCGCACACGTATAGTTAGCGTGTCCGCTACAAATACTCATGTAATGTCAACTTCTTCATAACTATAGAGAAAAGAAAAATTACAACACAACAACATTCTCATCCTCATCCTCATCTAAGTAATGAATATAAATTGAATGATTGTTTTGTTGTAATGTTTGACAAGACCTAAAATTAAAAATGAAAGAGAAAAGTCATAATTGGTGTGGTTGCAACATGCAACATCTATTTCTATCTAATGATAATTATTAAATAATACATGATAAGATGTCCATATGCATTTTTATAAGATTGGCCACTGAAACTCACTCGTGTGAGAGAACTCCCCACTCATTTATCTTTGTCCATTAAGCGATTGCCATCTCACCTATTGGACAAGGCTGGCTCTTATCAACGAGTGAGAGAGTTCATTTGCAAGATAAGACAAATCAACAAAAGTGGAACCAGCAAGGATGGAGCAAAATTTCATGCAAAAATATATAATAAATGGTTCTCTATTCTAAAAAATATTGGATTCTCTGTAATTGATAAAAGAATCGAATTTTTTTATTTATTTTTTATTTAGGTGAGGGACTCGGAGGGAAGGTTCTATTGTGAGATCTATAGTACCTCTCCTAAAAAAATACAACTTTACCAATGACACCGAATTTTATTTTTCTTACACAGTATGACATATTTGAAGTTTACTATTGATACCAATCAAGCTACTCAATAAGTTTTTTATTTTTATTTTTGTATGATTGGATGTTCAGATCAGTTTATGCGTATTTCGACTAATGGGACCCATGCAAAATGCCATCTATGTGGATCAAATAAATCTTAGACAGAGCTTGCAAAAGTGGCCCCGAGAAATTAATAGTATCTAATGAGAGTTGAACTAAGATTTAGAGAGAGTACACCTGCATGCCCCAAGTACCATGTAATAATTTCCTCCATATGTGTGATTGATAATTATGTTGAAACCATTACAGTTTAATAATTATAAAAACACAACAATCAAACTAAAAAATAGTTTATAATATGAGAGAAATAATCAATAGTTGTTTTTGATAAAAATTAACCTCCTGGCTTTCAAAATAAAAGTGTATAAGGAGTAATTAAACCTGTCCAATTAATAAATATTGTGGATGAGTGGTTTTGAAATACTCTTTTAATTCAAATAAGCCCCTAAAAGATCCTTGAGATGTCACCTAAAATAGAAAAAAAAATTCGGTCAATGATGCTGGAATTAGCACTCCGACGAGTAAGGTGGTTTCTTTAGAAAGTAGAGTCTTTTGTTTCTTAGAGTGCAAGTTTTTTGAAATACACCTCCTCCTTTAGCCTCTCCCTCCTTTTATATAGTCATTCTCCTTCATATTTTCTTCATATAGCTTAGTCTTTTGTCATCACTCTGTCATGGTCCATCTCCTTACTATACTTTTTAGAAAGAGACAAATGGGCCTACCTGATGGGACTATGCTGACTTACCTAATATACTCGACTCAGACGCTTGGTACAAGTGTCCTTAACTCAAAATACTCTTCTACCCATTTATACTTACTCAACAATGACTTTTTTGAGCCTAGTAAGTTTTGACTGAATCGGGCCCATCAAAAATGGACTTGGTTGCTCTATTTGTTGATTAGAAGTTATTTTTACTTGGCCCCCACAAACATAATTTTTAATATATATATATATATGAAGTAGTTAACTCCCTATTAACACAATATTGTCCGCTTTAAGCGTACACTCACGGCTTTATTCTTTCCTTAGGAAAAGGCATTGTGCTAATTCGAAAGAGTTAGTCAACTTATGTAGTGGAGTGTGGTTTTCTCACGGAGCAATATGAGATAGACACCCATTGGGCTCCCAAATAAATACCCAGTTGACTGGCTTCCTGAGAAGGGAGTTCCCACAGACGAAGCCAAATGAAGCAGCCAACCCCCCATTAGCACAATATTGTCTGCTTTGAACGTATCCTCACAGTTTTGTTTTTTCCTTAAGAAAAGTCCTTATGCTAATTTAAAAGAGTTAGTCAACTAATATAGTGAAGTGTAATTTCATCACAGAACGTTATGAGATGGAGGTCCATTGGGTTCCCACAATATACTTACATAACTAAAAAATGTAAGTATGTATGTGTTGCCAATAATAATTAGAAGGAAACAATGGAGAAGGGGTAGCAATTGTGGAACAGAAGTGCACAAGAGTACAAAAGGGAGGCCCTCGTGCAAACTGGATAGAGAGAGAGAGAGTGTGTGTTGTTATATTGATGAAGAATTGTACATCACACATTTAATGAAGCATTAGCTGCATGTGTACGTGTGGGTAGACATTCCTCCTAATACCCCCATGCTCTCTCTCTCTCTCTCTCCCTCTCTACACTTATTATATTGAAACCTTTTTCAGCCTAATGTGATGTATGCACCCATTTCCGCAGTTTCGTGCACCACTTTTTGATCATCATCCCACCCCCCTATCCTATATCATTCACACATCGCTATCCTCCTTCTACCCCACACCCACAGACCATTAAAACAAGGGCAAATCACTGGTTAGTGGTATAGTAAAAAAATTATTACAATTCATGGTAAATTTTATAATTTTTATAATATTTATCATTTATTTGTAATTAATTTTTTTTGACCCACTATGGTGTAATTTTCTCTTAAAACAAAACAAAAATGTTTAAGGAAAAAAAAAAAAAAATCTCTCACACCCACAACGATTTGACGTGATAGATATTAATTTTTATTTACGATACACTTTAGCCTTGTTTGGCATGCGAGTGTTTTAGTCTGAAAGTCAAAAAGCCTATAACCTATACTAAAAAGTCAAAAATTCTTTTTTTTCTTTACTTTTTGCATATCTTTTCGTAAAAAATTAAAAAGTCATTCCAAACATAATAATTTTGTTACCTCATATTTTAGCAAAAAAGTTAAAAAATTATTAAAATAACATGTTCTCAAATGAGGCCTTAATGGTGTAAGATTTGTCTCTCTTGTCATATCATTATAGGTAAATTTAAGAGTTTAAGAGCTTGTTTGAGAAGAATATTTGGGCTAAAATAACCATAAAAGACAAAATAGGCTGTGTTGAAAAAAAAAAAGACAAAATAGGCTATTTTAGCTAAATAGGACAAAATGTCACGTTCAACACATAATCATTTCATTTTTTCTCTCACAATAGTCAAAAATGTCAAAAAGCCTATCTCAAACGAGATTTTTTAGTCCCAGACTAAAATAGTGAAAAAATCAAAAAATCAACCAATATCCCAAACGAGCTCTAAATTGTTAGTCTAGTATTTTTCAAAATAAAATCACAAAACAAAACAAAAAAAATAAATAATTGTTCATCTTTGTGTAGATTTTATTTTTAAAAATGTTTGAGTTTCTCTTATGATCGAAAAAATTAATAGTCTAATTTTAAAAATAGGGTAAATTACAAATATACCTCTCAAGATTTGATTAAAATATGAATCGTCTGCTGTAATTTTGAAAATTACATTCCACCCCTGAGGTTTCTAATTTCATAACAAATCGCTCATTTTATTAATAAATTATCAAGTCAATTAACAGTTTTTAATAATGTTAGAAATATGTTGCAATTAATAATTTAGGTAATTTTATTATTATATAGGAGAGCAATTATAAATTTCATTTTTTTAGTTAATTTTGTTAAATAAAAAATACTAACAAGGAAGTATTTGTAATTTTCTAAACCACAAGGGCAATCTGTATTTTAAGCAAATCTCAAGAGGTTTATTTACAATTTATCCTAAAAAATATTACTCTAATTTCTTTTATGAACAATACATAGAAAATTTTAAAAATAAACGATAACCACTTGACTTAAGAAAGTCCAAAAAAGTAGTCAAAAATTTAAGTGTTTGGCATGTACTAAAAAGTGCACTTTTTTTTTTGTATACATACACTTATTTAGGTCACATCAATCAACATCTCTTCTCTATTTTTCTACATATTTTTTTTATATAAAAAATTAAAAAATATATTTATTTAAAACATCTCAAATCACTCTTAAATTTAGAAATTAGAATGTACGTTTAAACTTGTTGACGTGGGAATTAAAATAAATCTTGACTTTTCTTTATAAATTCTGAACTTTCTTCTTCTGAGAATCCAGGACTCTTTTTTTATTTTATTTTATTGGTTCATTCATTCATTTGTTTGTTTGTTTTTTTTTTTTTTGTTCACTTGGTTCAAATCAGTTTCCTTTGTCGGCAAAACTTCCGTGAGTTGTATGATTGTAAGTTAAAAACAGATTATTTAATAAAAATATAATTAAATTAGTTGACCTACTTAATCACAAATGGCATCGAAAGTTCATTTGTTAAATGACAAATGAAAAATTCTTAGAGTAATAATTTTACCGTAGAATAGTGCACAATTACACTTTCATTGAGGTTGTTTTTCGACTGAAGGATTCTTTTTTCATAAATACATGCATGTCAAAGCATATGCCATATGTTGAATGAAAAATTAAAAAATATATTTAAAAAAATGTTAGGTAATTTTTCTTTAAAATGCAATAGGTATCGTTATCTTTTTTTTTTTTTTTTTGTGTGTGTGTGTCAAATCCCTTTCCAAGGATCTCCCCATAGATCCAAACTTGCCTTCAAGTCCCCATCCAACCCAACTTTTTGTGCCACACCAAGAAAACCCCACATCTCCTTCAACAAAAGTCAAAAAACAAAATGAGAGTAGAAGTGATCAACTGGGGAAATTACATGACAAATCAATTAGTGTCTTGTTATAATCACCAATATGTTTACCTACTGATAGGACTCTATCATATAGTACAATCCCTTTGTGTACGGCACAAACCAAAAGCAATAGCAAAGCAAAGAGCATATATATGGGTGAAGACTCTCTACATAGTCTCTCTTTTGGTTTTTAATACAACATACATTGTAACATTGCCCTTCTTCTTCATTTGGGATAGAAGTTTTTGTGTGTGTGTGTGTGTGTGTGTGTGGGGGGGGGGGGGGGGGGGGGGGGACGTGGGGAGTAATAGGATCGTGGTCAAGGGCCCATCGACTAGTTTTCATGCCTTTGTTTCAATAATTGGTTTCAAATGTGGTGTGCAACCATTCAATTTTGTTGATTTTGTAGATTGATTTTAAATTTTCTATACTTCATCTTAATGCAACTTTCTTATTAAGGGTTCTATTTGGTTAATTGAGTTTAAGGCTAGTAGTAGTCTTGCAACTCGAATGTCGCAACTTGAGTAACACAAGTTTAATTTACAAAATCTTAGAATTTGGGCAATATAATTTTAAGTCGGAGTTTTGACTTGTGCTAAATTTTTTGCAAAACCGAAATCAAATTTAGTTCAAGTTTAGACAAAGTTTCTCAAGCTCAAGTAACCCTAGAAATTCAAATTTTATTATGAATAGATAATTAGTTGTCTTTTTCTTGTTCTTTATTTATTTATTTATTTATTTTTGTGCAAATCTTTTATGTATTTTGATGCAAGTGTTATTTGCAAAATTGCACTAATAAGATTTGAATCAAAACTTGCCTTAAAAAGATTCTATTAAAAATGCAATTATTTAATCTTAGTCTCACTTTTCTTTTTCTTTTTCCTTTTTTTCTTTTTTTTTTTTTGGAAATTGCCACTATTTTTAATGTGAATAGGGGGTAATTTATAAATAAACGACTAGGTGTCCCTAAAAAAAAAAAAAAAAAAAAAATCCCATACCGAATAAATCAAAAAAGTAACAAATCATGTAGAAGAAGAAGAGTCGTACTGTATGCGGCAATAGGGGTATGAAAAGATACTATAAAGCATACAAGTAACAAAATAAATGAATGGAGAAATACAAGAAATACTAAACAGTGCCTTTCCACGTCATCGCTTGATATTTTCATATTCTTTTGGTTCATTCCCTTTATGTTTTTTTTATGATTTAACCCCCTCTCCGCAGTGTCATGCCAACATGAATAACAGTAATAATTAAAACAGTATAAACTAATAATATCATTGAATTGGCCGCAAATTATGGGGTAAAAATAAAGTTGATAGAACTGGTCGGCTATTGTTTTCTACACACAAATTTTAATTGCAAATGTTTTTTATGTTTTGAAAATTATGTGTGGAGGGTAGCTAGGTTGTTAATTTGAAGTGCAATATCAATGGAAAACTCCAAATCTCCAATCATTCCATGTCAATTTGATTTGATTAATGAAAAATTATGTATTTATCTCATTCCCCTACATGGATCCACCTAATCATTTTTAGTTGATTGACATTAATTAGAAAGAAAGCTAAGTCGTTTTTATCCTTTTCTCTCGGTTGTGAGTTCCATTTATTAGATTGGGTGATTGGGGGGAGGAAATGAAATCATTTGTCTCTCAAATGAAATGATTTTACAACTTTATAGGGAAAAAATAGAAAAAGAAGAGTTTATTCTAAAAATACTCCTTTTAGAAATAAAAATATTAGAATTGTTTTTAGTGTTAGACATGACAATCCAAGTATGTTTTTAAAATAGATGCGTCTATCCAATCTTTTATGACCTAATTAATTACTAATTTTTCATATTTGTTTCTTTGAGTTCTAACTCTAAAATTACCTTCACAATATGATACATTGACAAACAATATTTCTACTTCATAAACTTTAAGTTATACCAAATAAGTTGACAAACTCTCAACCAAAAAAAAAAAAACTATTATAAACTAACTCTATAAATTGCACTAAACAATGCCAACACATTGTTTGGAGGAATGATAGTATACAGGTTCAGAATACAAGGAGAGACAGTTTAGGATTCAAACTTGGAGTTGGACTCACTAGAGCCAAGTCTCTCTCTCTCTCTCTCTCTCTCTCTCTCTCTCTATTCACATGGCAGCCAAGAGGGTGTCTTGTAGTGCTTTTTGTAAATGGAGTAATTCGAGTCCAATGGGGCAGATCTTGATTGACATGTGAACCACTGACCCTTCCAATGCTATTTTTTTTTTATTTTTTTCTTCTTCAAACTCCATTGGGGTGCTGTGCATGTGTCTCTTCTCTTCATATGCACCCTTAATGCCTCTCTCTCTCTCTCTCTCTCTCTCTCTCTCTCTCACACATTGGCCCTATTTATTTAGTAAGACTTATTTCTAACTTATTTCAATTTTTAGTTTAATTTAAACGATTTTGATGTATTTAGTTCAGCTTAACACAGATTATAGCTTTTTATAAGTCAAAAATCAACTTATTCTTTGAGTACGGGAGAAAAAACTTAATTTATAAATCAAAAATCAGATTATGTTCACAACTATAAACTATAAGCTGTTAGACTATAAGTTATAATCACTTTCCCACAGCTCTACCAAACGGGGCCATTGTCAGGTACATACAGAAGAAAAATAAACACCCAAATCAATTTTCATAATATAGTGTTCGTTTGAAATGTTCTATTAGGATTAAAATAGTCATATAAAATAAAATAAATTATTTTAATTAAATCTGACAAAATGTCACATTTAACGTATAATCATTTTATTTTTTTTCTTAAAAAATTCAAAAAATTTATCCCATAAGACTTTTTAACCCCAGATTAAAATAGCCAAAAAACCAAAAAGTCGATCCATAATCCAAACGAGCTCATATATATGTATATATATGAGTAATGTAGAAATACAGAAATCAAACGCAGAATAGGACAACCTTTTTGTAAGGAGTGATACCCCACATGTGGGTTTCATACATATGGACCTCGTCTCTTGTGAGAGAGTTATATCTCACTCTATATTTAATTTATGTACAACATATTCTATATATATGATCAATTAAGCATTCATGGGTAAATCGTCATCAGTAAGTAGTTGAATCATTTGGTTTTAATTTTTTGAATTTAATTTTTTGAAAATTGAGTTTTTTATTTTTTATATTTTTATTTTTATTTTTATTTTTAGTAAATATTTTTAAAATTTTAAATAATTTTTTTACATTTTTAGATACACCGTACTTAGATATATCTAAAAAGTAAAATATTTTAAAAAAATCAATAAATACACAAGAATATGAAAAATGTACTGAATTTTTGTATTTTTTTATATTTTTGGTATGTAGTGAGTTTTTTAAAGATTTTTTTTTTACAAGCATTATACTTTTTAAGTGTATTTTTATTAGGTGTATCTAAAAATTAAAAAAAATACTTAAAATGTTAAAAAAATTCAATGAAAACAATATATATATATATATATATATGAAAAATAAAAAATTTTAATTTTTTAAAAAGTGAATTCAAAATTCACAAATCCAACAAGCTGATTAGATTCCTTAAAGTGGAGAATCTTGAATGCTATGTGGTGCATCTAATGATCTTATGGTTGGTAGAAATGGTGTGGCTAAGAATTTGTGTTGAGTAATTGACGAACATGAGAGGGTATATCAATTATGATTGATGTGTCACATTAACTAATAATTTTTTCTTAAATTTGGTAGAGCTTTTGAGGTCTGTAGTATTACTCAATTAAATATGTCAAAATTATTGTCATCAATTTGTGAAAAATGCAAAAGATTCTAAAAAATTTATCAAATTTTTTATTAAATGTCTTATATAAGTGTGGAACCCACACCATGTGGGTCCTATGTAGATAGAGTTGCAAATGAGCCGAGCCAAAATTTTGAGTGTTCACGCTTGTTTATTAAAAATTAGTTGAGCTCGAGCTGAGCTCAAGTCGAGCTTAACAAATTAAACTCGAGTTCAGCTCGTCAATTATTTAATGAACTCAAGTTCGACTCGAGTTCGAGATTGAAAAACAAAAATCAAACTTAAATTATTTTACTTATTAAGATTAAAAAAATGTATAAAACTGTGATTAAAATAAACAATAATGTTTATATTAATAATAAATTTCATCAATCATATATGTATACTAGTGTATGCCCGTGCCTAAAGGCACGGTGTAAATAATATTGGGATCGAAACATATTTGTAATTTATATACGCATCATGTTAAAACATGTAGAGTCTGTAACATTTTTGCTTCTTAATAAGTATGAAAAACCAAATATTCAAGGTAGGTATCATTCACAATTTAAAAGAAGATATCATAACAGACCAAGTACTGCGAGTGAATCTGCATAATAGTGAGTGAATATATCATAATTTAATATCTTATTTGATTCTATCATAACATTGACATTACCAGCACTTAGAGCATTCAAGCACTGTTAATCAAACTCTCTATAGGAAAGGTAAGTGAATCTACATTTTCGCCCCAAATAATGTATCATTCACAATTTGAAAGAAGATATCATAATAGGCCAAGTATTGTGAGTGAATCTACATTTTCCTCCCAAATAGTGATTTAATCTATCGTAATTTAATATCTTATATGATTCTATCATAACATAGACATTACCAACAATTAGAGTATTCACGCACTGTTGATCAAATTCTTTATAGGAAATGTTGTTTAATCATTTATTTGGCTTGTTATGATAGATTCACTCACTATTTGACCAACAAAAAAGTTGAATTATATAAGTAAATGATTTAACCAAAAGAAAATAAACTATTTTAATTGAGGCATTTTACAGAACATGGTGTATGTACAAAGATGCAAAATAAAAGAGCTTGACTGTACCAAAATAGGCAAAATACCCAAAATGAAATTCTCAAGTTTAGAGAGAAATGAGGAGATAAGAGGGGCCAAACTAATTTGTAGAAAAAGTCTTCAAGAAGCATTCAACAAAATTTCAAGTGGTATTTTGAACACAACAATGTGAGATTGGCAACAATGCACAGGAAAAAAAGAAAAAGAAAAACACAAAAAAAGGAAATTAAAAAAGAAATAGAACACAAAAAAAGAAACATAACACAAACCCAAAAAAAGAAAGAGAAACCCAAACACATACATAATGAAAGATAGAGTTTAATAAACAAAAGCAACTTAATCTAGTCAAGGTCTTCAACAGATGAATTTCACAATACCTCTTTAGATCTTCAGGGCTTTCCTAGAAATCATGAAGTTTTACTTGATTTCAAGCTAATTCAATCCCTTCATGCTTATCAAATTATCTAATATTACACAAACAAACAAACAAACAAACAAACAAAAATAAGAAAAAAGAATTCATTACATGAAATAGCAAGTTATGAAAAAGTATGAATTTTGCAATCTTAATTATATGTCAAAGTTTCCATAACTTCAGGACTTTTTGCAATCCTCAAAACAATGCTCACTTCCCATCATTTACCTTAGTGTTAAATGATTTTCATAATGAGAGGAGAAGTGGAAAAATGGAAGAATAAGGGGTATGCTCGTCCCTAAAGGCACGATGTAAATAATTATTGAGATCAAAATGTAGTTGAATACAAATGTAATTTATCGAAAAACATACCAAAAACTAAGACATTGAGAAATAACAACCCTAGGCACAGGTATATATATTGTTTTTAAAACACTTCCAACAATTTTCCTGGTATCACACATGCTACAGAACTCAATTAAAAATATCAACCCCTAGGCACAGTTATATATATTTGTTGTTTAATAAAAAATATTTCGTTTTCATTATTCATTCATTACCAAATAATACCAGCCAAAGTTATTGTACGTATACCAATACTTTACAATAAATAAATAAAATTACCAAACACCAAATGAAGCACACCAGTCAGTATTATGCAATCCAGAAAATAGAATTCAAAATTAAATAACAAACAATGCACATTAGCCAGTGCTCTGCAACCAAAAAAATAAATTTAAAATAAATAATAAACAATGCACACCAACTAGTGCTCTGCAATCTCAAAAAATAAAAAGAAAAATTAAAGTGAAACCTTATAGAATAAGAGATTCGAAACTTTCCGAACTTGAATATGAGACTGAAATTGTCTTAAGCACCTGTCACTTGGAGAAAACAGAAAATTTTATTAGAAGGACCACCTACTTTAATGTGTGGTACACCATTGATGTGCCGCATAGAACTAATGTTGTACATACCATGATGGAGAGGCTTGAATAGTCAAAATTAGAGCGTCATAGTGTTGGTGACCGGTTCATACCCAAATCTTGCACATACCATGATGGAGAGGCTTGAATAGCAATTTCATTCACCTATAAAACTCAAAACATTATGAGCTACTTGAAATATTTTTATTCAACAAATGGAATTAAAGTGCAATACTAACGACTTACATATGTCAAAATAGACAACAAAATATAACATTCATTTGAATATTTTATCACGTTTGGAATTGCATTCTTACTTTCTTTTAATGCTAACGTTGTGTTTGAATCATGAATTTGGATAGAGATTTGAAAAGGAAAAGAAAAATAGAGAAATAATTTAGTTTAT
The DNA here is from genome assembly GCA_030407325.1 of Camellia japonica. NCBI lineage: Eukaryota > Viridiplantae > Streptophyta > Magnoliopsida > Ericales > Theaceae > Camellia > Camellia japonica. Next base: position 20,012,214 of record JAPPVO010000002.1, read on the forward strand.
ATTCCATTCACATTTCACTCATTCTTTTCTTCTATCTTTTCATAACCCTATCAAAATCCACGATCCAAACACACTTACGAAGATTATACAACACATCCGTAACATAGACATTTTCATAAATATGTCTTTTAAAAAGAAACATAAGCATAACTATGCCAATCTTAAGCAATATTCCTTCAAGAGAGGGAAAAAAAAGAAAAGAAAAGAAAAATGTCATATTAGCACCTCCACAATTCAATCCCACGGGAAATTGAAGTGCCAAAAATGATTATTGAGTAGTATTTATTAAGATATAACGCTCATAGGCATGGCTATTAATAGAAATTTTTTTTTTTAAATTATAGAAAAAAAAGAAGCAAAAAATCATATGCATAAGGTAACCATTCCCTTTGGAATTATACCACCGGGATTTTTATTAACCCAAGAAAGACAAATTTAGTGATGTACTAAATTTGTTGTTACAGTGGCAGATAACATCAAATTTTATTGCTAAGAATATAATTGAAACTACCTAATAGAATTTCCAGCTAATTCAATCAAACTTATAATTAATGTATGTAAGCAAATTCCTGAACCCAAACAAATATTAGCTAAACACACATACAAGTTCCTCAAAGAGATAGAGAGAGAAAAAGAAAGTGAGAGGACCAAACAAATATCTTTTTGTTTATTCTTCACTACAAAAGTTTCTCTTTCTTTCTCCGATTTAAATCTTAGGAAAGTAAATGCAACATATCAGCCTATACCCATTTTTTTTATATAATAGGGATATGAAAACAGAACAGTTAATTTCATGAAACAGAGTACCCATGAATGCACCTTAAACTTCACAAAACATCAAAACAAACAAAACCTAGTAGAAATTATAACCCAATAGATATATATGAAATGAGAGGAAGTGAAATATGAGGTTTCATGAACCTGGACTATACATGAACCTGCTAAATGACACCGAATATATGAACTTGCTAAATGAGAAGAAAACAACATAACTGGACTATAATATCTGAATTTATTGACACTAATCAACATTTATGTGTATTTCAAAAATTAATAATGAGAAGAAAACAATTTATACACTGAACTATACATGAACCTGCTAAATGACACAGAATATACTGTCAATAAATTCAATATAACTGCATCCATTAACAACTAATGAAAGTTAAGTAAACATAAAGGATAACCTGATAATCAATTAATTTTGACCAGTGAAATCCTATTTTCCCCATAAAATTTCCTCTTCAATCATATTAGCACTATGTTAAAAGAGTTGATTCAAGTGTTAATAAGACCTAACGAACATTTCATGGGAAAGTAAGACTTACTGGAAATTTTCCCTTTAATTTGACATTCTCCAATTACTTTGAACATCTCAACATACTTAGATCTGGTAAGTATTTATTGAGTAATGTTGGATACTCCTAAATATACTCCCAATGACGTGTACTATTATATGCTGTTGTTGATTAGTTTTGGAATCAACCAAGACCCAACCCTTGCAATGTAGTAAATTTAGAGAAAATATTTTAGGGTCTTAAACCCATTTCAGACCCAAAACTTTTTAAAAATGAAAATATCCAGATTCAAATCTATTTCAAAAATGAAAACTCATTTCTCATTTCAAAATCAACCCAACCAAACGCCCACATGTCAGAAATATCCAGATTCAACAAAAATATCCATATTCAACTTTACAAACCCACAAAAATATTCAAATTGAAGCAAAAAAATATCATGAATTGCAACTTTACAACCAAACCCACAAAAACATCATGAATTGCAAAAGTTGGAAGTTCTAGTTTACCTTGCAAGGGGAGAGAGACGAAAGAAGAGAGAGGAGAGGAGGTGGTCGGTGGTGTCGTCGAGAGAGGATGACACACAGAGGAGAGGTGGTCAGTGTTCGTCGGCGTCGCGATGGTCGGTGGTCGTCATACAGGATGGGCTCCGATGCAGGTAGAGAGAGAGAGAGAGAGAGATTTTCTTCAATTTACATTTTGGACCATTAGATCTTGATCGTAATTGATCTGAACCGTTGATGCTCAAAGAGCATTTGGGCGGGAAATGGAAACATCTCAACCATTGAAGTTTAGATGAGACAATTTAAACCATTAGATCAAAATGTATCTCTAAGATAAATTACACATTTTCAAAAACCCTTCTCCCTTATTATATAGATTTATACAAACACCAAACATAAATAGAAAAATAAAATAAATTATTGAAAATTTATTTGATATATTATTAAAAATAAATAAATAATTATTTATTTTTATATTCACGAGCCTTATCGAGCCGAGTTTAGAACTACTCGAACTTGACTCAATTAATAAACGAGCCTAAAAATCGAGCATGTTCATTTAGTAAATAAGTTGAGTTTAAATAGGTTTTAAACGAGTCGAACAACTTAGTTCGTTTGCAACCCTACGTATGGGTCCCACACCCATGTGGGTCTTACGTGAGTTCTACCAAGAAAAATGTTAGAGATTCCAAGAGTTTTATTAAATTTTCTACCAAATATCTCACATGGGTGTCGGACTCATACTATGTAGGTCTCATGTGAGTCCTACACTTATGTGCAAGGTTCTCAAACCCGGACCGGCCCGATCGGTTGAACCAAGAATCGGCCCTTCTTTTGGTCCGAAAAATCTTCAAAACCCGGACTAGGCAAAAAACCGGCCTTATTTGTAAAAACCAGAAAAACTACTGGTTCAACTAGGAAAACCGGTGAACCGGTGCTGGTTCTGGACCAACCTGGTCTTTTTTTTTTTTTTTGCTTTCTTTCTTTCTTATATATATATATATATATATATAATATAACAAAATTTTGACTAAAAACTTTTATTTCAAGAGTCTCCTCTCATGAGGAGAAGTCTCATTGGAAGTTCGAAGAAATTATGAAAGTCTATTCCTATTTATAAGAAAAAAATTGTTCAAAGAGAACCTAAAAATTCAGTGTGGGATTCAATTAAATTGTTTGAATCATATTTGATTGGAGGGAGAGTTGAAAATTTCATTTCCTTACAAAATTAAATCTAGCATTTAATCAATTTGTTTGAAGGTAATGTTAAAATCTTTTAATTTCTTTAAAACTAGTGGCTTTTTTTATTATTAATATCAATTATGACTTTATTAAATATTATTAGTAAATATTATGCAATACTTTTTTTTTATTATTTCAGTAATTATATATATTTTTATTTATATAAAATTTATAATTATATTTTTAATTATATAATATTAATTATGACATCACGGTTCAACCGCTTTAACCCGACAATCGAACCAGTGACCCGTCTACCCAGTCCCTTTTCCGGTTCGCTCACCGGTTCGGTTTTCAAAACATTGCCTATGTGAGACATTTGGTAAAACATTTGGTGTCTCTAGCATTACTCGTTCTACCAAATATCTCATATAAGTGTGGTATCCATACCATGTAGATCTCATATGAGTCACACACTCATGTAAAATATTTAATAAAAATTTTAATAAAACTTTTAGATGTCTAATATTACTCTTAATTTATTTACCTGAATGGATTTCTATTAGTGGTTGTGGTTGATTTCGTGGGTAAGAACATCTCCAATGGTGTGCCATTGGAGCTGCTATTGTCAAATTATGGAAGCAGTTGATAGAAATGCACCTCAAATGGCAACTTTTAGCAGTTACTATCTTTAGCAAATGCCAAAACTTGTGTCAAATATGGCACAAGCTTTGGCAACTGCCAAATCAGCTTCAACCAACCGTTTCCTCCCTCCCTTCCTTCCTTTTTCATCATCCTTTCCAAATACAGTTTCAATATTCATACTCCAATAATCACACAAATTTCCAAATTTCCAAACAATATTCACCCAATAATTTTCAAATTTCCAAAATCACATAAATTTCGAAATTTCCAAAATTCACCCAATATTCACCCAACAATTTCCAAACACAGAAAATTAGAAAACAAAATACCTAAAGCAAACAAAAAAATACCTGATAGAAAAATTAGAAAATCAAAATTTAAAGCAAACAAAATTAGGGTTTCAATTTCACCAATTTAAAGCAAACAAAATTAAAAATTAGAAAATCAAATTCACTAATTTGAAGAAACAAAATTTTTAAAAAATTAGAAAGTCAACACAGTGAGAGGGAAAAAAAAATACCTGACAGAAATTGGTTGATCTTCGTTGTTCTTTGGATGATCTTTTTTGTGTTCATCATTAGGGTTTCAATCTTCTTCATCGCCGATCCATTGTAAGAGTCAGACAGAGCGTGACAAAGAGGAGTGAGAGAAACAGAGGGGTGAGGGTAAATGGCAGCGGTTGGGAGAGAGGGAGAGAAAGGAAAGGTTGTCTTCGGCAATTGGCGGTAGACACCATCGCCGATCGAAGAGAGAAAGAAGAGAGTGAGAGTGAGAGTGAGAGGGATCGACACCATCGCCGCTCGAAAAGAGGGAGAAGAGAGATGAATCTGTGAGAGAGAGAGAGAGAGAGAGAGAGAGAGAAAAGGTTGGATGATTCTACAAAAATCATCTCAACCGTTGAAGACCAACACATGGATGGTGGTGATGAAAATTTATAGTCGTTTGTGCTCTGTTTGGCTAAAAACAAAAAACAAAAATAGAATAAAGTATAATATTGACTATTCATTTTATTTTGGTGATTGCTTATTTTTTATATGTAGTTCAAAAAATTTATTAAATATGTAGTGATATGTTTTTTGGTGGGGTGAATTATATTTTTTTTTTTCTCCAATTTTTCAAAAAAAAAATTCATTTTTTATATTTGTCTAGTCAGGAATAATATAAATATATATATTTTTTTCAAACAATTAAAAAAGGTCACAAAAGACAAAAAATTAACAAAAATAAAATCACAAAAAAATCTATATCCAAACAACACCTATAAACTTGAAGGGAAAGTTGATTGAGATTTGCTAAAATAACAAATGACCATTGGAGCACCATTGCTATAATTTGACAAAATAATACTATTCATTATCAAATTATAGCAATAGTAATAGTAATATAGTAATAACTATTGGAGATGCCCTAAGGGATTAAATTAGAGAGTTTATGGGATAGTTTTTTAATGTCTCGTTTCTCACTCAAGTTTAATAATACACATTCAGTAATTGATAAAGTCTGCATTACAGTCAATCAAAATTCTTAGTTGTTTAAAAAAAATAAAAAATAAAAAGTGTATGTGTCAATTTCCGACCACACTGCCAACTTAGTATTCAGCTGGAGAGCACTGGCAAATAGATGGCACATGTCTGACCTGTAACAGAAAAAGAAGATTCCGGCGGTGGTCCGTCCACCCGGGGGCACTCCGACGATCAAGTCAGTATATCTCTCAAAGATAATCAATAGTGCCAAACTCACTGTTCAGAATATAAATTGCGTACCTTAGACCCATCGGGGGTGCCTTTCTTTTATAGTTAACTCAATCCCAGTCCCCATAGAAGCCTAACTTCAATGGACTTTAGCTCAGTGCTTATCCAGGACTTTTCAATAGATAGAGATAAACTTCCTAAGAGTTTTATCTTTATCCAGGCTGAGTCCCCTCATCATTCTAGGACTCCTGTGCTTCATCCGCTTATTTCGGATTCCGATATCTTCGGAGATAACCTCGGCCTTGCCGAAATAACCTCGGCGTCATGAACAGGACACATGGCACCTCGGCTGACACATCGACGTCACCTTGGCCATGTGTTGGTACTCAGAAAATATATCCCCACAAAAAGAATGGTTGATCTTCAGTCCGGATATGATTTAGGATCCGCTTATTTTTAGAATTAGATTATTAATGTGAGAATTATTAGTGAAAGAATTAAAAAAAATTATATTTATTTGATGATTATTGGATTAGTAAGAATTTATGTTTATTTTGTTATTATGACTTCGTTTGGGAAGACAAGTTAGGTTGGGTTTGGGGTTATTTTAGGTACAAAAAAATAAAATAAATTTTTTAGTCTAATAAAACAAAATATCATATCTAACCCATAATTATTACATTATTTCTCTCACAAAAAGTCAAAAAGTCTTTCCCAGACGAGACTTTTTAACCCTAAGTTAAAATAGTCAAAAAATCAAAAAGTTATCCCACTTCTCAAACGAACCCTATATGATGAGATTAATTATGTAAAATTTTATAAATATCCTTGGTGTTTTTGATATATTTAATATTAAAAATTATGTTTTGATATCATATTAAAAGAATTATATTAAATTATTTTATAAAATGAGGGATAAAACACACATTTCATTTCTAATCTCATAGAATTGGATTTGAGTATCACATTCTCAGGAATTGTTTGTCCTCTCGTTAGAAGGCATTTCTAATGGCATGAGATTCTTAATCCCTAGTTAGTCTCATGACCATTTCTTCCAAACATAATTTTAACAATAATACTTGAGATCACTAATTAGAGCTACAACTAATGATGCACCACAGTGTGTGCTGTGCTTCTTCTTCTTCTTCTTCTTCTTCTTCTTTCGTCTCACTAGTGGTGGATTTAGAGTTCATTATATAGAGCTCTAAATCATTACTGTAATTTTAATGGTTCCCACCTCTATGTTAAATAAATAAATAAAATTTATTAGTAATATTATGAATTTACACTTAATTACTGAAAAATTATTTAAAATTATCATTCTATAGTTCAAATTTATTTTATATATAAATTATATATTACACAAATTTAATCTCCACTACACAATTTCATTCAAAAAGTTATGCTGGAGTTCCCAAATAATCTATTAAATTTTTTACCAAACCTCTCACATGTGTGTGTGACCTATACACAAGTGGGTTTGTGTGGGTCATACAGGGGTGTAATTTTGGCCCACGACCTGAGGTGGGCCCGGCCCATTAAGGCCCGAGCCCAAGCCCAGCCCGAGGCCTTGGCCATCGTTTTGAAGCCCGGCTCGGCCCATGGGCCCATTGAAGACCCGCCCAAAAGCCCGACCTAAGGCCCGGCCCACCCGAGGCCCAGTGTTATTTTTAATGGAAAATAATAAAATTTTAGTGGAAAAATTTTTTTAAAAAATTAAAAAAATTGTTTAGGCCCGCCCAAAGCCCGAGCCCAGGGGCCCGTCCCACTAGCCCGCCCAAAGCCCGAATACCCCTAGGCCTGGGCTTGGGCCTGGGCCTAGTTTTATGGCCCGTGAACCGGCCCGGCTTGGCCCGATTTTTTGGCGGGAGCCCGCAAGGCCCGACATGGGCTGGGCCGGGCCAAAATTACAGCCCTAGGGTCATATACCCATGTGAGAGGTTTTGAAGAAAATTTAATAGATTATTTGGGGATTTGGGATAGTTACTGTGCGAGAGTACACAGCAGCCACTGTTGTGCAACTAAATGGGCCCATTTCGGGGCCTATTTCGACAATTCGAACCGTTCATATTTTAAAATAAATGAAGTAAAATATATTTACAAAAAATTAAATTAATCGGATATCGTGTATCCTTTTATCCACTCACATTTGCATTCATTTTAATATTTTAAATCACAATTGTTATTTATTTTTGTAGATATAAATGTGAGTGGATGAATGAGTAAACGATATCCGATTAATTTAATTTTTTACAGATACATTTTACTTGATATATTTTAAAATATGAACGGTTCGAATTATCATTTAACTGTACAATAATAATTACTGTACACTCCCACACATCAGCCATCCCAAATCCATTATTTGAGATGTATAATATTTTCTTGGGCGAATTACACTAACGATCCCTATAGTTTGGGCTTGTGTCACTTTAGTCCTAACTTTTCAATTGTGACACATTTGACCTTAAATTTTAAATCTTGTTCCAAATAAGGACAATTGAATATATTATTGTTTAATTTCAAGGGCAAAATAGTCAATTTGATAAAATATAAAATAATTTGATAAAAATAAATGTCAAAAAAATATTTTTTAATATTTAAAAATTATTTCTACCTACTAAAGATAAAATTATGTAAAATTGATAAATCTTTCAGACATTTATTTATTAATTTATATCAAATTAATTTTTATTATGTGTTTAGATGATGATCATGTAAAGTTAAGCAAAATCTTCAATATTTTATTAAATATTTTATTTTTGTTAAGTTAGTTTATATTTTATGTAAAATAAATGACATTTATTAGATGATGATCATATAATTTTTTGTGAGATTTATTAGAAATAATTTTAAAATATGTTTTTGACATTTATTTTTGTTAAGTTAGTTTATATTTTATCAAATTAAAGATTTTGCCTTTAAAATTAAATAATTGTATCTTTAATTCTCCTTATTTGAAACAAGATTCAAAATTCAAAGTCAAATGTGTCACAATTAAAAAGTCAAGAACCAAAAAAATATTTTAAAATTTTTAAAAATTATTTCTACCAATCAAAGATAAAATTTTGTAAAATTGATAAATTTTTTAGACATTTATTTATTTATTTATTTTACAAAATTAATTTTTATTATGTGCTTCGATGATGACCATGTAATGGGTGATTGTTAAGATTGTAATGTGTAATCAATATATTTAATATATGAAATGTTTTTAGTTTTGGAATTTTTAATTTAATGGATTGGTTTAATAATAATATTAAAGTTGTTACCATATTTAACATTTGAAAAAGTAGAAACTAATTTAATGAAAATAAAAACTACTTATTACATGATCATCATCTAAATACATAATAAAATTAATTTGATATAAATAAATAAATATCTAAAATATTTATTAATTTTACATAATTTTGTCTTTAGTGGATAGAAATAATTTTTAAATATTCAAAAATATTTTTTGACATTTATTTTTATCAAATTAGTTTATATTTTATCAAATTGACAATTTTACTCTTGAAATTAAATAATAATATATTCAATTATCCTTATTTAGAATCAAATTCAAAATTTATAATCAAATATATTATAATTAAAAAATTAGAAACTGAAATAACACAAGTCCCAAACTACAGCGCTGTTGCTGTACTTGGCCCTCTTTTCTTTATAAAAAAAACTAGAAAATTTACTTTTGGGGTTGAGAAGTGGGTCCCACGCCTTGTAGGATGCATGGCACTTTGGCGTATATAGCCCCCCTCTCTCTCTCTCTCTCTCTCTCTCATCATAATGGTGTACTCCAAACAGGGGTTATATATACGCACACTTGTTGCTAGTTTAAATTAGAGCAAGCCCATACTATTTACACCTCTCTTTCTCTTCTCTCTCTCTTTGAGAAAGTGGGTTTAGAGAGCTTCTTCTTGAGAGCAACAATGGCTGTATTCATGGTGGTCCTTGGTGTTTGTTTGGGACTGATCTGTGTCTGTACAGCTCTGTTGAGATGGAATGAAGTCAAGTACAGGAAGAAGAAAGGCTTGCCTCCTGGTACTATGGGTTGGCCTCTCTTTGGGGAGACCACTGAGTTCCTTAAACAAGGTCCTAATTTCATGAAAAACCAAAGAGCAAGGTAAATTACTCTTTCATGGATCTTTTCTCTCTTGCTTACATGGATTTTATTGGTGCTGTCTCTGTTTCAATATAGTTCTCTGTTTCTTTTCATACTCTGTTAATTTGTAATTTTTATATGATATTTTGGAGGGTTCTTGCTAGTTTTGTAGATGGACAATCACAGCCCACTTTAAAACCAACAAGCCCTTACTGATCACAAGTGATTTCACCATGCTATGATTTTAAATAACAGTACCAGAATATATATACATATATATAGGCTGATATCAATTGGAACTTGTAATCATGAAAAATTATCTTTGTATTTTGTGTTGTAATCTTGTATTAATGATTGGTTAATCAGTCGATCACAAGTGATTTTACCATGCTATGATTTTAAATAACAGTATCGGAATATATATCTATATGATAATAGTCATACATATAGGCTGATATCAATTGGAACTTGCAATCACGAAAAATTGTCTTTGTATTTTGTGTTGTAAACTTGTATTAATGATTGGTTAATCTGTGACTAATGGCAGGTATGGAATTTTTTTCAAATCCCACATATTGGGTTGCCCTACAATTGTTTCAATGGATCCAGAATTAAACAGATACATACTCATGAATGAGGCAAAAGGTCTTGTTCCAGGGTATCCACAGTCCATGCTTGACATCTTAGGCAAATGCAACATTGCAGCTGTCCATGGCTCCACTCACAAGTACATGAGAGGGGCACTGCTTGCTCTGGTTAGCCCTTCCATGATCAGAGACCATCTCTTGCCGAAAATCGATCTGTTCATGAGATCCCACCTTAGCGATTGGAATCAAAAAGTCATTGACATTCAAGAAAAAACCAAAGAGGTTTGATTCAATTCTCGAGAAAACGCATTCAATCATGTATATGTGTACATTTAATTAACAATAGAATTAAAGTCAGCCTGATAGGACCCACATATACTGTATAGACTGTATTCACGTGTATATTCTTAGGCCAAGTTTGGGAAGATTAAATAAGTGCACTTTTTGTCTTTTTGGACTAAAAAATTGAGGTTGAAAATATGGATGTTTGGGTTAACTTTTTGACTTTTTATGGAAAAATGTGTAATAAAAAATTGTAAAAATTGGTTTTTAGAGGAAAATTTGAATTGGGAGTTGTGCAGCCGTAATTGTTGACTTTTGGTGAATAGTGTTAACTTTTTAACTTTTTGAGTAACTTTTTGACTTTTTTGGGACTTCCCAAACTTAGCCTTAATACTTTTCTGCAATTTAATTTTGTGTCTTAAATTTTATCAAATGTCTCACATGGGGTGTGAGACCTGCGCAATATGAATCCCATGTGATTTCACACCCATACGACACATTTAGTAGAAAATTTTTAAAATCTCTAACCTTACTCATTTTCCTCTGTTTTAACATACTTGTGTTGTTTTGCATTTTATGTTCAGATGGCACTTCTCTCTTCGCTCAACCAAATTGCCGGTATTCAATCTGTCTCAATGTCTCAAGAATTCATGCCTGAATTCTTTAAGCTAGTGTTAGGAACCCTCTCGCTTCCGATCAACCTTCCTGGCACAAACTACCACCGGGGTTTTCAGGTAAATTGCCCGCAATTTTTTTAAAATTTTCATCGTGTCCTATTAACACATTAATCAATGCTCTCAACATAGTGTTAACACGATTTTCTAGAAATATTTTTTGGTACTTTGGCATGTATGTGATGTGACTGATATGTGTCACAGGCAAGGAAGAATATCATCAGCATGCTGGGAAGACTATTGAATGAGAGAAGAGATTCCAAAGAAACCCAACATGACATGCTTGATGTCCTGATGAATGGTGATGAAAACAGATATAAACTCAGTGATGAAGAGATCATTGATCAAATGATCACAATTTTGTATTCTGGGTACGAGACTGTTTCGACTACTTCAATGATGGCTGTCAAGTACCTTCATGACCACCCTGATGTTCTTCAAGAACTGAGAGTGAGTCCCAAACATACTTCTCCGTCTCCCAAATCTCATCAAAATCTCAAAACATGAAAATTAATCTAACTGGGATTTTAATTTTTTTTTTCAGAAAGAACACTTGGCAATCAGAGAAAAGAAAAGGCCAGGGGATCCAATTGACTGGGAAGATTACAAGTCTATGCGATTTACGCGGGCTGTAAGTATTTTGAGATATTGAGGATGACTAGTACTCCTAATTTGCAATTTTAGATCAAAAAGTTCAGAAAAATTAAGTTAACTGTGGTGTTAATCGGGTACAGGTGATCTTTGAGACATCAAGATTAGCTACAATTGTTAATGGGGTTTTAAGGAAGACAACTCGAGACATGGAAATGAATGGTAAGTCAGAGGATATATTATTATGTCTTTTGGTTCTGTCTTTATAGAGGGTCTTGAGGGGCTCAATGAGCTGTTTTATAACACTTTTTTTGGGAAGTTTTACTTTGTGGTTGAATTTTAGATTTGTCAAAAATAAATCAAATTATTAATATTAATTTTTATCCTTAAGTAAACAAAAATGGTTTTTTTAATTACATTTTCATTACTTTTCTTTTTTATTTTTCAAACTATCAAAAAAGAAAAAGAAAAATCTACTTCATTTTCTTTTCGTATTTTTGTTCCTAATATTACATATTCAGAAGAAAAAAAAAATTAAAAATATACATTTGGTGGATTACAATTATTTTGGGTTTGGCCCACATCTACATCATATAACTTAATTTCGATATAATTTTCCACATAAAATTTATGATGGATTAGCATTTTTCCAAACTAAAAAATGTTAAAACATATAATGGAATTTAGATCAAAGTCTCCAGTGAGAACCGACCCTACCATATCAGGATCCACATGGGATACCAACCATTCCAGCCAGAACATTCTATATCAATGACCCGCCACTTGTAAAGTGAAGAATAATTCAAATTATGATTATAAACAACACAGTTAGTTCAATTTTTATTTAATTCATTATTGATTCCTCCAATTTCCAATGGTGTCTTGAGGGGCCATATATAGTTTAAGGTAATTAACAAATATTTAATCTCTGTGCCTTTCAGGATTTATTATTCCCAAAGGATGGAGAATCTATGTTTATACAAGAGAGATTAATTACGACCCGTGTTTATATCCCGACCCATTAACCTTCAACCCGTGGAGATGGATGGTAAGCATTCACAAATTCTTCACTATACTACAAACACAAATTTTTCACAGAATAACACACAGAATGCAGTGTTGCCGACACTACGGAAAAAAAAAAAAAAAAAAAAAATTATGATTCTAGAATTATATTTTGGAAAAATCATAATTGTAGGCATGAATGATAAATGCAGGATAAAAGCAGAGAGTCTCAGAACTACTTGTTCATATTTGGAGGAGGGACTAGGCAGTGTCCAGGAAAGGAATTGGGAATAGCAGAAATTTGTACATTCCTTCATTATTTTGTTACTAGTTACAGGTAAATATACCCATTAATTTCAAGGAAAATAAAATACAAGTCTAGAATATAGTTAAATTAATTAATTTTTTAAATTTGATTTGTTGTTTTGAATGCAGATGGGAAGAAGTTGGGGGAGATAAGCTAATGAAATTTCCAAGAGTGGAAGCACCAAATGGGTTGCATATTAGAGTTTCAAGTTACTAAACTGACCTTTTGTTATGTACATAAAGAGATATAGGATATCAAAGAGGAACATGCAGAGATGCACAATAATAATGTTCTAACCAGATTAGAGATTCAGAGTAAAATCGGGATTTTGCATTTTGAGAAAGTTCGAATGTTTTGTTGCATGTTTATGCACTTAAATAACAAAATAATTAAAGGAAATAAGTAAGTGATAATAATAAAAATATAAAATTTGAAATGAATCTAATTGGAGGTTTACCCAATTCAAATTAAAAAATAAAAAATAAAAATAATAAAGGTGTCCCCAATTGAAAACAAACAGATCCATGAAAAAATAAGCCTCCTTAACGGGCCAGACTGGATTTAAGCCCATAAGCCCAGGGCTTGTAGGTATTTTGATTCATATGGGCATATGGGTTTCAAGCCGATATTGGCCAATATGGGCTAGGCTATTATGGACTTTAATTCAGATTTTCTTATTAATATTTTCAAAATTTATTAGAAAAAAAAAATTATAATATAAAATTTGATGTGTATTACTATAATTATATTTTCATATTAAATTACAAAATTAAAAAAAAAGAACTTTATTTATTGGAATATTAAAATTACATCCATTATGATTATTTTATTAAATTGTATGCAATTTTAATCTGATGAAAATATAGCTAATAATTTCATAGTTGTCATACTATTTTAGTTTCTCAATTTTAATCGTATTGACTTACTAAAAATGCACAAGTACACACACCTACAAAAAAATAAAAAATAAAAAATTGAGAAAGAAAAAGAAAAAGAAAAAAATAGTACACATTATTAGCGTAAGCGAAGTTTATGGCTGGGATTATTATTATTATTTATTTTTAATTTTTGCATAAAGAGAAAGTAGCACTGCCGTTATATGATGAATTCTCAAGTCTCACATTTGGGATTTAGGAGTGGTTTGGGATGATCTAAATAAGTATACATTTTAACTTTTTATGAAATATGGATAGGGTACGGGTTGGGTTTGAAGTGATGTGTTAGAGAGGTAATGTGACTTAGGGGTGGTGTCACGCCCTCAAAATTAAACCCATTAAATATAAAACAAGGCATGCATTATTAAAAGAAAAACATTATATTATTTAAATCATCAGAGTATTGCGAAATAAAACATCAAAATAAATGCCCTACGGGCTTACATCTTGCCAAGCCAACACTTGGACACAATTTCATGAGTTCTAACTCAAAACAAATAAAGCCCTGGGCTTGAATGTTTACATAATTCAATTAAAACAACTAAAACAAATAAAACAAGTCTTCAAGTCCAAATCCTCACAAGCTAAGTCCTTAGAGGTAGTGAACCACCTGAACCTGAAAATGAAGTTCCCATATAGGTGAGCCACAGCCCAGTAGAGAAATACTAAACCAAGCATAAGAATTAACTAAACAGCAGTAGCACCCGATACATGGTTAACACAAGATAATCAATTTACAATTCATCGACACAAACGCCTACGTTGTCTATGACACATGGTCTATGACACCTTTTACTTTCCATTTATACAGTCATGGCTCAGAACCTTGCCAAACAACTCAACAAGGATAACAAATCAGGTTAAACCTTTCTCATAACATAATAAACACACATGCTAGTGTTATACCAATCTCAATCAAATTCACTTCCTTACTTCCCAACTGATACACATGGTGGTGATGTATCATATCAACAACAAATAGAAATATTTCTATTATAATTAAGCACACACATAAGTGATGCTACTGGAGTCCATCCCCTATCTCCTCCCAACAAGTCCGGTCTAGAGGTCCATCCCCTATCTTCCCTTAAACCGTGGAATTCATCCCCTATCTCCTCCAAAACCAAATGCATATGCAACATAATCAATACTTGCCATATACAACACATAATTAATACACGAATGTTCTGTATTAACTCAACAGTCAAACAATTGACTCAATTTCAGTTATACCTAAGCCGCATGCAAGGTCTACAACAATCAATGACTATCCTCCACCGATAGCCCAAAACATTATTTCTAAGCAAGAAATAACTATTACAATAAATGTAATTTCAATAATTTCAAAGTAATATTTAAACTACCAAATACATCATTAAACCACTAAATTCCCCAATCTCATGAATTTAACCCAATATCACAATCTTCCTTTAAATTAATTATATAAATTAATCTATGACAAAACCCTAAGGTTTCTCCCAAAATTACCAAACTACCCCCATATACCAAAATATCACCACTTAGGATTAAAGCGTATAAATGGAGTAGGAAATCCCTACCTCGAAGAAATAACTCAAAAAGAGAAGACATAGATGAAGCCCCAAACTCCAAAGTGCTCCAACCCACCAAAAGTTCAGATTAAACTGAAGCCCTCGACCCACTCTAACTTTTTAATAAAGGATCTAGGGTAGAAACACCCTAAAACTAGATGAAACCTAGGGGAGAAGGTGTGTAGGGAGAGAGAATGGTCGGACCTAGGGTTTAGAAACAAAAGAGATAGAAAACTGATTAAAAAACCCGCTGCTGCCTATTTAAACTGAACAGGCTCACTCGAGCGAAGACATGGTCGCTCGAGCGACCAGACACAAAAATCTACGCTCGAGCGAAAAAAAAGCTCGCTCGAGCCAAAAACTCGATGCTTCAGGTCTGCAACCCAGAAGCTCGCTCGAGCGACGAAATGCTCGCTCGAGCGACGAACTCGAAAACATACACCTCGCTCGCTCGAGCGAAGAAATGCTCGCTCGAGCCAAGAAACACATCTCTCAGTCCTAAGCCCAGACGCAGACTCTCGCTCGAGCGACCAAACCCTGGCTCGAGCGAAGAACAAAAAACAACAGCTCGCTCGAGCGACCAACTCCTCGCTCGAGCGAAGGTCCAAAATTCTGGACAGCAACCCTTGGTGTCTAAACCCAACCAACCTGAAACAAACCTGCCCAAAGACATCCTATAACTCAAAAATAAAGAATTAAAGGACAACAACAACAATACACAATGCCTGGATCCACGGAACTTAAGTCCGGATACAACAATCTAAAGGAAAAAGACCGGGGTCGCTATAGGTGGTTTGGCATTCCCTAAATAATCCATCTTTTTATCTTTTTTCTATCACATCACTCTCTACTTTTCTGCACATCTTTTCATAAAAAGACAAAAAATGCACTTATTTAGGTCATCCCAAACAGCCCCTTAAATAAAATGATGTGACTTAAATAGGATAGCGACTTTTTGACTTTTTGAGATCATGCCAAACAAGGCCTTAGAACTAGAAATAGAAATAAGGCATATAAGTAAAAAGGATACCTCTTCTCTTTCTGGGCTTATGTAAGTCAAGGATCAGCCCACAACTCAGAACCCATTTGAGAGAGAAAGAAATCCAAAGTCAGCCTAATCTGGAAGACAAGTGGGCCTACCAAACAAGCTGTTGCTATTGGATCAGCAGCATAAAAAACAACCCACCCAGAAAGTCCAACGCAGTTTTTGCCAATAGCTAATAATTTTGTTGCACCCATTATGACAAGAAAAATGATTGGTGGCTCGAATTTTTGTGGTTTGAATGTGTCAAAATGACATCGTTTTGGGTGTTTCGAGCCATTTGAGCCATGATTTTTCGGACCACCAATCATTGTTGTTATGACAATAGGCAACAAGGTTAAAAATTAAATTGGCCAAACGTAGCTGTCTAGTGTCTACATAACATACCTACTTTTTGTGCCTAATTATTGCGTACAATATCTCACGTTAGATTATTTTTGCCCTATAATCAAATTCATTGTCAAAGTTTTCATTTCATTAAATTCTTTTAAAAATCCAACTTTAATAGGTAACAGAATTTATCTTCAAATTATAATTTTATCAAATCTTTAGCTAAATTTGATTCAAATTTTTTATTCTTTTTTTCATTTTTCCATGATAGGATCCACAAAAATAATTTCAGCTAAATTTCATTCTCTCTATTGTTTTTGCACCATTATATATATAACCAAAAATATATATAATTCAGTACTATAGCTAACTTTGACATTTGTATATTTATGGAGAGTTGCTTTTTAACTAGCCAAAGCAAGTTTGATTAGATGACTACTCAAATTTTTGATCAAATTCTTTAAATGACATATGTGACCATCCTAATATGTCCCTCTTTCATATACTAGATTGAGGTACAATGCTATACAAGTTTATTTCATAAAAACAGTCCAATGTAAAGTACAGACGCCCTCGGCCTAAAAATGCCCACCACTAATTTTTAGTATTTGTTTTTCAGGAAGGGCCCAACCTAACTTGTGGACTACTACCTTATGGCATTATTCCCCATGGCCTCGGGAGATCTGTTATGGGACTCCTATAAAACTTCAACTTGCAATTGTCCTAATTAAATGCGTCGTTTGGAAACATATTTTTTTTAGTAACTTTTAATTAAATTATAATGTAAAAAAAATTAATATGTTTTGGATAATTTTTTAACTTTTTACGAAAAGATGTGCAAAAAGTATAGAGAAAATAGAATCTTTGACTTTTTTGTATGGGTTATTAGTTTTTTTATTTTTTAGTGACTTTTTGACTAAAAAAGTCACTTGGCAAACGAGGCCTAAGTTTGTGTTTAGTTAGAAATTTGAAAAAAAGTTTAAAAGGAAAAAATGTATAAAATTAAATAAAATATAAATATATTTTATTTTTATTTTACCTTTTTTTTTTTTCTTTTCAAATTTCTCTTCAAATTCTGAACCAAACATAGCTTAGCAATTAACATTCATCTCTCTCTCAAAATGTCAAACACGTTCTCACGATTGCTACATGTGATGTGCCTGCTTGCTAAAGGCAAGCATGATAAGAAGTCAATTTTCTTTTATTATATTGATGAGAGGTAGAAACGTGTGTACAAATTTAAAATTGATGTGTTAGAATAGATTTAATCTGTGAATAACTATTAAGTATAATAATAAGGATTAACATTCTCTCCAGTTGTTGGGCATCCTAACTAGAAGATGATGTTGGGCTTTCTTGAACCTCACTACGAGCCCTTATTATTTGATCTGAATTGTTCAAATTGTAAGACTTTACAAGTAAAATATTTATGTAAAAAAATTAAATTAATTAGACAACAATAATCACATGATCACAACAACACCTTTCAATTAAGATACCTACTTGAAGAGAATTAGGAACTCAATAATAATACTACGTCAAAATATAACTTGAGTTAATGGGAAACAAAAATTGACATGCCAATCTCCTGAGGTTTTTTTATTGATAGATAAGATTTTATGTAAAAATGGCATTACAAATACATTCAATATATCTTTATGATTTATGCATTTCTTTTTCGAAATGATTTTCAACATACTTCTCAGATTGTTGGATGTGTTGTCTGGCTCAAAAAAAAAAAAAAATTTTGGGACATTTTAAATTAAACATTAAAATAATTTTTTTATTTTATTAATTTTTTAATATTTAAGACTTTTAACAATAAAATAATTATAAAAGGAAAAAATTAATGAACCTTTAAGGACGGGTAGCCAGCTTATATCTTGGAAACTGTGATACAAATAAAAAAATACCAGAGAGAGAGAGAGAAATCAGTTCTTGATCCTGAATTTGATGAGTTGAGAAAGAAACAATGGCGATTTCCGTACGTGAAGGCTTTGGCTTTTGCTTTGCCAATTCCACACGCACTCCCTCTATATTTTCCTCGACCTTTAATAGTAATGGCGATGTTTATTCCAACGATGGTGTTATATTTACTATTTGTGTGTCAATTATAACTATTCAAAAATTTTAAAATTATATTACATCATTTATTAATATACTAATTAATACATTAATTGGTACATATAATATTATTCTTGTTCAAAACTCACTCCATCTTTGTTTCTAGTGCTTTCAATCCTTCCCCATACACACACACAAAAAAATAAATAAATAAATTTAAAAAAATAAAGATAAATTATAAATACACTTCCTGAGATTTGTTTAAAATACGAATTGTTCCCTATGGTTTGAAAAATTAAAAATACTTCCTGTCAGAATTTTTTATTTAACAGAATTAATTGAAAAATTGAAATTTCTAACTGTTCACTTATATAATAATAAAATTATCCGAATTATTAATTGAAATAAATTTTTAACATTATTAAAAACTGTTAATTAACTTGATGATTTATTAATAAAATGACCTATTTGTTATGAAATTAGAAACCTTAGGGGGCATAATGTAATTTTTAAAACTACAGAAGATAATTTATAATTAAAGTAAACCTTAGGGGGGGTGTGTAATTTATCCAAAAAATAATAATAATAGAAAATTGCTTCAGAGCTCGAAATTTTCGACGCTCGAGTGGCCCGAATTCCAAAATAACGTCGTTTTGGATTTTTTTTTCCCCTTTTTCTTTTATCTCTGAAATAGAGAAAGAGAGAGGAAGAGAGAAAGAGAAAGAGAGGGGGAAAAGAGAGAGGAAGAGAGAAGAAAGAATGAAGGGGAACAGAGAGAGAGAGCTCCACCCATCACCAGAGCCGCTATCCTCTGTGTGTCTCTCTCTCTGTGTTCTG
The DNA here is from genome assembly GCA_030407325.1 of Camellia japonica. Classification (NCBI taxonomy): domain Eukaryota; kingdom Viridiplantae; phylum Streptophyta; class Magnoliopsida; order Ericales; family Theaceae; genus Camellia; species Camellia japonica. The sequence goes on from JAPPVO010000002.1 coordinate 20,031,839, forward strand.
TGTATCTCTCTCTCTCTCTCTCTCTCTCTCTCTGTTCTGTGGATTTTGATTTTGATTTTGATTTTGGGTGTTGCAGTGGTGGAGCAGAAAATACGAAAGAAGAAGAAGAAGAAGAAGAGAAGAAATAGAGGGGTAGTGGAGTAGATCTGTGTATACAGAGATCTAACTAGCACAGATCTTTTTTTTTGTTTATTTTTTTTGATTTTTTCTCTTCTCTATCTCTTTTTTTGATTCTGAGTTATGGAAGAAGAAAAGAAAAAAAAAACAGAGGAAAAACAAATCTAGGAACACAAAGGAAGACAGAGAAAGAAGAAAAGAAAAAAGAAAAAAAAAAAAAAAAAAAAAAGAGGTGCCAAAACGACGTCGTTTTGGCACCTTTAGCCATTCGAGCCTTGATGATTCAAGCTACCTAGCAGGTTTGATAATAATAAAATAAAATTTGTTTTGTTGTGTGTGAACAAATTTCACATCTTTTGTGATTGAATCAAATAGTATGATTAACTCTATTTAAAATGTAAAAATTAAATGATTCTACTATTTAAATTAATCACAACATATAAAATTGTAATGTTGCAAATCTAAAAAAATTATTCATAATTTTATCTTAAAAAATCAACATATGACTCAGATTTAATCTAAATATAGGACCGTTCATATTACAATTGAAAATTTTAAAAAAAAAAAAAATACACAAATGTGAAAACAATATCATAGAAACTAGAGATAAAAATGTAGTCTAAAAGTGTCATCAACATTAATTTTTTTTTAAAGTGCAATACGCCTCACTCAACTTATGTTTTGAGTGTGGTTTGGGATGTTCTAAAAAAGTGTATTTTTTGACTTTTTATAAAAAGATATGTAGAAAAGTAGAGATGAGATAACCCCAAGGCAAGTGGCCGAATGGTAAAGTCTGGAGGATAAAATCCACAGGTCTCGAGTTCGAGTCACCCCTTGGGGCCACTGGAGGTTTGTCCGGTCGTTAACTTCAGGGCCCTCAGGATTAGTCCTGGCTTCCCTTAAAATCAGCGGGTTGGGGATACCTAAGTTATCAAAAAAAAAAAAAAAAAAAAGAGTAGAGAGGAGATATTGATTGATATAATCCAAAAAAGATAAAAATATGAACTAAAATAGGTTATGCCAAACAAGGCTGACATTTTTGTACTCCTATTTTCGATACATATAAGAGTTGAAGTTGAGAAAAGTTAAAGGCATTGAAAAGTGAGACTCGTTTGGGAACATACTTTTTTAGTAATTTTTTAATTTTTTAGTTAAAATATGATGTAAAAAAATTAATATGTTTAGGATGACTTTTTAATTTTTTACAAAAAATGTATAAAAAGTAGAGAGAAAATGAAATATTTGACTTTTTAATATATATTGTTGATTTTTTAATTTTTAAATTAAAAAGTAATGTTGATAAACGAGGCCGTAGTTGACTATTCCCTCCATCTCATTTGGTACTCAGGACAGAAGATTGATGGAAGAAATTAAGAATATTAGAAAGTGAGATGTGGAATCTTGAAACAACACTACAACAAGAAGCTTGGAAACAATTTAGGGATTCTATGGATATTTTACTATCTCCCCATGTTAGCTCCCAACGGACCAAAACCCAGTCACATGATGGATCATGCACTTGCACTATAAAATCTAATTTATTAAATAAAACTTGTTTAAATTTTAATGGCTTTTTGTTTAATTTCAAAAATGGCCTATGTGCAATGAACTTACAATAATGTCATCAACCCAACATGCCATTATATTTGAATATTGCCCTATTTATAAATTAATATTTCATGAATTATTTATTTCAATCTGTGTTTGATTTACATAATTATGAGAATAGATATTCTTATTTCTAACACAACCCAAAATTAATTCATTTATATATCATCAATTCAAGCTCAACGCATCAAAGCTATTTATTTAAATTTATTGTTTTTTTAATTATTTGATTAGAAATGTAAATGTTATTAAACACATTTAAAATTGAATTGTAAGTTTTTTTTTTTTTTCACAAGATTTTTTGGGACTTATTATCGATTAATCTAGAAGTACATATAGTCTTTTATGTCACACATATCAAATAATTATGAAGTTTAAACTCTTGTGGTGTCTCAGAGTAGATATTAGATATTTGGCAGGAAAAGTTTCTATATCCTTTAATTGGTGCTCCAGAGTAGCTAATGGAGTGGCCCATTGGACGGCTCGTGCATGCCTAGATGAATCCTTGCCTTTGAACTGGTTTCCAGTCCCCCAGTTGATCTTGTTCACTCTCTTTCTTTCAATTCTATGTGATTGGAGTAGATTTGTTCCAAAAAAAAAAAGGAAAAATCTCTTGTGGTGGTCTCAAAAACAGGTAAAGAATAAAATTTTAAACCATTAATCTATCTCCTAATCTTCAAACTCATAACTTCCAGTAGTGTTTTTTATGAACTGAAGGGTTACAACACCCTTTATTAACAATGCAAAATTAATCTATTTCTAAAAATTTGTGCATATATCATATGCATTTTTTTTGGAGTGTTTAGAGTAGTTTTATAAGTGAAAAATATTAAATATATAGAATTTTTAGGGGGATGCACCAATAAATCCCAAATTAATAACTTATGCACTGTTTAGTCCTAAAAATTTTCTTATAGACTGAAAGGTCCCATTACAATGTTAATAACATCAGATACAATGTTAATAACATCAGAGTCATGTTACAAACATTAGATTTCAAACATCTAATGTTCATCAAATTTTAATAATATTTGAAAATATAGGATGAAAAACATCTAATGTTCATCAGATTTCAATAAATTTTGAAATTATAGAATGAAATATCAGATCATTTACATCATTTACATCATGCTGATGTAAAAATGGGACTAAATGGAGCATAAGAAAACTTTTAGGACTAAATGGTTCAACGTTTCAAAAACTAGGACTTATGGGTAAATTTTCCGAATTTTTATATAAAAAAAAATCACATGGAAGAATACAATATACATGATTTTAATTATGGGAGAACTTTATAAAATTCTAATAAATCAAAAAAATATAATAAAAAATGTGTATCCCAATTTTGTATGATAATGGCCCTCTTCGGCAAGTTGGTATTTGGCTTCTTTTTTTTTTTTGGTTAAAATTCATAAAAACAAAATAGGTTAAAATAGTTAATAAAACGAATATCACATCAAATTCATAATTATTTTACTTTTTCTTTCATAAACATTCCATCCAATTATAAAAAAAATTTAACAATCTTTTTAAACACAAAAATTTTAATCTACTAAAATAGTCAACTTCCAAAACAAGACCTAAATGTCATATATTAAATTATTGGCATTGTTAACAATCAAAATAATTTTTTACAGAAATATTTTACTTATATCTTAAAAAATAAATAATTTAAATTATCAATATAAGACTCGGAATGACCCTATTGTGCTCACAGCAGCCATCCTTCATTCAATTTGACACATCACACATCTCTATCCCTAATTAAATTCATTGTCAATCAACCAATTACAATCAATCGTAGAAACCTCTTTTTGGATAAGTACAATCGTAGAAATCCCGTCAAATCATAATCATTAAAATCAAATATTAATGAAAATTGGGACTCCTCTTTAACAGAAATTATCTGTGTTAGGAATAAAACAGTAAAAGTCGGGTTGTGCTAATCCGATTATACAGATTTTATTTCGTTTTAACAAAATAATAATAATAATAAAATTATACAGATTTTATTCAATCTAACACATCACACATCTCTATCCCTAATTAAATTCATTGTCAATCAACCAATTACAATCAATCGTAGAAACCCCTTTTTGGGTAAGTGCAATCATAGAAACCCCGTTAAATCAGAATCATCAAAATCAAATATTAATGAAAATTGGGACTCCTCTTTAACAGAAATTATCTGTGTTAGGAATAAAACAGTAAAAGTAGGGTTGTGCTAATCCAATTATACAAATTTTATTTCGTTTTAACAAAATAATAATAATAATAATAATAATAAAATTATACAGATTTTACAGATTTTATTCAATCTAACACATCACACATCTCTATCCCTAATTAAATTCATTGTCAATCAACCAATTACAATCAATCGTAGAAACCTCTTTTTGGATAAGTACAATCGTAGTAACCCCGTTAAATCAAAATCATCAAAATCAAATATTAATGAAAATTGGGACTCCTCTTTAACAGAAATTATCTATATTAGGAATAAAACAGTAAAAGTAGGGTTGTGCTAATCCAATTATACAGATTTTATTTCGTTTTAACAAAATAATAATAATAATAAAATTATACAGATTTTATTCAATCTAACACATCACACATCTCTATCCCTAATTAAATTCATTGTCAATCAACCAATTACAATCAATCGTAGAAATCCCTTTTTGGATAAGTGCAATCGTAGAAACCCAGTTGAAAGAATCATCAAAATCAAATATTAATGAAAATTGGGACTCCTCTTTAACAGAAATTATCTATATTAGGAATAAAACAGTAAAAGAAGGGTTGTGCTAATCCAATTATACAAATTTTATTTCGTTTTAACAAAATAATAATAATAATAATAAAATTATACAGATTTTACAGATTTTATTCAATCTAACACATCACACATCTCTATCCCTAATTAAATTCATTGTCAATCAACCAATTACAATCAATCGTAGAAACCCCTTTTTGGGTAAGTGCAATCATAGAAACCCCGTTAAATCAGAATCATCAAAATCAAATATTAATGAAAATTGGGACTCCTCTTTAACAGAAATTATCTGTGTTAGGAATAAAACAGTAAAAGTAGGGTTGTGCTAATCCAATTATACAAATTTTATTTCGTTTTAACAAAATAATAATAATAATAATAATAATAAAATTATACAGATTTTACAGATTTTATTCAATCTAACACATCACACATCTCTATCCCTAATTAAATTCATTGTCAATCAACCAATTACAATCAATCCTAGAAACCCCTTTTTGGGTAAGTGCAATAGTAGAAACCCCGTTAAATCAGAATCATCAAAATCAAATATTAATGAAAATTGGGACTCCTCTTTAATAGAGATTATCTGTGCTAGGAATAAAACAGTAAAAGTAGGGTTGTACTAATCCAATTATACAGATTTTATTTCGTTTTAACATAATAATAATAATAATAATGATAATGAAAATAATAATATTTTGTTTTATTTATTTATTTATTTTTATGTTGTCTGATTTAGTTTTTAAAAAAATAAATTAAAACACCCCACAAACGATGTCAAATTCATATTTGTTAAACCTACAATCTATACAACCACTAAGCTAAAATTGTGATTAATTTATATTCACTTAAAACGTAACATATTTATAAATAAATTAATTAATTAAATTAATCAAAGTGATCATTTTAAGTTTTTTTTTCAAAATTTTTATAAATATTTTACTTTTTAAATATATTTAAATAATGTGTATTTAAAAATAAATAAATGACTAAAATGTAAAAAAAATAAAACATCTAATAAAAATTAAAAAAATAAAAACTTTTAAACCCAATTAGGTGGTAGTCCATTAGAATATTTAAGACAAATCTTTTTTTATATGCTCTCAAATTATCAATCAATTATTTTTTACATATCACTCAGTATAAAATATGGATCTAAAAAGTGAGTTTATATATGTATTTTTTAATAGGAAAATGTCTCGTAGCTCAAATTTTGTGGTTCAAAAGTGGCTTAAATGGCCAAAACGACGTCATTTTGGCCATTTTTATATTGTTCTGTACTCAAAACGACGTCGTTTTGGCCATTTGAGCCACTTTTGAGCCACAAAATTTGAGATACGTAGCATTGCCGTTTTTAATATTGAATTTTTTTTTAAAAAATAATTGAGTGGGCACACAGCAATCTAATGTTGCGAAAACAGGTGATAACTTCTCTAATTTTAGAGCAAACCACAAAAACACAAGGCGTCCCAACTCCACCGGGACACGAACAGGTCTTCCACCGTATACTGACTCCATTCTTCTCCTATTTATATTCCCACCCACTTTGCTCTCTTTCTTTCAAACAACCCCCTCTCTGCTCTTCTCTTGCTTCTACAATGGCCGCTCCAACTCCACTTCTGACTAATGAGCTTGACATAGTCATACCCACAATTCGGAACCTGGATTTCTTGGAAATGTGGAGGCCTTTCTTTCAACCCTACCATCTGATCATCGTCCAGGACGGTGATCCTTCGAAGACCATCAAGGTACCTGATGGGTTCGATTACGAGCTCTATAATCGCAATGACATTAACAAGATTCTGGGCCCTAGGGCTTCTTGCATTTCCTTCAAGGACTCTGCTTGTCGCTGCTTTGGCTACATGGTTTCCAAGAAGAAGTATATCTTCACCATTGACGACGATTGCTTTGTGAGTCCCTTCTTTTTTTGCTTTTTCATTTGGGTTTTGCTTTTCTAGTTATCAAGTTTAGATCTTGACTCGTATTATATACACATCACCATCTTACATGCACGATATATATATATACACACGCATATCAATCATATGATTTGAGAGTTGTCTAATGTTTTTGTCTTCGTATGCTTTTGGGTAGATCTGTTGATTATGGGTTTTTGAAATCTGGGTTTTGTAACGGGTTACTCTGGTTTCACACTAAGATAGTGTTTGGTTTATTGGAATGAAGGTGGAATGGAATCATTCCATTAAAATGTTGATTTTCTAGGTTTGATTTACTAAAACAATATCAAAAATATATTACATATGGGATCATTATTCATTATTGTAAGGGAATGCTCATGGAATAGGAGGCTGAGGAATGAACAATCCATTTCATTCCCGGGAACCGAACATGGCATAAGTTGATTTTATTTTTATTTTTTGTAGTTTCATCATCCATTTGATCTACATTGTTGTGTCCATAGTGTAAAAACTCTCTTTGTCAACTTTGAATAATTTCATTACGGATTTTATTAATAGGTGATTTTGAGGATATAATTATCTTTTTGGATCATAGTTTTAACTGTAATGATGTATGTTGTGGCAGGATTGGCTGTTTTAATATTTCAATATACAGACAAGGGAATTTATTTATTATGGAATAGAAATAGACTAAGATTTGTCTCTTTTCCAATTTGTTTTGTACAAGTCATAGCCTGATAAGTGGTTATCATGTGAGTTTAAAAGGGTATATGCTTTTGTTTTGTTGTCTCAAACACTATTTTCAACTGACTTTCGGCTTTGAATCTCATAAATAGAGTTGGTTATGTAATTTGAATAATGCTAATAGAGATCTTGCAGATTAAATTTTTAAAATACCTTCTCCGTTACTGTCTTACCAATTTGAGTAGTCTAATTTTCCTTGGAAGTTGTTTTTTTAACACATTTAAGTGATATATCTGGGGAACCGAACTATGCCTTTTTAGTTCATTATTAGCCGTTTACAATGTGTTCTACAGCTGTAGAATGTTAAGGATATTAAATCTGATGGCGTGGATATGTAACATATTATTAACAAGGTCTTCACTTTTCTCTTTTTTGTTCTTGGGCTGGTGGGTCCGGATTGTTAAAGTAACATCACTTTTAGGCATCAACAAAATAATTAGCTAATTGTCCATTCCCATCAGAAACCTCTATTATTGAGAAGTGTTGTTTGATTCTTGCTCTTGCATGCATAGGTGTACTCCATGTAACTGGTGGGCCACCTTTTGAACTATCAAAAAACTAAAACTAATAACCATTATGAACCTGTTGTTTAAAATTATTGTTATGTAATACTGCCCATAAACAAGAATTGAATTAAGAATTTAAGCATGGTGTATGAATCTTGGCATGTGACCTATTGAAAGATAGCTACATGATTTTCTGTTGTTGACCTTGCAAGTGATGGTAAAATTTGTTCTCATTTTGTTTTCTATAATTAAGAAGTCTTCTATGCAATATATCAATTTGTCTACACTGTTAAACATATATTAATGCTTAACTATGATGTTTATTTTAGTTGCAATAGCGTCTTTTTGTCTTTTCTTCTTGTAAATCCTTACCAATATTAATTTTTTGGGGATTTAAACTATCATCCAACTTCAACTGTGGCTAGTTTTATTCATCTTAATGTTGTGAAATCTATGTTGATGCTTAGGTTGCTAAAGACCCATCTGGCAAACTGATCAATGCCCTTGAACAGCACATTAAGAACATTCTCTCCCCATCAACTCCCAATTTCTTCAACACCCTGTATGATCCTTACCGTGAGGGTGCAGATTTTGTCCGTGGATACCCTTTTAGCTTACGTGAGGGTGTTCCAACTGCTGTTTCTCATGGCCTCTGGCTCAACATTCCAGATTATGATGCACCTACGCAGCTTGTGAAGCCTCTTGAAAGAAACACTAGGTTTTTTTTCCCCCATTAAAAATACCTTCTGTTTATATATCAATGTTGAAGTTGGATTCTAGACTTTTTTTTTTTTTTTGATTTGTAGATTTGTGGATGCGGTTATGACAATTCCAAAGGGAACTCTGTTTCCTATGTGTGGTATGAATCTGACATTTGACCGTGATCTTATTGGTCCCGCTATGTACTTTGGTCTCATGGGTGATGGTCAGCCAATTGGACGCTATGATGATATGTGGGCTGGCTGGTGTGTCAAGGTACCTTTTTCATTTCTTTTGTTGCCAAGATTTTGTGAAACATAATTGAATTTTCAGAAACCTTTTGGGATTGTACTTATCACCAAATGTCTTGTTGTGTTGGTTGGTTTAGGTGATATGCGACCATTTGGGATTGGGAGTGAAAACAGGGCTGCCGTACATATGGCACAGCAAAGCTAGCAACCCGTTTGTGAACCTAAAGAAAGAGTACAAAGGCATCTTCTGGCAAGAAGATATCATCCCTTTCTTCCAAGCGGCCACCCTTCCAAAGGACTGCACTAGTGTCCAACAGTGCTACATTGAACTTTCGAAACAGGTCAAAGAAAAGCTCGGGAAAATAGATGAATACTTTGTCAAGCTAGCCGATGCCATGGTCACATGGATTGAAGCCTGGGATGAGCTCAACCCGGGCAAGGGTTCTGCCAAACTGCCTAATGGTTCTGCAAAGTGAAAATTTTGAGTAAACAGTGTGGACTGCCTTTAGTTTTCTGTAGTTTTGATTTAAAAAAAAGTTGTGATACATTTTATATATCTTTGCTTTTCTTTGTATTCTCAGATTTCTGTGATCCCATGTTTGGGTCTGCAGATTGGTGGATGTTATATCTTACTGTTTTACAAGTTTATGAATTTAGAACAATAAATGATAGTTGGTTCAGTTTTAAATTTCAGGCTCATGGAAAGGATGTGATGTAGAACAAAACTATGTAAGTTTGTTCTCTATCATTCTCCTCTTCTTTAAAAGAACTAGCCCTCGAGTTCCAACTAGATATCTGCCATCTTCAGTTGCCCTCGAGTTCCAACTAGAGATCTGCCATCTTCAGTTGCTTGCCCTTCTTCCAAAAGTTGTATGTAGAAAAAAAAAAATTCTGAAAGTTCTTCTCTATATGCTTCAACTAGTCGACAAGATTAATTAGACAAGTATTGAAAATCAAACTAAATTGCTCCAACATCAACATAAAATACACTTTGTTGATGTTCTTGGTATAGAGCAATTTAATTTGATTTTCAATACTTGTGTAATTAATCTTGTCGATCAGTTGAAGCATATAAAGAAGAACTTTCAGAAAGAAAACTTTTCTACATACAACTTTTGGAAGAGGGGCAGGCAACTGAAGTATTCAAGTTATCTCTTTATTTGGCATGGAAGATGGCAAATCTCTAGTTGAAACTTGAGGACAAGTTCTTTTAAAGAAGAGGAGAATGATGTAGAACAAAATTATATAATTTTTATATTTCTTAATTTTATTATTTTGGAATTAGATTCTAACTAGGATTTTAAATAGTTTAGAATTTTAATTTCCTATTATTTTAGGTTTATTAATTTGTGTTGATTTAAGTTTCTTAGTTTATTTTAAAATTACTTTTTCTATAAGTATAAAGTATACTTTATTATAAATAGGCCTACAAGTATATGTAATGAATTCATTCAATCAATAATATTTTAAAGAGTTTTTCTTCTATCTTCCTTGTGAATTTAAGAGTGTTCTTGTGGATTCAAGAATTCTCGTCTAATTTTATTTTGGATTCGAGTCAAGGGACTTACCCAAGGCCAACCTGTTAGTCACAACTTTAATAAGAACCACGCTATGAGATTTACCCAAGGCCAACCTGTTAACCACAACATCTTGAGACGATCTTCTCGTTATTAATACGATAGTGAGGATGAGTTTGAAGATGAGTTATTCGAAGATTATGGTGAATATCAGTTGGTAAGGCAACAACGAAGATTCAGTGACGTGCTTAGTAGCAATAATTGCATCAATTATGATTTTTCATATTATCAAGTATAACCAGAAATCCCCAATTTTGATGCTTCTTGTCATGCCGAGGATTTTATTTATTGGTTTCGCAAAGTTGACAAATTCCTCGAGTGTATGGAAATATCTAAAGAAAAGCAAGCCAAATATGCCGTACTTAAGTTATAATGTTATGTTTCTACATGGTAGAAACAATTGCAATATGATCAAAGGCGACAATACAAACAACACATTAGGATGCGGCATAAAATGAAGAAGTTGATAAGTTCTACATTTCTTCAATCAAATCATGGGCGAATGTTGTATTAACAATATTAAAGAAAGCTTGAATCAAAACAATTATCCCAAGGTAATTTTGATTCATAATATTCTTTGCAATTCAATAATTATTATTCAATTGTGGATACAGATTATTCGAGGAACATGACTATGGTTCTGCCAAGTTTGGGTCAATCAAGTATTGTGGGTCAACAAATTTGTCACGCTCAACCACGCATTGAAGAAAAAAAGATTTTGAGTATCTCAATGTGGGTGTTTGGGAAGTTGTTATTTTAGTAGGCTAAAATTTTTGTGTTTGGGAATATGATTGATTTATTATTTTTGTAGTTGGATGTGATGTTTGTGAAAGAGAATGTAAAATGATTATGAGTTGGATATGATATTTTGTTTTATTGACTATTTTAGCATATTTTGTCTTTTTGTGAATTTTAACCTAAAAAAGACTAAAATTTTACTTCCCAAACACGCCCAATGTTTGAAAATTTTGAAGACCCAAACAGACATTCAATTGAAGTAGAAAATGAAGTTGATTTCAACAATAGTGAGAACGTTGAAATTGGTGAAAGAGAGGTCACTGAAATTACTTTAATCAAAAAGTTTGAAGAAGACAATGAAGAGGTGAAGCAAGAGAAAAATGTTGAAGTTAGCCAAGAGCTTCTAATGACAGAACTATCGTTTCTTGATTATTATGATGGTTATAAGATCACAAAAGAAAGAGATCTAGTTGAACTCAATGAAAAAGAAGAAATAAAAGATGAGGTAATAAAGTTGATGAAAAATATAGAAATCCCCTAGATATTGATTTGTGATTATGTATCAATTTTAATGAGTAAATAGCAATTCCAATTAAACAATCAAAGACAAATCAACACAATGATTTAACGTAGAAAAACCACAATTGGAGCGCCTCTAATTGTGATAAAAAATCACGGACAAAAGCCACAAAACAATCCATCAAGAAGACATAAAGGAATAACACAAGTGTACTCTCAATTACCTAGCAAATCCACGCCCGAATTGAATCGACCCCTATGTGCCTCTTCTAGCCCCGTCTTCACTTCGGAATTGTCTTGCCCAACGTCGAATCCACAATGCCGATGTCGAATCACGACTATGAGCCACTCCGGAATCCACCAAAGCTTCAGGCTCGAATTCCACAGAATCTACCGAAGAACAACACACTCTTTTATATTGAACTGAAAAAAATAATCCTTTGATGTATACTTTTCAAACCAGATTTAAACTCAAACAAACATCAAAGAAACTAGCAAAGAAACTCCAGATATAAACCCTAATATCCAAAAAGAATATTGAAAGTCGTACATTAAAATTTGACTAAATTGCACCTTTTATAGCAAACTGTTCCACGATTTCTGCTCGAGCGCAAGAATGATGGCTCGAGCGTAGGAAGTGTCACTTGAGCGCAAAAACAAAATTTCTAGTATTTTTGCAGATGATTCAAACTTCTAGAACCAAAGATTCTCTGCTCGAGCGCACAAATAGCCGTTCAAGCGGACAAGTAATTTTGACTGCAATTTTGCTTCTGGCTTCAGGGGTGCTGCCCCTCGACCCCGCCTGGGCACTGCCCGGACCCGCCAAGGGGTGCTTTCCTCTCGACCCGCGAGCTAACCGGGCGGCTCGATCCCTGACATAGTCAGCGAATTAGCAAACATGATAGGATTAAGATAACAAGCTTCTTTGCATATGCACAATTCGGGTTGGATTCACATCTAAAAACTCATAACCTCACTGAAATAAAAATCGAATAAAATTACAACTGAAAGGAGTTTTGTCAAACGGGATTGCCAAGAATAAAACCTAACAGTTGACATATGCACTAGAAAAGTTGATTGAGGATACAATTGAATGTCCAATTAAATCTAAGACAAAGCAAAGTCTAGAGAGTATCCAACATCAACATAAAATACACTTCATTGATTTCCTTGATGTGGAGCAATTTAATTTGATTTTCAATACTTGTTTAATTAATCTTGTTGACCAGTTGAAGCATACAGAGAAGAACTTTCAAAAAGAAAACTTTTTTACATACAATTTTGGAAGAGAGGCATACAACTGAAGTATTCAAAATCTCTCTTTATTTAGCATGGAAGATGACAAATCTCTAGTTAGAACTTGAGGTCGAGTTCTTTTAAAGATGAGAAGAATGATGTAGAACAAAATTATATAATTTTTATATTTCTTAATTTTATTATTTTGGAATTAGATTCTAACTAGGATTTTAAATAGTTTAGAATTTTAATTTCCTATTTTTTTAGGTTTCTTAATTTGTGTTGATTTAAGTTTTCTAATTTATTTTAGAATTACTTTTCCTACAAGTATTAGGTTTAGTTTATTATAAATAAGCCTACAAGTATATGTAATGAATTCATTTAATCAATAATATTTTAAAGAGTTTTTCTTCTATCTTCCTTGTGGATTCAAAGGTGTTCTTGTGGATTTAAGAATTCTTGTATACTAGAACGATATCTAGTCCCTGTTTCGTCTATTAGAACGATATTTAGTTTCTTTCTACACTACCTAATATGAATTATGAACTCGAGGACGAGTTCTTTGAAAGAAGAGGAGCTTGATGTAGGACAAGATTTTAAGAATTCTTATATTTTTAGTTTTAATATTTTTGATATATTATTTTTTTAGAATTCTTGTAATTTAGTATAAATATTTTAGAATTATTAGGTTTCTTAATTTGTTTTGATTTTGTTTTTCTAATTTCTTAGGTTTCTTATTTTCCAAGAAAGAAAATATTTGGGACCCCCTTTGGGGATGACTCCCACACCCCCAAAGTAATCATGGCCCTCAATGTATGTGTGGGATCTACTCATATATATATGGGGTCCACATCATGAGTGGTCCAGATTTGTGGGGTCTTGTGAAGGTTTTGTGGGAGGTGAGGGTCTCAATCATTGCTCTTCCACTTCAAGAATTAGATTAGTTTATTATTTCATAATTTGAGTTTTATTGGTATCCAAAAATACTTGGTCTCCAAGATTTACATTATTATAAATAAGTATGTAAGTCTCATAGCAAAAAGAACTTTTATTCAATAAAATTAAGAAATATAAAAATTATATAATTTTATTCTACATCAGGATGTGTCTTAATTCATCTTTTATTTTGAAACTTGATGATTATAGATTCAAAATTTGCAAAACCCAAAGCTCAGTTGGCAAAAGACTACGGAGAATGATGGTCACATTTGATAACTGAATTCATCTTTTACAATTTAACCAAAAAAATAAAAGAAAAATAGCACAGATTGATCGTTGAAATAATGAAAAGCAGTTCAATCAACCCAAAATATAAATCGCCGTTGCCGGGGATCGAACCCGGGTCACCCGCGTGACAGGCGGGAATACTCACCACTATACTACAACGACCTTCTTGCGTTGGTTTTGTAAAAATAGTAATATATTTTTAATGGTTCGTAATTCCTTCCATCACTATCAAAAAGGCAACTAAAAGTAGTCTAGTTAGCTGGTATTTGTGCATCTCACTACCAAATCAAAGAAAATTAGGACATTCGTTTACTTTGATTTTCAAAATCTTTTTTCAGATTTTTTTAAAAAAAATCTAAAACAAAATTTAGTGAAAAATAATGAAAAATATTGATCCTTTTTCATCTATTTTTATATTTTTTGGAGACAAAAATAATTTTAAAAAAATCAAAATTATTTTTTTAATATTTATTTTTATCAAACTAATTCTATTTTTTGGAAAAAAAAAAATTAAAAAACTACTTTTGAAAAGTAAACCAGACATTGATTTTTGAGTTGTCTGACCTCGATCCAAATATCATTTTTCTATAAAGAAGTATCAAACGTGTTCCATCCAAGTACATTTTTTTCTTTCAAGAATTTGTCTGAAATTTTGAAGTATAAAGTTAGAAAAACAGAGTAACCATGTCTTTAGTCACAGTTGTTACACTAAATCTGATCTTAGACTATGCCTTTTGTTGGTTATAATTACACATAAAATATCAGAAAATACAAATAATAAAAGTTACAATAACTACTATAAGGGCTGAGGCGCGGGAAACTCGCTCTCTTTAAGGAGATTCAAGTCCTCTGCGGTTAGGCAGAGCCTCACACCGGTGCAGCAGAAAAAACCTTGACTTGTCCCCAGGATACAACAGCCCGACTAAGTCGTATGGTTAACTAATACTGCACAATTGGTTGAACCCAAAACTTTATCACACACACCCTTTTTATTTGCCTAGACATAACAAATGAACAAAACTTCTAAGGAATAAAAACTTCTTCTCTCGTGTCTATTTAAGATATGACATATGTTCAAAATATATAGAAAAGAAAACTTAATAAGCAAGGTTCTTGGTGAATAAGATAACAAGAGACTTGACCAAGACCTTGGAATGGATAGAAATGAGAAGACTTGAAAAAGACTTAGATGGATAAGTCTAGCAAAGACTTGGAGAAGACTTGGATAGATAAAGCTAGCAAAGACTTGGATGGATAAGGCTAGCAAAGACTAGACAATGACTTATCTTGGAGCTCGGAAGATGATTATAATATTAAAATACCTACTAACACCTTTTACATAGCTTTAGCAAAGTATGAATTTCGAGTTTGGGAAACAAAAATACTACCTATATATGGCTTTTCAATTATATGAAAATTCCAAATCAACAATTGGTAAGTAGAACTTGTACACACCACAAAATAAATATAAGAATTCAATGATCAAACAAGTTTCTCTCATTCAAAATTCAGGGCCTTACATCAAACTTAAAAAAAGATCTAGATAACAAAAGAATAAATTCAGTTGCTACAATAGCAAAACAAAAGAATAAAATTCTAATTAAAAAATAATAATAATAATTAAAGAAATAAAAAACAAAGACAACAAAATTTTATGCTGCAGTTAAAACTCAAGCTCGCCAAGATATGGTTCTAACTTCTAGTGCCCCAATTTAACGATGGCATTCTGCACAATTATTTAATGGGCAGTGGCGTCGTTCAGAATAAATTATGGTCTTCTAGTGCCCCTATATTGGATTAGAATGAAGCTACAAACCAAGAATCTTAAATAACTCCAACTTGTCTTTGATACAAATATAAGAGTTTCAGTCACGTCCGACATATTTGGGTGCATAACGCATGAAGATAACATTTGGAGGCATTTCTTTTTCATTCAGAGAACAGAAACAATAGAAAATGACCCAAAAATACGGGGCTGACACATTTCGTTCGCCTTCCCATCCGGTGTGGTCGTATGAAGGGAAAGAACTTTATTACTATACGATGCACCTACGGAAAACTTATTTGGCAAACTATTTCCGAAAATTTTCTTTGAAAAAAAATAAAATATGAACCCATTTTTTAGGCAGTACTTAAGTTGTTATCTGAATTTTGAAGAAGTGTTTCCATACAAAACTGAAATGATATTAAAACGATGAGTGTTTTCAAACTCTTCAATGTTTTTATTTTAAAAAGCATAAAAAATGAAAACAATACCAAACAGGCATTTTCCAAATGTTCCGGTGTGTGTGCTTGAACTAGTGTCTTGCTGGATGATTAAGAAAATTGCGATGACAACGAAATTAACAGTAGAATCAAAATAAGAATAATAATAAAATTAAATAATTATGATAATAATAATAATAATAATAATAATAATAAACACGGGATGAAAAAAAAACAAAAAAAAAGGTAGTTGAATAACTGTTCCTTGGCTAGTATAACACTTCCTGCCTGATCAAGCGGTTGAGCTTGCACAGGATGATTTTTGACCTAAACGAAAAAAGATACACTAATTCATGAAAAAGCCGTTAACAAACAATCATGAGTTTAGACACACAAACTCACTAAAAAGGGTGGTAAAAATAACTTGTAATATGAAGTTTATGATTTATTTATTTTTTTTTTTTTTAAATCATCTGTAACAAACGGGCACGCACACAGAATCCATAATAAGAACTATGAAAACACAGGAATATTCAAGGAGGATTTGTAACACAATTCAACAAACTGCCATGAGTTCATCCTTGCTGATGAAAGTGCAGGAGTTTGATTTGTTTGTTTATCCTAGTTGAAACATATAGGGTTTATAATTTGGGAAGCACACAAACGCACATATGCACATGGAAACACACAACATAGTACTTACCCAGCAGCGCATGGCATCCCAAATAACGTCCATGGGAGCATCTGATTTCAGCCCCAAAAGATTAACGTGAGTTTCTGATATACGATGTCCAGCATTTATGACTGCACAACGGAATATTACAGCCGAGGGGGAAGTTCATTTTAACATAACAGAGGAACATCAGGCAATTCCTGTGAACAAACCCACAAGAATCAGAGTTAAATGTGTCGCCAACAAATTTGTTTTCTGGATATATAGGTGTGGGGATATATTTTCTGAGTACCAACACGTGGCAAGGTGACGCCGACGTGTCAGCCGATGTGCCACATGTCATGGTAGTTACGCCGAGGTGATCTCGGAGTGCCGAGCTTATCTCCGAAGATATCGGGATCCGAGATAAGTAGATAAGGGATAGGAGTCCTAGATTGAGAGAAGACTTCAGTGTGGATAAAGGTAAAACTCTTGCAGAGCTTTGTCCTAAACCCATTGGGAGTTCCAGATTAGCAATGGTCCTGAGTCTATTGGAGTTAGGCTCCTATTGGGACTAGGACTGTATTGACTATAAAAGGTAGGCACCCCCATAGGTCAAAGGTACTTTTTTGAATACTCAAGCTTGTGAGTTGAATACTTGATTATCTTTGAGATATATACTGAGTTGATCGTCGGAGTGTCCCCGGGTGGAAGAACCACCGCCGGAGCCTTTTCTTTCTGTGCAGGACAGCAAGGTGCCATCTATTCTGCCTGTGTTCTACAGCTAAATTCCTAGGAGAGCAGTGTGGTCAGAAAATCACTCACACAATAGGTATAAGAAATCAATGAATGCAAGAAAAATGTTTCAGAAACACACAAACCCCCCACTGAGCATCCAATGAAATGTATTTTTGATTTCCAGTTACAAACACAACCAATTTAAGGAAATGAGAACTATAGTATTTTTATCTATCAAAATGCAGCCATGAGTTCATGATTTGCTTTGCATTGACTATAGACAATTGAATAGCTTAGAGTTAATTAATACTCCAACAATGTAGAACAAAAATCAGCTCAAAGATCATAAGCACACCTCTGAAATTGTTGTTAATACATCATAGATTCAATCATAAGCAGGATACCGGTCCTTTATTGACTTCACATCTGCCAGTATTGAGGTTACCAATTCTTGATCATGGATGGGAGCAGATCATATAGGCCCACCCATGTTATATTTCTTCCCGCAATAGCTGAGGAACAACAGGGGCGAACCCAGGTAATTACCTTACATTGTTATTCTTGAAAAGGGGAAAAAAACGAAAGCATCAAAATGTTGCTAACAGTTTAGCACAAAATAAAATTAAAAACACAAAATCATTGATCCATATTACGAACCTATAAGTTATGTCGTTCAGAATACTGATTTAAGTTAACAATAGTAAAGTCAACATAAATAAGGTAAGACATGTGTCTGAATTGTCATATCTGATAGACTGAGTCTGATACATATCATCTATGCCCAGACAAGCAGCTGATATAAAGGCTACATCACATGCACATGAAATAGATAAATACCTTTGACACAGTCCTTCCAAGAGGCTGAAGATGAAAAGAATCACAACCAGTGCACTGATAAACATAAGAGAGCTTGCAGAGCTGTAACCAATTTCAAGTCAAATACAACTAAGCAAGGGACCAATTGGATAACAACATTGAAGAGAAATGATCATTATTGTAGTAATTAGGCAAATCTACCCTACTAGCTAGTTTGAAGCAAAACTAATAATATAGGAGACTCATGTAAATACATGAACAAAAACCCGAACGTTCTGAACTGATAGCACTGGAACAATGTATCGCTTGTACCGATTTGCATGGCTCTGCATTTAGGAAAAGAAAATACTTTCCACTAAATTACAAGAGAGGGATGGCACAAAATCTTCTAATAAAACATGTTTATGACCCAAAGGAGTAGATGAGATGACTAGGAACCTGTCGCAAGAAGCACAGGTCCTGAGTTTGAGTTATTCCCCCTTGGAGCCACCCCCAGGGATTTATAACATTAATAGACCCAAGCATTTGGGACAAAGGGACAGAGATTGTTTCAGTGCTCTGGATACCTAGTCAGTGGAGTGAAATAAATGAAGCTTTACGACTTGAGGAAAAGCTTCAGGAAAAGTAGAATTAAGTTTGTTATGGACAAGGGAAATAGAAACTATGATAATTTTTGGTTTAAAAAAATACAAAGAAACATTAACATACAATTATACAAGTAGACCTAAAAATTATCTCTATGACACCTGGATCAAAGAAGGCCAGGTTCTTTTCTATATGAGTCATGGGCCCCAAATTTTCTTTCAGTCCCTTTATCCTTAACTCTTAAAGGAATATTAACTTAACCCAGTTCAAACTTCAAAGCAAATATCTGTTGGAAGAAGAGAAAAATTATTTCCAAGTTCTTGAAAAATTTGCTCCTCACACACACCAAGTCATTTGTTTATTATTTAGCTAACGCTCTGCCATGCCTTTCACATAGCTGTGCAGGATTTCAAAATAGGAAAATAAACAATACCCATATGGCCTTTCAATAAGATTGACAGAGACAATTATGTGTTAATGGAGAAATCCCGTAACTCAAACATATGACTTCAAAAGCGACGAAAAGTCTGAATCAACAAATTTGAGAGGTCCAAGTCCATAAAGATGTCAAACGTGCATTCAACGAATTGGTGATAGAAAACTATACCTTACAAGAAACAAAATGACCAAAAAAATAGCAAAGCCAAGTACACACGAAAAACTGAAAATAAGGATCACTAAAAGAAACTACCACATTCAAGGAAAACAATAAATAATAAATGCAAGTATGATCCTCAAAACATTTATATTTCTATTTCAAATGTCAAAGATAACAGCTTTATCATGAAAATAGAAGTACCTCAATGGAGGTAAGTAGGATCCCCAATGCCATTTCAGGACAATATGTCCCTCTCAAACGATAGGAGCCATATCAATTCCACAAGCAGCATTAAACATGCCTAGTAATCAAAAGCTATTGAGTTATGAAGGGAGGAAGGGGGAGGTGGAGCAGAAAACCTTACTTGGAATAGCAAACCTCCCCATTACCCCCCACATAGTACTGCCATATCAGTTGCAGTGCACATCAATATGCCTCCATCGACAACTGACTGAACAGCAGAGTCTAGGAACACAGAAGGTGAACCATAAGGATCAAGATCAACCTGAAACATCAACAAGTACTATAAGTATGAATATTGGCTCATTTTAACAGTTACAAGTAAACATTCCCACAAAAGACCGTCTTTCCAAGACCAAAACAATAGGACAGATGTGTGATATCCACTAACTGAAAGCAATTCTATCTATTCTTGCTCATACAGTACAGCTAAAAAATTCATGCCTTCTTTTTCGGCAAGTAACCAAAAAAAATGTCATTCGGTTTCATATGAAATTGGATGAAAGAGAAATGCTCATCTTGAGCAACTAGCTCTGCATATTTTATTATACATAAAAAAAAAGGGTTTGCATCTAAGATATATTATATACAGCGTACCACATCAAACTCCTTTGGGTGGTTAGCATGTAAACTCGAGCATCAGCAAGGTGCGACTCCACCTTTGCACTTGCCACTGAAACCTTGAATTTTATGTTTCTCCTTCATGCTTCAACTGACACTGCAAAAAAGGCAAACAACAATGTATTCCTTTCAAAAATAGGTTCTACGTAGCAAGTAAGATTCACCTTTTGCAAAGTAAAACTTATTGTCAAAAGCTGGTAGTTCTATTTGTGGACATGAAAGTAGGAGAATATATCAATATTTGCATATATTGGAAACGGCATCCTCATGTACTTGATAGTTCTATGGGCTTGATCATGCATGTGCCTTTTTTATGTCAATGGAAAAAGGTGTTCCTGAACTAAATAACCTAATCCACCTACTAAGGCTGCGAATCACGCACTAATTCGCAGATTCATGAATTGAGAGTGAAAACCAATCAAATCTGCAGATTCAATGGTGTTAAATCCACAGATGGTCCAACAAATTTACTTTCAGGCTGCCATTTTCTTCTTTGTGTTAGGCTGTCTAAGAATGGGACACACATTTGTTTTTTTATTTTTGGTTGCACAAGTATTGTGTTTGTTTCTATTAATGATGTACAAAAACAACATAAAAATGCACAACCATGTGATGGCCTGGTGGTAGGAATGTGCTTATTTATGTTGTGGTCAATGGCTGAGGTATAGTATATGGCAACTTAAATATTTTATGTTCTGCTAGATTCCATTTGGCAGGGTGGAGTCGCAAACAAACAGTACAGTACCTAAATTAATTCAGCAAATATTAGTTACTTTTACAATGAATATATAAAATAAAATAAAAAATGGCTTGAGAAAATGTATAACACATAAGTATATAGGAAAATGTCTCGTAGCTCAAATTTTGTGGCTCAAAAGTGGCTCAAATGGCCAAAACGACGTCGTTTTGGCCATTTTTATGTTATTCTGTACTCAAAACGACGTCGTTTTGGCCATTTGAGCCACTTTTGAGCCACAAAATTTGAGCTACGTAGCATTGCCGAAGTATATATTTGTGTTGGTGATAATTACAAATAAAACACCAGAAAATATAAATAATAAAAGTTACAATAACTATTGTAAGGGTTGAGGCGCGGGAAATTCGCTCTCTTTAAGGAGATTCAAGCCCTCTACGGTTAGGCAAAGCCTCACACCGGTGCAGCAGAAAAAACCTTGACTTCTCCCTCCAAGATACAACAGTCCGACTAAGTTGTATGGTTCACCAATATTGCACAATTGGTTGAACCCAAAGCTTTATCATATATACCTTTTTTATTTGCCTGATAATCTCACACAAGACATAATAAAACAACCAAAACTTCTTCACTCCACCAAGATAAGAAGATAGCTCAATATATATAGGAGAGAAAGCTTGGAGGGTTTTTCTTAGTGGATAAGAAAAGGAAAGGAAATTGGTGGGCAATTTCCTTGGAAGACTTGGAGACTTGATGGATAAGAATAGGAAAGGAAATAGGTGGGCAATTTCCTTGGAAATCTTGGAGACTTGACTTGACTTGACTTGGCGAAGACTTGACTAAGCAAAGAAAATGAAAACTTGGAGGGAAAGAAAAGAAAATCAAACCTATAATACATTATAATATTAAAATACCTTCTAACATTCCCCCACCTATTTTAATATTATAGGTAACAAAAACTGAGATTATTAGGCAAGTAAGGATATTATGCATCATGGTAGGTCGTTGAACCTCCATTAGTGAAACAATAATATCTACTCCAGAGCCAATAGTATGCTCAGCATTGAATTATGACTGCTTAAGGGAAACAGATAATTATTGCACACACATAATAGTCCAGGTGTTCATATAAGCTTTAAAAGCTAGCACATTACGGCCTTGTGCGATCCCAGGATTCATGAGTGTGTTTGAGAGTTAGCCCAAATCTCATAGGTAGCGGCCCCACTACCACACTCACATAAGTGAATTCTGTCAAGGGTGCTCCTGTAACTATGACACCCCACTCAATAAGAGCTACAGAAATTCATTAAGAGTTTTTTAATAACTCAACCTCTATAACGTTACAGGATAAATGCACTTACATCATAGGGATATGTAAAAAGTAATTTAGTGCATTTCTTACGGCCATCATATGATCGTTTTTCTCATTGAACCCAGTTACAGGATCTCTAGTCCCTGGGTTGAGTATCCTCATACATGGCTCCTGCTATATTCAATGGGCTTCAGCCCCATCCCCCTCGATGTATTCCAGACTCTATCTCTTGCTAAGGCCTTAGTTAATGGATCTGCAAGATTATCACCATATTTAATATAATCCACATTTATGATGCCATTATTCATATAAGATCTCACAGTACTATGTTTTCTTCTGATAGGTCTGGATTTACCGTTATAATAACGGTTATTAACTCGACCAATTGCTGCGGTGCTATCACAATGAATCAATATAGGTAGGATCAGTTTTTCCCAACAAGAGATTTCATTTAACAAATCTCTCAACCAATTTGCTTCTTCACTAGCTGTAGCTAAAGCAATAAGCTCAGCCTCCATTGTTGAATTAGCAATAATGGTTTGTTTTTTTGATTTCCAACATATAGCACCACCTCTCAATGTAAATAAGTAACCAGTGGTTGATAATGTATCACCTGACAAGGTATTCCAATCGGCATCACTGTAACCTTCAAGTACTGCAGGAAACTTATTATAAAACAAGCCATATTTTGTGGTACCAGATAAATATTTCATAATCCGCTCAATGGCTAGCCAGTGATCACTGCCAAGCTTGCTAGTAAACTTACTAAGTACTCCAACTGCATAGGCAATGTCAGGTCTAGTACAGTCAGTCGCATAACGCAAGCTACCAATCATACTAGCATATTCCTTTTGATTAATTACATCCTCATCCTTTTCAATAGGAAATAAACGCATATGAGGATCAAAAGGAGTAAGAACATGCTTGCACTTATAAAAATTATATTTTCTCAAAATTTTCTCAACATAATGCGACTGATCAAGAAATATACCATCACAAGTTTTTGTAATTTTCATTCCCAAAATATAATTAGCCTCACCAAGATCTTTCATATCAAAATGGCTACAAAGCATATTTTTAGTTTCCACGATGATATGCAAATTAGAGCCAAATATAAGTAAATCATCCACATAGAGACTAATAATGACATGTGAATTTTCTTCAGATTTATAGTAGATGCATTTATCACATTCATTCGTTTTATAGTCGTTCTCAATCATGCAGGAATCAAATTTCTCATGCCACTGTTTAGGGGCCTGTTTTAAGCCATATAGGGATTTAACTAACTTGCAAACTTTGCTTTCTTGACCGAGTTCCACAAAACCCTCAGGTTGATCCATATAGATTTCTTCACCCAGATCTCCATTTAAGAAGGTTGTTTTAACATCCATTTGATAAATTTTTAGATCATGAATTGCAGCCACTGCAATTAATAATCTAATGGATGTAACTCTAGTAACCGGAGAAAATGTATCAAAAAAGTTAAGATCTGCTTGTTGTTTAAAACCTTTTGCAACAAGCCTTACTTTATATTTATCAATAGTTCCATCCGGTTTAAGTTTTTTTCTCAAAACCCATTTACAACCAATAGTTTTACAACCTGGTGGTAAATCTACTAATACCCAAGTTTTATTGGATAATAATGATTCCATCTCATCATTTACAACCTCGTTCCAAAAAAACAGAGTCAGGAGATGCCAAAGCTTCTTGTAAAGTTAATAGAGTTTCCTCCACATTAAAAACATGATAATTAGGGCCCAAAATCTTTTTCTAACCTGGCTCTTTTACTCCTTCTAGGTTCAAAAACTATAGTATCTTGGTTTTGTAAAAAAGGAGTAGAGGAACCGGTTTCAGATAAAATATTTTCTTGATAATTTTGACCCCCACCATTTTTAGATTTAAAAGTAAATTTTTCTTCATGAAAAATTGCATCACTTGATTCAAAAATTATTTTGTTTTCAATATTAAAAAATCTATAGGCTGTACTATTTGTTGTATATCTAAGAAAAGCACAAGTGGTAACTTTCACACCTAATTTAGGTCTTTTAGGGTCCACGAGTCTAACAAAAGTTAGACAACCCCAAACCCTCAAATATCTCAAATTTGGCTTATGCCTTTTCCACAACTCAAAAGGTGTAACTTTTGTTTTTTTATGTAGCACTCTATTCATAACATAACAAGCAGTTAAAATTGCTTCTCCCCACAAATTTGAAGGAACACCTGCTTCAATTAGCATAGCATTTGTTAAATTAGTTAAAGTTCTATTTTTCCTTTCTGCTACACCATTAGATGCAGGTGAATATGGTGGAGTAGTTTCATGGATTATTCTCAAAGACTGAGCAAACGAGTTGAATCCAAAAGATTCGTACTCCCAGCCTCTATCACTTTTATATTTTTTAATCTTTTTACCGAATTGATTTTCAACTTTAAGAAGGAATTCTTTAAATTTTTCAAAAGCATCACTTTTATTTTTCAACAAGTATACATAAGTGTATTTTGAAAAATCATCAATAAAAGTGATAAAATATCTATTTCCACCACATGTTAAAATTCCTTCAAATTCACAAATCAGTGTGAATTAATTCTAACAATTCAGTATTTCTCACCACACTTTTATGAGGCCTTTTAGTTATTTTTGCTTGACTGCAAACTTCATATTTCTCAAACTTATTTGTTAGTCTGGAAATTAATCATAAACTACTCATGACTCCCACATATCGGCTATTAATATGACACAAACGAGCATGCCAAAAGTTCATAGAAGACAGCATGTACACAGAAACATGTGCTTTTTTATTCTCAACATTTAATTTAAACATTTCATCACAGGCATACCATTTCCCCACAAATATGCATTTTTTAGTGATTACAAATTTGGTCAGATTCAATAGTCTGCTTGAAACCAGTTTTGTTGAGCAAATAACTTGACATCAAATTTTTCCTCATGGACGGTGTGTACAACACATCTTTTAAAACAAGCACACGTTCAGAGGTAAAATTCAGCTCAACATCCCCATACCTGAGCACCTTGGTTAAACTAGAGTCACCAAGCATAACAGTCCTCTCCTCATTAAAAGGAGTGAAATCTTTGAACCAATCTTTATCATAGCAGACATGCCTATTGGCACCAGAGTCTGCCACCACCCTTCTACAGATTGAACCATAAAAATATCTGTAATCATAGCCACAAATGGTTCCTCAGTAACATTAGCCTGTGGTCCAGACTGTTGTTTCCGAAATTTGCAAGTTCGAGCAATATGCCCACTTTTGCCACATACAAAACATGTCACATTTGTCAGATCTTGTGAAGGGGGTTCTTGGTTCCATTTCTTTTGCCTCGAGTAATTTTTATTTTGTGGCCTTCCAGTATTTTTCCAGATTTTCTTAACTGGCTTCAAGTGACTATTTTTATGAAATCGACCTTTAGGTAAAGTATTTCCAGAAGTTAAATTTACCTTTGCAGTAGAATGCTCTTGTGTCATAAGCGCATCTTGTCCTCGTGCTTCCTCCTCCACCCGAATCCGTGTGATTAGAGTCTCCAAGGACGTCTCTTTTTGTTTGTGGCGCATTGACTTATGGAACTCCCTCCAAGATGATAGTAGTTTGTCAACAATACCTGCTACAACAAGATTGTCTCCAATTTTGATACCTTCGGATCTAACTTCAGCCACTAGCATCTGAAAATCTTGAACTTGCTCCACCACTGATTTTCCATCTATCATCTGATAGCAGAAAAAATGGCTTGCAGCATATTTTTTAGCGCCTGCCTCTTTAGTGTCATATTTATTCTGCAAGGCTTTCCAAATTTTCTTGGCAGTAGTGTAAGTAGTATCATAATAATCATAAAATTGATCTGAAAGACAATTCAAAAGATAATATCGACATTTATACTCATCTGTGTTGTATTTCTCGATTTTTTCAAGATGCGCAGTATACTCCTCGTCGGTCATCTCTTCAGTGGGAACTTTGTTCGGATTTTTCTCGATCAGGATATAGGCCACATTGAGGAGACTGAGGTAGAAAAGAACCTTGCCTTTCCATCTCTTGAAATAAGCTCCCTTGAACCGGAAGGGCTTGTTGAGATCGTCGGTATTCTCGTTGGGTTTCTCCAGTACTGGCTCCATTACTTTTTGCTATTTGAATCTCCTTAAAATTGTTGGTGATAATTACAAATAAAACACCAGAAAATACAAATAATAAAAGTTACAATAACTATTGTAAAGGCTGAGGCGCGGAAACGCTCTCTTTAAGGAGATTCAAGCCCTCTGCGGTTAGGCGAAGCCTCACACTAGTGCGGCAGAAAAAACCTTGACTTCTCCCTCCAGGATACAACAGCCCGACTAAGTCGTATGGTTCACCAATACTGCACAATTGGTTGAACCCAAAGCTTTATCACATACACCCTTTTTTATTTGCCTGATAATCTCGCACAAGACATAATAAAGCAATCAAAACTTCTTCACTCCACCAAGATAAGAAGATAGCTCAATATATATGAGAGAAAGCTTGGAGGGTTTTTCTTGGTGGATAAGAAAAGGAAAGGAAATTGGTGGGCAATTTCCTTGGAAGACTTGGAGACTTGATGGATAAGAATAGGAAAGGAAATAGGTGGGCAATTTCCTTGGAAGTCTTGGAGACTTGACTTGACTTGGCGAAGACTTGACTAAGCAAAGAAAATGAAAACTTGGAGGGAAAGAAAAGAAAAGAAAATCAAACCTATAATACATTATAATATTAAAATACCTTCTAACAATTTGTATATCTGTATATCTATGCTCTGTAGGCACTCCTACTCTCGAAATATTTTCACAAATGAGGCTCTCACTTTCCATTCTGCAAATCGGTTACTCAGTTCCTGAATGGTTTGGCTTCAAAGCATGTACTATAGTAGGATAAAAATACCTTTATCATTGTCCAAGGCTACAACTTGACCTATACCTTCTACTTCACGTGCATATCTTAATGCTCTCAGCCCAAAAGCCAACAATGCCTATTAGGACACAAGAAAAAACACTGTAAATCATATATAAGGACTAAAAGGATGACCTGAAAATTATACATCAAACTAGTTAAAAATGATTAAAAACAAACAACATAAACTCAAAATATTAGAATATCACAAAATAAGAGACCTCAAGTACTCTTGGTGGCTTCAATTCCCCTTGTCCTTTTCCCTCAAGGGTTTTGACTGGTTCTTCTGGGATACTACAAGGTTCATCTTGAGATCCCTTCTAACTCCTCACATTCACCATTAGATTTCTCACTATGCATATTTGACTCTGTTAAAATATAATTTGTAATCTAGAAAAATCTAGAGTAGTTAATGAGTAGTTTATGAAGATATTTATCTAGAAAAATCTAGAGTAGTTAATGAATAATTTATGAAGATATTTATCTAGAAATATCTAGTTGATTGAAATAATCTATCTAGATATTTAATAATGATAGAAATATCTAGAAATGTATAATAATGATGTTGAAAAATATCAAACCTTTCTGGAAACTTTCTAGAAGAGGTTAAGATGATGATGTTCTCTATATAAAGCCATGAGCTAATTGTAAATGTATGCAAGAATCTTGACTTGTACTCAACATAATAAGAAGAAGTTTTCTTATATTTGCATTTCTACCTTATCTTCTTCTATAATTCCCTTCCTAGCTTGCCCAAGTTCTTATTAAATATACCTTGTCACCCCAACAATTTTGGTATCAGAGCCAGGTTCCCCTCACCTATTCTAAAGCCTCCAAACCTCTTCCTTCAAATACTATTCTAGCATGGAAGCAAGCTCTTCCACTTTCAACTGTGCACAAACTCTTATCCCTATATTTGAGGAAGAGAACTATGAATATTGGACAAGCTCTTCCTAGCTTGCCCAAGTTCTTATTAAATATACCTTATCTTCTTCAAAGAAGAAGCACGGCCGAAAAAGGACGAGGAGGCCGAACCTCATTTCAAGCCCGGAACAAAGGAAGAGACTACAAAAGTCAAAGAAATTCCAGCGGTAACTCTAAATCTCAATGCACTATTTGCAAGAAATTTAATCATGCATCTAAAGATTGTAGATTTAGGTGCAAGAGATGCAAAAATTCAAATCATTCACAACATGATTGCTGGTTCAACAATGATAAAGACAAAACTAATTTTTCTGAAGAAAATGAAGCAGAACAATTATTTTCTTGCATGAATGCCCAACAAGAGTCAGAAAATATTTGGTATTTGGATAGTGGATGCAGTAATCATATGACAAACAATCGCAAGATTTTTGTGCAACTAGATGAAAAAGTCTCTTCTCAAGTAAAGCTTGGTGATGGAAACTACAAAATGTTGAAGGAAATGGAGTCATCTCC
Source organism: Camellia japonica (assembly GCA_030407325.1). NCBI lineage: Eukaryota > Viridiplantae > Streptophyta > Magnoliopsida > Ericales > Theaceae > Camellia > Camellia japonica. The sequence goes on from JAPPVO010000002.1 coordinate 20,060,565, forward strand.
GTCCATACAAAGGGAGGTAACAAAAAATTAATTTCTGACATTCTTTATGTTTCGGGGCTAACCCAAAATCTATTAAGTGTGGGGCAATTAATAAAAAAAGGTTATGCAGTAAATTTTAATAATGATGAATGCATAATCTCTGACAAAAAGAAAAATCATACAGTGGCAAAAGTCAAAATGACTCCAAACAAATTTTTTCCTCTTGTAATGCCACTAAATGATAATTTTTCCCTTAAAAGTGAAAACACCAATGATCCATATCTATGACATCTTAGATATGGACATCTAAATTACAAGGGCATGAAATTATTAAAAGAAAAAGATATGGTTATAGGATTGCCTCACATTGGCAAAAACAATAAAATTTGTGAATGATGCATTTATGGAAAAATGCATAGATTGTCATTTCCAAAGACTTCTTGGAGAGCCAAAGCACTTTTGGAGTTTGTGCATGCAGATATTTGTGGGCCTTGCTGAACACCATCTCTTGGTAACAAGATATATTTTCTACTTTTTGTTGATGATTATACTCGAATGATGTGGATTTATTTTCTTGATAGAAAATCAGAAGCCTTCTCAGTATTTCTGCAGTTTAAAGCTTTGGTAGAAAAGCAAAGTGACAAAGAAATCAAAATGTTGAGGACAGATCGTGGTGGAGAATTCATTTATACTCCATTCATGAATTATTGTAAAGAAAATGGGATTAAAAGATAGCTCACAGTTCGACACTCTCCTCAACAAAATGGAGTCGCAGAACGGAAGAACCGGACAATTGTGGAGATGGCACGAAGCATGCTAAAAGGCAAAGGTCTTCCTAACAAATTTTGGGTTGAAGCTATCAATACTGTTATTTATATTCTAAACTGATCTCCCACGAAGGCTGTCCAAAACAAAACACCATATGAGGCATGGCACAAACAGAAGCCATAGGTAAATCTTTTCAAAGTATTCAGTTGTCTTGCTTATGCCTTAATTCCTTCCCAAAAAAGGGAAAAATTTGATGAGAAATGAGAGAAATATATATTCATTGGATATAGCGACGAATCAAAAGGATATCGTCTGTTCAATCCAATGAAAAATGAATTGGTAATCTCTAGAGATGTCATATTTGATGAAATGACTGCATGGAAATGGGATGATAACTCCATCCTAGAGCAAAAAGAAATTGAATTTAACGAAACAATAGAAGGAGAAGGATCTTCAACTCACCAAGCAAGCCCAAACCAAAGCCCATATAACACTCCAAACCCAAGGCCAAGAAATGACTCTCCAAGAAGCTCTTCATCTGAAGAATTTGAAACAATGCCAAGAAAGGTACATTCCTTAAGAGAAATATATGAAACTTGTGATGTAGCATTTTTTGCTTGTGAGCCACAGTTTTCTGAAGAAGCTATGAAAGAAGAAATTTGAAGAAAGGCAATGGATGAAGAAATTGAAACTATTGAAAAGAATTACACTTGGGATCTCGTTGACCTACTCAAAAACAAAGATGTGATCGGACTTAAATGGGTCTACATGACCAAATATAAAGAAGATGGCTCTATCCAGAAGCATAAGGCTCGTTTAGTTGCAAAAGGCTACTCACAATAACCTAGAGTAGACGTCAATGAAACATTTGCTCCAGTTGCTCGCATGGAGACAATAAGAACCGTTTTTGCCTTGGCTGCACAAAATGAGCTACTAGTATATCAGCTAGATGTTAAATCAGCTTTTCTCAATGGAGATGTCACGACCCAAACCCGGCCCTATGGGTTTAGCACCGTAACCGGCCAGTAATCCGTGATTACCGAAGGCCTGCTTAACAATAATACAGTATAACAAAGTTCAGGGCCTGGCGGAAGCCAATACAGTAAACAACTAGTGTCCATTGAGCTGTGAAAATCTGTATGCCAAAAACATTTTTCATGCATTCATACGGTTCAAAACAGTACAGTCTATACAATCATACACAACATTCAGTACGGGGACTTAACCCCTCAATAACAGTACAGTAGAACAGTAGCGGTCTATACAGTGATACAAAACAGTGAGGGGACCGATGGGAAAAACTAAAACAAAATCCCAAGGCCATAACATGGCAACACGGAACCTCACGGTGAGGCACATAGGCTGGCTTGACAAAACTGGGGACCAACCCACGTTCCTAGCTCTGGTCTGGCTGCTGAGAACCTACATATATATATAAACAGTGAGCTAAAGCCCAGTGAATAACATAAAGCGTAAAGAGGTTATGAATGAATGTCCTTACAGTAATGAAAGCAGTTCATTAAACAATATTTCAGTCTTTCAGTATTTCAGTCAATCAGTCATATGTGGTACATCCATTAGCTATAAACAGTAGTCCAAAGGACCGGGTCTTAACAGACCAACAGTAATGATGGCCAATCATTCAGTAAACCGTATGGTTCCACAAGGGAACCGATAGAGCTCTGTAACAGTATCAATAATTGCTAAGGATGCCACAATACAGTTCAGAATACAGGACATACATTCATTCGGTAACAATAACAGTTCAATAAACAGTTCAGTTCAGTATTCAAAAGATAACCATTTTGAACATATCTTTACACAACTGTTACTCACAGAGATTGGGTTAATAGCAGCTAGAGCGCGTCCCCGAGAGTCAACCCTAAACAGTCAACAAATAGAACACACACTAAGTTTCACAGTCGGAAAGGGTGATAATTAAATCCCTAAATTTCCTCGGTGTGGTTTTATGTCTAAATCCTCATTAAGATGTCTTAAACTAGGCCTAAGAATGCCTAGGATGAGATGAGGATGCAAAAATACAGTTGGAAGGCATTTTTCAAAAGTTGCTGAAAATAGGCTATTCGCTCGAGCGAGCCTTCCTTCGCTCGAGCGAGCTTCAAAAATCAAAGGCTTCGCTCGATCGAACAATCCTTCGCTCGAGCGATCTGATGAACAGTAAAAGTACTGGTTGCTCGATTTTTACGCGCGATACCACGCTCGATGCTCGCTCGAGCGATCTTGCAAAACCAAAGGGCTCGCTCGAGCGAGTAATCCTTCGCTCGAGCGAGTAAGCCAAATCTGATTTGTCTCCCAAGTTCGAACCAAGCATTCAACAACCCAAAACTCAACCTCTTGGGCCCAAATTTTGGAAAAACATTTCAAACTCATAGTACAACAAGTTTTAAAGCTCAATTTGTACATGTAAGGGCCAAAGGTGAGTCAATTAAAGCCATTTTCAACCCATTTTCAAGAACACTTTAAACATGCAATGCATGGTTTTTAACCAAATTCAAGGTTCAAATCTTGCTCTAATGAGCTCAATAGTTGGAAAACAAACTGAAAACATGAACTTATACAAAAATGTGAACATGCATGCACCATTTTGCCATGAAATCAATTCAAACTCATCAATTCTTACATGCATGCAACAATGGAGTTCTAATTCAACATATTTGAGCAAAATCATGTCTTAGCTCTATCCTTCTCCATGAATCTAGCAAGAATCAACCTTAAATGCAACATGAGAGGTCCATTACCTTTCTAAGTCTTGTAATTTAAGCCTAGACTCAATTAGGCAATCACTTCAATCTACTCCAAGTCTTCAAGCAAAATGCACAAGATGAACCACTCTCTCTCTTACTCTCTTCTTGGTCGGTGAAGGAGAGAAATGGCTGAGCAAATGTTCTAATCAAGTCTCTAAGGCTCAGTGATGAAAGTAGACAAAGTCCACTCAAAATGGCATTTCGGTAATTATGACAAACTCTTTAATTGACTTAATTTAATCTGATTTAATCATTCCTAACCAATTTCAGATAAATAATACCCTAAATTCAGAAATATTCTACTAATTCTAAAACATCAAGGTTTCTAAATCGGCCGCCGATAAGGCCTTCAATTAGCAGTATAAACATATGAATTCAAACAGATACTCAATCAATCAAACAGATGCAATATGCAATTCAATAAATGAACTTATTCAATTTCAGTTTCGATTTCAATCAGTCTATTCAGTACTTCAGTTAATTCAATTATCAGTCATATCAATTCAATTTAGCAGTAATCAGTATATAATTCAGTGGTTATTCGGTAATCAGTACGAGGGTTGTTACAGTCTCCCCTCCTTATAAGGAGTTTAGTCCTCTAAACTCGAGTTACCTTCAGTTTGGAAGAAAACAGGGTTCAGTGGGAATAAATCAGGATATCTTTTCGCCATATATCATCTCCCTTTCCCAAGTGGCATACACACACCACCATGATTCTGCAGTCAACTTTCACTAGTGGGATCTCTTTGTTTCTCAGTTTCTTGATCCGTCGGTTTACAATCTGTATAGGCCGTTCCTCGTAAGTGTAGTCATCACTCAACACGATACGGGTAGGCTCAATCACATGAAACGGATCTCGAATAGTCTCTCAACATCGAAATGTGGAAGACGTTATGCATATGCTCCATTTCAGGAGGAAGTGCAACTTGATACGCCACTGGATTGATTTTCTCAATCACCTCATACGGTCCGACATACCGCGGCGCTAACTTGTCTTTGACTCCAAAACGAGTCTGGCCTTTCATTGGTGTCACTTTCACAAAAACGTGATCACCCACTTCATATTCTCTTTCCCGTCTTCTGACATCTGCATAACTTTTCTGTCTACTCTGTGCAGTTTTCAATCTTTGCTGTATCAGTTTTATCTTTTCAGTCGTCTCATAAACAATTTCGGGCCCAAGCAACGGCCCATCTCCAACTTCTGCCCAGCAAATTGGAGACCTACACTTTCTGCCATACAACGCCTCGAAGGGCGCCATACCAATACTCGAATGGTAGCTGTTGTTGTAGGCGAATTCAGCCAATGGCAAATGACTTTCCCAGTTTCCCTGAAAATCAAGGACACACATTCTCAGTAGATCCTTTAACGTTTGGATGGTCCTTTCTGACTGTCCATCTGTCTGAGGATGATAGGCGCTACTCAGCCTCAATTCAGTACCCAATGCAGTCTGTAGGCTTTGCCAAAACCTCGATGTAAACTTCGAATCCCTGTCAGAAACAATAGACACAGGCACTCCGTGCAATCTAACAATTTCATCAATGTAGATAACAGCCAATTTATCCGCATTATAGATTGTCTTGACAGGTAGGAAGTGTGCAGATTTAGTCAGTCTATCAACAATAACCCAAATAGAATCCATACCTTTCCTGGAGCGAGGTAATCCAACGATAAAATCCATCGTGATATGCTCCCATTTCCACTCTGGTATGGGTAAGGGTTGCAGTAAGCCTGCGGGTCGCTGATGTTCCGCTTTAACTTGTTGGCAATGTAGACACTTGGACACAAATTCAGCGATCTCTTTCTTCATCCCTGGCCACCAGAAATTCTGTTTCAAGTCTTGATACATTTTTGTGTTCCCCGGGTGAATAGACAATTTTGAATTGTGGCCTTCTTGGAGAACTCTTCTTTTCAATTCGGTGTCATTTGGTACACACAGTCTATCTTGAAATTTCAGTACATTGTTGTCAAATTTGAACCCCGGTCTCGGTTTTGAATCTTTTCTTCAATGATTTTTTCAAGAAATCATCCAGTTGTTGTTTCTCCTTAATCTCTTCAATCAATGCTGGTTGAGCAGTAATGGCAGCTAAGGTTCCACCTTGTTCCTTCAAAACAATTTCAATCTCAGACTTTTCAGATCAAAGCAATTCTTTCTGCCCAGTCAGCAAACAGGCTAAGTTCCCAATCGATTTCGGCTCAAAGCATCGGCAACGGTATTGGCTTTTCCCGGATGGTACAGAATCTGTAGGTCATAATCTTTGATCAGTTCAAGCCATCTCCGCTGTCTCATATTCAGTTCTTTCTGTGTGAAGAATACTTCAGCTCTTGTGGTCGGTGTATACTTCACATGTGCCCCATACAAATAGTGACGCCAAATTTTCAATGCAAAAACCACTGCAGCAAGTTCAAGATCATGGGTTGGGTAATTCTTTTCATGCGGTCTCAACTGTCGGGAAGCATAAGCAATAACTCTCCCATTCTGCATTAAAACACATCCCAAACCCTTATGAGAAGCATCACTAAAAACAGTGTAACCATCTGTACCTGAGGTAGAGTAAGGACCGGTGCAGTCACAAGTCGAGTTTTCAACTCTTGGAACGCTGATTCCCTTGGTCAGTCCAGTCAAATGATGTCCCCTTCTGTTAACTGAGTCATGGTAAGGCAATCTTGGAGAAATCTTTGACAAATCTCTGTAATATCCAGCCAATCCCAAAAAGCTTCGGACTTCGGTTACATTCGTTGGTCTAGGCCAGTTCACTACAGCTTCAATTTTCTGCGGATCAACAGAAATTCCATCCTTGCTAATAACATGCCCCAAAAACATCACATGATCAAGCCAAAATTCACATTTAGACAGTTTAGCATACAGTTTCTGTTCTCTTAAGGTCTGTAGGGCAAGTCTTAGATGGTGTTCATGTTCTTCAACAGTCTTAGAATAAATCAGTATGTCATCAATAAATACACAATGAAATCATCAAGGTACGGTTTAAAAATTCTGTTCATAAGGTCCATAAATGCAGCAGGGGCATTCGTGACTCCGAACGGCATAACTAAAAATTCATAATGTCCATACCTTGTTCTAAAAGCAGTCTTATCAATATCTCCCGGTTTAACCTTCAGTTGATGGTACCCCGATCTAAGATCAATCTTGGAGAACACTTGTGCACCCTGTAACTGGTCAAATAAATCATCAATACGTGGCAATGGATATTTATTCTTTACAGTTACCTTGTTCAGTTCGCGGTAATCAACACAGTCTCAGTGAGCCATCTTTCTTCTTACAAACAAAACAGGTGCACCCCACGGTGAAGTACTGGGTCTGATAAACTTTTTGTCTAACAGTTCCTGCAATTGCACTTTCAATTCCTTCAGTTCAGTTGGAGCCATTCTGTAAGGAGCTTTCGATATCGGCTGTGTACCCGGAATCACATCCACAGTAAATTCAATTTCCCTGTCAATCAAATCCCCTGGCAATCATCTGGAAACACATCTGGGAATTCTCTGACTATAGGAATACAATTCATATCAGTTTTAACACTATCATCAGTAGGCACAGTCACACAGAACACAGATATCCTTTACACCCCTTTCTAATCAGTCTAACAGCTTTTACAGAAGAAATCAGATACGGTGGGGGTACTACTCCAATTCCATTAAACACAAATTCCGGTAACCCGGTGGACGGAAAACTACTTGTTTTGTTACACCTATAGTGGCATGATACTTTTGTAACCAATCCATCCCCAATATTACATCAAAATGATCGATATTCAATGGCAGTAAATCAATAAAAGATGCATATCCCCAACAATAATCTCACAAGCAGGATACATATATGCACATGTCATGGATCCCCCAACAGGTGATGATACAGCTAGCAGATAGTTCATGGTTCTAAGGGTCTATTCAATTTATGCGAAAAAGCATACGATACATACGAATGTGTAGACCCCGAATCAATCAATACATATGCATTTTGAGCACAGATAGAGAGGATACCTGACACAACAGTCTCGGTATTCTGCACGTCTCCCGGTACTAGGGCAAACACTCGGCCCTGCCTCATAGGCTCTTTCCCGGTAGCTTTGGGGTTAGGCTTCGGTGCTACATTTGATGCTGCTACGCTCGGTGCAGCTTTACTACTGGATTGGGCAGAGGGACAGTCTTTAATTCTGTGGCCCACCTTGCCACACCTGAAACAAGCTCCAGAAATCTGATAGCAAACCCCTTTGTGCTTGTTGCCACATATGGAGCAGGGTGGAGTAAATCCACTCCCTTGGCTGGGGCTAGTGTCGACCCCGTATTCTGTTTTTGTTTGCTGGGTTATGCTTGCCTTTCTTGAATTTGAAACCCTGCCTTTTCCTTGCCACTCAGTTGTTGGTGTTTCAGTTTTCAGTGCTTCAATATTGATTCGGCCATCAAGGCCCTGTCGAGAACACCCACATAAGTTGGCAATTTCAACATTGACTCGGTCAAGGATAGCAACATTCAGGCCACCTTCAAATCTCCTGGCCTTCTTATAATCGGTGTCCACCATGTGTGGTGCATACCTAGCAAGTTCGGTGAATTTCTTCTCATACTCGGCAACAGACATTTTGCCCTGTTTCAGTTGTTCAAACTCCGTACTTTTCTGTCTCGGATGCACTGGGAAAGTACTTTTCAAAGAAGGACTCCTTGAACTGAGCCCAAGTCATAATAGCATTTGCATCGCGGGTCAACATCCACCACCTTCTTGCTTCTTCTTGAAGGGTGAAGGTTGCTAACAGTACTTTGTTGCTCGAACACGGAAACACTTCAAACAATTTTCTGTTTCAAGTACCCAAGCTTCAGCCTTCAATGGTTCAAGGCCTCCCTGAAAGGATGGCGGTTTAGCTTGCTGAATTTCTGGGTAAGAGCAATAATATCCCCCTCATTTGCATTCACATTCTGTACATTCTGTTCCGGTTGTACCGGAGGAGGAGGAGGTGGGGCGGTTGGTTCTGTTGTTGATCCAGTCTTTCAATTATCAGTCCCATCATTAGTTCAAGTCTGGCCATTCTGGCCTCAGAGGATGATGATCCAGTTTCATTTGCAGTGTTTAGTTATCCATTTCACTATAACAGTTATAACAGTTATCATTATAGGCAGTTGTATAATTAGACAGTTTAACATTTAACACTTAATCAGTCAGTCATAAGCACACACTTTTCAAATTCATGAGATGCCCTAATTTTTTCTAGGACACCCTATAGCTCATTTGGACACGTGTGTGCGGTATAACTCGTGGTTAAGTATCGCTCTGATACCACTCTGTCACGACCCAAACCCGGCCCTATGGGTTTAGCACCGTAACCGGCCAGTAATCCGTGATTACCGAAGGCCTGCTTAACATAATACAGTATAACAGAGTTCAGGGCCTGGCGGAAGCCAATACAGTAAATAACTAGTGTCCATTGAGCTGTGAAAATCTGTATGCCAAAAACATTTTTCATGCATTCATACAGTTCAAACAGTACGGTCTATACAATCATACACAACATTCAGTACGGGGACTTAACCCTCGATAACAGTACAGTAAACAGTACAGTCTATACGTGATACAAAACAGTGAGGAGACCGATGGGAAAAACTAAAACAAAATCCCAAGCCATAACATGGCAACACGGAACCTCACGGTGAGGCACATAGGCTGGCTTGACAAAACTGGGGACCAACCCACGCTCCTAGCTCTGGTCTGGCTGCTGAGAACCTACATATATATATAAACAGTGAGCTAAAGCCCAGTGAATAACATAAAGCGTAAAGAGGTTAGAATGAATGTCCTTACAGTAATGAAACAGTTCATTAATATTTCAGTCTTTCAGTATTTCAGTCAATCAGTCATATGTGGTACATCCATTAGCATAACAGTACAGTAGGTCAAAAGACCGAACAGTAATGATGGCCAGTCATTCAGTAAACAGTATGGTTCCACAAGGGAACCGACAGAGATCTCTGTAACAGTAGTCAGTACAGTAGTGCTAAGGATGCCACAATACAGTTCAGAAATAAAGGACATACATTCATTCAGTAAATAACAGTTCAGTAAACAGTTCAGTTCAGTATTCAAAAGATACCATTTTGAACATATCTTTACACAATTGTTACTCACAGAGATTGGGCTAATAGCAGCTAGAGCGCGTCCCCGAGAGCCAACCCTAAACAGTTAACAAATAGAACACACACTAAGTTTCACAGTCGGGAAGGATGATAATTAAATCCCTAAATTTCCTCGGTGTGGTTCTACGTCTAAATCCTCATTAAGATGTCTTAAACTAGGCCTAAGAATGCCTAGGATGAGATGAGGATGCAAAAATACAGTTGGAAGGCATTTTTCAAAAGTTGCTGAAAATAGGCTTCGCTCGAGCGAGCCTTCCTTCGCTCGAGCGAGCTTCAAAATCAAAGGCTTCGCTCGAGCGAACAATCCTTCGCTCGAGCGATCTGATGAACAGTAAAAGTACTGGTTGCTCGATTTTTACGCGCGATACCACGCTCGATGCTCGCTCGAGCGAGCTTGAAAAAGGGCTCGCTCGAGCGAGGAATCCTTCGCTCGAGCGAGAAGCCAAATCTGGATTTGTCTCCAAGTTCGAACCAAGCATTCACAACCAAAACTCAACCTCTTGGGCCCAAATTCTGGAAAAACATCAAACTCATATACAACAAGTTTAAAGCCAATTTACATGCAAGGGCCAAAGGTGAGTCAATTAAAGCCATTTTCAAACCCATTTTCAAGAACATTTCAAAACATGCAATGCATGTTTTAACCAAATTCAAGTTCAAATCTTGCTCTAATGAGCTCAATAGTTGGAAAACAATGAAAACATGACTTATACAAAAATGTGACATGCATGCACCATTTTGCCATGAAATCAATTCAAACTCATCAATTCTTACATGCATGCAACAATGGAGTTCTAATTCAACATATTTGAGCAAAATCATGTCTTAGCTCTATCCTTCTCCATGAATCTAGCAAGAATCAACCTTAAATGCAACAATGAGAGGTCCAATTACCTTTCTAAGTCTTGTAATTTAAGCCTAGAAGCTCAATTAGGCAAATACACTTCAATCTACTCCAAGTCTTCAAGCAAAAATGCACAAGATGAACCACTCTCTCTCTTACTCTCTTCTTTGGTCGGTTGGAAGGAGAAGAAATGGCTGAGCAAATGTTCTAATCAAGTCTCTAAGGCTCAAGTGATGAAAGTAGACAAAGTCCACTCAAAATGGCATTTCGGTAATTATGACAAACTCTTTAATTGACTTAATTTAATCTGATTTAATCATTCCTAACCAATTTTCAGATAAATATACCCTAAATTCAGAAATATTCTACTAATTCTAAAACATCAAACGGTTTCTAAATCGGCCGCCGATAAGGCCTTCAATTAGCAGTATAAACATATGAATTCAAACAGATACTCAATCAATCAAACAGATGCAATATGCAATTCAATAAATGAACTTATTCAATTTCAGTTTCGATTTCAATCAGTCTATTCAGTACTTCAGTTAATTCAATTATCAGTCATTATCAATTCAATTTAGCAGATAAATATAATCTGATTTAATTTAATCTGATTTAATCATTCCTAACCAATTTTCAGATAAATATACCCTAAATTCAGAAATATTCTACTAATTCTAAAACATCAAACGGTTTCTAAATCGGCCGCCGATAAGGCCTTCAATTAGCAGTATAAACATATGAATTCAAACAGATACTCAATCAATCAAACAGATGCAATATGCAATTCAATAAATGAACTTATTCAATTTCAGTTTCGATTTCAATCAGTCTATTCAGTACTTCAGTTAATTCAATTATCAGTCATTATCAATTCAATTTAGCAGTAATCAGTATATAATTCAGTGGTTATTCGGTAATCAGTACGAGGGTTGTTACAGGAGAGCTTGAAGAAGAAGTTTATGTTGAACAACCGCAAGGGTATATAATCAAAGGAAAAAAGACAAGGTTTACCGACTTCGAAAGGCACTGTATGGACTAAAGCAAGCACCCCAAGCTTAGAACAGCAACATTGACAAGTATTTTTGTCAAAATAGTTTTCAAAGAAGCCAAAGTGAACCATCACTATACATCAAGAAAGGAGGTACGCAAGACTTTCTCATAGTTTGCCCATATGTTGATGTTTAATCTATACAGGAACTAAACCATCAATGGTAGAAGAATTTAAAAGAGCCATGATAAAGGAATACGAGATGACTGATTTGGGACTTATGAGATATTTTCTCGGTATTCAAGTGAAACAGTCAAAGGGGGAAATATTTATCTCTCAAGGAAAATATCTTGAAGATTTATTGAAGAAATTTCATATGTCTAACTGCAAATCAGTTTCTACACCAATGTCTTTAAATAAGAAGTTGCAAGTAAATGATGGAGCAAAGAAACTCGATGCTACGCCTATGGAAAATTGATTGATTCACTAAATTATCTCATTAATACAAGGCCAGACATTATTTACTCTGTAAATCTTATTTCTAGATTTATGCAAAAGCCGAGCAAGCTACACTATGTAGCAGCAAAGCGAATTCTTCGGTATCTTCAAGGGACCAAGAATCTCGGCATCGAGTATGTGAAAGAAAATGACAGTAAAATCATTGGCTACACTGATAGTGATTGGGCAGCATCATTGGATGATTAAAAGAGTACATCAGGTTATGTATTTTGTATTGGCTAAAAAATTATCTCTTAGAGTTCCAAGCAGCAGAAGACTATAGCTCTATCATCAGTAGAAGCAGAATATATTGCATCTACAGATGCAACTTGTGAAGCAGTCTGGCTTAGAAGAATTCTCTCAGATATGGAGCACAAAGAGAAAGGTTTCACTACAATTTTTTGTGATAGCATGTCAGCCATTGCAATGAGAAAAAATCCAATATTCCATGGCAGGACAAAGCACATTGAACTACAACATCATTTTATTCGAGATAGTGTATAGAAAGGTGAAATTCAATTGGAGTTTGTCAACACAAAGGAGCAATTAGCAGATATCATGACAAAAGCAGTGTCAACAGAAAAATTCTTACAGTTTCAAGAATGCATGAAGATTACAAATTAAGTGGGTGTATTAAAATATAATTTGTAATCTAGAAAAATCTAGAGTAGTTAATGATTAATTTATGAAGATATTTATCTAGAAAAATCTAGAGTAGTTAATGAATAATTTATGAAGATATTTATCTAGAAATATCTAGTAGATTGAAATACTCTATCTAGATATTTAATAATGATAGAAATATCTAGAAATGTATAATAATGATGTTGGAAAATATCAAACCTTTCTAGAACCTTTCTATAAGAGATTAAGATGATGATGTTCTCTATATAAAGCCATGGGCTAATTGTAAATGTATGCAAGAATCTTGACTTGTACTCAATATAATAAGAAGAAGTTTTCTTATATTTGCATTTCTACCTTATCTTCTTCTATAATTCCCTAGTTCTTATCAAATATACCTTGTCACCCGAACAGACTCTGCAGGTGCTTCCAATTCAGAAGCATTCTCACCTGATTCCTTTTGTACTGATTTTTTTCTTCTGGACAACATTGCTTCATGCTCCTGTTTGCATTTGGATGTAAATGTTCTTAGAATAACAACAGTATGTCCCTGTTGTTCAACTGGTTATGATAAAGTTACAAGGTCATAATCCTCATATCATATAAAAAATGATTATCTAATCCGCAGATAGTCTCCTAAACATATAAAAAATGATTTAACTTTAAGATAGTAATGTTCTATGTATGATTTGTTACCCATGAAAATGCGTTATCCAAAATGAGCACAATACAAATAACATACTGAGAACCAAAATGGTGTGTAAAGATAGATATAAAGCTTTGAATAGATTGAAACTGGAAGACGAACTGAAATGTAGAAATTTGGGCACTAAATAATTCAATTGAACTCCCAAGCCATCATCTCAAACTCTACATGCAATGCCTTCAACAACACCAAATATGTTGTTCCAGTAGCAAAAATTTAACTTCAAACCCCATGATTTAGAAACTCACTCCCATCAAGAGAAAATCTCGTTACCAACTGAGATAGAACATCTCAAACATACAAATCTGAAATAAACAAAAGAAAAATAACTCCAACTTATTCAAGTACTTTTTCTTTGCATAGCATTTGTTTGCATTTAACAAAGAGAATTTGTAATTCACATCTATCTCCAATATTTACTTATAGTTTAACGCATATATTATAATTAAGTAGAAAAAATAATTGTTAGAATATTATATATATAAGTTTAATATATAAAATATATATACCATAGGCGCTCCCAATCTTAAAAACTTCTTTATGCCCCCACTTCATGCAACTAAGGTGTCTAGAAAGCCTTATAAAAAGGGTTGGCAAGCCCAAGCTACACTCTTTCAGAAAAGGCCTTTGGTTTTAATCAAAATGGGCATAGAGAAACTTTTCTTATTCAAAATCAGTATGTTAGCTCCCTTCTGTCCCCTGACTTTGCCAATTATGAACATGAGCTTCTCGTCAATAATAGGCTAGCATATTTCAACAGGTTGCTTACGGGTTTATACGTCATGCCGCCTAAATGAACCCACAAATTATTCATGTTGGAGAGGGTCAAATTCACGGGCTGATCATTTAGCTAAAGATAGCTAGGGTTTTCCCTTGTATGGTTAGATTGTTGGGTCAGTGAACCTTAATAAGTACTGTTCACTCAATTCTACTGTTTACTTAAACACTGGGTCCAATGAGGGGTTTGGGGCCGAAATTTTTTTGGTACTTTTGTGATTCCCATATTGCTTCCGTGTAACCTTAATTCTATATTTATAAATAGATGAGGGACGCCTCTTTTAGGTTAAGACAATTGTATTTTTCTGATCATAGTGAAAACGCAACAGCTGTGGACGTAGCCCTATTCTGGGTGAACCACGTAAATCCTTGTGTTCTTATGTGTGTGATTTGTTTGATTCGTTTTTTTGTTCCTTATTTGTTATTTCGTGTCTCACCGATCTTGTTTAGAAAATGTCAATTCCTAACAACATATTTTACACCTTGTCCCTCCAATGTACCCAAAAAGAAAATGCCAAGCACAAAAGAACGAAGAATTTGACCATTTTCTCCTCAGAATCCTCACAATAAGGACTAAAATAGATCATGAAAAGTTACTGTAATGACATTGCTTCTGTAGTTTAGCCAACAAAATACAAAGAAATGCAAGAATTTGTCTGGACCTTTCTAGCAAGTTCACATAAGCCATTAATTTCAAAAACCCAATTTCACAATCAAAACGTCCTAATTCAGCTAACAACTTAGGCATGAAAAATTTAATTCAGTTAGCAACACAATGCAAAACTGCAGACTTGGACAACAATGAAGTACATTACATAACTGAAAGCAATAACTCATCAAGAGCTTAATTGAGAAAACAAGTCTCAGACAATAAACTGTAACAAGCATTGTTTCAGTGGCAAGAGTTTTAACAAAATGGTGTAGCGGGGACTATTTTGTAATTTTGTATAAATAGTTCAATATTTAGCTCTTTTGAACTATAAATTGATTCGTGGCATTGGTCTCATCCTTTTCTTTTTTTCTTTTTTAAATATATAGTTGTTAGGTTGTTTTTTTCCTTAAGTTCATTCTCGTGCCTAGGTTGTTCAAATTGTCAAAGATGCAACTAATTTGCTAAAATCATTAGGTATTTATCTAAATAGTTGTGCTTCAATCAAACACTAAAATGCTATAAACTCGTCGCAATTATTGACCATCAAACAATATTTTTTTAAACTAATTTCTACTTCATAAAATATAGATAATGTTGATACATAGACCCAAAATCAACTAATAAATATAGCCGATTTCAATTGATTCCTTAGGTGGGATCCACAAAAATTTATTAATTGATTTGGAGTTTGAGTCATGGCCTGAGCAACTGTTTTTTCAGCTTTGATAAAATTCACTTAAGTTATTGAGGAATCTAATGAAATGGGACATAGTTCCCTAATAAGGATGCTTTAATTGTACACTCAATTCTTTACACATTAACTAAAAAGTTTAGAATTTTGAACAATCTTCTTCTTAGTGATAACAAAATTCAAGATTCAATTAGAACCATTCCAAGCAGATACGGAATAAAGGGGTCGACCATGCCAACATATCATTTGACTCAACCGTTCACTGACTATAATGTAACCACTATCTGGTCCATACGCCTCGACCAATCGCTTTGCCTCCTCCATGGTGTCATACCACAATCGCACCGGTCTAAACCCTGCTTGAGCGAACCTGACCACCCACCTTGTGTGCCTTTCGTGCCTCTCCTCTCTCTCTAGCCCTTCGCATGCCACGATATTTTCAATATCTTTCCCAAACATTTCCTCTAACACGACACGCTCTTCGCACGAAGATCCTCCAAAAGTGGCATCTATTGAATCAAACACCGCGCTGTAATAATGCAAACCTTCAACAAACCGGTCCACAAGACGGTTCATGTTGTGATCCGATTCTTGCTCCACCATTAACATGACCTTGGGCGACATGGACCGTACCATTGCTAGGAATTCACTCATTTGCTTACAATCCTTGACACCATTGTTGCTCTTGTTGGCTCCAAAATGCGCGTCGACACTATCATCCTCAGCCAACAAGACATGGAGGCTAAGTACTGATGCCAAAGCCAAGGCTTCACCTGATCTTACTTTGAGCATGTCTATGCTGAGCTCTCTTAGCCCAACATTGACAGGGTTGAATTGGAATGGCATGTCTAAGCTTTCAGCCTCTTTCACAAGCTTTGTCCCTAACTTGTCTAGCACAACTTTATTGGTACTAACACAAGTGATCTTCAAATGGGGAGGCCCATTGGGCAAATGCCCCAAGCCTTGTAGCAGTGGAACCCACAACTTTGGATCTCCCAAACCCAAATCCACTATGTGGATGACACGCTCCTCGGACATAGTATGGATCAAGGTTCGGGTAATGATGGCATAGGCAAACCTGAGATAAGGGAAGGCTTGGGTGAAGATGGACCAGGCCCGGTCCACTTCTGGATTTGCCGGTCTAGCATTATTCAGGGCCTTATAAAGGCCCGGCCAACGCTTAACGAGCCGGACCGCCAAGGCAGAGGCGAACCGGGCGGCAGCCGCTGCATGGAGTTGCCAGAGACAGAGGCAAGCTGGGATATTTGGCGGAGGCAGGCATCGGCACGGTGGAGGTTACCAGAGGAGGCATGGTTGGCGCATGTTAGCAAGAGCTGGATTAGCTTGATGCCTCTTTCTTCAGGTTGGGCTGTTGGGGATGGTAAAGTTAAGGATAGGGTCACATCAGGCTTGGTTGGAGAAGAAGAAGAAGTCATTAGGACTTTCTCTGCTTGATTTGGAGGCACTTTCTCTTCTCCCAAACATATATAGAGAAGGTTTAAGGCATGTCAAGTTATTTATAAAAAAACCATTTCAGAGAATAGTAATAATAGTGTCATTTTAAATGAATCTGGATCCACACACAATTTATGTGAATTACACTGTAATAGAAAACAGTAAAGGTAAGTATACAGAATCATACCCAAAATAATAATATGAACATTTGGAATAAATTTAAATTATATATTAAAATTTTTAAATATTTTCTATAAATGAATTTTAGGTGTGTAACATTTTTCTCTTTAGAGAAAGGGGGAGCAGGTGAGAAGGTGGAAGGGGTAGCTATTGGAAGTATGTAAATTGTCCAAACCATAAAAATACAAGAAATGAAACGTTTTCTTTGAACAAAATTGTAACTATGCAAGTGACCAACATGTAGTCGGTCAAAAGAGCATGAGATTCTAATATATTGTCTCACTCCAATCCATCCATCAATAAAACGATATTTCCAAGAGAGTAATCATCATCAGAAAAGAAAAATATATATATATATATAACTGTTTGGGATGTGGGTTGACTTTTTACTTTTCATTATTTTAATCTGGAGCTAAAAATTTGGTTTGAGATAGATTTTTTTTTTTTTTTTACTTTTGTGAGAGAAAAAATAAAATAATTATGATTTGAATGTGACATTTTATCTTATTGACTTTTTAACGTATTTTATTTTTTGTGTGATTATTTTAACCCAAAAAACTTATGTCAAGCATAACTATATATGTATATTAATTAAAAAAAAAAAATTGTCGCTAAAAAAAAAAAAAAAAAAACTTTAGTCATCATGTGAATAGTCAGACAAACAGTGGGTGGTCATGTTTAGAAGAAGCCAATGATATCAAAATAAGCTTTAACCTTTGTGATTTTTGTTTTATGATTGTGTTTGGTTGGGGGATTTAGGGAGGGATTTGAAAAGAGAAATGGAAAGGTAAGTGAAATGTGAATAAAACATGCCTATATTTTACATAATTTCACACACATTTTTCCTTTCCCTTTTTCTTTCCAAATCCCTCCCTAAATTCCCCAACCAAACACAGCATTAGTGTCTATCTAGCCCCATATTTATTTTTTTGGGACTTTTTCTAAATGAGTAATAATATCGTACAAAATATAATTCTATGTGAAACATAGAAAAAAATGAAACTATGTCTGAATGAGTTCTAACTTTGGCTATTGCTTTGTTGTTCTCTGACCCATGCAATTTAGGCATTCGTATTCATCACAAGCTTTATTTTAATGGTTCAAACTATTTAACATATAGATTTTTACATGTAAATCATTCATGAAAAATTAAATTGATCCAATAATCATATACACATAACTTCATCATATTTATTTTTCAAAAAATACATGGTCTATTTTAAAAATTATATTTATTGTCAATTTTTTAAAAGACAAATATGAAAAAAAAATCACATGGCCTTTTATGAATAATTTACACACAATGCCATATAAGATAAATAGATGGGATTACCAGCATGAGACTCGTAATAAATACACGATCTAATCCACTAAGTGAACTAAAGATAAACTAATATATTTCTTTAATTAGTTATTCTACTTGTACTAAAATCAATCAAAGAACAAGACACAATCAATATAGGACTCACAAAAAAATAAGACCTATTTTGTATGAAAGAATTTTATTTAATTCTATAACCGATTTATGTGTTGTTAGACATTTTCTTCTAAATTAATGTTCACCTAATTTGCTTATGCATACAAAACTGTCTTTACCTTGGAAACCTCTTCACACTCATCCAAATCACATATGCCACTTGTTGAATTATGTGACTTTTAAAGACATGTAATTTCGGCCTCAAGCATTTGTACATTATGCTTTTCTTACTCACAATGTGAAAATGACTTCCATTTTTTGCAAATACAATGTCTCATTTGCCTTCCACTGAAAGTGCTATCCATCTCAATCACCACTATTAGTTATTTTATTTATTTATTTATTTAATTTTTTTTGAAGTTGAAAGGAGAGAGAGAGAAAGAGAGAATCAATTAGCAGTTTCAATAACAACATTGTGAAAAGTCCAAAAACAATATGTTAGGTTTTTATTCTTGGCAACCCCGTTTGACAAAACTCCTTTCAGATGTATTTATTTTCGCACTTTTATTTCAGTGAGGCTATGAGTTTATTAGATGCAAATCCAAACCCGAATCGAGCTATGCAGAGAAGTTTGTGATGTTAATGCTTTCAAGATTGCCACTTCGCTGATTATTACGGGGGTCGAGCTGCCCGGTCAGCTCGCGGCCGAAGCAAAATTCAAAATTGCATTCAAAATTGCATATCAGCCGTTGCTCGCTCGAGCCAAGGAGTGCTCGCTCGAGCTAAGACTTCCTCGCTCGAGCCAAGGAATGCTCGCTCGAGCCAAGGATTGCGTCCATACAAAAACCTGAAGAAGTGTATTCCTCGCTCGAGCCAAGGATCCGTCGCTCGAGCCAAGGCACTAGTAGAAATCATGAAAATTACTCTCCTCGCTCGAGCCAGGAAAGCTTCGCTCGAGCGAGCCTCAGAATCCGGATTTCTCAAGGAGTTTGTTTTTCTTCCCAATCTTGGATTACTTTTGGTTCTCTATAAATACTTGGTTTTCTCCCAAAACTAAGTAATTGATTGAAGTCCTCCAGATCTTCTTTTGGTTCTTAAAGGTTTATATCTGGGGATATTTTGATTTTTTCTTTGATGTTTTATTGAGTATTCAACTCATGGTTTAAAGAGAGTACATCAAAGATTTGTTTGTTATACACAAAAGAGAGAGTTGTTCTTCAGTTGTGAATTCTGAAGAATTCGAGCCTGAAGCTTTGGAGGGAATCCGGAGTGGCTCATCAGAAAGACAGTTCCGTGCTGAAGATGGGGTTGGAAGAGGCCATAGAGGTTGGTTCAATTAGGCGTTGTGAATTCGCTAGATAATTGAGAGTGATACCTGTGTAATTCCTTTATATCTTCTTAGTGGATTGTTCTTGTGGCTGTTGCCCGTGGTTTTTTTTGATCACAATTGGAAGGTGTCCAATTGTGGTTTTCCACGTAAAATCGTTGTGTCTCTTTATCTTGATTGTTTGATTGGGATTGTTATATTCTGCTTAAAATTGATACATAATCACAAATCAACATCTAGGAGGTTTCTAGATTTTTCAATTGGTATCAGAGCAGGTCGTTCTATTTTGTTTAAAACAAAAAATATTTTTTTTAGAACGAGATCTTGTTTGATTTGTGATAATGAATTCAAAAAGGTTGGTTGAGAATACCACTAATGATGAATCCTCAGAGAGTGATAATGAAGAGCTTGAGCAAGCTTATAAAAAGTTGTATAAGGAGTCTCTTAAGTTAGTCAAATTAAATGACAAACTCACAACAAAACTCAAAGCATGTGAATGTGAGAATGTCAACTTAAGAAGGAGATTTCCGAGGCTAGGATCAATGCCATCAAGATAGCTGATGATCAACAAGTTCTTTGTGCAAAACTGTTGACTTGTAAGAACAGAGGGGAAAGCCATGGAGATGCAAAAAGATGAAAGGTGGTTAAGAGACTCAACATCACCCAAGATATGCTAGTATTGGTCAATTCCTGTAGAAAAGCAAAAGATACAATGCCAGAAGTCCATAAAAAAAATAATCACTAAGGCGGAAGACTCCGATATTTGCTGATCCAAGAGTGTGTACAGAATGAGACATACTAATCAAAAAACACACACTCCAAAATGAGTAATGACCACAGAAAGCACACACATATTAACATGTAATGGTTATTCTCATCAATTCCAATATGCACCAAGGACTACTCAAAAATTTCAAGCTTGCAAAACCATACTAAGAAAATCTTTTTGGGATTTTTTTTTTTTTTTTCTAAACAAAGCAAGACAAAAAAAAACAAACATGCACACATTTTTTTTCATAAAAAAAACACACAGAGACCCAAAAAACTAAAAAGAGTAAACACATTAACCAAAGTCAAGTTTTCTCACCCAAATCTTTTTGGTCTTAACAAAATCAGGTCTAGCGGTCTTGGTAAATGTCATGGTGTTGTGAACACCCTCATGAATCTTGGTATTCCGCCTAGACAAGTAAGGTTGTCTCCTAACCCAAAAGTATTCGAATTTCTACCCTTTGAGACATTCTCCCGTGCAACTTATAACAAAAAGGGCGAATATGACCATGCATACCACAATGATGACAAATAAAAACAGGGTGTACAGAGTGTACCTTCTTTTCTTTTACCTTACCAACTCTAGGGAGTTTGAGAAGTTTTTCCTCTTGTTGATTCTTTTGTCCTCCCTTTCCTTGAGTTCTTGTATCATGAGATTTAGAAGCACTCTGTTTTTGCTCTCTCTTATCTCCAAAGCCAATGCCACTCTTGTCTGAACAGATTTGTTGAGACCCAATGATATCCTCCAAAGTCTTTGATCCTTTGTTCCAAAGACTAATGGTAACCATGGCAACCTTGAGCTCTTCCTCTTTCTTGATCATCAGTTCTTCCAAAGCAACTTGAGACATCTCGAGAGATTCAATCTTTTCTTCATACATGGCATGAGTTTCCTGTAGCTCATTCCTCTCTGTCTCACAAGTCAACAGTTTTGCACAAAGAACTTGTTGATCATCAGCTATCTTGATGGCATTGATCCTAGCCTCGGAAATCTCCTTCTTAAGTTTGACATTCTCACATTCACATGCTTTGAGTTTTGTTGTGAGTTTGTCATTTAATTTGACTAACTTAAGAGACTCCTTATACAACTTTTTATAAGCTTGCTCAAGCTCTTCATTATCACTCTCTGAGGATTCATCATTAGTGGTATTCTCAACCAACCTTTTTGAATTCATTATCACAAATCAAACAAGATCTCGTTCTAAAAAAATATATTTTTGTTTTAAACAAAATAGAACGACCTGCTCTGATACCAATTGAAAAATCTAGAAACCTCCTAGATGTTGATTTGTGATTATGTATCAATTTTAAGCAGAATATAACAATCCCAATCAAACAATCAAGAGAAAGAGACACAACGATTTTACGTGGAAAAACCACAATTGGACACCTTCCAATTGTGATCAAAAAAACCACGGGCAACAGCCACAAGAACAATCCACTAAGAAGATATAAAGGAATTACACAGGTATCACTCTCAATTATCTAGCGAATTCACAACGCCTAATTGAACCAACCTCTATGTGCCTCTTCCAACCCCATCTTCAGCACGGAACTGTCTTTCTGATGAGCCACTCCGGATTCCCTCCAAAGCTTCAGGCTCGAATTCTTCAGAATTCACAACTGAAGAACAACTCTCTCTTTTTGTATAACAAACAAATCTTTGATGTACTCTCTTTAAACCATGAGTTGAATACTCAATAAAACATCAAAGAAAAATCAAAATATCCCCAGATATAAACCTTTAAGAACCAAAAAGAAGATCTGGAGGACTTCAATCAATTACTTAGTTTTGGGAGAAAACCAAGTATTTATAGAGAACCAAAAGTAATCCAAGATTGGGAAGAAAACAAACTCCTTGAGAAATCCGGATTCTGAGGCTCGCTCGAGCGAAGCTTTCCTGGCTCGAGCGAGGAGAGTAATTTTCATGATTTCTACTAGTGCCTTGGCTCGAGCGACGGATCCTTGGCTCGAGCGAGGAATACACTTCTTCAGGTTTTTGTATGGAAGCAATTCGTCGCTCGAGCCACCTTCATCTTCGCTCGAGCGAGCATAGACCTTCGCTCGATCCATCAATACCATGCTCGAGCGCACATCCATCACCTTCAGGTTTTATGCTGGACACAGTCCTTCGCTCGAGCGAGGACTTCCTGGCTCGAGCGAGGAAGGCAAAAAACTCAGAAAAAATTACAACACAATATTTAGTTTTGGACGCGGGATTTTGACAAGATAGGGTCCTAACAATCTCCCCCTTTGGCAATACCCGGACAAAACTTTCTAAACAAGATTCCTGACCAAAAGATCTAACTAAAACAATTACAACTCAAAAGAATTTGCCAAACGACTACAACTCATCTAATGACTTACTAAATTACAACTCAAATAAACCAACAACCGTTGAGCTGCAAAGAAACCAATCAGAGGCAAGCATTCCTCAAACACAATATCAATCCTGCAGATTAAAACCATTAGATACATCCAGACATATATTCAACATATTAGATACATCCAGACATATATTTCAAAAATATATCCAACATATACATCCATCATATATATCCAATATCCAAAATATACATCCATCATATATATCCAAATATCAACATATACATCCATCATATATATCCAAATATCAACATATCTCCATGGCTTTCCCCTCTGTTCTTTGTAGTCCAGCCATGAGGAAAAGGCTACCTCAGAGTCACCAACCAGGCCATCCTTAATATATCCATGCTTCTCTGGTTCGGTTTCCATACTCTTGAGCGTGTCAGCCGCCAATGAGTGTGCAAAAGAAAAAGAAAAAGAAAAAGAAAAAGAAAAAAAAGAAAAAAAAAAGTGCAAAAGAAAGAAAAAAATGTGAAAAAAAAAGAAAAAGAAAAGGATTCATTGATTGAGGGGGAGCCTCCACCTTTACTCACCAAATACCCCTTGATTCCTAGTGGTTTGACTTTCCTTAGTTGTGCTTAGATTCTCTTGTCGGAGGTCCAACTTTTATATCACTACTAGGATTTGAATCTTGTGTTTGTCGAACTCCAAGAGTCACACACACACTTCTATCATGGGATCTATGCTTTTCACATATTGCATCACTTTCTTTCATGAGGATTTTCTAGAGGCAGTGCACATTGTGTTTTCAAGTAATTGTGCTTCTTGGATAATCTTGTGTGTTTTAAGGTACTAATCTGAAATTCCTTGCTTGCTCCACCATATTATTTTTGTCAGTTTCTTCTTGTTTACTGTTTTCAGTGTTTGTGGTTGCTTTTAGTGAGGGGGAGTTTGGTTCATCTTGATTTGGGTTGGTAAGGGTGTTTGGTTTTTCATTGCAAGAGTTGTTTAGCATGAACACTTTGATTTGTTCTGGTTTGTAAGTGAGATTGGCTATAGTTGTTTTGCATGTCCTGATATTTACATCATCATATCATGCTTGTGTGGTTTATGATCTTGCTTTTGTTGTTCGAGGGGAGAAAGTTGTTTTTCATGTGTTTCAGGTTTTCATGCTGCATGTTCTTAAAATCTCCAAGTCGCATCTATTCATGGATTTCATCTCATACTTCAAGATAACCTTGTCATATGTTTATTATTGTTTCATATACTCTTGTGGGCCTAATAGTTGTTTTGGAGATTGTGGCACTAATATGTTTTGCAGATCATGATCTTGAGAAAGAAGTTTGTTTTTGTTGGCTGTAATGGGTTGGGGTGCTTAGGATTTTATTTGTTAGATGTGTTTTGTCACGGCATTGCCAAAGGGGGAGATTGTTAGGTTTTTATTCTTGGCAACCCCGTTTGACAAAACTCCTTTCAGATGTATTTATTTTCGCACTTTTATTTCAGTGAGGCTATGAGTTTATTAGATGCAAATCCAAACCCGAATCGAGCTATGCAGAGAAGTTTGTGATGTTAATGCTTTCAAGATTGCCACTTCGCTGATTATTACGGGGGTCGAGCTGCCCGGTCAGCTCGCGGCCGAAGCAAAATTCAAAATTGCATTCAAAATTGCATATCAGCCGTTGCTCGCTCGAGCCAAGGAGTGCTCGCTCGAGCTAAGACTTCCTCGCTCGAGCCAAGGAATGCTCGCTCGAGCCAAGGATTGCGTCCATACAAAAACCTGAAGAAGTGTATTCCTCGCTCGAGCCAAGGATCCGTCGCTCGAGCCAAGGCACTAGTAGAAATCATGAAAATTACTCTCCTCGCTCGAGCCAGGAAAGCTTCGCTCGAGCGAGCCTCAGAATCCGGATTTTCAAGGAGTTTGTTTTCTTCCCAATCTTGGATTACTTTTGGTTCTCTATAAATACTTGGTTTTCTCCCAAAACTAAGTAATTGATTGAAGTCCTCCAGATCTTCTTTTTGGTTCTTAAAGGTTTATATCTGGGGATATTTTGATTTTTTCTTTGATGTTTTATTGAGTATTCAACTCATGGTTTAAAGAGAGTACATCAAAGATTTGTTTGTTATACACAAAAGAGAGAGTTGTTCTTCAGTTGTGAATTCTGAAGAATTCGAGCCTGAAGCTTTGGAGGGAATCCGGAGTGGCTCATCAGAAAGACAGTTCCGTGCTGAAGATGGGGTTGGAAGAGGCACATAGAGGTTGGTTCAATTAGGCGTTGTGAATTCGCTAGATAATTGAGAGTGATACCTGTGTAATTCCTTTATATCTTCTTAGTGGATTGTTCTTGTGGCTGTTGCCCGTGGTTTTTTTGATCACAATTGGAAGGTGTCCAATTGTGGTTTTTCCACGTAAAATCGTTGTGTCTCTTTATCTTGATTGTTTGATTGGGATTGTTATATTCTGCTTAAAATTGATACATAATCACAAATCAACATCTAGGAGGTTTCTAGATTTTTCACAATAGTCCATGAATGAAAAGCAATTTCTTGGCATGAACATGCGTGAAATTCAATTGTTAAGCATAATATAGTACCATATTTTAATCTAGAAAACTACATTTCAAAATATGTGTTGTCATTAGTATATTACTGTGATATATCTTATTTTTATGTATTATACTAATTGTTGAGAATATAAGTAATAAAATTTTATATTAATTTTTAGATTCATTGATCTATCTAACATTATATCAAAACAAACTGTAAATATTGTATTCAAATCTTATTGGTTGTTTACTTGATAAATATAATAGTTGCACGTATTTGACCTACTTATGAAAGAGAATCTGGCCATTAATAAGGAAGCGTGTTGAGAATATAAATAATAAAATAAAATTATCGAGCTTAATTAAATCTTTTCTCTAATAATTTAAGTTTTTAAATAAATTTACCGTTACTATTTTATCACTAATGCATTGATGACATGGCATTTAATATTTAAAATTTTGGTAATTTTAAACATTGGTAGACTCTTTCCTTTGGTTTTTGGTGAACTTAGCCGCTAGGTGTGATTATTATGATGAAAAGCAAGAAATGAAAATGAAAATATGAAAACATGACTCATTTGATGATCTCAATAATATAAGGTTACAAATGTTATATATTATGGATTTTTTTATCACTATTTTATATTACTTATGATTATTATTTTTTTTATTTAGAAATAATTAATAAAAGTAAATGATATAAAACAGTGAAAAAAATATGTAATACATATAGCAATTTTCTTATTTCATTTCTAGTGACTTGTTCCGAGAATAAAAACTTGTCTTAAATGATAAGAGTTATCTTATTCTTTCATTTTACATTCCAAACCCATAAGCTAAGTTACAAATGCAAGCTCATCAATGTGTTTCCATCAACTTTAAAATTGAAAATCAAAACATTTTGCAACCCAAACGTAGTGAAGAAGAGTTCTAGAAGAGCGCAAATTAATCACTAAAGTCAATGGTGGTTAGTTTAAGAAGTTGTTAATTAGCATACATTAAGAACAATCTTAATATATTAATGGGTTATTTAAAAGTAGTATCAACCAAAGGACATGTCTTGATTAGCTGACAAGAGAGCTATACTTGCTTGTCTGGTTTGTAAAAGCTTGTTTACATCTCCGTGTTAGCATCAAAATGGACAGTTATTAGAGTCCAAATCAACGGTCATCGCCGTACAAATGTGGGCCGCTGGATTATTATATCAAGGGTACTAATCTAATCTTCTTATATTAGTCACAGATTAACCTATTTCTTGTTTTTACTTTTTCTTTATTTTTTATTTTTTATGTTTTTTTCTAATTAAGTGATTACTCCATTTATAATCCTGTTACACTCTGTTTGTTTTGGCTTTCATATTCTGTGTTTGATTGAGACCTTAAAGTGATATAGTGGTGGTATTTGTCTAATTGTGGTGGCAGCCGTGGTGGCAGGATGACGATGTGTGGTTGTGGCAACGACTAGTAGTCTGTAAAACTTTTTCTTTTAAATCAATTATCTTTCCATTAATCACAAAAAAATATTTTCCATTGTTTTAGTTTCATCATACTGAACTTTAAAAAATACAAAATACATTTGAAAAAAATATTTTTTACTAAAATAAACAGAGTTGTAAATTATTTTTTTCATGGATTCCTGCATAATTTCTCTTCGTGTTCAATTATGAATGTACAACGCAACTATAAAGGAATTTCTATAGGTAGAATCAGACACAATTCTTTTACATAAGGTGAGACTTACACATTTAATGAAAATTATCTCATGTGAAAATATTGTGCTCAATTCTATGGTTAAACTTTTCCATGATGAAACAAAAATATTAGAGACCCAATAAAAATTATTAAATATTTTTAAAATATTTTTCAACTTTTTTAGAATTCTAAATTTGTGGGTGACCATTGAATGAGGAAAGAAGGAGAAGTCTATGCTCCATTGTCTTGGTGGGCTGTGCACCTGAAATAGTGGATATGTACACTTGAGTTTTGGTTATTCAGAGGCCCACTTTACTTTTTGAGATATCCATATTTAGCCTACCATTCGGCCCGTGGAAATGTTGGTCTGTACCTCGAACAGATTGTGATAAGGTAAAGATATATATGCCACTCGATCAGATTGTGATAAGGTAACCAACTCCAAAGATACAACATATTGAGAGAGAGAGAGATGTTTGAACACATAACAGCAAATGAAGTGGCTGGTTATGGAGTGGGCACTCTGCTATTATGCGCCACCATTTCTGCCCCCAAAATTGATGCATTCATTTCTTCTTCCCAGCGAAGGTACCAAAAATACTTTTCAGTTTTCACTCCATTATTGTTTCTAGGTTCTATTCATTTGTTAATGTTTCAGTTTGTGTAAGAATGTTTTTAATATCAAATTTTACCTATTTTAGCAAACAACTTAGTTTCCATGAATATGCAGCACCCTGGGAATGTGCAAAAGATGCGGGGATCTGAGGATGATAGCATGCTCAAGTTGTAATGGATTTGGATTAGTTAAAGAAGGTGGACCATTCAATTTTATTACTCCAGTCAGTGATCGTTATCAGTCATTTGGGAGTAAATCGAAGTTAAGATCCATAGGCTGTTCCAAATGTAAAGCTAAAGGGTGTTTTGACTGTCCTGAATGCTCTAAACTTACCCAAGATTGATCTTTTTCATGTCATGTGTAAAAGTGTGCTCCCAACAAACTTGACTTTGAAAGTGTATTGTGTTTTCTTACCTCAAAGATTGTTTTAAATCTCACTGTTTTTACATGGATGATCAAAACAGATATTTGTTTCCAGCATGAGTCAAAAGTTGTCTGAGTTTGGTACCCATCTCCATTTCCAGTGAACTCAATCAACCTAACCTTATAAACGGGTTTTCACATGCCCAGGAAACAAACAATATATCTGACACAACGATGAAGTGAGCAACAACTCAAACAGCAAATCATGGCACAACCAATGCTTTATAATGTGCGATGATTTATTTATAGAATACAACTAATACTTGCTCTGTATTAATCCCCAATTTTATAGGTTTCAATAAATATTCACGAATTACAAGAAATACCCATCATCAGCATACAACAATTCCCTGCTTTCAGTCTGCTAATTCAATCAATAATCAGGAGATATGATCAACTGAAAATTATACAACAGAATGATTTGCAATATCAAGACCACCTTGGTTGCCTTGTTAAGTCCTCCCATCATCATCATCTTCATAGTCGAAATCACCACCATCAAGCAAATGCACCCTGCAAAAATACAAATAACAGATTGATGTGGCTGCTTGATAAATTACACACAAAACATGAGCAGACAAAATCAAACAAAACCAATTGCTACATATAGCGCAATTCAAGAAGCGCAGAGCTTCAGAGGCCACAGCCTGATTTACATTTCTAACGGCAGTAATTAGTGAAACAATTCATGCTTGAAAACTTACCTTATCATGCAAAACCAATAGGGAGAATTTTTTGTGAAAAGGAAACATAAGCAAAACGTAACAAAACATGTCACACAATGATGACCAGATATTTAAATGACTTCAAAATGGCATCACCCAATGTTAGTTCGACCAATATGGAGTGCTAGGACAGGTGGATTGATTACCGACCTAAATTTTGGCATATTCACACAATGCCTGCTGTCAAATTAAGACCGGCATTCTATTGCTGTGCACCCTGAGCTTTAACAAAGACCAAGTCCCCCAGTTTATTTATCTACTTTTGGAAGAAGACATTATTCGATACTTACAAACCAACCATTCTCAAACCTCAAAAAGCACATTTAGTTTTAGGTTATAGACAGGCAAAAGTTGAATCATACCAAAAAATAAGTAGGACTTGTTGGAAAGCAAAAGTTGCTTAAACAATTTAAAGCTGTTTCTTATTTTTCCTTTTCTTTATTTTTTCCCCTTTTAGTTCCTTGTTTTAGTTTTCATTTTTTTTTCCCTTCAAGGAGATAATAACTGTTTCGGTAAAGGATTCTATGTCATAGCCAGAAGCCAATATACCATATTAAAAAAAACTACCTTAATCTTTCACAAAGGCGTGCTAAAGCATCTGATCCAGTTCTGGACGCAACATCCTCAATCTCAGAAACATTTGCTAGAGTGACATGGTCTGCAAGCCTAAACTCGCACAATTCCTTCAAGGAACATGCATCTGTCAACGCTGCTGAGTGGCCACCACCAGCTGCTAGTTTTCGTACTTCCCCAACACACCTACACAGAGTACTTCCATCAAAATAATTGCCACATAATTGGATTCTCATGAAAGAAGTTAAGGGAGAATTTAGCTGAATCATACCAATCAACTGGTGATGGATACCAAGCATACGTAGATTTCTCATTAGCAGCCTGACCATAGCTATTGTAACCCCATCCGTGAATTCTTCCGTCTCTAGTAGAAATAAGAGTGTGACAATGTCCACACGCAACGAGTTGCACACCAGTTGGGATAACCAAAGCAGGTACATTCCGGAGCAACATTTCAGATTCATTGGGGACACATGAGAAGAATCCATTTTGGGGGCCAAGGCCTAACTGGCCTGCTTGACCACCACCCCAAGCGTAAAGAGCTCCCTTCTCAGTCACAGCACATGTATGTACACCACCACATGCAACATCTTTTATAACGATTCCATCTAGGGCTACCACTCGCCTAGGCAATAGCTCCTTATCTCCACTCTGAAGCGAACAATGCCCAAGTTGACCCATGCTACCTAGCCCCCAGGTGTACCTGTGAAATCAGAGAAAAACATTCTTGAGCAATGAAATTTTTTTTCAGAAAGTGAAAATGGCACGAACAAGATGGCTCTGAATAAATCACAAGCGGGCCGGGGGGGGGGGGATTACATGACAAAAGCACAGTATATGATCAGATATTGAACTTGTAATACTGAGGCTGTTAACAATTATATGGAAAATTTTGGGCAAGCATTTTGATTGATCAATGATAGAAGCTAGAATAAATTTGGATAATAGAAACTGCAATAATCCGGATTCCCACAATACATTGAGCAGAGCTAGCATAACATTTACGTATTGATCAGTTAAAGCCAGACCATCTATCTTAGCTAAAAACAAAAATCTACATTTAAGACCAAGTAAAAAAGGAGGAGGGGAGCCTAAAACACAATGACACCAAACAGTGATATATTGGGGAAAGATTCTAACCGCTATAACAAAATTCAGTTCCTCTGAGGAGTTTACCAGTGATCAAGGTGCTCAGATATCAGAATTTCAACCAAATGAAATCATCCAGAGTAAGGATTCCTGCGTTACTTAGATAACTGAAATGATTTCACAAGAAGTCCAAGTTTCTAAGTGCCCACCACGGTGAAGCGCTAAAATCCAAAGCACTGAACATAACTATAAAAAATGTGTGCATGCGTCATCTAGAAAAAATAATCAAAGATAAACACCAGGAAAAAAAAAAAAAATGGCAATCATGATCACTATCTCTTGTTAATTTTAAGTCATGCAGAGGCAAAATGCAAAATGAGAGAAGATTCTTGTCCTATTCTTCAATGGTTTTAATGTACCAAGCCAAGCATGTGACCTTCAAATGTCATGTAGCTCATTCTCATAGCAATTGCTGAATGTCTCGTGTCTAAACCTGATGTCTATGGAGGCTAGTACACCCAATAGTAAACATGGAGGAACAACAACCGTGTGCATGCAAATGCAAGCATGTATTATGATATGTATTTCAGAATGGTGCTGCTTCCATCACGGATTAGGCCATAGAAAATATAAAAAAATAAAAACAAGTCAACATATGTACAATTTGGAAGCATAAACAAATGAACACCAAGAATGAAGTTGTAGTTTTCATGGTTTATATCTACATGCAGGTGAACATGCTAGAGGGACAGACTGGCAAATCAAGATGTATCCCATTTCCGTTGCATCCTGTCTCCAGACTAGACGCAAGGTTCCTATGAGAAGTTTTTTCCAAAACTTCAAATAATTTCACTTGTGCCATGCGGATAACCACATTTCTCATGTCTAACAGTAGAAGTTATCTCCATCAAGGAAGGTCCTTTGGATCACTTACACCTCTCCATTCTCCGAAATAGCTGCAGTGTGGTACTCCCCGCATGACACTTGGATAATCTTTACAAGCTCGGGGGCTTCATCAAGGAATTTCGCATATGCACTAATAACACGAGCCCCCTGACGTCCTTCACAAGTAACACCTCTGCCAAGCTGACCATATTCATTGTAGCCTGGTTTATGAGAACAGTGATAAGATTTTAATTAATACATTGCATGAGATCAGAGGTATATGGAAGCCTTCCTTCCCTAACCTATGTGATCAGCAAGATCATACAAGTGCAATTACATAAACAATGATAAGCAATGCAATAATGAGTGTAGGCATGCATTCATGTATCTTTAATCAAACAATTTAACTAAGAAATGTGCATATTATATTCAAAATTATTTTCTAAAAAGAGTATCAAGTCATGATTCTATAACAAGATTACCCCAAGCTTGCAGCAGGCCATCTTCTGATAAAGCCACAACATGAACAGCCCCACAAGAAACTTGGCGGATAAGCTGGAAGAATAAAGTTATCAGCAAGTTCATACCATGTACTAATAAGAAAAACAGACATGACTTGTGATTGATAGGCATAACTGTCAGCATGTAAGCCAAAGATCAGACCATGATGAATAAGTTACAAACACACATACTATATAATTCAGTGTATGTTATGTAATTGATATCACAAGTCATAACAAAATAATTCAGAACTTTCAGAAAGGAAAATTTGCTCCAAATTCAATCTTCCAAATACACGACAACTGGTCACTTAAAAAGAGAGAGAGAGAGAGAGAGAGAGAGAGAGAGAGAGAAAAAAGAAGGAAAAAAAAAAAAAAAAGAGGCTTTTTCTGGTTAGTATCTAGCTTTACCGTTCAAGCTCCTAAAAACTAAATGAAAGGTTATATATGTAATACCGTGTTTGGAGCAAATGCCCCCCAAAATAAATGTGGATAATTGGATCCCTGTGAAGACAGCAAGAGAGGGGCAATTATAAGGATGCAGCACATATGAAGAAGAAGAAATAAATGAACCTTGAGAGGTATCAAAACAAAACCTGATTTTGCCCCCAAACCCAAAGTCTTCTAGTCACCATAGTTCCATCATTTTCATGTGGTTCTGCAATAGCAGCAGTACAATGTGCTCCACAAGATACAGAAATCACAAATTCTGTCTGCAATTGCTTTACTTTCTTCGGTTGTTTCCTTCCCTTCTCAGTTCCATCCCCCAACTGACCAAATTCATTTGCTCCTGTTTGAAGGCATGCATAAATGATTATTGATTGTTTCATGCGGAGTAGATTGAAAGACACAGCATCTCTCAAGAGAAAAATACAAGTCTAACCATGCAACAATTCTGACATCATCTAAATCACATAGAGCCATAGCTCAAAGTTATATAGTATTTCGTTTTCCTTTGAAACTCAATGAGTTGAACCTAATCTCAACATTTTACTACATCCAATATTTTGAATGTGGCATTAATGAAAGAAATTTTTATTCTAAACATATATTTGAAAAGATCAAATGTCTAGGAATATAGAAACAATCTCTCCAAAAACATGTATCATTTTCCATATTTCAGAATGTTAAAAAAAAAAAAATTCCCCACGAATTTTTTTAACGACTTCATAATGAAACAAACAAAGCCAACAAATAAATATAGTTGATGCACAGCTGGCAAGATACACCAGGTGTCATTTGTGTCACGCCAAGCTAATAAAACCTGTATTAACTGGTCAATGGATAATGTTATATCTACATTTAATTTTTGGAAGAAAAAGTGCTGGCAGTGGACTCAGTGAGTTTTGAGCATAAACATATCAAAGATAGGGAAAAAGTAGTGGAACAAAACGCGTCCCTGTATTTCAGAATTCCAACAGATGTCAAGATCTCATAACAAGAAAATCAATGATAAACTTTTCAAGTACTCCTTGGAACATAAATATAATATGAGGGTATATTACCAGTCTCCTTTGTAAATATATAATATGAGGGTATATTACCAGTCTCCTTTGTAAATATCACATAATTACTTTCAATATCTTTATTGTTTTGCATGGCATAAAGCTATCCATGCATTTTATTTACGAGGATGAAGCAAATAAGAAGTAATAGATCACTTAAACACAATGAATTAATCAAATCCTTGAATTGTAATAATATCCTCTCCTTTTTTAATAGAAGCCACATAAAAAAATAGCAAGAAAAACAGAGTTATAAATTTATCGTCAAAATTTTCCTTAGCAGAAGTGTTGTAGTATAGACGCAATAAACCTAGAAAGATTGCCAACAATATTGGGCATTCAATTACTAAGCTGAAAAATAATTTTCTCAAAGAGGTAACCAAATTCAAGAACAATGCTTTGTAAATAGACTAACCCCACGTAAAAAGTGACCCATCTGAGGCCACAGCTGCAGTATGCTCCCGGCCACAAGCAATATCCAACCATCGCGAATTAATTCCCGCGGGGCATCCAAAAAGTTCAGGAGGGAGCTGCTTTGGGATCCTCAAGTTCCGCTCTTTACCATTCCTACCTGCTTGCCCAGATTGGTTATAGCCCCACACATATATTGCACTCCTGGTTGGAAGACTTACCGATCGGGAGTCACCAAAAATCTCATCAGCATCCATATTATCTCACCCCTGTAAACATGATTATTCAGAAAATTAAATCAAGCAATTCAAATTTCAACAAAATTAAATTCCAATTAACAGAAACAAATTACAGTGAAATTAATTACATTGTGGAAATGTAGATATTCATAATACTACACAATATCAACCCAACGATTCACCTCCATATATCTTTAAGTACATTGTTTGGTAGCTGATAAAAGCTAGTCTCGAAATTGGAACCCTAAAACAGTTGTTTTGTAGAAAGCAAAAGATTCCCAACTGAGCCTTATATATTTCAACAAAATTAGGTACATTCATAGTTAAACATTCAAAATTTTGTCTTTCCCTTCTTTTCTTTGTTTCCTTTTCCCATATTTCTCAGTAATCAAAACACAAGGCAAGAAACCTTCAAATCCCGAAAACATGACGCAAAATGACACAATAATTCTCTCCGAAACCAATAATGGAAATGTAACGTACCTCGATCTAGTAAAAGAATCGCAAGTTGACTTCGATTTTCCGAGAAAATTTGAGCGATTTGAAAGAAAATGCCGAGAAAAATTATGGATAGAAGATTGTCGTAATAAGTTGCGAATACCTTGGGAAAGGAGCTCGGGTTCTAATATCAACGCAGTTGCCCCACCCGAATCTTCCGGATTTTCTGACCGATCAAACACGTGTGTCAAAACTGCAGTATTTGTATTTGTCTCCCCATTAGTTATTGAAATACCATGTACTGCCCCCATTATTTTTTGAAACTTCACCTACCAACCCCATATTTCATTTCCAACAAAACACGAAAATTAAAAACTCAAAATCAAATAGATTAAATAGTGTTAATTTTTTCTTTTATTTATGAACTGATGAAAAAGGATGGTAAAAATATTATTTTTGTTTCCGATTTTTTGAAAACACTTTTCAGAAAATTTATTTTTTTTTTCGTATTTTTTGTTTTCACTTAATTTTTTAAATATTTTAAGTAATTTTTAAAATTTTTAGACACCTAACATAAATATACTTATAAATTATAATTTTCGTAAAAAAAACTTTAAAAAATTCGCTAAATACCAAAAATATAAAAAAAAATATGAAAATTCAGTATATTTTTGTGTATTGTTAATTTTTTAAAATACTTTTTTACAAATATTTTACTTTTAGATACATCTAAGTAAAGTACATCTAAAAAAAATTTAAAATTTTAAATATATTCACTAAAAATAAAAAATACGAAAAATAAAAAACTTAACTTTTAAAAAATTAAATTCAGAAAATTGAATCAAACACACTAATGCTTCTTCTTTAAGGTTTCGTTAAATTGTAAGAAATAATAAAATTAAACAACACATATAATTAATTCATTATCATTCAAAAAGAAAATGACAAACACCCTTGTTTTGTAAATTGTGATGTTTGAACAAAATAAATGTAGTCCTTTTAGTGATTGAAGTGCCTTATTTTGCTCCTTTTCCATAACAATTTATTTTCATCCCAGCTATTATTATTATTATAAGACATGTCATGTGGCATTTTTTTTATGCTAATAATTTATTAAAAGTTTACATTTCACATATTTTTTAGACTAAAAATAATCTATGTGTAATGCACTATTATGTTGAATTAAATAAGGGAGCATGGTGTCACGGCCTTGGTAATTTCCAAGCACTCTGTGCGGCATTTAGACAATCTCAAGCCTTACTTGATGATACTAAGTCAGCCTAACTCACAAACTTGCAAGAAAGACAAGTAAGAAGAACACAAGAGAGTTTGAGAGAATGCCTTGTATTCACTATAAGAAAGTTTTACAACTCTTGGATTCTTGATGAAGAAAATGAGCCCATCTCCTATTGATAGGTATCTTAGGCCTTCTCTAGAATATTCCAAAGCATACAAGAAAATGACTATAAAGAAGCTTCTCATGAAAGCTTTCCTTATCCTACAAGAGGCCTGTCGTGAACCAAACCCGCCCTTATAGGTTTAGCATCATGACCAGCCAGTAATCATAGATTACCTATGGCCTCTATAAACAAAAACTCCATCTTTTTTTTTCTAAGATAATTATGGGGCTTAACGGAAGTATAATACAACATATAAGTTATCCATTGAGCCGTGCATATACAAAAAACAAAGAAAACTTTGCATCATAAGCAAACGTCTGTTCGTTATGTACATGCATCACATAAGTTCTAACATCCATATCTTATTGCTATGCAAAACCCACATATACACAAATACAAAACGATTAAGCAAAACAAAAGGAGGTCTAGCTAACTTGGCTCCACACAGGCCTAGTTTACTTCGTTCAGAAGCTCCTCAAAAAGGTTAACCCGGGTAGACTCGAGGCATTCTTTAACTTTGTTGTTCAGCTTGCCCACCTACATACATATATAAGTAAATAGTGAGCTAGAGAGTAATAACAGAATAAAGAGGTTATATAAATGAAATTCGATAACATTGCCAAACCAAATCTCATTTCAATTCTCAATAATCAATAAACTTCATCATTGATATCAGTCAACGTCCATTTATGTAGTACATCTATGAAGTAATAATATTCTAAAAATAATAGACCATAACGGTCTAACACTAGAGATCCCTGTATGTCAATCAATCCAAAAGCAGTGGTATTGTTTTCCTTAGGTAAGGGTCTAGCCGTGGTATTATTACCCCAGGCAAGGGCCTAGCCATGGTATTGTTTTCCCTAGGCAAAGGCCTAGCCGTGATATTGTTACCCTCAAGCAAGGGTCTATGTTCAATGGATGCCACAATATAATTTCAAAACAGAACTTCATTCATTATGAGAAAATAACGTTTCAATAGACCATTCCATCAATCATCATAGCGTTTCAATAAACCATTCAATCAATCATATATCAATTTCGATACAATAACATCATCGAAAGTAAACATAACTTGAACATATCTTTATAAAGTTATTACTCACAATGGGTTATGCTGTCACTGGGCCTCGGACGTCCATCTATACAAAACACATAATAAAAGAACAATTGGAGTACCGTTTGACAGCCATTTCGCTTTAATTAAAATTTTCTCATGTGTTTCTAACTCATTCCATGTTTATATGAGCTCAATTGGTGCCTAAAAGTACTTGAAATGACATAAGGATGCAAGTATGCACTTAAAAGAGTTAGTCAAACTTTGCTGAAAACTAGGTCTCTACTCGAGCGCAACTTCCTTGCTCGAGCAGGGTTCAAAAATAAGGGTGGTCGCTCAAACGCAACTTCGGTCGCTCGAGCGGTCTGTAAACTTTGCAAAAGTACTGGTTGCATGAAATTTCTGCTCGACAGTAACTCGAATGGAATACTGAATAAAAGTGGGTCCTCGCTCGAGCGCCACTTTGGTCGCTTGAGTGGTCTATAAAAGTTTATAAAACTTCTAGGAGCTCGATTTTTACGCTCAAGCAATACTTTCTTCGCTCGAGCGGACAGGCCGAATTTTGAAATTTCCAGAACTGTGTTCGAACTTCAACCATGACATTCAAAGGTTCAATTCTTGTGTTTTTGGTACAAAAGCTTAGAAAAACATTATATAACTTGAAAACACTCTCAATTTGAAATCATTTACTCAAAACCATGATCCATTTGACAACCCAAAGCTTGAAACTCTATATTATGAACCATGCATATATCACATTGAATTTGTATCTTCTTATATCTTTCCAAAACTTGATCAACCCACATGATAAGTATGAAAACATGGGAAACCCTCAAGTTAAGTTGCAAAAATGCCATGCATATAACAATTCATAGAAAATTGAACTCAAAGATGAAGGATTGTGCATGTATGTATGCAATTATACTCAATTCTTCCATAACCAAGTCAATCCCTTCTACTTACATGCAAATAGACTCATAACTCCTTGAATTCATGGCCTACATATTTTATTTTCAAGATGTAAGGAGGAATTCCATACCTAGGATGTGAATTCAAGTGTTGTCTAGCTCAATTCTTCAAATCTCTAGCAATTTTCTTCAAATCTCTCATTTCTCCATCTAAAGTGTTGAGCTTTCCTTCTTTCTCTCTCAATTCTCAGCCAAGAGTTGTATATCATATGAGTTCAAGTCATGAATGGGCATATATATGATGTAATTAGCTTAGCCTAATCAAGGTTGATTAAGGTTAATTAATTAGGCTCAATGTTAACTAAATTCAATTAATTTATTCTAATTATTTTGATCTAAATCGAATTTGGATAGAAGTTACCATAAAATTCTAAATATTCTAATTAGTCTATTAAGCTAGTCAATTTTAGTTTCTGAAGCTATCTGGGCTCTCAATTTCAATCTCTAAGTTGCCAATTCAAACAGATATTCCATGTATTAACAGATAATTATAAAATCAAGCATATAATCACACAATTAAACACACAATCATGTAATTAAACTTATTGAAATAATATAATGTAATAGTTCGGAGGTCAGGGTCGTCACAAGGCTTCTAGAATTCTCCCTAAAAATATCTATACAAACATCTACCTCATTCCAGAAGAAGATAGAAGGATCTTTTACCACCTCAATTTCTCTAGGAGGTTCTAGAAGCTTCTATTGTTTCCATCCTTCTAATATTCACTAGAATACTCTAGAACCTCTTCTTAGATCCTTTTATGTATATTATAAAATTATATACCATATTCTCATATTTTCTCAAGTCTTCTAGGAGCTTCCAGAATATTTCATTAGCCTCCATTCTTTGAGACTTCCTCTTGGTAGGCAATTCTGTCTAGGTAAGTTGACGGGACGTGACATTCTTCCCCACTCATGCTCACGAAGCCCTCATTGCGTCTTCTTCCTCGAAATCGTAGGTTTTCTCCCCGAACTTGCGCCTTTTTAGATTTGCCTTGTCCACTTGCCCTATTGATGACTTAATATCTGAGCATGTATGCAACGCCCCAATTCTACACTATTGGTTGTAGGCAAGGGAGAGTCACTACTAAGTCCTATGGTCAATTTTGACAGATTCTAACAAGTATTGACACAAGGTCTCATAAGCATCGATAAGGTGTATTTCTCTGATTATACTGAATATAAATACATAACAACCACAAATAACCTTAATTGCAAAAGCTTGTTCCATTACATTACATCCCAAAAAGGAAATTTAATTCTTTGTACGAGTCTTACAAAAATATTAAAAGAGAACTTTTTAACTTTTCTAAGATAGCCAAAGGTCTTCGAAGGTTTCAGGCTCGTCGTCTCCAGCTATATGTTCCTCTTCGTCACCTGGCATAACACGCCATGAGCTTTGAATGCCCAGTAAACACACACACATCCCATACCTTTTTTTTCCGAGTCCAATACACAATCACAATTATAACATCAAGTAGTAAAGCATGATACACGAATGAATAAATAAATAGTTACAAGTTAAATGTTAGTAAACTAGAAATCCCCCAAAGAGATTTTGTCCTCTCAACCACAAGAATCGGATTCGGTTTATTCGGTATGCCCCATCTTTTGCTGCTTTGTTGCAGAACTAACCTCGGATGCCTACCATCTGTTATATACCGCGTAGCGCCAACCGCAGGGCCTCAAAAGAGACGGTGAAATAGGGCCTTGCCCAAAACCCTCCTCACACCAAACCACCTAGGGTCCGAATACAACCGCTCCGTTCAAGGGTTCCGGAAACCACTTGCGCAAGACTTTAACTTCCGAATAGGGAACACATCCCAACAAACCATATATCACAAATTCTCATCTTTTCATTTCTCAAGTGCTCGAAACCCAATACCCTCCCAATTAGGGTTCCCGTTGAGTTAAATGTTTTAATTAAGGTTAGTCCAACTTACAAGACAATAATAACCACATAAGTACGCATCCTTAAGATGAGAAAGATAAATAACATAACATAACACATACAATATCATGCCAAGATATGATAATAAGCTATTAAACATTTCCATGAATACAAAGGCATAAAACATCCATACATAACAAAATTTCCAGATTTAACATCACCTGAAGATTAAAATGAAAGGACTATTTTAGATCCTTCACCGGACTCGGTCTTCGTATGGTTCGTAGAGAATTTGATCTAGTTTCTAGAACATTTTTCGGAAATGGGTTTGTTTTTCCAGATTTTAAGTTATTTAGAAAACATTCCGGCGCTGTCCAGATTCTGTCCAGACCCGTCGATCGTTACAAAAATTTGATTTTCTTGCAAACCACTAAACGTTTTTCGATAAAACCAATTTAGTTGGAAGATAAATCCTTAAGGAAGATTTTGACCTAAAATAGAGGTCCAAAATAATTTTATACATTTTTCTGGAATTTTTGAAAGTAGCCTGCATAAACAGATTCTAAGGTAGAATGTCCAAAACAAGAAGATTTATGAGAAAAGGGTTCCACCAAGGGGAAGTTTTCGTTTCTTTTTTGAAGAAAATATGCTAACCAATATATATCTAACTCAGAAAGTTTGCTTGAAGGTGTGCCCTTGGAAAGTTGAGAGATTGATATGGAAAAAAAATGGTTTTGTACCGAAATAGGAAAAATACAAGAGAGATAGAATCAATACTCAACTCTTAGCATTTTTAACACAAGTAACTCATAAATAATAGATCTAAAAACCATTATCTAGAACCCTGAAAAACATGTATTGAAAAGGAAAATGAAGAGAAGGTTATGTTGTGGCTTACTTGCTGAGCTTTGAACAATATGGCTCTCTTCTCCCTTCCTCTTCCTCTCAAAATTTCTCTCTTGTTCTCCTTCCTCTCCTTTAGTCGAATGTGGGTGTGTGAGAGTGTTGCTTGGTGATATTTATAGGCAACTTGGTGTAACAAGGAATTGAAAGGGCAAATTAGGATTTATTGGTTCATTAAAGCCCACTAATAAACACTAGTTAGATTATGAAAAGACACTAGTTGGCATTAAATGGACACTAGTTGGACAATAATTTAAACATTATATACACTAGTTCGAAATAAGTCTAGTAACTGAGGGGCCTTAAGCAATAATTTAAACATTTTTTTTTTTAAAGCGAATATATTTTCAGGGGCTTCACAACCTATCCCCCTTAAAACAATTTCATCCTTGAAATTCAACTACATACTGCCTTCGAAAAGCTCGGGGTAGTTTGCCTTCACCCAATCCTGGCGTTCCCAAGTAGCTTCCTCAATACCCCGATGACGCCATAGCACTTTTACCAAATGAACCGTTTTGCCTCTAAGGTTCTTCTCTCGACTATCTTGTATTGCTACCGGTCCTTTTTTAAATGTAACATCTTTGTCAAGACTGATTTCTTCCCATTTAAGGACGTGTGATGGGTCAGCGATGTACATGGAAGACGTCGTGTATCCCTGCTAACTACGGAGGTAGAGCTAGTCTATATGCTACTTCGCCCACTCTTTCCAACACCTTAAAAAGCCCAATATATCGTGCCTTGATGTTCGCTTCAGCCATCAAAGCTCGGTCAAGGACATTCACATAATTCGGTAATTTCAGAACACTTATTCTGTTGAGTATTGCAACATTAAGGCCGCCTTCAAATTTCTGGCCTTCTTGTAATTAGTGTCTACCATGTGTGTGCATATCTAGCAAGCCCGGTGAACTTTGGTTCATATCAGCAACGGAAATTGTGCCCTGTCTTAGCTATTCAAATTAGTCACCTTTCTGTCTGACACACTGAGGGAAGTAACTTTCCAAGAAGGACTCCTTTGAATTGAGCCCAAGTCATAACAGTGTTGTCATCACGGGTAAGCATCACCACACCTTCTAGCCTCTTCTTTGCAAAGTGAAGGTAGCCAACAGTACTTTATGTTCCTCCCGAGCACGGAAAACACTTCAAATAATTTTCGGTCTCCAAAACCCAAGCTTCAGCCTTTAACGGTTCAAGACCTCCCTGAAAGGATGGCGGTTTCAATTTTGCTGAACTTCTGGGTAAGAGCAATTATGTCCCCATCATTAACATTTACATTCTGTTCCGGCTGTACCGGAGGAGGAGGTGGGGGCTTGTTGGTTCTGTTGTTGATCTAATCGTTCAGTTATTAATTCCATCATTCCTCCAGTCTTGCCATTCTTGCCTCAGAGGATGAGGATCAGATTCATTTGCAGTTCTTTATTATCCATTTCACTATAAGCAGTTATAATAGTTATCAACATAAGCAGTTGCATACTTAAACAGATTATCATATTAGCACATATTCAGTCATGTCCACACACACTTTTCATGCTCATGCGATGCCCTAATTGCTTTTCTAGGACACCCTATAGCTCATTTGGACACGCGTGTGCGGTACAACTCGTGGTAAGTACCGCTTTGATACCACTCTGTCACGACCCAAACCCGTCCCTATGGGTTTAGCACCGTAATCGGCCAGTAACCCGAGATTACCG
The DNA here is from genome assembly GCA_030407325.1 of Camellia japonica. NCBI lineage: Eukaryota > Viridiplantae > Streptophyta > Magnoliopsida > Ericales > Theaceae > Camellia > Camellia japonica. Next base: position 20,103,016 of record JAPPVO010000002.1, read on the forward strand.
AAGGTCTGCTTAACAGTAATACAGTAATACAGAGTACAGGGGCATGGCGGAAGCCAATACAGTAAATAAACAATGTCCAATGAGCTGTGACAGTCTGTATGCAAAAAGGTTTTTCATACATATATGCAGTCAATGACAAAACGGTATGTACATTATATACAATCATTCAGAATGGGGACTTAATCCCTATTAAACAGTACAGTAACAGTCTATACAGATTACAAAACAGTTACGGAGATAGATGGGGGAAATTAAAACACCCCTAAGCCATAGCTAGACAGGCTCGGAACCTCTCAGTGAGGCACAGTAGTTGGCTCGACAAAACTGGAGTTAACCCCGACGCTCCTAGCCGCGGTCTGGTGCCTGAACACCTACATATATATATGAGCAGTGAGCTAAAGCCCAGTGAATAACATAATGCGTAAAGGGGTTTAGAATAAATGTCCTTACAGTAATGAAAACAGTTCATTAAACCAGTATTTCAGTCGTTCAGTCAGTAAACAGTTATATGTGGTACATCCATTAGCATAGCAGTACAATAAACAGTAGGTCTATAAAGACCGAACAGTCATTGATGGCCATCAATCAATAAACAGTAGTGATTCCAACAAGGGAACCGACAGAGATCTCTGTAACAGTAACAGTAAACAGTAATTGCTAAGGATGCCACAATACAGTTCAGAATATAGGACATACATTCATTCAATTAACAGTATCAGTTCAGAAAATAGTACAGTTCAATTGTTCAGAAGATAATCATTTTTGAACATATCTTTACACAGTTGTTACTCACAGAGTTCTGGGCTACAGTAAAGCTAGAGCGCGTCTCCAGTCGCCAACCCTACACAGTTTACAGAACGAACACACACTAAGCTACACAGTTGGAAAGATAATAACTTAATCCCTAATTGCCTCGGTGTGTTCTACCTCTATATTCTCATTAAGATGTCTTAAACTAGGCCTAAGAATGCCTAGAATGAAATGAGGATGCAAAGATGCACTTTTAAAAGCATTTTCAGAATTTTCAGAAAACAGGGGTCCCGCTCGAGCGTAGGTTACTCCGCTCGAGCGGATATGCAGACAACAGTCCCCGCTCGAGCGTCACTTCCCACGCTCGAGCGGACTGCAAAACAGTCAAAAGTACTGGATGCTCAAAAATCACGCTCGATGGGCGCTCGACACCCGCTCGAGCGTAAAACACAGGGTCCCGCTCGAGCGTCAATTATTCCGCTCGAGCAGACTTCAAAACAGTGCAAAGTACTGGGAGCACGAATTTCATGCTCGAGCGCCAGTAACCCCGCTCGAGCGTGAGTTCAAAATCTGGAATTCCCAGATTCGAACCTCAAGCTCAAAATCAAGTTTAATACATAAATTTCGATCCTCTTGGGCTAAATTTCTGGAAAACATTTGTAAACACATAGAATAACATGTTTCAAAACTCAATTTGTAAAATCAAGGCCCAAGGGTAGTTTAATTAAACTCATCTTCAAACCCAATTTCATGAACAAGATGAACATGCAACATGCATGAAATCAAATCATTTCAAAGCTTCAAATACTTGCTCAAGTGAGCCAATTCTTCCAAAATCAAGATGAAATCATGGTCTACTCTCAAAACATGGACATGCATGTGAGGAATTATGAACTACAACCTCAAAACTTCAATATATATACATGCATGCAACAATTAAGCTTCAACACAACAATTTGAGCCATAAATTGGCTCTAGACTTCAACTTTGCTCTAAGCCATGCAAGAATCAACACAAAACATAAACAAGAAGACAATGAATCTACCTTAAGTCTTGTAGTTCAAGAAGGGAGCTCAAATATGCAATCTCTTCTACAATTTCTTCAATTTCCAAGCAATTCACAAGATAGGACTCAATTTCTCTCCCTCTAACTCTCTTGGTCGGCAAGAACAACGAAAATGAGCTGATGAAAAGTTTTGATCAAGTGTACAAAACTCTAGTATAATTAGCCTACATGGCCCACTAACAATGGCAAAATGGTGAATAACCAACTCTTGAAATTAGCTTATTTTAATCTAATTTAATCATACCAAATCACTTTTCAGATAATTACACCATAGAATCACATAAAATCTAATGATTATAAAACATCAATTAATTTCGGATTCGGCCGCCGATAAGGCCTTCAATTTGCAATTTAAACATAAAACATGAACAGATCAATTAACAATCAACAGATAGAAAATGCATTTAAACAGATACAGTCAATCAATCAGTTTCAGATTTCAGTCAGTCAGTTCAGTATTTCGATCAATTCAATTATCAGTCATAATCAGTCTCAGTTTGGCAGTAATCAGTAGTTTATCGGTAAACAGTGACGAGGGTTATTACAGTCTCCCCTCCTTATAAAGAGTTTAGTCCTCTAAACTCGAGTTACCTTCATTCTGGAAGAAAACAGGGTTCAGTGGAAACAGTTCAGGATATCTTTTAGCCATGTCATCTTCCCTTTCCTAAGTGGCATACATGCCACCATGGTTTTGCCAGTCAACTTTCACCAACGGGATCTCTTTATTCCTCAACTTCTTGATCCGTCTGTTTACAATCTGTATAGGCCATTCCTCGTAAGTGTAGTCATCACTCAGCACTACACGAGTCGGCTCAATCACATGGAAAGGATCCCGGAGGTAGTCCCTCAACATAGAAATGTGGAAGACGTTATGCATATGCTCCATTTCAGGAGGAAGCGCAACTTGATACGCCACCGGATTGATTTCTCAATAATCTCATACGGTCTGATATATCTTGGCGCTAACTTGCCTTTGACTCCAAAACGAGTCTGGCCTTTCATCGGTGTCACTTTCACAAAAACGTGATCACCCACTTCGTACTCTCTGTCTCGTCTTCTGACATCTGCATAACTTTTCTGTCGGCTCTATGCAGTTTTCAGTCTCTGTTGTATCAGTTTTACTTTCTCAGTCGTTTCATATACAATCTCGGGCCCGAGCAAAGGCCTATTTCCAACTTCTGCCAAGCAAATCGGAGATCTACATTTTCTGCCATACAACGCCTCGAAATGCGCCATACCAATACTTGAATGATAGCTGTTGTTGTAGGCGAATTCAGCTAAGGGCAAATGGCTTTCCCAGTTTCCCTGAAAATCAAGGACACACATTCTCACTAAATCCTCCAGAGTCTGGATGGTCCTTTCTGACTGACCATCTGTCTGAGGATGATAGGCACTACTCAGTCTCAGTTCAGTACCCAATGCAGTCTGTAAGCTTTGCCAAAATCTCGATGTAAACTTCGAATCCCTGTCAGAAACAATGGACACAGGCACTCCATGCAGTCTAACAATTTCATCAATATAGAGTATAGCCAATTTGTCCGCATTATAAATTGTCTTAACAGGTAAGTAAGTGAGCAGATTTAGTCAGTCTATCAACAATAACCCAAATCGAGTCCATACCTTTACTGGAGCGAGGCAATCCCACAATAAAATCCATAGTAATATGTTCTCATTTCCACTCCGGTATCGGTAAGGGCTGCAATAAGCCTGCGGGTCGTTGATGTTCAGCTTTAACTTGTTGGCAATGAAGACATTTTGATACAAAATCAGCAATTTCTTTCTTCATTCCGGCCACCAGAAATTCAGTTTCAGGTCTTGGTACATTTTCGTATTCCCGGATGAATAGAAAATTTTGAGTTGTGGCCCTCTTGTAGAACTCTTCTTTTCAGTTCAGTATCATTCGGTACACACAGTCTTTCTTGAAATTCAGTACATTATTTTCAAATTTGAAACCCGGTCTTGGTTTAGTCTTCCTTTCTTCGATGATCTTCTTCAAGAAGTCATCCTGTTGCTGTTTCTCTTTAATTTCTTCAATCAGTGCCGGTTGAGCAGAAATAGCAGCTATTGTTCCACCTTGTTCTTGCAAAACAATTTCAATTTCAGATCTCTCAAGGTCACAAAGTAACTCTTTCTGTCCGGTGAGCAAACAAGCTAGGTTTCCAATCGATTTCCGACTCAAGGCGTCGGCAACGGTGTTGGCTTTTCCCGGATGATACAGAATCTGTAGGTCATAGTCTTTAATCAGTTCTAGCCATCTCCGCTGTCTCATGTTCAGTTCCTTCTGTGTGAAGAAATATTTCAAACTTTTGTGGTCGGTATATACTTCACATGTCGCCCCATATAGGTAGTGACGCCAGATTTTCAGTGCAAATATTACTGTAGCAAGTTCCAGGTCATGGGTCGGGTAGTTCTTTTCATGCGGTCTCAGTTGTCGGGAAGCATAGGCAATTACTCTCCCATTCTGCATTAAAACACACCCCAAACCCTTATGAGAAGCATCACTAAATATAGTATAACCATCCGTACCTGAAGGTAAGGTAAGAACTGGTGCAGTCACGAGTTGAGTTTTCAACTCTTGGAATGCTGATTCCCTTTGGTCAGTCCAGTCAAATGATATCCCCTTCTGAGTTAATTGAGTCAACGGTAAGGCAATTTTGGAGAAATCTTTGACAAATCTTCTGTAATATCCAGCCAAACCCAAAAAGCTTCGGACTTCTGTCACATTTGTTGGTCTAGGCCAGTTTACTATAGCTTTAATTTTCTGCGGATCAACAGAAATTCCATCTTTGCTAACAACATTGTCACGATCCAAACCCGCCCCTATGGTTTAGCACCGTAACCGGCCAGTAATCCTAGATTACCGAAGGCCTGCTTAACAGTAATACAGTAAAACAGAGTACAGGGGCTTGGCGGAAGCCAATACAGTAAATAAACAATGTCCAATGAGCCTGTGACAGTCTGTATGCCAAAAGATTTTTCATACATTTATACAGAACAGTACGAAACAGTATGCCATAATATATACAACCAGTCAGTACAGGGACTTAATCCCCGATAAACAGTACAGTGCAAACGTTCAGTCTATACAGTAAATAAAACAGTACAGTAAGGGGAATACTAAAACACCCCATAGCCTAAGCTTGGCAGGCTCGGAACCTCGCAGTGAGGCACATTGGTTGGCTTGACAAAACTGGGAATCTACCCCGACGCTTCTAGCTTTGATCCGGTGCCTGACCACCTACATATATACATGAGCAGTGAGCTAAAGCCCAGTGAATAACATAATGCGTAAAGAGGTTTAGAATGAATGTCCTTACGGTAATGAAAACAGTTCAATTCAATCAGTATATCAGTTGTTCAGTACAGTAAACAGTCATATGTGGTACATCCATTAGCATAACAGTAACAGTAGGTCTTGAAAGACCGAACAGTAATGATGGCCATCAATCAGTAAACAGTAGTGGCTCCACGAGGGAACCGACAGAGATCTCTGTAACAGTAACAGTAAACAGTAGGTGCTAAGGATGCCACAGTATAGTTCAGAAATAAAGGACATACATTCATTCAGTAATCAATATCAGTTTAGTAAACAGTTCAATTCAGTATTCAAAAGATAATCATTTTGAACATATCTTTACACAATTGTTACTCACAGAGTTCTGGGCTACAGTGAACTAGAGCGTCTCCTCGGAAAGCCAACCCTATACAGTTAACAGATTGAACACACGCTAAGCTATACAGTTGGGAAAGATAATAATTTAATCCCTAAATTTGCCTCGGTGTGTTCTACATCTATATCCTCTTTAAGATGCCTTAAACTAGGCCTAGGAATGCCTAGGATGGAAAGAGGATGCAAAGATGCACTAGAAAACACTTTACAAAATTTGCTGAAAACAGGGTCTCGCTCGAGCGAGGCTTTCTTCGCTCGAGCGGACATGCAGACAAAGGAGCTTCGCTCGAGCGTGGATTCCGTCGCTCGAGCGGACTGCGTGCTACAGTAAAAATGCTGGATGCTCAGATTTTACGCTCGATGCTCGCTCGATGCTCGAGTCGGTGAGACACAGCTCTTCGCTCAAGCGTAGGTCCCTTCGCTCGAGCGTATGCCTACGTGCACCAAGATGCTGAAAGCTTGAAATTTACGCTCGAGCCACCATTCCCTCGCTCGAGCGGAGCTCAGAAGAAACGATGGTCGCTCGAGCGTAGAATCCTTCGCTCGAGCGTAGAAGCCAAATTCTGGAATTTCCAGATTTGCCTCCCAAGCTCAAACCAAGCATTCCTAAGCTCAAAATTCGACCTCTTGGGCCCAAATTCTGGAAAACACATCCAAACTCAATATACAACAAGTTTCAAAGCTCAATTTGTGAATTTAAAGCCCAAGAGTGAATCAATTAAATCCAAATTCAAACCCATTTTCATGAACATGAAGAACATGCAAACATGCATGAATTCAAACCATTTCAAAACTTCCAAAACATGCTCTAATGAGCTCATTCTTTCAAAACAAGTTGAAAACATGGACTTAAGCTTAATTATGATCATGTATGTGACAACTTGCCATGAAATCAACTCAAAACTCATCAATACACACATGCATGCATAAAATGAGTTCTAATTCAACATTATTAGACTAAGACATGACTTAGTCTCTAAAGGCTCAAGAATCATGCATGAACAACCTTAAATACATCAATGAGAGGGTCAATTACCTACCTAGGTCTTGAATGCAAGATGATCAAGCTCAACTATGCAATCTATACTTCAAACCCTTCAATTTCCAAGCAATCTACAAGTGAATTCAAGTCTCTCCCTTCCCTCTCTCTAAATTCGGTGGGAACAAAAGAAAGGAGCTAATGAAATGTTTGCCTAAGTGTATGCAAGGCTCAAAATGTTGAGGTAGTGGGCCACTAAGGGTGGCAAAATGGTAAATAAGGAAACTTTATGCAATTTAGCTTATTTTAATCTAATTTAAAACATACCAAATCACTTTTTCAATAAATACACCATAAAATCAATAAATTCTAACTAATCATGGAAATCAAATCTTGGATTCGGCCGCCGATAAGGCCTTCAATTAGCAGTTTAAACATAGAAATTGAACAGATAATCATACAGTCTAACAGATAGAATTACAATTCAAACAGATACAGGCAATTAAACAGATACAGTTGATCGATTCAGTTTCAGATTTCAATCGGTCAGTTCAGTAAGTCAGTCAGTTCATTTACTTTCCATAATCGGTATTAACTTAGCAGTAATCGGCATTAATCAGTGATCAGTAACGAGGGTTATTACAAACATGTCCCAAAAAACATAACATGATCAAGCCAGAATTCACATTTAGACAGTTTAGCATAAAGTTTCTGTTCTCTTAAGGTCTGTAGGGCAAGTCTCAGATGATGTTCATGTTCTGCTATACTTTTGGAATAAATCAGAATGTCATCTATGAATACAACAATAAAGTCGTCAAGGAATGGTTTAAAGATTCTGTTCATGAGGTCCATAAATGCAGCAGGTGCATTGGTAACTCCAAAAGGCATAACTAAAAATTCGTAGTGTCCATACCTCATTCGAAAAGCAGTTTTATCAATGTCTTCTGGTTTAACTTTCAACTGATGATATCCGGATCTGAGGTCGATCTTAGAGAAAACTTGAGCACCCTGTAACTGATCAAATAAGTCATCAATTCGAGGCAATGGGTATTTATTTTTCACAGTTACCTTGTTCAGTTCGCGGTAATCAATACACAGTCTCAGTGAGCCATCTTTCTTTTTCACAAATAAGACAGGTGCGCCCCACGGTGAAGTACTGGGCTTGATGAACTTCTTATCTAACAGTTCCTGCAATTGTACTTTCAATTCTTTCAATTCAGTCGGGGCCATTCGGTAAGGAGCTTTAGATACTGGCTGGGTACCCGGAATCACATCAACGGTGAATTCAATCTCACTGTCAATCAAATCCCCTGGCAGATTATCTGGAAAAACATCTGGGAACTCTCTGACTATGGGAATACTGTTCACATTAGCATTATCATCAGTAGATACAGTCAATACAGAACACAGATACCCTTTACACCCCTTTCTAATCAATTTATCAGCTTTCACAGATGAAATCAAATACGGAGAAGGTACTACTCCACTTCCATTAAACACAAATTCAGGCAAACCCAGTGGACGGAAAACTACTTGTTTCGTTACACAGTCTATGGGCATGATTATTTCGTTAACCAGTCCATCCCCAATATTACATCAAAATTATCAATGTTCAGAGGCAGTAAGTCGATAAACAAATGTGCATCTCCAACAATAATTTCACAAGCAGGGTACATGTATGCACAAGTCATGGATCCCCCAACGGGTGATGATACAGCTAACAGATAATTCATGGGCAAGGGTCTATTCAATTTTCGCGAAAAAGCATGCGATACATAAGAATGTGTAGACCCCGAATCAATCAGTACATATGCATTTTGAGTACAAATAGAAGAATACCTGACACTACGGTCTCGGTATTTTGGACGTCTCCCGGTGCTAGGGCGAACACTTGGCCCTGCCTCATAGGCTCTTTCCCAGTAGCTTTAGGGTTCGGTTTTGGTGCAACAGCTGATGCTGCGGCGCTGACTGCAGCTTTACTATTGCCCTGAGCAGTGGAAGGGCAATCTTTAACCATGTGGCCCACCTTGCCACACCTGTAACAAGCACCAGATAGTTTATAGCAAACTTCCTTATGATTCTTACCACATTCGGAACAGGGCGGTATCGAACCACTCCCTTGGCTGGGGCTAGTTGTTGACCCCGTATTCTATTTCTTGTTCAATGGGTTATGCTTGCCTTTCTTGAACTTAAAACCCTGCCTTTTACCATGCCATTCAGACGCTGGTGTTTCAGTTTTCAGTGCCTCGATATTCGCTTCAGCCACCAAAGCTCGGTCGAGGACATTCACATAATTCGGTAATTTCAGAACACTTATTCTGTCGAGGTATTGCAACATTAAGGCCGCCTTCAAACTTTCTGGCCTTCTTGTAATCAGTGTCCACCATGTGTGGTGCATATCTAGCAAGCCCGGTGAACTTTGTTTCATATTCAGCAACGGACATTGTGCCCTGTCTCAGCTGTTCAAATTCAGTCACCTTTCTGTCCTTGACACACTGAGGGAAGTACTTTTCAAAGAAGGCTCCTTTGAATTGAGCCCAAGGCATAACAGTGTTGTCATCACGGGTAAGCATCCACCACCTTCTAGCCCTTCTTGCAAAGTGAAGGTAGCCAACAGTACTTTATGTGCCCCGAGCACGGAAACACTTCAAACAATTTTTCGGTCTCCAAAACCCAAGCTTCAGCCTTTAACGGTTCAAGACCTCCCTGAAAGGATGGCGGTTTTATTTTGCTGAACTTCTGGGTAAGAGCAATTATGTCCCCATCATTAACATTCACATTCTGTTCCGGCTGTACCGGAGGAGGAGGTGGGGGCTGTTGGTTCTGTTGTTGATCTAATCGTTCAGTTATTAATTCCATCATTCCTTCCAGTCTTGCCATTCTTGCCTCAGAGGATGAGGATTCAGATTCATTTGCAGTTCTTGTATTATCCATTTCACTATAAGCAGTTATAATAGTTATCAACATAAGCAGTTGCATACTTAAACAGATTATCATATTAGCACATATTCAGTCATGTCCACAGACACTTTTCATGCTCATGCGATGCCCTAATTGCTTTTCTAGGACACCCTATAGCTCATTTGGACACGTGTGTGCGGTATAACTCGTGGTAAGTATCGCTCTGATACCACTCTGTCACGACCCAAACCCGCCCCTATGGGTTTAGCACTGTAACCGGCCAGTAACCCGAGATTACCGAAGGCCTGCTTAACAGTAATACAGTAATACAGAGTACAGGGACATTGCGGAAGCCAATACAGTAAATAAACAATGTCCAATGAGCTGTGACAGTCTGTATGCAAAAAGGTTTTTCATACATATATGCAGTCAGTGACAAAACGGTATGTACATTATATACAATCATTCAGAATGGGAACTTAATCCCTATTAAACAGTACAGTAACAGTCTATACAGATTACAAAATAATTACGGAGACAGATGGAGGAAATTAAAACACCCCTAAGCCATAGCTAGACAGGCTCGGAACCTCGCAGTGAGGCACAGTAGTTGGCTCGACAAAACTGGAGTTAACCCCGACGCTCCTAGCCGCAGTCTGGTGCCTGAACACCTACATATATATATGAGCAGTGAGCTAAAGCCCAGTGAATAACATAATGCGTAAAGTGGTTTAAAATGAATGTCCTTACAGTAATGAAAACAGTTCATTAAACCAGTATTTCAGTCGTTCAGTCAGTAAACAGTTATATGTGGTACATCCATTAGCATAGCAGTACAATAAACAGTAGGTCTATAAAGACCGAACAGTCATTGATGGCCATCAATCAGTAAACAGTAGTGGTTCGAACAAGGGAACCGACAGAGATCTCTGTAACAGTAACAGTAAACAGTAATTGCTAAAGATGCCACAATACAGTTCAGAATATAGGACATACATTCATTCAATTAACAGTATCAGTTCAGAAAATAGTACAGTTCAATTGTTCAGAAGATAATCATTTTTGAACATATCTTTACACAGTTGTTACTTATAGAGTTCTGGGCTACAGTAAAGCTAGAGCGCGTCTCCAGTCGCCAACCCTACACAGTTTACAGAACGAACACACACTAAGCTACACAGTTGAAAAGATAATAACTTAATCCCTAATTGCCTCGGTGTGTTCTACCTCTATATTCTCATTAAGATGTCTTAAACTAGGCCTAAAAATGCCTAGAATGAAATGAGGATGCAAAGATGCACTTTTAAAAGCATTTTCAGAATTTTCAGAAAACAGGGGTCCCGCTCGAGCGTAGGTTACTCCGCTCAAGCGGATATGCAGACAACGGTCCCCGCTCAAGCGTCATTTCCCACGCTCGAGCGGACTGCAAAACAGTCAAAAGTACTGGATGCTCAAAAATCATGCTCGATGGGCGCTTAACACCCGCTCGAGCGTCAATTATTCCGCTCGAGCAGACTTCAAAACAGTGCAAAGTACTAGGAGCACGAATTTCACGCTCAAGCGCCAGTAACCCCGCTCGAGCGTGAGTTCAAAATCTGGAATTCCCAGATTCGAACCTCAAGCTCAAAATCAAGTTTAATGCATAAATTTCGATCCTCTTGGGCTAAATTTCTGGAAAACATTTGTAAACACATAGAATAACATGTTTCAAAACTCAATTTGTAAAATCAAGGCCCAAGGGTAGTTTAATTAAACTCATCTTCAAACCCAATTTCATGAACAAGGGGAACATGCAACATGCATGAACTCAAATCATTTCAAAGCTTCAAATACTTGCTCAAGTGAGCCAATTCTTCCAAAATCAAGATGAAATCATGGTCTACTCTCAAAACATGGACATGCATGTGAGGAATTATGAACTACAACCTCAAAACTTCAATATATATACATGCATGCAACAATTAAGCTTCAACACAACAATTTGAGCCATAAATTGGCTCTAGACTTCAACTTTGCTCTAAGCCATGCAAGAATCAACTCAAAACATAAAAAGAAGACAATGAATCTACCTTAAGTCTTGTAGTTCAAGAAGGGAGCTCAAATATGCAATCTCTTCTACAATTTCTTCAATTTCCAAGCAATTCACAAGATAGAACTCAATTTCTTTCCCTCTCGGCAAGAACAAGGAAAATGAGCTGATGAAAAGTTTTGATCAAGTGTACAAAGCTCTAGTATAATTAGCCTACATGGCCCACTAACAATGGCAAAATGGTGAATAACCAACTCTTGAAATTAGCTTATTTTAATCTAATTTAATCATACCAAATCACTTTTCAGATAATTACACCATAAAATCACATAAAATCTAATGATTATAAAACATCAATTAATTTCGGATTCGGCCGCCGATAAGGCCTTCAATTTGCAATTTAAACATAAAACATGAACAGATCAATTAACAATCAACAGATAGAAAATGCATTTAAACAGATACAGTCAATCAATCAGTTTCAGATTTCAGTCAGTCAGTTTAGTATTTCGATCAATTCAATTATCAGTCATAATCAGCCTCAGTTTGGCAGTAATCAGTAATTTATCGGTAAACAGTGATGAGGGTTGTTACAATGTCCTCCTCCTTGACTCATAGTTGATGGTAGCCCGACCTGAGATCTATCTTAGAGTAGCACCTTGAGCCTCTAAGTTGGTCAAAAAGGTCATTAATCCTTGGGAGTGGGTATCAGTTCTTAATCGTGACTCGATTGAGTTGACGATAATCAATGCATAGTCTCAACGACCCATCCTTCTTTTTAGCAAACAACACGGGTGCTCCCCATGGCGAAGTGTTAGCCTAATGAATCCTCTTTCAAGCAATTCCTGTAGTTGTGCCTTCAATTCTTATAGTTCTGCGGGTGCCATGCGATACGGGGCCATGGATATTGGGGTGGTTCCAGGTTGTAGTTCGATGCTCAAGTCTACTTCCCGGGTTGGTGGCAATCCCGGTAATTCCGTAGGAAATACGTCTGCATATTCGCATACTACGCGTGAAGGTTCTAATTTTTCTTGGCTCTCCTCATTTAAAATCAGACTTGTTATCCTACCCGCAAGTTGATCGCGCCACTGCGTCCTACATTTCGTTGAAGTCATGGAGTCTTGTCTATCCCCCTTAATCTGAAAACATGCTCCGTTGGATGGGTAAGTCATCTCCTTCTTTTGGTAACTATCGATAATTGCTAAGGTACGAGTAACGAATCTATTTTTAAGATGAGGTCGGAGTAGGGTATCTTCATGAAGTTGAGTTTCCTTTCCACAAGCTCCAAATCCTCTTGGATTCTACCTCCTTTTATTCTGAAGTCAATGTTGTGCCGATTATTTCCTCAAAGATGGTAAGACTCCTCCAAAATTTGATTCTTGATAGGGTTCGGGATTTTAGCCACGGTTACTAGTCCATTCTTAAGGTTTCAATTTCCTGGTACCGCATTTCTATTGTTGCTTGTAAGCTCATGTTATTACTTGTCTCGAAGTATGGTCCACCATTTGTTTTTCCTTAATGGGGTGAGGCGTAAGTCAAATTCTAACTACAGAGGCAATTCCTTATGAGTAAGCAACTCTCTTAAGTTAGAGTTTAATTATCCTAGGGTGTTCACACAGCACAACTTCATATATACATAATAATAATTACAAGATTCTTAAAATTGGATTGAAGTGGAGACGAAGAATACGAAGTAGTTATGGTGATAACATCAGGATTAACTGAAATATGGATGAATGGTAGATGTAGTCACTAAGCTAGATATTTAACTTGAAACTGCGTTGGCCATCCGCGTTTCAAACTGAATATCCAAGATTCATCACCGAGCAAAGAAAATGAAATTATTTACAAGAAGCCTTGGCTAAATAAAATAATCAAGGGTCAAAGGAGGTCAAATTTACAAATAGTAGTATATAAAACAGGACTAGATGGACAGGACTTAAACTTGGAAAAGGATGACATTGAATAAAGGTTACAAATACAAGATGAGGATACGACAATCGATAGAAGACGAATAGAACTAATAGTACCCCCTACTGCGCGATGTGAGGCCGCACTCAAAGTTAAAGCCATTTCACGATCCTGAAGTAGGTCCTCATGAGTTGATGTTGGTGTGCCTGGAATTCGAAGAAATTCCCTAAGATAGGTCAAGAAAGATTCTATTTTTGATGTCTTTTAGTTGATAGAATAGGTAGTGTAATAATATAACATAGTCGGGGCAAGGTAGTCTCTAACCGCAGGTCGAAACGCGTGGGTAAGGGTTGAACCTAGGCTTTGATACCATTTGTAACGCCCCGATTCTACACTATTGGTTGTAGGCAAGGGAGAGTCACTGCTGAGTCCTATGGTCAATTTTGACAAATTCTAACAAGTATTGACACAAGGTCTCATAAGCATCGATAAGGTGTATTCCTCTGATTATACTGAATATAAATACATAACAACCACAAATAACCTTAATTGCAAAAGCTTGTTCCATTACATTACATCCCAAAAAGGAAATTTAATTCTTTGTACGAGTCTTACAAAAATATTAAAAGAGAACTTTTTAACTTTTCTAAGATAGCCAAAGGTCTTCGAAGGTTTCAGGCTCGTCGTCTCCAGCTATATTTCCTCTTCGTCACCTGGCATAACACGCCGTGAGATTTGAATGCCCAGTAAAACACACCATCCCATACCTTTTTTCCGAGTCCAATACACAATCACAATTATAACATCAGTAGTAAAGCATGATACACGAATGAATAAATAAATAGTTACAAGTTAAATTTTAGTAAACAGAATCCCCCAAAGAGATTTCGTCCTCCAACCACAAGAATCGGATTCGGTTTATTCGGTATGCCCCCTCTTTTGCTGCTTTGTTGCAGAACTAACCTCGGATGCCTACCATCGGTTATATACCACGTAGCGCCAACCGCAGGGCCTCAAAAGAGACGGTGAAATAGGGCCTTGCCCAAAACCCTCCTCACACCAAACCACCTAGGGTCCGAATACAACCGCTCCGTTCAAGGGTTCCAGAAACCACTTGCGCAAGACTTTAACTTCCGAATAGGGAACGCATCCCAACAAACCATATATCAAAAATTCTCATATTTTCATTTCTCAAGTGCTCGAAACCCAATACCCTCCCAATTAGGGTTCCCGTTGAGTTAAATGTTTTAATCAAAGTTAGTCCAACTTACAAGACAATAATAACCACATAAGCACGCATCCTTAAGATGAGAAAGATAAATAACATAACATAACACATACAATATCATGCCAAGATATGATCATAAGCTATTAAACATTTCCATGAAACAAGGGCATAAAACATCCAATATAACAAAAATTTCCAGATTTAAACATCACCTAAAGATTAAAATGAAAGGACTATTTTAGATCCTTCACCGGACTCGGTCTTCGTATGGTTCGTCGAGAATTTGATCTAGTTTCTAGAACATTTTTCGGAAATGGGTTTGTTTTTCCAGATTTTAAGTTATTTAGAAAACATTCGGCGCTGTCCAGATTCTGTCCAGACCCGTCGATCGTTACGGAAAATTGATTTTCTTGCAAACCACCAAACGTTTTTTGATGAAACCAATTTTAGTTGGAAGATAAATCCTTAGGAAGATTTGACCTAAAATAGAGGTCCAGAATAATTTTATACATTTTTCTGGAATTTTTGAAAGTGGCCTGCATAAATAGATTCTAAGGTAGAATGTCCAAAACAAGAAGATTTATGAGAAAAGGGTTCCACCAAGGGAAAGTTTTCGTTTCTTTTTTGAAGAAAACATGCTAACCAACATATATCTAACTCAGAAAGTTTGCTTGAAGGTGTGCCCTTGGAAAGTTGAGAGATTGATATGGAAAAAAAATGGTTTTGTACCGAAATGGGAAAAATACAAGAGAGATAGAATCAATACTCAACTCTTAGCATTTTTAACACAAGTAACTCATAAATAACAGATCTGAAAAACATTATCTAGACCCTGAAAAACATGTATTGAAAAGGAAAATAAGAGAAGTTGTGTTGTGGCTTACTTGCTAAACTTGAACAAGATGGCTCTTTCTCCCTTCCTCTTCCTCTCAAAATTTCTCTCTTGTTCTCCTTCCTCTCCTTTAGTCGAATGTGGGTGTGTGAGAGTGTTGCTTGGTGATATTTTAGGCAACTTGGTGTAACAAGGAATTGAAGGGCAAGTTAGGATTTATTGGTTCATTAAAGCCCACTAATAAACACTAGTTGGATTATGAAAAGACACTAGTTGGCATTAAATGGACACTAGTTGGACAATAATTTAAACATTATATACACTAGTTCGAAATAAGTCTAGTAACTGAGGGGCCTTAAGCAATAATTTAAACTTTTTTTTTTTTTAAAGCGAATACATTTTCAGGGCTTCACAATGTCGGTGGACTATCTTCTATAAAGTCAGTCATCTTCTTGATAATGCCTACTACCTCTTTCTTTTTCGTCCCCAACTTAATATACATATCTGACAGAAGTTTGAGTTTAGTATTCAACTTACTCACCATTGGCACCATGTAAGGTCCACCCTCTATAATGCACATAGTGTTGTTGCGAAGTAACAGTGCTACATTGAATTCCCGTAAGAACTCCATCCCTAGCACCACATCATAGTCATCGAGTGATGCTATTGAAAAATTGACTTTTTTGCATCACCCACCAAGGTACAGCTCAACCCCTCGGGCCATGCCATCTACAGGCTTTGCCTTGGTGTTCACCGTCTTCATCAATCCTTGACCCTTGTCAAGTTTAAGACCAAGCCTTTTGGCCTCCTCCGCATTGATGAAGTTGTGTGATGCACCTGTGTCTACTATGACTTGGGTCGTTTTCCCGTTGATCTTGGCATCTACGTACATTAAACCCTTATCCCATTGGGTCAATGTAGTAGGCTTCGATTCGATGGCACTGAGTAGCTGTAGAGATCCTATCTGCGGAGTCTCCCCATTTTCTCATTCTTTAATCATGGCATTGAGGGCTTGCCACTTGGGACACTCTCTTGCCCAATGTGGCCCGTCACATAGGAAACACTTGGTCTTGGGAATCTCTCATTGTTCTCTCTGACCTTGTCTTTGCCAATGGGAGCCTTGTCGTGCCTTCCCTTGCGTCGGATACCTTCATCCTCATCTTCCTCACTTTCACTAAAACTTCTACTAGGGTCTGTAACTCGACTTTTCGCGCTCCTTTTAGAAGACGAATAAGCCCTATAGTGTCGGACTCCCGCGATTCTAAATCTGATCTCACAAGTGCAATGTGAAATAGATAAACACCAAAGAGTCCAAATCTGAAAAATCTTTTGGAAATTTGATTTTGAATCAAAAATGCCAAAAATTGACTGCTTTGCTAAATACAGAGTCGTCACCTAAATATTTTTGAGAAATTTAGGAAACCCATGACTCGTGCCAAAGGCCACGTATCCGTCATCACCAAGATTGTCTCGGCTCGAGAACTTAGGTACGAGAAGGAAAGGTCATGAATTGAGCACCCCCGCTCGCTTGATTAAAGATTGGCCTTTACTAATTATGATGTGAATCTTATTTACATTATATGCTCTTGTTCCGATTTATTCTAATTTACAAAAATTGAAACATTTGATTCATGTTTGTTTTGAAAATTGTTTCGAATATGTACCACTTGAAAAAGTGATCGCATATGAACATTACTCAAATTATTTCAATTCAAGAAATTAGCCTTCATCCACAAGCATTCAAGCAAATAAAACACTTACGCAATTAGCCTTATGGCAAGCATGCTAGACATGGCAACAATTACACTCATGCAATATGCTAAAACAATAAAAGCTCACCTAGTACTCCAAGTCAAAAAGATGAAAGAGTTAGAAAAATACATTATACTAACTAATGCAATATGACTAATGCAACACATGCGATATGTAATCTAAATAGGCTCGGCTACTTAACATAACATGTGAATCAATTTTGATAGCATGTGATCTAAGCACGTATTTAAAGAAGCGTTAAACTAACAATGCAAGTTACAATGATGAATCGAGCCTCAATGCATGCAATATAAGTTGATGCGAACATGGAGTATGCTAAATGAAACATGATGCTCTACTCTAACCATCATAAGCAAGTAAATAAAAGGGAGAAAGACGTAGGGTTGGAAGACATACACGTTATTACAATTGTGCCCTTACGCAGGAGGGTCTGAATGAACTAACTAGCTAAGCTAATTAACTAACTATTACAACAATAAATTAACTAATTATTACAAACCGAATAAATTAACTAAACTAGCGAATTAATTATTACAACAACAAACTAAATAACTAGTCTAGAAATAAAACTAACTATTTACAAGACAAAATTAACTAGTTATAACTAATTAATTACAACACTTTACAAAATTTAAAGAAATGACTAAGCTAAGTAATTAAATCAAACAGTCCCAGGAAACGAGGAGTGCTCATGCATGCGCGCGGATTTCCATCCGAAAAAGTCACTATTCTGCTACCAGAAAGTCTCTGTTGCACAGTTAGAACACTTGCATTGTTTTTCACCTCAAAATCAACTCTGTTCTATTTCAAAAAGCCACTACTTAGTTTTGCAAAGGTGGCCGACAGGCCAAAAGTAGTGGCCGGCTGGCCACAAATGATTGTTTGCCGTCCAGAAATAGTGGCCTGCCGGCCATAAAATCCTGGTTTCTCCTGCTGCAACAGAGAGCAAACAGAGTACAACCAATGTATTCTCAAGAGTTGTTTGTATAACTCACCCCTCCTTATCATTAAATAGCTCAAAGGAGTGGTAAATTTGATTCACAAACCATCAATCGATGCAATTTCATTGCATGATGGCTTATGAACCAAAGTATACAAATTCAATAATATGCACAATAAAAGACTCTCAAACCCCCTCCCTATCATAGATTGATCAAGGGAAGTGGTTGACAATGACTCTTGAACCATTTTCATCACGAACAAATATAAAACGATTCAAGACTCAAGGGTTCAATTAACGTCTGATTAAACCCTAACCAAGTTATTATCTTGTATCATTTTAGTCCCAATTTTGTTACTCCATTTTAATTACCAACCATTCTTTAGTCAATTAAGTCCAAAAGTGAGCTTTAAGTCCTCTAATGGAAAGGAGTACCAAACCAAGAGTCATGTCGTTGGTAATGAACCCCCAAAGGGATTAAACCATTAAGCACACAACCTCAATCTCAAGCTTTAAACAAGCAACTAGTTTGAACCAACTTTCAAAGCAAAGCAAAAGCCAAGAAAGGAGGGAGGCTGCAGAAGTGATTAGGAGTGAAAACAAGTATGGAAAGTAAGAAATAAACACTATCAACTCAAATAGGTTGGTGGCTAAGGCCTAAACCACCAAGCCCATGAGGACAATTACACTACAAGCATGCAATACGAGGCTCAAATGTAATGAATAACCAAAAACAGTTCTAAAATAGTGCAAAATCAGTCCTAAAATATGCTGGAATTAAGACAAAAATAGCTAGAACAATACTAAAAAAATGGAGCACGTTAAGCTAGTAAACAAGCACAATGAAGGGAGGCTACCCCCTCTATTTTTGGGACTTCAAAACATGGTTTTAGTCACTGAAAAACCTCTGAAAATCAGTACTTAAAAGCTCAAAGAAAGTGGACAAAGATGTAGACAACACAAAGGCAAAGGCCTAAAAAATGAGGTACAAAGAAGGATGATCCACCCCTCCACCCCTATTGGCCTTATACCACAAGTTTCATCCAAAAAATACAGAGTATAAACAACCCAAAAAACAGTCTAAAATAGTAGGCAAAATAGCAAATAAAGCAAAGCAACAAGTCAAGACTTATACCTCTTGAGGAGGAGAACCTTTTCCAAGCGTTAAACCAACACTTACACACCCTCAAGAGTTCAAAGTAGGCTCAAAAGTACCTCAGCTCAAAGATCACAAGGTTTGGTTTAGAGTGTATAGGCATAAGCTTGCAAAAGTTTAGGAATTTGCAAGAAAGAGAGAGAATTATAGAGAGAAATAGATAATTTTGCTCCAAAATGTTCAACCCTCAAAAATGGAAGAGGAGGTCTCCTATATATAAAAAACAATGAAACTCCTCAGAAATATTAATACATACACGTGTAGGCAGGTGCATGCATCTGTGAAAACAGCTGGCCAAAATATCTACAAAAATACATTTGTGGCCGGCAGCCCACAATGGTGGGCGGCAAGTCCCAAGGTTTTTTAGGCTTGAAAAACTATGGTTTTGGTCCAAAACAAGGCAAAAAGGTGTGTAGGGTTATATAGACCGCCCGAACTCGCTTCGCGCGCCCCCCTTTTCGGAGAGGCGGGAATTGTAGTTCTAGCTACTACAGTTCGGACTCTTGTCACGGTTCTTAATCTAATCTCACAAAGTGCAATGTAAGACTGATATATCACCAAAGAGTCCAAATCCGGCAAATCGTTTTGGAAAATCGATTTTAATTAAAAAGCACCAACATGGACTGCTTTGCCAGATTTCAAAGTCGCCACCTAAATATTTTATTTTGGAGAAATTTAGGAAACCTTGACTCGTGCTAAGGCCACGTGCCGTCATCACCAAAGTTGCCATCGGCTTGGGAACTTGGGTACGAGGGGGGAAGGTCATGAAATGAGCACCCCGTTCGCCAATCAAAGGATCGGCCTCTACTAATCATGATATGTTGTTTTGAAAACACATGTGTTCTTATTCTGATTTATTAGCTAACTTACTATGTGATGCGCACAGCATACAAGTATAGACTAAATCACTCGATTTGGAACAAAATATCTTATGTTTGCTTTTCGAAAATGGTTTGAAGATGCTACTCGCAAGTAGGCTAAAACGCGGATTTGCCACCCTTAAGTGGGCTTAAAACATGAGTTGCCACAAACAAGTGGGCTTAAAATGCACATTTTGATGAATTGTTCCAATTCAAGCAATAAAGCCTTCATCCAAAGGCATTCATACAGTTAATCACTTAAGCACATAGCCTCATGGCAAGTATGCTATCATGGCAGTCACTTACACATATGCAAGGATGCTAAAACATAAACACTCACAGTATACTCCGAGCCAAAGAAAAGAAGCTAATTAGAAATCATGTATGATCCTAACTATGTCAACAATGCCTAATGCAACGCATGCAAAAATGCAACTAAAATAGGCTCGGCTATCTAAGATGGCATATGAATGCAACACTTGATAACATGCTGTTAAACACGTATTTAAGTAAGTGTATTGAAATACAATGCAGTTTGAATGATGCGCCGAGCCTGATGCATGCATGCTATGCTAATTGAAACATGCCCTAAAACTAACCATCAAAAGCTGATAAGTAAAATGAAGAAAGACGTGGGGTAGGAAGACATGCATCGCACACACGCACACTTATTATAACATTTGCCCTCTCGAACGGAGGGTCCGAATAATAAGCTAACTAGCTACGCTAATTAAACTAATTATTACAAACCAAAACTAATCAACTATTCTTAGTTAACTAATTATTACAAAACAAATCGATTAATTAAGCGCATTAACTAATTAAGTATAAAACCGACGAATTAGCTAACTAAGTAAAGCGGCTAAAGCAGTTAAAAGAGGTCCTCGGGGCGATGGGTGCATGCATGCTCGATCGCCTCACTCGGAAATCCATTGCTATGCCCAAAATTGCCTCTGTTTGCATTTGATTTGATCTCTGAAAAGTGTACTAACTTCCAGATTGCTTCTGCTCCAACATGGGTGTAGACCGCCCGGAACTCCGCTCCGCACGTGAGGGCGCGAATCGTTGTTCTTAGCTACTACAGTTCGGACTCGTGTCACGGTTCTAAATCTAATCTCGCAAAGTGCAATGCAAGACTGATAAATCACCAAAGAGTCCAAATCCGGCAAATCGTTTTGGAAAACTGATTTTAATAAAGAAGTGCCAAACATGGACTACTTTGCCAGATATAGAGTCGCCACCTAAATGTTTTATTTTTGGGAAATTTAGGAAACCCTGACTCATGCCTAAGGCCACGTGTCCGTCATCACCAAAGTTGCCTCGGCTCGAAAACTTGGGTACGAGAGGGGAAGGTCATGCAATGAGTACCCCCGCTCGCCCGATCAAAGATTGGCCTTTACTTAACATGATATGTTATTTTTGAAAACACATGTGTTCTTATTCCGGTTATTAACTTAGAATTACTATGTGATGCGCACATCATACAAGTATAGACTAGATCGCCTAAGTTGGAACAAAACATTTCATGTTCGTTTGTTTGAAAACAGTTTAGAGGTGCTACTCGCAAGTAGGCTAAGTCTTGGATTTTGCCACCCTCAAGTGGGCTTAGAAAACATGATTTTGCCACTCTCAAGTGGGTTTAAAACATACATTTTGATGAATTGTTCCAATTCAAGCAATCCAACCTTCACCCACAAGCATTCAAGCAGTTAATCACTTAAGCAGTTAGCCTCATGGCAATCATGCTAACATGGCAACTTACACATCTCATGTAGTATGCTAAAGCGTAAACACTCACAGTGTACTCCGAGCCAAAACAGAGAACTAGTTAGAAATCATGCATGATCCTAGTTCATGTTAAGATGGCTAATGCAACACATGCAAAAATGCAACTAAGATAGGCTCGACTATTCTAAGAAGTCATGTGAATGCAACTTGATAACATGTTGTTGAACACGTATTCAAGTAAATGTATTGAAATACAATGCAGTTAGTATGATGCGCCGAGCCCGATGCATGCAATACAGATGAATAGGTGCACGCATGCGAAGCATAAGGATGCTAATTGAAACATTCCCTAAACTAACCATCAAAAGCTGGTAAATAAAAGGGAGAAAGAAATGGAGGTTGGAAGACATGTCGCACACACGCACGCTTATTACAACAGTTGTGCCCTCTCGTCGGAGGGTCCGAATAATGAGCTAACTAGCTAGTCTAAGCTAATTAAACTAATTATTACAAGCCAACTAATTAACTAATCCTAGTTAACTAATTATTACAAAACAAGCTAATTAACTAACAAGTTAACTAACTAGTTATTACAACACAAATTGAATAGTTAAGTGCATTAACTAATTAAGTACAAAACCAAAGTATTAGCTAGCTAAGTAAAGAAACTAAGTAAAGCAGTAAAGAGATGTCCTCGAAGGGAGAAGAGTGTATGCATGCTCGGTCTCCTCGTTCGGAAATCCATTGCAATGCCCCAACTTGCCTCTGTTTGCATTTGATTTCAGATCACTACACAAACTTCAGGGTAGCTTATACTCCATCATGAGGACCCCCAGGAAGGTGGCCGACCAGTTATTGGTGTTGCCAACCACTTGTAAACCACTTACCATTGCTGCAGACTAGATAAAGTGGTCGGCCAACCACTTTTACTGGTCTACTGACCACTTTTTGCTGCACTCTTCCAGTTTGCTGCAACAGAGAACAAGAAGGGGCATGGCAATGTATTTGCAAGATATGTGTGCACAACCACTCTCCCTATCATTTCATGATCTCAAGGGAGTGTGGTTCTCGACTTTCGAACCACCAACCGAGCATCGCAATGCACGATGGTCGAGAAACCAAGATTGCATGAATCAATGTAAATGAATGCACACATAACATATAAATGCCTTAACCTCTATCATGCACAATCAAGAGGGTCGGCGACCGAGAAATGAGGCACGTTTCATCACTTCAAGTATGAAACGTCCCTCGTTTCTCATGTTTGGACTAACACCCAATCCAAACAAATGCAATGCAACTCAAGCATGCTAAATACAATGTAATGCATGCATACACAATGCAATGCAACATGAGCAACCTATCAATGCTAATGGCATGCATGCACAATGCAAGGCAACATAAGCATTTCAACACAAAGCAAACAACAATGTAAGCATAATGAAATGCAACATAAGTATGCATCAACAATGCAAACAACAAGCATGCAAAACACAATGCAACTCAAGCATGCAACACATGATGCAATGTAACAACATTTGAACAACATGCTCAATGGACTTAAACTAAAAATGGACAGACCTCAATCATGCCCAAATCAGTGGCCATACTGATGAAATGATGGTACAAAGAGCAAGACATGCATGCGCATGCATTGGCTCATCAAGTAAGCATAAGAGCACAACTCTCAGAGCGCTCAAGGAGTGACAACATGGAAGTGTAACAACACTATATGCACTGAAATTAAGTAAGAAATGATACCAAATCATCCAATCAACACAAGTATAACATGCTAGGGTCCTTAAGCATTAAAGCTAGCAAAGAGGACTACTCTAGAAATATGCAATACATGGCACAAACGCATGAACCAGCCATGGACAGAGCTCAAATGGGTCAAAACAAAGACCAAAACATGTTAAGATGGGGACTCAAATGTCTAAGCATGCATGCATACACACTAGGCCATAAACAAGGCAATAATGCACAACCCTTAGAGGCACTCAAAGGGTGAAAGAAGTGGGAGCATGGCAATGCTACATGCTCTGAAATGTCATGTTAAGTGATGCCAAATCATCCAAACAACACAAATGAAGCATGCTATGGTGCTCAAAACTCAAAGCTAGTAAGGCCAATTGCACTAAAGTTATGCAATACATGAAGCATATGGAAAATACAACCCAAAACAATCCTAGAGCATGTCAAAATGATGCTAAAACATGTATGGAAGGAAGCCAAAATAAGCTAGCATGGTGAGCATGAAGCATGAAATATGCGAGGCCAAAAGGAAGGATTACACTACACCTACTAAAACCAAGTATGAGATGGCTTCGTCAACAGAAATCAGAGTTATATCATGGCAAAATAACCCCAAAAACATATTGAAATGATAGCTCGCAAGCTTAGGTATGAAGGCATACACAATGGCTCATGTTTAAGGCATAAAGCACAAACTCTCCAATGCATTAAAAGTGTGAAAGGTGGAAGTGTATGGCAATGAAAATTGCTCTGAAATCACATATGAAATGATGCCAAATCATGAAAATAGTCCAAGTAATCCATGCTAGTGGACTCAATACACAAAGCTAATGAGCTAAATTGAACCATGGCTATACAAAGCAATGCATGCATAACCAAAACAACATAAATCAGAGCTTAAGCATGGTAAAATATGAACAAAAGCTTCTTAGAGTTAAGCCAAAATCATGCTAGAATGATGGTCAAAAGCATGATGCATGTTAGGCTATTGAATGGAATTGCACTACAAGTGCATGGAGCATGCATGGGGCTATCAAACCAAGCCAAAACAGATCTAAGGCATGTTAAAACAACACCAAAAACAAGCTGAGATGGACTCAAAATATGCTAGAAAGACATGCTACTTCATGAAGCACACAAAGCTAGTTTGTAAGGATTACACTACAAGTGTAAATAGCATGCATGGGGTGACCAAACCAAGTCAAAACAGTGGTATGCCATGCTGAAATAAGGCCAAAAATAGGCTGAGAACAAGCCAACACAAGCTTAACAAACATGCTCAAACATGAGGCATACAAAGCAAGTAACCAAGCAACAAGGAGAGGGGATGACCCTCTCCTATTTAAGACCTCAAAACACAAGTTTTACCACTGAAAATCCACTGGATTTCAGTGGTTAAAAGGCCAAGAGAAAGTGATCTCAAGGGCCTAAAGTGATGGTGTAAAACAAAGTCAAACAAGGCACAAGAGGGGGTAGACCACCCCCAACACAAAAGAGACCTTAAACAAACATTACAAGCATGCAAAATCAGAACTTTTTGTAGTAGAAAGTCAAGCCAAAATAAGCATGCAAATAGGTCAAAAGCTTAATAAAAAACAAGGGTTTAAGAGGTTAGAAGCTCACCCTTGTAGAACCACTTTTAGAGCAACACTCCAGCAGCTTTCTTGGATCAAAAACCAGTCCAAAACACCAAAACTAGCTTCAAAGTGCCTCATCAACAAGAGTATGGTGTTTGAGAGTGTGTTTGTGTGGAATAGTATGATGAAAATGCACTTTTAAGCACAAAATAAGAGAGAAGGGACAAATATAGAGATAGGTGTATATCTATAGCTCAAGCACAAAATTCTGAACCTAAAGCAAGAGGGGGGAGGTTCTCTTTTATAGAGAACCAAAGTTCAAGCTTGTTGAACAAGCTTAAGGTCTAAAGCCATCCATCCATACACGTGTATGGAGGATGGTTTATGTGCCCTTCAGCTGTTACAGCTGGCACCAAAAGATCTCCAGGAAAGTGCTGGAAAGCTGCCGACCACTTGAAGTGGTCGGCCAGCTACTACCACTGGTCGGCCGACCACTTAAAGTGGTCTGCCAGGGAGACAAGTGGTCGGCAAGGTGGGAGGGGTGGTCTGCACACTGAAAGCAAGCTAATGGTGTGGTGGCCGACCACTTTTGATGGTCCAAAGATCACAAAGACCAGTTGGCCGACCAGAAAACTGGTTGGTGGGGAAGAAAAGTGGTTTTCAGGGAGAGAAACTGGTCTCCCATCTTCATTCCACCCTCCAAGCAAGGAAAACAAGGTTTGTACCAAAAACAAACCAAAAAGGATGCAAGACAAGAGTCCGGGGGACAAGGCGCGTAGCCGGAAACCCCAAAAACTAGTCTACGGGCACTAAAAGCGGTCTACGAGGGAAAAGTGGTCTACGACCGCAAAAAGTGGTCTCCCAAACCTCAATGTTCCTCTAGACCAAGGCAACGAGGCATGGTCCGAAAACCAGGCCAAAAAGAGAACGTTAAGCGGTCCCGAGACAAGGTGCGCGCCCGAAGACCCCGGAAACTGAAAACTAGTCTCCAAGAGGGAAAAGTGGTCTACGACCACAAAAAGTGGTCTATGACCACCCAGTGGTCTACAGACCTCTTCCTCCCTCTAGGGAAGTCAAACAAGGTTCGGTTCAAAACCAAACCAAAAAGGAGGCAAGACAAGGCGCGCGGCCGAAGGCTCTGGAAACCGAAAATTGGCTTACCAGAGGGAAAAGTGGTCTACGACCACAAAAATGGTCTACAAACCCCCTTTCTCCCTCCAGGCAAGGTCAACAGGGCTTGGTCCACAAACCGAGCCAAAACACAAAGAATTCAGAGGCCTGGAGGCAAGGCACTCAGCTGAAAACTCTGGAAACTCGAACGAGCACAACATGCAATATCACCGAGCGCTCAATCGATGACGTTTGAGTCTTAAGGTCGGTAAAAAATGGGGTGTCTACAATGGGGACCTCCTGGTGGGCTGCCGACCAGAAAAGGGGGCTGTAGACCAGAAAAACTGGTTGTAGACCAGAAAAAGTGGTCGGTCGACCACCCCTACTGGTCGGCGACCGTTAATTTGCCAAGCTCCAGTTTTGCTGCAACAGAGAACAACAAGGGCATAGCAGTGTATTTGCAAGATATGTGTGCACAACCACCCTCCCTATCATTTCTCAAGCTCAAGGGAGTGCGGTACTTGAACTCTCGGGCCACCAACCGAGCATCACACGCACATGACCGAGAAGCCAAGTTTGCACAAGTTAATGTCAATGAATGCACAAATAACACATAAGGGCCTCCACCTCTATCATGCTTGATCAAGAGGGTCGGCGACCAAGAAATGCTACACGTTTCATCACTTTAAGTATGAAACATGCGACATTCCTCGTGTTTGGATTAACGTCCAACCCAAACACATGCAACGCAAACAAGATGATCAACCTTCAATGCTAAAGTGACATGCACAAGACTCTATCATGTAAGCAATGCATACGTGGCATGTTTAAAAGCTAAGGCATCAAAGCTAATGAAACATATTACACATGAGGCATGCACTATCAATCTTAAATGGTCAAACCAACCCCGGACAGAGGTCAAACATGCCAAAACAGCGGCTGAAAATATGTTAAGATCAAGGCATATAACACAAGGAGAACATGCTCATTTGATGGCTCATTAACAATGCACAAAGACACAACTCTCAAAAGCTCTCAAGGAATGAAAGAAGTGAGAACATGACACACGTACATGCTCTGAATAACTGTTAAACGATGCCCAAACATGTAACCATCACAAATACAGCATAGTAGGGTGCTTAAAACTCAAGACTAACTAAGGTACTTGCACCATAGCCATATTAAGCAAGCCCCAAAGGGTCAAGATGACTCAAAACAGTCCTAAGGCAGGTCAAAATAATGCCAAAATATGCATGGAGTAAAGCTAACATATGTTAGAATGGGAGGCATAAAGCATGACGCATGCAAGGCCAATGAGTGGGATTACACTACACATACCAAAACCAAGCATGAGTTGACTTCACCAACAAAAATCAGAGTTGTAACATGGTAAAATAACACCAAAAACATGCTGAGATGGTAGCCCCAAAAGCTTAGGCAAGCATGCATACATATTGGCTCATAAGTGAAGCATAAGGCTCAACCCTCAAACACAACAAAGGGATGATAAATGCGAGAATATGGTAGAGGTATATGGTCTAAATAACATGCCAAATGATGCATGCCATGCCATGCAAAAACTCAAATATGACATGCTAGAGGTCTCAAAGCTTAAGGCTAGCAAAGCCAAATGCACTATAGCTATGCAAAGCCAAGCATGCATGACCAAGACCACTCAAATTAGACCTAAAGCATGTTAAATCAAAGCCAAAAATGTACTGGAGTAAAGCATACACATGCTAGATCAATAGGCCAAAACACCAAACAAGCTAGGCTAGTGAACAAGCTTGCACTACAAGTGCATAAACCATGCAAGAGGTGACCTTGTCGACCAAAATCAGAGCTAAGGCATGCCAAAATATGAGTAAAAGCCTGTGGAGTGGAGCCAAAAACATGCTAAATGATGGTCCAAAGCATAGAGCATGTTAGGCTAACTAAGAGATTGCACTACAAGTACATGAAGCATGTAAGAAGCAACCAAACTAACCCAAAACAGAGTTATATCATGTTAGAATAAGGCCTAAAACATGCTAAGATAGAGCCTATGAAGGTAGAAAAGCATGCCAAAGTGTTAAGCCAACAACACATGCAAACAAAACACAAGAGGGGGGGACCACCCCCATCCATTTTGGGTCTTAAAACCCACTTTCCACCACTAAAATTCCTCTAGAATTCAGTGGTTAAAAGGCCAAAACAAGGTGGTTTGAAAGGCCTTAAGAGATAGAACAAAGTAAAGGAAAATAAGCCACCAAAGGGGGATAAACCACCCCTAACTCAAACAAATCCTCAAACAAACATTTCAAACACTTAAAAACAAGAGTTTTTGCAGTTGAAAGTAAGGCCTAAAAGAGCATGCAAGGATGGCCAAATACTTAAGCAAAACAAGGCTTAAAGAGGGTAACTACTCACCCTTGAAGAACAACTTCAAAACCAAGCACTTCTGAGGAAAAACCAAGCCAAAATCACTCAAATGCAACCACCAAGAACCTCAGCTCAAGAGTGAAGGTGTTTCACTAGGTGCTTTAGTGCAAAAGTGTGAAGAAAACTCACTTTAAGGCACAAACTAGTACAAATATAGAGAGAGAGAGAGAGAGAGAGAGGGATATGTTTAGCCCTAATCCAAAATTCTGAACCTTGAACAAGGGGGACGAAGTTCCCCTTATATAGAATTTCATGCACTATAAATTCCCCTTAGACAAGCTAGAGGCTTGGTGCAATCCTTCCATACACGTGTATGGAGGATGCCTTCTGTGCCCAACAGCTAGCACAGTTGGCAAGGAAAATATCTGCAGAAAGTGCAGAAAGGCCGCCGACCAGTTAAAGTGGTCGGCCGACCACCCCCCCTAGTCGACCGACCACCTCAAGTGGTCTACAGGGGAGAAAACTGGTCGGCAAGGGAGAAAAGGGGTCTACAAAGAGAGGAGAAGGTGGTGGCATGCTGCCGACCACCTTAGGTGGTCTACAGACCACCCACCCTAGCTAACTGACCACCAAAAGTGGTTTACAGGGGAGAAAACTGGTCTACACCCCTGTTCCGCCCTCCAGGCAAGGGGTAACAAGGTTTAGTTCAAAAACAAACCAAAAAGGAAGAAAGACAAGAGTCCGCAAGACAAGGCACTCAGCCGGAAGTCCCGAAAACTAGTCTACGGGCCACCACAAGTGGCCTACGAGAGGGAAAGGTAGTCTACGGCTATAAAAAGTGGCCTACAGGCCTTTGTTTCCCTTTAGCAAAGGCAGCAAGGCATGGTCCAAAAACCAGGCCAAGAGGAGAAAGTTAAGAGGTCCCGAGACAAGGCGCTCAGTCGAAGGCTCCGGAAACTCAAAACGAGCACAAACATGCACAATCACCGAGTGCATAGACGATGACGTCTGAGTCTTAAGGTCGGTCAAAAATGGGGTGTCTACAGGTTTGAAAGCTCAAAGTTGTGGCATTCTGCTGAGGACTCCGAGCACTTAATAAGCATATACAACTTCATAATCATCGGGCGCGCAAGTGGTGGTGTCCAAGTCGTAAGGGCGGTCAAAAATGGGGTGTCTACAGGGTCAACCTTGGATGTTTTGGTCTTGCTATCCCCACGTTTGTACTCAATAAGTGATTCTACCATGACTATAGTCGTTGCAAGATCTTGCACGTCTCGGCGTCGTAACTCTTGCTCCGCCAATGGTTGTAGGTTGTCTAGAAAGTTGAAGAGCAATTCTTCATCACTCATATTCGGGATTCAAACATGAGTGTAGAGAATTCCCTTACATAGTCCAGAATAGACTTTGTGTGTTTAAGATTTTTCATGCTCTTCTTTGCTTGGTAGGCCACATCCTCGGGATAAAATTATTTCTTAAGTTCTCTTTTGAAATCATCCCAAGTTGCTATGGTGCATGTACCTCTCTTAATGTTAGCATGTCAGCGACGCCACCATAGTGTTGCTGCATTAGCAAGGTAAAGGACTACGATTCATACCTTAGCATCTTCCGCAGTTACTGCCATCGCTTCAAAGTATCTCTCCATATGCCACAGGTAGTTGTCTACTTCTTTGGCATCCTTCGTTCCATCAAAAGGTTTTGGCTTTGGCACCTCCACCTTAGATGTCCTCGGCATGGTCACAGCTCCCCCGTTATGGCCTTTTTGCACATTGCCACATCTTGGTGCATCTCCTCCAAGTAGGCTTCAAAGTTTGTGAGCATCTCCGACACTTTAGCTTGGAAGGAATCATTGGCAACTTGGCCATCATGCAACACGTAGTTGATAGTGGAAAGCATGCTATCATGGAGTTCTTTGATCTCCCTCTTGAGACCTTCTACCTCATGCTCCAAGCTTTGTTCCAACACATTAAGGCGTTCTCCCGAATTGCCTACGACAAGCTCTACCTTAGCCAACCCAGTCTCCATGGTTGCCATAACATCACGTGCATCTCGTGACTTATCCTTTCTTGCCCTGCTAGTGTTGTCCCTTCCACAGGTTTGCTCGATCACCGTAATCTCATCAGCACCAGAAGACATGTTGCCTTTTCTTCTCTTGTCACAAACCTGCTCTGATACCATGTGTCACGACCTTGGTAATTTCCGGCACTTAACAATCTCAAGCCTTACTTGATAATGCTAAGTCAGCCTAACTCACAAACTTGCAAAAAAGACAAATAAGAAGAACACAATAGAGTTTGAGAGAATGTCTTGCATTCACTATGAGAAAGCTTTACAACTTTTGGATTTTTGATGGAGCAAATGAGCCTCTCTCCATTTATAGGCATCTTAGGCCTTCTTTAGAATATTCCAGAGCATACAAGAAAAAGACTATGAAGAAACTTCTCATGGAAGCTTTCCTTATCCTACAAGAGGCTTCTAGAATTCTCCCTAAAAATATCTATACAAACATCTACCTCATTCTAGAAGTAGGTAAAAGGATCTTTTACCACCTCCATTTCTCTAGAAAATTCTAGAAGCTTCTATTGCTTCAATCCTTCTAATATTCACTTGAATACTCTAGAACCTCTTCTTAGATCCTTCCATGTATATTATAGAATTATGTACCATATTCCTATATTTTCTCAAGTCTTCCAAGAGCTTCTAGAATATTCCATTAGCCTCCCTTCCTTGAGACTTCCTCTTAGTAGGCAATTCTGTTTGGGTAAGTTGGCAGGACGTAACAATGGGCTTTGAATTTAGTTGTTAAAACTTGTATGAGTTCAAATCTATAAAAAAAACAATTTTATGCAAATAATATAGAATGTTAAAAATTGTACTCAATAACCCTTTCATATTTGTTCCATTTTCACTCATTATTGTGGGGGTGTTTAGGAGGAGGGTTGGCTTAAAATAGTCAACTAAAAAACAAAATTGGTTAAAATAGTTAACAAGATAAAATGTCATATCTGATTCATAATCATTTCACTTTTTCTCTCACAATCATCAAATCTGTTAGGTGTTTTGGAAGCAAATGTGTGTTTAAACTACAAAGGAATCAATCTAAAAGACACAAAATCAGATCTGATTTTTTCCTGCAGAAAATAGAGAAGAAGAGCAAAATAGGGAAAAAGATGGGTCACTGTTGAACAGCCCTTTGAGTAGATTTTTCTATTGCCTTTTTAGCTTCCCTTACAAGCTTTGTATATGAAATTATATCAACCCAAGTACCAATAAAACATCTGGACAAATTTTCTCCACATACATTAACTTTAATTAACAAAACGCAACCCAAAACATAACTAGAATTAAATAAGCATAAGTGATTGTTTGGATACAAAATTAAACAAGCACATTATATCAACATTGCTTCTCTCTAATGTGTTGCTCCATAACTCCAAGTAACTCTCTGAAATGCTGGAACTTTTCTTTGGGAAGAGCCTTAGTGAATATATCTGCAATTTGTTCATCTGACTTGCAAAATTTGAGCTGCACTTCACCTTCTTCAATTGCTTCCCAAATAAAATGATGTTTAATTGCAATATAACGAGTGCGACTGTGAAAAACAGGATTCTTAGCCACGGCAATGGCTGATTTGTTGTCACAAAAAATTTCTTTACCATCTTCTTGCTTTTCGCAAACATCTTCAAGTATTCTCCTCAACCAAATTGCTTGGGAAGTTGCCAAACCCACTGAAACATATTCAGCTTTTACAGATGATTGCACCACACTCTGTTGCTTCTTTAATGCCCAAGAAAATACTCCAGAACCTAAGGAAAATGCATACCCAAAGGTGCTTTTCATATCATCAGTGCAGCCACCCCAATCACTATCACAAAAGCCAAACAACTAATCTTTGCAATACTTGATACCATAGCTGGTTGTGCCTCGAATATATCTCAAAACTCATTTTGCAGCTCCAAGATGATTTTTGCTGGGATTATTCATAAATCTAGAAAGCAAACTTGCAGCATACATTATATCCGGCCTTGTAGCTATAAGATACAATAAATTTCCAACCAAGCTTCTATACAACGAACCATCAACTTTTTTCTCTCCATCTTCCTTTGTAAGTTTTTTATTCACAACTAGTGGTGTGGCCATGGGCTTACAACCACTCATGCCAAATTTCTTTAAAATCTTTTCAACATATTTCTTTTAAGAAACAAATACTCCATCTTTAACTTGATAGATTTCAATTCCAAGAAAATGATTCAACAAACCCATGTCACTCATTTCATATATTTTCATCATGTCATTTCTAAATTCTTCAATCATTATCTTATCGTTACCGGAAAATAACAAATCATCAACATACAAGGCAATAATAAGAATTGACATACCTTGATTTTTCACATATAAGGTTGGCTCATTCTTGCTCTTCTTGAAACCTTTGTTGATGAAATAGAATCAATTTGGCTATACCATGCTCTTGGAGTTTGCTTCAGCCCATACAATGGTTTTTTCAATTTATACACATTGTATTCATCTCCTTTCATTAAAAACCCTTGGGATTGTTCAACATACACTTCTTCTTTCAATTCTCCATTTAAAAACGTAGATTTAACATCAAGTTGATACAATGACCAACCTTTTGGGCTGCTAAAGTAATGAGAGCTCGAATGGTGTCAAGTTGTGCAACCGGTGCAAATGTTTCTTGAAAATCGATTCTAGGCCGTTGTGTGTACCCTTTTGGGACTAGTCTTGCCTTGTTTCTTTGGAATGAACCGTCCGAATTCAACTTTACTTTATAAATCCATTTCACCCCAATGATTTCCTTGCCTTGTGGTCTTTCAACCAATTCCCATGTGTTGTTCTTCTCAATGACTTCAATTTCTTCTTTCATTGCTCTCTTCCAAGCTTCCTCTTTAATTGCTTCTTCAAAATTTCCATGTTCTGCTACACAAAAATTGCATCTAGCATACACATCACTCAAACTCCTGATTTTTTTTGGAGTTGAGCTAGGTGAGGATGAATTAGAATTTGAGCCTGAACTTGGAGAAGAGCTAGAAGATGATGATGAATTTGCCCTTGGTGGGGATTGATGTGAATCTTCATTATTTTCATCTTCATGTGTTGAATTTTCTTGCTCCTCATCAACTAGGACAGATTGTTTCTCAATTTTACCTTCTTCCAAATTCCATGAAGCATTCTTATCAAATAACACATCTCGGCTGATTATTATCTAATTTTTCTTCAAGCTATACAATCGATAACCCTTGGATTTGCTGCTATATCCTACAAAGATATATTTCTCACTTATTTCATCTAATTTGCTTCTTCTTTCCTTTGGAATTTGAGCATAGCAAACACATCCAAATACTTTGAAATGTTTTACTGATGGCTTTCTCCTACTCCAAGCTTCTATGGGAGTTTCGTTCCAAACGGCTTTGGTAGGACACCTATTTATCAAGTACATTGTTGTGTAAATAGCTTCAGCCCAAAAATTCTTTGAAAGCCCTTTTTCATTCATTATAGATTTGGCCATTTCCATCATCGTTTGATTTTTTCTTTTGGATACTCCATTTTGTTGTGGAGTATAACCCACTGTTCGTTGCCTTTCTACACCTTCATCTTCACAAAATTTGTTAAACTCCTTAGAGTTGTATTCTTTACTATTATCACTTCTCAAAGTCTTTATGTAGTGCCCACTTTGTTTTTCCACCAAGCTCTTGAATCTCTTGAAAATAGTGAACACTTCGGATCTTTCCCTCGTAAAATACACCCATATCATCCTTTTATAGTCATCAATAAAAAGAATAAAGTACTTGTTTTGGGCATGGGAGGGAGTTCTCATAGGCTCACAAACATCCGAATGAACTAACTCTAACATTTCTTTAGCTCTCCAAGCAAGTCTTTTAGGAAAAGGTTGTCGATGATGTTTCCCAAGTGCACACCCCTCATAAACATCATGTATTTCCTCAATACTTGGAAGTCCTTGGACCATATTCTTTTGGTGAATCACTTTGAGATTATGAAAATTCAAATGCCCAAGTCTTCTATGCCACAACCATGACTCATCATTCGTATGCGCTTTCAAAGCAACATTTATAGCATAGTTGAATGTGAGTGGGAAGCTTCGATTTTTCTCCATTTGAATTTTTGCCACCACTTGCTTTGCATTTCTGTCATGAATGGTAAAACTGTTAGCTTCAAAATGGACTACATATCCATGTTCCACAAGTTGTCCAACACTTAGTAGATTTTGCTCCAAGTCTGGAACAAGCAACACATCATGAATAAACTTAGGCCTTGTTTGGGATAAACTAAAAAAACCAAAAAGTCAAAAATTTACTAAAAAACTAAAAAATCTATACTATTCAAGAGTAGCTTGTTGGGGAAGCCAGAATTTAACTACCTATAAAGTCAAAAAGTTAAAAGTTAAAAGTCAAAAGTCAAAGGGTAAAATGGTCTTTTGATTTTACTACAATATTTTATTACACATCTTTTCGTAAAAAGACAAAAAGTTATCCCAAACATACATCTTTTTTTTCTCTACTTTTTTAACTAAAAAGTCAAAAAGTGTATTTATATAGCATATCCCAAACAACTACTGTTTGGGGACTGACTAAATTAGCCAATTAGTCAAAAAGTTACTAAATTAGCCAAAAAGCCAACCACTCATACCAAAAAGTCAAAGATTCTCTTTTCTCTCTACTTTTTGCACATCTTTTCGTAATTAGCCAAAAAGTCATCCCAAACATACAAGTTTTTTTTATCTACTTTTTTAGCCAAATAGCCAAAAAGTTACTAAATTAGCCTGTTCCCAAACGAGGCCTCCCCTTCTTTGTTTCAACTCGTATGGTTCCTTTTCCCTTTGTATTTATTAACACTCCATTTCCCATTTTAACTTGAGAGCAAATTGAAGTGTCCATATCCAAGAAAATAGACTTCTCACCTGTCATATGATTGCTACACCCACTATCAAGGTACCAAACATCATTTTTGTGTTCTGAGGCTACTTGACAAGCATAAAATAAGTTTCCTTCTCTATCTTTCTCCTCCGAAAAATTAGCTTGTTGATTGCTCTTGACTTTGCAATCCTTTTGGAGATGGCCAAAATTCTTGCATTTATAACATTGTGGTTTCCCTCAGAATCAACAATCCTTCTCTAGATGATTTCCCCATTCACAAATTCTGCACTTGCTCGTATTTTCTTCCACTCTTGAACTTCTATCAATGTTGCTTCTACCGCTTCCTCTTGATGTATTTTTTCCTCCACTTCTTCCTCTTCCTCTTCCTCTTCCTTGTCTACCACTTCTTGATGATTCCCCTCTTGTTTGTTCATTACATGATGATGCTCCGTGACTTTTAGAATTCAAATTAACTTTTGATTGGATTGCACTCTCCAGAGGCTTCTCTTATTGTTTTAACAACCTTTGTTTATGAGCTTTCAAAGAACCCATCAATTCTTGGATACTCATTTCAGAGATATCCTTTGTTTCTTCAAATATTTGTTGAAACAATCTTCTGTGTAAATAAAATAAATTGAAACTAATTCGAATAAAATAAATAAATAACATACCGAATTTATTTATCGAACCGAATTACAAATTCAAAAGACCAAGTCGAGTGTGTGACACTCTGTCCTTAAGATAGATTCGCCCCGCTGTGGTGCTTACGGTTGAGTGACGTCTATCTCCCAGGATACAATGATCTTTAATCAATTTGTAGTAGCACTCCAAAACAAATTGTTCGGCGAACCAAACCTGTGATCTAACTCTCTGAATATTTATTCTAAAACTAGAATGAAGAAAAATGCACAAAAGAAAATCTGGACAGCAAAAAGGCAATGTTCAGACTAATTTTCAGATATCTCTTAGTGTGTAGACTGCTGGAATAGATTCTCTATTTATAGGCAACATAGTGATAGTTAATAGCCCGAACAGGTACAACACATAGAATGAACAGATGCGCTTTTTTAATTCAAACAATTTTGACAGTTTGAACAGGAACACTAAAATTCAAACATTTGAAAAGTGGTCCGTTAGTGGAACTGTTTCAAACTGTTGGAACTTTATTAATTAAACTATTTAAAATATATATATTAAACTAGTTGAATATATATATATATTAAACTAGTTGAATATATATATATATTAAACTATTGAAATAGTTTAATAAATAAATGAAGAGGTACAAACTTTAGGAAACCACTTAGGAACCCAAAATTTGAATTTAGAATTAAATTAAATTCCCACAATAATTTTTATTGAAAAAATTCAAATGAATTTTATCTAAATAAAAATTAATGTTAGACCCGAAAACGACGTCAACTTCCCATTCACTCATAAATGGTTTTGACGTTCCGTCTTCACCATGTGACTTGCCACGCGGCAAGGAACACGTTACCTCTTCGGACCCACCCCAAAAGATGTTTGGGGCCCACTCAATTTTGGCCTCAAAGTCTGCCCAAAATATGCCATAATAAACCAATTTTTTCCAACAATCCCCCACATGAATGAAATTCACGGAGAGAAAATGCAACAACATGATCTAAATTACAGAGAGTACAGAAAGTGGAAATATTCTGCAAAGGATAGGTAGCTTTTGGCTTTGAACCTTCCCTTGTGAGACACTATCAGATTTACTAGCTAACCAGTGAACATGATGTCTTGAACTGTTCAGCCGTTTGTGTAAACCAAGACAATAGAACTCACACAGTATATCCTCAGACACAGTTTAGTTCTCACTATTGTGTTCATTTTGGCCCTGAACAACCTGGTCTTTCATGAGTGCTTTAAAGATTTGTAGCCCTTCACAAATCTTATAGAACCGGCCCAATTCACACTCACATAGGTGATTCTTATGAAGAGTATCCTGCCATACTCCACTAGGTTTACCTAGATATAAAAATCATTAAAATTTTACTTAACCTAAAACGCTGTAGACATCACTTATTTCATCATAGAAATGGATAGGAGTTGGACTCCCTAATGATCCTTCTGAGTCATACACAACTCGGTTGTCCCTTTGAACCTAAATCTTGGATCTCCAGTCAACTAGGTTGGGTTGCCTTGTTGTAACTCTTATTTAATAGGCTTAAGTCCCATTCCCCTCGATGAATTCTCAACTAACTCTCTCGCTAACCCTTTGGTTAGTGGATCGCTATGTTGTCTTTAGACTTAACATATTCTATGGAAATAATTCCATTAGAGAGCAGTTGTCTCATGGTGTTATGTTGACAACGAATGTGTCGTGACTTACCGTTATACATATGACTCTGTGCTCTACCTATAGCTGATTGACTATCGCAATGTATGCATATAGCAGGCACTAGTTTTGGCCATATTGAAATATCTTCAAGGAAGTGGCGAAGCCATTCTGCTTCTTCCCCTGCTTTGTCTAAAGCTATGAATTCTGATTCCATAGTAGACCTAGCAATACAAGTCTGTTTGGAAGATTTCCAAGATACAGCCGCCCCACCAAGAGTAAAGACATACCCACTGGTGGACTTCGAGTCTCTAGTATCCGATATCCAATTTGCATCACAATATCCTTCAAGTACTGCTGGATATCTCGTATAATGAAGCCCAATGTTACGAGTAAATCGGAGATATCTTAGAACCCTTATAATTACTTTCCAGTGTTCTACTCCCGGATTACTCGTGTATCTACTTAATTTACTTACTGCATAAGCTATATCTGGGCGAGTGCAGTTCATCAAGTACATTAAGCTTCCAATAATTTGGGCATACTCTAATTGAGAAATACTTTCCTGTACATTCTTAGAAAGATACAAATTAATATCTACAGATGTTCTAGCAAGATGATCATCATCTTTGCTAAATTTGTCAAATATTTTCTCAATGTAATGAGATTGTGACAAAGCATATCCTTATGATGTTTTGGTAATTTTCATACTAAGAATTACATCAGCAATGCCCATGTCTTTCATGTCAAAATGTTTATTCAACATTTTCTTGGTAGTTTTAATCATGTCATTATTACTACCTATGATGAGCATATCATCCACATAAAGACATTCAATGACATAACCTTTATCTGTATTTTTAATGTAAACACATTTGTCACACTCATTAATTTTAAATCCATTTGACATCATTGCCTTGTCAAATTTCTTATGCCATTGCTTTGGCGCTTGTTTTAAACCATATAATGATTTAACCAATTTACACACTTTCTTTTCTTTCCGTGGAACAGAAAACCCTTCTGGTTGTTCCATGTAAATTTCTTCCTCTAACTCACCATTTAAGAAAGCGGTTTTAACATCCATTTGATGAATTTCTAGATTGTATAGAGATGCAATGGCATTTAGCATTCTAATGGATATTATTCTAGTAACCGGTGAGTAGGTGTCAAAGTAATCAAGACCTTCTTTTTGTCTAAAACCTTTGACCACAAGTCTTGCCTTGTATTTATCAATTGATCCATCCGCTTTCATTTTCCTTTTGAAAATCCACTTGTACCCAAGAGGTTTACAACCTGGTGACAAGTCCACTAATTCCCAAGTGTGATTTTGCAAGATGGATTCAACTTCACTGTTGACAGCTTCTTTTCATAAAGGAGCTTCAGGACTGGACATAGCCTCTTTAAAAGTCAAAGGCTCATTTTCTAACAAATATGTTAGAAATCTGGACTAAAAGATTTTGAGGTTCTAGCACGTTTACAACGCCTAAGTTCCTCTTCCTTATTTTGATCTAACTCTTGTTCTTGATCATGTTCTTGATCCTGACTAGTAATAGCATTATGAGATCTTTTATTGTTACTAGTCTCTTGTCTAGTCTTATTTGGAAATACATGTTCAAAGAAAGATGCATTCTGAGATTCAATAATAGTATTTACATGCATTTCGAAATGTTTTGATTTATGAATCAAAAACCGATATGCACTACTATTCTTGGCATAACCAATGAAAATGCAATCAATGGTCGTAGGACCTATCTTAGTTTTTTTAGGATAGGAATAGCCACTTTAGCCAAACACCCCCACACTTTTAAGTATTTGTAGGATGGTACTCTTCCATGCCACAATTCATAAGGTGTTTGATTCACTTTCTTTCGGGGTACTTTATTAAGTATATAATTAGCAGAAAGTATTACTTTCCCCCACAAGTTCTGAGGTAATCCAGAACTTATTAACATGGCATTCATCATTTCTTTTAAAGTCCTATTTTTCCTTTCAGCAATTCCATTTTGCTGAGGTGAGTAAGGAGCAGTAGTTTGATGAATTATTCCATGTTCTTTACAAAACTCACCAAAAGGTGATTCATATTCACCACCTCTATCACTTCTAAGTTTCTTGATTTTCTTACCAAGTTGATTTTCAACTTCATTCTTATATTGAATGAAAGTTTCCAAAGTTCATCCTTGGTTCGATTAAATAAACATAACTATATCTAGTATAGTCGTCTATAAAAGTGATAAAATACTTTTTCCACCTTTAGTTTGAATGATTTAAAATCACAAACTGTCACTATGAATTAATTCAAGTGGTTTGTACTTAATTGAATGAAAAGGAGAGATTTTTGGCCTCAACACAAATTTCACATTTATGATTGATCAATGTCAAATTAGGTAAATATTCTATATTAATTAATCTACGCAAAGATCCATAATTAACATGTCCTAGTCTACCATAATGTCATAATTTGAAGACTCAAGCAGTAAGAAGAAGATGTATTATTATTAATAACTGAGGGTACAATGGTCATTACATTTAACTTGAAAAGGCCATCAGACATGTAACCTTTCCTACATACATCCCATCTCAGTAAGTACAAATTTATCACTCTCAAATACTAGCCTAAAACCTATTTCTACTCAACAAGTGTTGGAGAAAAATGGTTGAATGAGAAATTGCCTCATAAATGTGTATATAACTCACAAATTTAAGGCTCATCAGTTTTACAAAATTGATTGGGCAGTTTTGCTAGCATTAGTTGCCAACCTTGATGGTTAGAGGCTCCTCCCTCTCCCCCATGGTGTATAAAAGGAGGCCCTATTCCTTGGAAAGAGATATAGAATTTTTTTCCTTGACATCCATACACTGTCAGTCTACTTCTCCTATAATTTCTTCCTGGAGAGAGATGCTGCCGTTTGTCCGTCCGTTCGCTAAGCTAATCAGAAGGTGCTTCTATTGTAGCTGGTAAAATCGTCGTATCCTGGGAAAGTAGACGCCGGCGTACCTCCAGCACCCAACTGTGAGGCGGCGAATTTATTTTAAGGAGACTGTGGTAGCACACAGGCTTCGGTTTGCTTCCTTTAACCATTTTATATTTTATCTGTCTTTTATTCAGCATGTTATTTTTTCTGGGATTGAAGGTTTGTTTTGTTCATCTCATAATTTGCGATATGCAATGTGAAATTATGTCATGTGAGTAGTTTTCCCAACAAGCTTAAAATAGATTCGACGTTTATCATAGAATTAGATTAATAGATTCATAGGGTGTTGTGTAATAATTTGCATGTAATTGGCCACTGGTAGTACTAGCGAGTTAATTGGTTTATTAGATGCATGTATACGGGTTAAGCTTTTGATTTTGCCATTTTGTGTATGCTACTGTTTGGTCTTCCCATAGCATGGAATAGGCCACTGTTATCAATAGGGAAGAAGAGTTCCATTGGTGCACGTTTAATTCATTGTATTTTCTAATTCATTTATTAATTTATGGTACGTGTACCGGTTCATGCCTTGTATTTCTAGATTTACATGCTTCTAGTTCACATGCTTCTAGTTTCAAATATAATATTACATGTTCATTCGGTTTTAATTTTTAGTGTAATTTACATTTCTAGAATGTTTATTAGGTAGTAATTTACATGTAACTTTGTACCTATTAATTTTTAATTTAGTGTGGAGTTTGTAAAGTGTATAACTTGCCTATATTTAAATTCATGTCAATTTCTCTAGATTATTGCATGTTAATCATGTCATTGCAATTCTTGCCTAGTAATGTGATTTAAGTGTTTAGGAGTTATAAAATGTTTGTAACTTGCCTCAATTAATTACAGTTTAGTG
This sequence comes from Camellia japonica, assembly GCA_030407325.1. Classification (NCBI taxonomy): domain Eukaryota; kingdom Viridiplantae; phylum Streptophyta; class Magnoliopsida; order Ericales; family Theaceae; genus Camellia; species Camellia japonica. Next base: position 20,144,656 of record JAPPVO010000002.1, read on the forward strand.
TACCATAAGTTCATATGTAACCTTTACCAATTCAAAATATGGTTTAATTATATTTAATTTGGGTTTGTAACTTGTATAGTTAATACATGTTTATTAGTAATTAATTTTTACAGTTTTGTTTAGTTTTAAATTCTAGATGTGTAACTTAAGGGTTGGTTTTAATCTTTACTTACAGTTATTTATTATTTTGTTTGCTAGTACCCTCCCCTTCAATCACTACTTTGCCAAAAGCAAAGAAAAGCTGAGGGAGGTTTTGTTGTATTTTGCTGCTAACTCTTTATTGCAGGAATACCTATGGGAATGGGAAAAAGATTATTTGGACTAAATATTTGAAGCAATTGTTTGCTTGAGTGTTCATTTGTGGTTATTCACCAATATGTAAAGCACGTTTTATTTGCTTGTAATTATTGTAGCAATTTTGTTGTAATTGCTTGTACAGTTTGGAACTTGGTGTGTTTAACCTAGTTCATCCCTTGGGAAATTTAATTCTTAAAGTTGTTTCCCATGGACTAGGAGTCAACATGCTCTTGAAAGTTTTGTCTAAGGTTAACTGGGTTTTAAGTGGGACCGGTGTGACCCCTCCAGTCTTCCTGGAAACTTTCCTGACCATGTTCGATTCTAGGTTGCGTGGTGAGACTAGTTTTGAATTAAATTTCCAATTGTGGGATTTTCTAGTGTTAAGTTTGATTTCTGGAAATACAGAATAGTGAAAATTCTGCTGTAATTTTTCAGAAATGGCAACTGTCTCTGATGCTGCTGCTGCTAATGTTGGTGGGGATCCGAACCCCGGGGCGACTGGCTTGCCAACCCCTGCTGTGACCTCTGTGGTCAATCCTCCTGTTGTTACTCCGGCTGTTCCGGGAGGACCGCTCAATCATCACGAGCGCCCGGAGAAGTTCACGGGAGTGAATTTCAAGAGATGGCAGCAGAAGATGCTGTTTTATTTGACTACTCTAAGCCTTGCGAGGTTTCTGAGTGAAGATGTACCAGCCGTAGAGGAGAATGAGCAAGATAAACAAAAGCTCATGGCTCTGGACGCTTGGAAACAAGCAGACTTCTTATGCCGGAATTACATTCTGAACGGCTTGGCGGACCCGCTTTTCAACGTGTTCTATGCCAAGAAATCGGCTAAGGAGTTGTGGGATGCCTTGGACAAAAAGTACAAGACCGAGGATGCTGGGGTAAAGAAATTTATCGTCGGCCGGTTCCTGGACTTCAAGATGGTGGACTCTAAAACTGTCCTGAGTCAAGTCCAAGAGTTCCAAGTGATTCTGCACGAGATACATGCAGAAGGGATGGTCCTAAGTGAGTCATTCCAGGCAGCTGCTTTGATTGAGAAGCTGCCTAACGGCTGGAAAGACTTCAAGAACTACTTGAAGCACAAACGAAAGGAGATGACAGTCGAAGAGCTCGTTGTCAGGCTCCGGATTGAAGAGGACAACAGGAAGAAAGGAGGGAGTACCTCCACTGTCAAAGCCAACATGGTTGAGCATGGCGAGTCCTCGGGGGCAAGGAATAAACCACCGACAGGCAAAAGCTCAAAGTTGGGGGCTAGAGGAGGAATCTCCAAAAGGCCAGCCTACAAGCCAAAGGAGCCTACTTTTAGGTTCAATGGCAAATGCTTCAACTGTGGAAGTGACGGGCATCGGGCAGTTGATTGTCTGAAGAAGAAGCCCTACAGGAAAAACCCTCCGCAACACAAAAACCGGGCACATATGGCTGAAATGGAGGAATTGTCACACGATGTGGACGACATGCATCTGTCAGCCGTCGTGTCAGAAGTGAACATGGTGGGGTCAAACCCGAGGGAGTGGTGGGTGGACACTGGGGCCACTCGCCATATTTGTGCAGAGAAGAGAATGTTCACAACTTTCGAACCGGTTTCAAACGGGGAGAAGTTGTTTATGGGAAACTCTGCAACCTCAGCTGTTGAGGGTAAAGGCAAGGTGATCCTGAAGATGACTTCAGGAAAAGAACTGACTTTGAACGATGTCCTTTTTGTGCCGGACATTCGTAAGAACCTTGTCTCGGGGTCTCTCCTAAGCAAGCATGGCTTCCGCATGGTGTTTGAATCAGACAAGGTCGTGTTGACCAAGGGCGGGGTCTATGTGGGGAAGGGATATATGTCAGGTGGTATGTTTAAATTGAATGTAATGACACTTATCCCTAAGATTAATGAGAAAGCTTCTTCTTCTGCTTATATGCTTGAGTCCCCTAATTTATGGCATGGTAGATTGGGTCATGTAAATTTTGACTCTTTACGTAGATTAATCAAGTTAGATCACATACCATCTTTCAAGATTAATCCACAACACAAGTGTGAAACTTGTGTAGAAGCAAAATTGACAAGGTCTTCTTTTCATTCTATTGAAAGAAGTACCCAGCCTTTGGATTTAGTGCATAGTGATGTGTGTGACTTGAAAGTTGTACAATCACGTGGTGGCAACAAGTACTTCATCACTTTTGTTGATGATTGCACTAAATACTGTATGTGTATTTGCTTAAAAGCAAAGACGAGGCTATTGATAAATTTATTCTTTTTAAGAATGAAGTTGAGAATCAATTAAGCCGAAAATCAAGGCATTGAGAAGTGATCGTGGTGGTGAGTATGAATCCCCGTTTGCCGAGACTTGTGCTCAATTTGGGATTATTCACCAAACCACAGCGCCTTATTCGCCTCAGTCAAATGGTGTTGCTGAGCGGAAGAACAGGACGCTGAAAGAGATGATGAATGCAATGTTGATAAGTTCTGGGTTGCCACAGAACTTATGGGGGGAAGCAATTCTCTCCGCGAATTATATTCTTAATAGAATACCACGGAAGAAAGTGGACAAGACTCCATATGAGTTGTGGAAAGGTCACAAGCCTTCATATAAATACCTACGAATGTGGGGGTGTCTTGCAAAAGTGGCGGTACCTACACCCAAGCGGGTTAGGATAGGTCCGAAAACCGTGGACTGTATATTCATTGGTTATGCACAAAATAGTAGTGCATATAGATTTCTTGTGCACAAGTCTGATATTTCAGATATACACAAGAATACTATCATGGAATCTAGAAGTGCATCTTTCTTTGAAGATGTATTTCCGTGTCGTCCCCAAGACAGGGTTCCGAGTTCCATGAAAGAAATAGATGATCACGAAGACGATCACATAGATGATCACATGGATGATCAAACAGCTGATCAAATAACTGATCAAGTAGATGATCAAGCTGATGAAGTAGATGAGCCAAGAAGGAGTAAAAGGGCTAGAACCACAAAGTCCTTTGGTCCAGACTTCTTGACTTATATGTTAGAGGGAGAACCTCGAACGTTCCATGAAGCTGTGACTTCACCTGAAAGTCCTTTATGGAAAGAAGCAATTAAAAGTGAGATTGATTCCATCTTACAGAACCATACTTGGGAGTTGGTTGATCTACCCCCAGGCAGTAAGGCCTTGGGGAGTAAGTGGATCTTTCGAAGAAAGATGAAAGCGGATGGGTCAATTGACAAATATAAAGCTCGGCTAGTTATCAAAGGATACAGACAGCGAGAAGGCCTGGATTACTTTGATACGTATTCACCTGTGACAAGGATTACATCCATTCGCATGGTGATTGCAATAGCAGCTTTACGTGGTTTAGAAATACATCAGATGGATGTAAAGACAGCTTTCTTAAATGGAGATTTAGATGAAGAAATCTACATGGAGCAACCCGAGGGGTTTTCAGCTCCAGGAAAAGTAAGAAAGTCTGTAAGCTTGTCAAGTCATTGTATGGTTTGAAGCAAGCTCCCAAACAATGGCATGAGAAGTTTGACAATGCTATGTTGTCAAATGGGTTTCGAATCAATGAGTGTGATAAGTGCGTATATGTTAAAGACACTGACAAAGGTTATGTCATTTTGTGTCTATACGTTGATGACATACTCATTGTTGGTAGCAATGATGAAATGATTAAAGCTACCAAAAGATTGTTAAACTCTAAGTTTGACATGAAGGATATGGGCCTTGCAGATGTCATTCTGGGTGTTAAGATCACCAGAACATCTGGTGGTATTGTACTTTCTCAAGCTCATTATGTTAATAAGATACTTGAGAAATTTGGAAAGTCAGATACAAGTATGTTTAGGACACCGGTAGACTTAAGTCTATATTTGACCAAGAATAATGGTGAGAGTGTCTCTCAACTAGAATATTCTCGGGTCATTGGGAGTTTGATGTATCTGATGAGTTGTACAAGGCCGGATATCGCCTACGCTGTTAGTAGGCTGAGTAGATACACGAGTAATCCTAATGCTACTCATTGGAAGGGCATTATGCGGGTGTTGGGGTATATCCGTTACACCCTGGATTATGGGCTGCATTATACCAGATACCCAGCGGTACTAGAAGGGTATAGTGACGCAAATTGGATATCTGATATAAAAGATTCCAAATCCACTAGTGGTTATGTGTTTACCCTCGGAGGGGCAGCCGTGTCTTGGAAATCTGCCAAGCAAACGTGTATCTCGAGATCAACGATGGAATCTGAGTTTATTGCTTTAGATAAAGCAACTGAAGAAGCTGAATGGCTTCGCCAGTTTGTTGAGGATATTCCACGTTGGCCGAAACCTGTGCCAGCTATCAGTATTCATTGCGATAGCCAATCAGCGATTGGTCGAGCACAGAGTAATATGTATAATGGAAAGTCTAGACATATCCGTCGTAGACATAATTCCATACGACAACTACTCTCAAATGGAGTTGTCTCTCTAGACTATGTCAAGTCTAAGGACAACATTGCGGATCCGCTAACCAAAGGGTTAACTCGAGAGTTAGTAGAAAAGTCGTCAAGAGGAATGGGGTTAAGGCCTTTAGTAAAGGTTACCGGAACGGCAAACCCAACCTAGTTGACTGGAGATCCCAAGATCTAGGTTCAAAGGGACAACCTAACTTCGTGTAACGGGTGAGTCACTGAAGAGGTAAATCCTCTTGCCCATTCCTTTATACAGTGATGCCCTGTGAGGGTGGAAGGTTAAGCTAATGCTTTTAATGACCTTAGTGATGTGGTATAATGAAATACCGTATCTAGGTCACCTATGTGAGTGCGAAGTGGGGCCGCTTCTTTAAGAATTGCCAAGGCCGAATTCTTTAAAAACACTCACAGAACCAGGCTAGTGTTCCAGGGCCATACCGGACACACCAGTGAGAACAAGAACAATGGTTGGACTAACTCCTGTGTGAGGTCTATTGTCTCGGTTTACATAAACGGCAGAACAGTTCAAGACATCACGTTCACTGGTCAGCCAGTAAATCCGATAGGCTTTCACTACGAAAGGTTCAAGGCCAACAGCTACCTTTTCTGATGCAGGGTTAGTCTGTGTGCTCTCTCTCTTTCCGAGTCTTTGTTGATAAACGTTGAGCGTTTGCTGTATTCGGTCAATTTTTATTCATGTGGGGGATTGTTGGAGAAAAATGGTTGAATGAGAAATTGCCTCATAAATGTGTATATAACTCACACATTTAAGGCTCATCAGTTTTACAAAATTGATTGGGCAGTTTTGCTAGCATTAGTTGCCAGCCTTGATGGCTAGAGGCTCCTCCCCTCTTCCCCATGGTGTATAAAAGGAGGCCCTATTCCTTGAAAAAATATAGAATTTTTCCTTGGCATCCATACACTGTCAGTCTACTTCTCCTATAATTTTCTTCCTGAGAGAGAGTGCTGCCGTTGTCCGTTCGCTAAGCTAATCAGAAGGTGCTTCTGTTGTAGCTGGTAAAAACCGTCGTATCCTGGGAAGTAGACGCCGGCGTACCTCCAGCACCCAACGGTGAGGCGGCGAATCTATTTTAAGGAGACTGTAGTATCACACAGGCTTCGGTTTGCTTCCTTTAACCATTTTATATTTTATTTGTATTTTATTCAGTATGTTATTTTTTCTGGGATTGAAGGTTTGTTTTGTTCATCTCATAATTTTGCGATATGCAATGTGAAATTATGTAATGTGAATAGTTTTTCCCAACACAAAGATCCAGAAACAAGATTCTTGCGAATGTCCGGTACATGCAGCACATTGTTGAGAGTGAGTTCCTTTCCTGATGTCATCTTGAGAATAATCTTTCCTTGTCCTTCAACTTTGAAAGTTAAGGAGTTGCCCATAAAAAGTTGTTCACCATTGTCTACTGTAGAATAAGATGTGAACATCTTTTTGTCGGCACAAATATGACGAGTAGCACCAGTGTCCACCCACCATTCTTTAGGATTTCCGACAAGATTTGCCTCGGAAACAACTGCAGAAAGATTGATGTCATCGACACCATTGGAAATATTGTCCACTTCGGTCATATGGGCTTGAGCAGGCTTCTTGCTTGTTCTCTTTTTACTTTTGCCTTTGCTACGGCAATCTTTGGCCCGATGTCCCTCTTTATCACAAATGTAACATTTGCCATTAAACTTGTACTTTTTTATTTTCCCCCCCCCCCTTTAGAGCCTTGTGATGAACTTTTTTCAAAAGACTTTGGTTTCTTGGTTTTTGAAGCATGTTCCACCACATTTGCCTTAGACTCCATAGGATCCTTACCAGCCCGCTTTTCAGAATTACGGTTGTCCTCCTCAATCCTTAAATGCACAATTAACTCGTCCATAGAAATTTCTTTGCGCTTGTGTTTGAGGTAGTTCTTGAATTCCTTCCAGCCTTTTGGTAATTTTTCAATTAAGGCTGCAACTTGGAAGGATTCACTGAGAGACATGCCTTCTGCGTGAATGTCATGCAGAATGAGTTGGAAATCTTGAGCTTGGCTGATCACAGTTTTTGAATCAACCATTACAAAATCCAGGAATCTGCAAACCACAAATTTCTTTGAGCCGGCATCTTCCGTTTAGTACTTTTTCTCCAACGATTCCCAAAGTTCCTTTGCTGTCTTGATTGGACTGTAGATGTTGTATAATGTGTTGTCAAGTCCGTTCAAGATGTAATTCCGGCAAAGGAAATCGGCATGTTTCCAAGCATCAACCGCAGCAACCATTTGCCGATCGGTTTCATCCTCTTTCAGGATAAGAGTATCTTCACGGAGGAAACGAGTCAGGTTCAGAGCTGTAAGATAGAACAACATTTTCTGTTGCCATCTTTTAAAGTCAGTTCCTGAGAACTTCTCTGGCTTCTCTCCATGATTTATTGGTACTGTCACCACAGGAGAGGGGGTTGGTGCAATTGCAGCCACCACAGTAGTACTTGTTTGGGCATTTATTTCAGTAGCCATCAATTCTAATTTATAAAACAAAATTATAATTAGAATTTACACTACACAGAAAATTAAACCAAATGCACAGAATTAAATTCTGTAAAAAATAAAAGAAACAAGAATGTAACTTTTATTTTTCAATTAATTTGGAAATAAAATAAAATTTTATTCAACCAAATTAATTCCACACAGGAAATTAAATTCTATAAAATAAAAGAAATAAGAATATAACTTTTATTTTTCAATTAATTTGGAAATAAAATAAATTTTATTCAACCAAATTAATTCCACAGAAAATTAATTTCTGTAACACTTCAATAATTAAAATACTAAAACAGAATTTTAAGTAGTGAAAACTCAGAAAATAATTTCGAAAACTCAAAATTAATTTCTGAAAAAAATTCTACAAAAATATTTCTGAATTGTTAATGACACCAGTATCGTACTATTAATTGTCAAAGAAAAGAGACAGTATATTACTACTATCTGTCAAATATAATATAATCACTATTTGTTTTTCCAACCAGAATATTATTTTGTAAATCCACAGAAAATAATTTTCTTAAAAAAGAAAGAGAAAAGGAAACAAACGAAAAATTCTGTAAACAGAATAATTCGAATCTGTCTTAAGATTGTTGGAACCAATGTTTTAAAAACCGGACCGGTGAGTGAACCGGAAAAGGGACCGGGTGGACGGGTCACCGGTTCAACCGGAATCAAACCGGAATCGAACCGGAATCGAACCGTGACGTAATAAATATATTAAAATTATATTTAAATAAAAATATAAGTAATAAAATTATAAATTAAAAATATTAAATTATCTTAAATATTTGTCCTAATATTTTTTTTACTGAAAAATATAATAATATATTTTAAAATATTATTAATTTCAATTTTGGAAGATGAAATCAAATATTTAATATTCCCTCCATATGATTTTAATTCAAATAATTTGATTGAAAGGAGAGCAAAAATTTTGGAGGGATATCAAAATTTCAATATTCCCTCCAATACATTTGATTGAATCCCATATGGATTTTTTGAGTTTTTTTGAAAGAGTTTTTTTCTTATAAATAGGTGAAGACTTTCACAATAATTTCATCAAGCTCTTAATGGGATTCCTCACAAGAGGAGACCCTTGAAAAAGAGTTTCAAATTAAAATTTTCTTATATTCTTATATTTTATATATATATATATATATATATATAAAATAAGAAAGAAAGAAAGAAAAGAAAGAAAAAAGAAAAAAACAAAGAAAAAATAAAAAAAAAAAATTTTTTTGCACCGGTCCGGTTTGATCAACCCGGTGCCGGTTTAACCGGTGGGTTCACCGGTTTTGCATAAATAGGTCCGGTTTTTGCTGATGGCCGGTTTTGGTGGGCAGACCGGACCGGAGCCCCCTTCGGTCACCGGTTGAACCGGCCGGTCCGGTCCGGGTTTTAAAACCTTGGTTGGAACAATCTTCTGTGTAAATAAAATAAATTGAAACTAATTCGAATAAAATAAATAAATAACATACCAAATTTATTTATTGAACCGAATTACAAATTTAAAAGACCAAGTCGAGTGTGTGACACTCTGTCTTTAAGACAGATTCGCCCCGCTATGGTGCTTACGGTTGAGTGGCGTCTATCTCCCAAGATAAAATGATCTTTAATCAATTTGTAGTAGCACTCTAAAACAAATTGTTCGGCGAACCAAACTTGTGATCTAACTCTCTGAATATTTATTCTAAAACAAGAATGAAGAAAAATGCACAAAATAAAATCTGGACAGCAAAAAGGCAATGTTCAGACTGATTTTCGGATATCTCTTAGTGTGTAGACTACTGGAATAGATTCTCTATTTATAGGCAACATAGTGACAGTTAATAGCCCAAACAGGTACAACACATAAAATGAACAGATGCACTTTTTTAATTCAAACAATTTTGACCGTTTGAACAGGAACACTAAAATTCAAACATTTGAAAAGTGGTCCGTTAGTGGAACTGTTTCAAACTGTTGGAACTTTATTAATTAAACTATTTAAAATATATATATAATATATATTAAACTAGTTGAATATATATATATTAAACTATTGAAATAGTTTAATAAATAAAGGAAGAGGTACAAATTTTAGGAGGAAACCACTTAGGAACCCAAAATTTGAATTTAGAATTAAATTAAATTCCCACAATTACAAACTTTAGGAAACCACTTAGGAACCCAAAATTTGAATTAGAAATTAATTAAATTCTCACAATAATTTTATTGAAAAAATTCAAATGAATTTTATCTAAATAAAAATTAATGTTAGACCCGAAAACGACATCAACTTTCCCATTCACTAATAAATGGTTTTGACGTTCCGTCTTCATCATGTGACTTGCCACGCGGTAAGGAACACGTCACCTCTTCGGACCCACCCCAAAAGATGTTTGGGGCCCACTCAATTTTGGCCTCAAAGTCTGCCCAAAATATGCCATAATAAACCAATTTTTTCCAACAATATTCACACCATTGTGTAATATTTTTTCTGGTAAACTAACTAGAATTTTCTCAATAATTCTCTTTTGTTCAACTCTTTCACCATATGATTTCATTTGATTGACAATCTCCATCAGTTTAGAGAAATAATCAGTTAAAGTTTCAGATTCTTTCATCTTCAAATATTCTAACTCTCTTCTAAGAGTTTGGAGTTTGATGATTCTTACCTTTTTGTCTCCTTGAAATTCTTGTTGTAAAATATCCCATGCTTCCTTTGATTTCTTGGCTTCAATGATTCTTGGAAACAACTCATCAGAGAGTGCTTGTTGGATAAAGAAGAGTGCTTTAACATCATTTTTTCTGGTTTCCTCTAGTTGCTGCTCTTGTGTTAAAGTTAATGTAGTTGTTGAATTAGGTTCATCATACCCATTTTATACCAAGTTCCATAAACCTTGGGACTAGAATAAGGTGTTCATCCTCACACACTAATTATCATAATTTTCTCCAGCAAAAATGGGCATAGATGGTTGCTGGATACCTATACTTTGGTTGCTTAAGTTAGCCATGGAGATTTTCTACAAAACCCACTTTTCTTTTTCACACACCTTCTATTTTCAGCCCTCTTTTTCAAATCCAAGCCTCCACTTCGAACTAGGCTCTGATACCACTTGATGTTGGGTGTTTTGGAAGCAAATGTGTGTTTAAACTACAAAGGAATCAATCTAAGTCTTCGTTTGGCAATGACTTTTTAGTTGACTTTTTGACTTTTTAAAACTTTTTTAGCCTAGGACTTTTTTGTTCGTTTGGTATTCTTGATTGGCTTTTTTGGCTTTTTAGCTTTGGAATAGTAAATTTTTTTTGTCCTTTTGTGATTTTTGGCTTTTTGTGATTTTTTGATTTTTTTTGTTCTTTTGTGATTATTTAGCCCAACTCAAAAACCAAACAACCCCTAAAACACACAAAATCAGATCTGATTTTTTCCTGCAGAAAATAGAGAATAAGAGCAAAACAAGGGAGAAAAGGGGTCACTGTTGAACAGCCCCTTGAGCAGATTTTTCTATTGCCTTTTTAGCTTCCCTTACAAGCTTTGTATATGAAATTATATCAACCCAAGTACCGATAAAACATCTGGACAAATTTCCTCCATATACATTAACTCTAATTAACAAAATCCAACCCAAAACATAACTAGAATTAAATAACCCTAAGCGATTGTTTGGATACAAAATTAAACAAGCACATTATATCAACAAAATCAACTACAAAAAAAATCAACCAACTTACCAAACACAACTATTTTAACCATATTAAAATAGTCAAAAGATCAAATAGCCAACTTCTCAAACCAGGTCTATATGTAACTAGCAATTTCAAACCACATAAAAATTATACATTCTTGCCACACACTTTATGATCCTTCCCTTTCATCTCCTCGTCACCTCTTTTGAAATTCAATTGCTAAATGAATTTGATTTCAAATATGCAATTTTCACTAAACACAACACAAGAGAAAAAAAGTATAGATAAACGAACGAGTAAATTATCAATAGGTTTTAATAGCCAAATTTAATATTTTTATCAAATTCTATTAAAAATAAGTTATAGTAAAATCGTCGTTAAAATTAATTTTTTGTAACGATTTTTTTGTATATGTCGCTAAAAATTGACAAATAGTGATTTTTTTTTTGTTGCAATTTTTATAAATTGTCTCTAAAACATACAATGAGTGATTTTTTTGTGATGAAAATTAAAAATTAATAATTTTTTGTGACAATTTTTTAAAATTATTGTCACAACTTATAATTAGTGAAATTTTTTGTAATAAAAATTTCAAATTATCAGTGAAAATTAGTAATTAATGACGTTTTTAATAATATTTGATAAAAAATAATTTTCATAGGACCTATTGGACAAGTCTACTTATTAGAAGCTATACATAAGTCTCCTAAACAAATTGTAGATAAAAAAAATTATATCAAAAAAAAAGAAAATGATTGAAATGTTTTGTATAAAAATCTTTTAACAAAATTTATACAAAATTCGGCGAAATACAAAGGTGCCGTTTAGTAACACTTATGTTTTCAGTTTTCTATTTATATTTATAAAAATTAAAAAAACTCAAATAAAAACTTGTTTGGTAAAATTTTTGATTTATAAATCAGTAGTCTCAGTTTATAAATTTGGCCAAAAAATGAAAACACAAAAAATGTGTTTCCATTTTGAGTTTTCAGTTTTTTTTTTTTTTACCACCCAACACTAGCCACCACCCGCCACCATTTTCCACCACCGTCTTCCGTTACCACCACCTACCACCCACCCCCCACCACCACCTGCCACCACCACTCACCACCCACCTGCTACCACCGCCCACCACCTGCCATCACCACCCACCAGCCACCACCACCACCCACTCGCCACCACTACCCACCTCTCGCCATCACCACCACCACCACCACACCTACCACCCACCTGCCATCCACCCGCCACCACCCACACCGCCACTACCATCCACCACCCGCCACCTACTTGCCACAACCACTCACCACCCACCTACCACCACTATCCGCCACCCACCACTACCAGCCACCTGCCACCCACCCGCAACCACCACCACCACCACCACCACCACCATCACCCACCCGTCACCCACCTGCCACCACCACCCACCACCACCACTACCACTACACCACACCCACTTGCTACCACCTACCACCCACCACCGTCACCCACCACCCACCACCACCACCACACCTACCCGCCACCACCCACTACCACTTGTCATCCGCCAACCACCTGCCACCACCACCACTACCACCACCCACTGGCTACCACCCGCCACCCGCCACCGTCACCCACCCACCATCACTACCCACCACCCACTACCGCCCGTCATCCGCCACCCCCTGTCACCACCACCATCACCCACCACCGCCACTACCACCACCACCCACTCGCTACACCCACTACTACCCGCCACCGTCACCCACTCACCCCCCATTACTACCACCCGCCACCTACCCGCCACCAACCACCACCCGCCATCTGCCACTCACCTGCCACCACCACCACCCGTTACCACCCACCACCCGCCACCGTTACCCACCGTCACCTACATCCACCCGCCACCACCAGCTACCCACCACCTACCGTCACCACTTTCCACCACCATCTTCCGCTACCACTTGCCACCACTTCCCATTTCTCACTCTTTTTTACATTTTTAAAATTTTTTAAACATTTTGTCAATTACCAAACGCGTTTGTAATTTATGTTTTTCTAAAAATAAACAAAAATTAATTTATAAAATTTTTATAAATATAAATTGAAAATGTAAACGTTACCAAACACACCAAAAGTAACTAAATTTGTTGGTTAAAAATGGCAAGGGTCGAAGATGGGCTTACATGGGCGGACTAGCATGGACCTCAGGCCTATAAACATGAGGCCAGGGAAGAGGCGGCGAGGCCCAAAAGACACGCAAATCACAGGGCGAGCGGGACCTCCTATTTGAACTTTTGATTACTGTTCGAACCTCATATACGTACAATGTACGCATACACAGCGTATAGACTACGGACACACAACTGTACTGTTCTCTTTACTGCCCTCCTCCTTCGCCGGCCAAACCATAAACGAACCCACACTTGCAGATCTACTTCTCTCTCTCTCTCTCTCTCTCTCTCTATTCTCTCTCAAATTTCTCTCTAGGGTTTTACCCTCCCCTTCCCATCGATCTTCAAATTCATATCTATCTCTCTCTCTATATATAATATACACATGTATATATGCATATGTATTATCGATACTTAGATTGTCTAGTTAGGGTTTGAGTTTCGAATTTGATGAAGATCTAGTTCGGGATTTTGCTTGCATTTTGAAACCCTAAGTTTGGGAGCAATGCAAAGCTCGGGGAGCTCGGCGGCCCAGCCGGAGGCGATACTGGAATGGCTGCGGAAGGAAATGGGGTATCGACCATTAGGACCGTACAACGCTTCGAATAAGGCGGCAATGCCGTCGATTGACTCGCTTCGGAAGATTTGCCGTGGGAACATGATTCCGGTGTGGAACTTCTTGCTGATGAGAGTGAAATCGGAGAAGACGGTGGAGAATATTCGCCGGAATATACTTGTTCACGGTGGGGACGAGAGTGGTAGCACCACTGCTGTGGTGGATCCAGTGAGGGGTAGAGGGAGGAGGAAAGAGAAACTGGGGGTGAGTGGGGAGAGCTCGAGCTCGAGTTCGAGTTCAGTGGAAAGTAGTAGAGAAATCGCATTGCAGGAGAGGGATTTGGCGGAGAAGGAGGTGGAGAGGTTGAGGCATATAGTAAGGCGGCAGCGAAAGGAATTGAAGGCCCGAATGTTGGAGGTTTCGCGGGAGGAGGCAGAGCGGAAGCGAATGCTTGATGAGAGGTCAAATTACAGGTCTGAATTATCAATCAAAATTTATTGGCTTTTTGCTGTGCTTAAATTTTTTTTATGTGAAGTGAGCTAGTTACTAATTTCATGTGTTTCGATATTCTGGGAACTTAAATCCTGGATGGTTAGAAATATACAATTGATTGACTAAGAAAGTAAAATTTAATTGTTTATGACTGACTGCTACCAAAACCAACAAGACTATTATTCGTCCAAATTACCTGCTGCACTGCTGTGTATACAGTGATGTATGCTTTGTCATAGTGCATTGAAAGTTTTGTTTCAGACAACAAGTAAATGAAAATTTTCGTACTTGAAAAGGAAAACTAAACAAAGTATTTTATTGAACTGTTTTTGTATGGCAGCCTCGTTTGTGAATAAGCTATTTTAGTAACTTTTTGACTTTTTATGAAAAAATGTGCAAAAGAGTAGAGAGAGTGATGTGACAACATATATTGACTTTGGCTTTTTGGTTAAAATGTATAGTTTGACAAACGAGGCTTAGAGTGGCCAATAAGTGGAGTTCAAACTTTGAGCAAACTGGTTTGAACCCGGAATGCAATATGCTGCCTAATGGTGTTTGGGAATTCAATTTCTGGAATGTTAGAACTTAGAAAATGACAATTATATGGCTGAAAATGAAAACTGAACACTTGATTTTATTGGATTTAATATATATATGTAAAAAAGAATGATATGTAGAGTGATTTGTGATTTTCACAAGACTGACTGCTGATACCACTGAGAGGTTTATGAAAATTTGTAGTGTGGAGTGTTGATAAGTTTGAAGTCATATTGTTGCAGGCACAAGCAGGTGATGTTGGAGGCTCATGAACAACAGTGTGATGAAGCGGCAAAAATATTTGCTGAGTATCATAAGCGACTTCGTTACTATGTTAATCTAGCAAGGGATGCTGGTGTTGATCCGTCTATTGAAATTGTCAACAGTTACAGTGCAAATAGCGCGAAAGAGGCTGTTTATTCAACTGTTAAAGGCACCAAATCTGCAGACGATGTTATTCTTGTAGAAACAACCAGGGAAAGAAATATCCGAAAGGCATGTGAATGTCTTGCATCGCAGACGATTGAAAAGATTCAAAACTCATTTCCAGCTTACGAAGGAAGTGGCATCCATTTGAATCCTCAATTGGAAGCTGCTAAGTTAGACTTTGATTTTAATGGGGATATGTCTGATGAGGTTAGAAATGCAATTCTAAATTGTCTGAAGAGTCCTCCTCAATTGCTTCAGGCTATTACTGCATACACTCAACGAATGAAAACACTGATTACAAAAGAAATAGAGAAAATTGATGTTAGAGCTGATGCAGAAACTTTAAGGTATATTTATGATTTGGTCTCAATCTTTCTTTGTGCCTTTTTGACTTGAAACAATTATCATTATGAAAATATTTTAATAAGGATATAAATCAAACAAGTTCTAGATTTATGAGCTTAAATTATCAATTGGTTGGCTGTTTATCATCTTACTATCAATTTGTGATTTATTATCCTACATCTTGCCGTAAAGTTTCGTATATGACTTGCATAGCTGTTTCATATAGGGATGACACATTTTGTTACATTTATAGTGCAATCTTTCAATGTAGTATCACTGTTGCGATGTCAGTGTGAACATTACCTCTTTTAGGTCTATTAAGGCCAAGTTTGGCATAACCTAAATAATACAAAAAGTCAAAAAGTCACTATCCTATTTAAGTCACATCATCTTATTTAAATCACATCACCTCTCTAACACATCACATCAAACCCAACCCAAACCCAACTCATATAAGCCAATAAGTCAAAAAGTGCACTTTTTTAGAACATCCCAAACTAACCCTAATTGATTTCATTATTGTCTTCTAAATCAGGTACAAGTATGAGAATGACAGAGTAATGGATGTTTCTTCTCCTGATGTGAGCTCACCGTTACAATATCACCTTTATGGTAATGGAAAAATTGGACTTGATGTGCCTTCAAAGGGAACTCAAAATCAACTTCTTGAAAGACAGGTCATTTTTGGGGGGTAGCCTATTATATACATTTGTGCTGCTTAGCTTTTTTCATTTGTAGTAACTATTTAAGTATTTTCTTTCCAATTTTTCACAACTCAATTAATTAGCATTCTTTTGCTCATCTTGCTATTCATTTGTTACTCTGGGTGGTGATTCACGTTTTTTATTCGAAGTTTATGTTCATCTTTGTGTCACTGGATTCCTTATTTATCTCATTGATGTTGTATGGTTGTTGCACCTCTACACCTTGTGTTTGTCGAAGTTTTACTTATTATTTAATTGTTCTATTGATATCTTTCATATATGTATATACCTATGTATTTTATTTTATTTTCACAGAAAGCACATGTTCAGCTATTTGTGGCTACCGAAGATGCACTTAACAAAGCTGCAGAAGCTAGGAATTTGTGTCAAAAACTGATGCAACGTCTGCATGGAGGTGGTGATGCTGTATCTTCACAATCACGCGTTGGAGGCACATCACAAAATGTGGGCAGTCTGCGGCAATTTGAGGTACTATGTTGGTAATTTGATTTAGGATACAAGGGCTGTACTAAGGCCCCGTTTGGGAAGTGACTAAATTAGCTAATTAGCCAAAAAGTTACCTTTTTAGCCAAAAAGCTAACAACCCATACCAAAAAGTCAAAGATTCTCTTTTCTCTCTACTTTTTGCACAGTTTTTCGTAATTAGCCAAAAAGTCATCCCAAACATACAAGTTTTTTTTACCTACCTTTTTAGCCAATTAGCCAAAAAGTTACTAAATTAGCCTGTTCCCAAACGAGGCCTAAGTTGAATTATCAATGAATAAATTGAATAGCGGAAAGTATTTCCCAGCATGATGCTCACTGACCAGTGCATTTGTTCTTAATCTTTTCCCACATTTGGATTCTTTGCTTAAAACAATTCTGTTAGCATGTTATATTCATATTTTTTAGTTAAGATATTTATCTTTTGGGTATGATTGGTTAATATAGTTGACTTGATTACTCATGATTTAGTTGTTCTTACACTTTATTGTTGGACATGTCTTTTGTTATGTGTTCTGGTTAGTATAGGATGGAAACGGTCAACATGTTTCGCAGATAAAAAATGGTATCCATGCAACAAATGCTCCAGGGTGCCACACACACTCTCAGAATTTTTCAGTTGTTTGAAGTGGGAAATTTAAATCTAATGGTCAAAATCATTACATAAAAATATCGTTTGATATAGTTCTTTAGCTTATTTTTTTCATATAAGATGGTGTATCCCAGCTGTCTTTGATATTCACATGGTGGTATATGGATAGGTGGTTGGGAAAATATTAGAGTCGAACAAACTTTTCATTGGTTTGCTGTTCCAACTAAAATGATGTGATAGCTGTCCTCTAACTGGGATATAGCTGAATGGACTTGAAATCAGTATTATGACTATGATATGACTGCCTGTGGTTTCTTATGCCAGGAAAAAGAATAAATAAATAAAATTGAAAATTGTAATTTGGTTGCCTTTGATTTAATGGATTTTAGGGTCTTGTCTCTGGTGCAAATAGTTGAATTGGTGCTGAATTTTTTCCATTCCCTGCCCTTAATAATAGTTGAAAACCAATAAATGTGCAACCAACTGATCCCGACTCCGTGAACGTAAAGAGTCCCAGGTGCAACAGCAGCATTCTTTTTTGGAGGCTCCTGTGCTTAAATTGCTAACCTAGTCATTTTAAAATAGCATTAACTTTTAGTTACCATGCCAGAGAATTTTGTTTTATTTTTCAATCTTGAACCTATTGACTGGCCTAGAAAGGTTCTACTGTATTAGTTATATGCATCTGAGTGTTCATCCTTTTTCGGGCTCAGGATAAAATTGAATTGTAAGCTGACCTGCAAGAGCTTGTTTCTTAGCAGTTTCTTATTGTCTTTGTACAGTTGGAGGTTTGGATTAAAGAAAGAGAAGCTGCTGGATTGAGGGCTAGCTTGAATACATTAATGTCTGAAGTACAACGCTTGAATAAATTATGTGCGGAGAGGAAGGAAGCTGAAGATTCTTTGAGAAAGAAGTGGAAAAAGATTGAAGAGTTTGATTCCCGCAGATCTGAACTTGAATCTATATATAATGCTTTACTTAAGGCTAACATGGTAAGATAACTCTGATTTATGCATCTCTTATGGAACTTTAAACCACTAATGGGTATGCTTAGATTAATCATGGCATTGACTTAATGATAGCAGAGTACCAGGAGCTGATATTGCCATCAGTTGGTCATATACCTCAACTCAAGCCATGCAGATTTCTATCTTACTGATTGGGGTGTGTGTGTGTGTGAGTTATGAGGGTTTAACACTGCATCTTGAATAATTGTTCGGAGGCTAGTTATCTTGTGTTTTTAACATGTACTAATTCTAAGCAAATCACCTCCTACATTTAATGTTTTTTTCTTTTTCTTTCCAATGCTTCATAAATTAGATAGTGTTCTTATGCTCATTTCGTTCACCTTTGTAGGATGCTGCTGCATTCTGGAGCCAGCAGCCATTAGCTGCAAGGGAGTATGCATCAAGCACCATTCTCCCAGCATGCACAGTGGTTGTGGAGATATCAAATAGTGCAAAGCATCTTATTGATGAAGAAGTGTCAGCCTTTTATCGGAGCCCTGATAATAACCTCTACATGCTTCCATCGACCCCACAGGTCTGTAAAAGTGAAGAGTACAATTTTATGCATGATTTATATCATAGCTTCTGACTGCAAGCAACATGTTCGCTGCCAATGGTTGAAAATTCACTTTCTTTCCTATTTATGGGTGCAGGTTCTACGATCTGGTTATGATTGTATGGTAATAGAATAATATGTCTAAGTACCCATCTCAGACTTATGGAGAAATTACTCCTGTTGTCTTGATGACTAGAGAAATACAGTTACTTACTAGAGCTGATATACACAATCTATCTTTAACACCAGTAACTGATGTATGAATTTGATACAGTAGAGTTCTAGTTTTCAGGTCAGACACCAAAAGATTGGATTTGCCTAATCAGAAGTATGTTTAATATTGTTGAAGAATTAATAATTCATGTAATGAGATAAAAGATTAGAATAAATGATATTATCAATTGCTTCATAAATCTGAAGTCAAGCATGTTACTGTAGGAATACCCGGTCAACATTCTGTTAACAAAGCAAAAGGACCGTTTAGAGGTGTTGCACAGGCCATGGAGGGCAAGATGGACACACAACTGGCACTATGAATTTTATGTAAAAAAATGCTATTGTTGTCAAACTAACTTTTTATGCCAATACTGCATAATTTTAATTCATGCCTTGATCACCAATTGCCCAGAAGCTCAAGTTATTAGGAAATGGGCCATTATATGGACCAAATAATGGTTTTGTGTGCATATTTGGTGTCTACTTGATACATTTTTGTAGTTCATGCTTACAGTATGCTACTCCCTTTGGTTTTCAATCAGGCACTCTTGGAATCCATGGGTGCTAATGGATCTACAGGACCTGAAGCAGTTGCTGCAGCAGAAAAGAACGCAGCCCTATTGACTGCTAGGGCTGGTGCTAGGGATCCGTCAGCAATTCCTTCTATATGCCGCATTTCTGCTGCCCTTCAGTATCCTGCTGGTTAGTTTTTGTTCATATAAGTACAAGTGTGCCTTAATATTGCTTGAGTAATGTATTTATTGGTCATGTCCGGTTTAATCCCAAAGATTTTGTACCAAGCTGAAGGAAGTGCAGACATGTTCTCCTGTTTTGATTGTCTCCTAACCATTTGAGCAAGTTTCCAGCAGCAGGGATCCCTACTGGATTTTGGAGCATTCATTTACAAATTTTGTGAATCTTGTGGTTGCCATTAAGTCCAAAAATGTTTTGGGCTATTGAATATGAAAGCAACATGTAAGTAGCCTACTTAGGGATGGAGATAGGGTGGGTTTAGAACAGCAATACTTGATTCTGAAGGATGCTTTTTCCAAACAAATTCCATGCTTGAGTTGGGGAAGATGGGGCCTTTACGGGTTGTCCAGTACAATATCATTTTGAAATGCAAAACTGAAAGGATATGAAATTTTAATGAACACCTAACCTGGATCCACATCAAACGTTTAGGTTAGAACATGGATTTGCCTCTGTATGAGAGGATGCCTGTGCCCATTCACCAGGAATTTATTCATCTTCTCAGTGGCCTCTTACTTCAAATATTAATAAGAACCCACAGTGACTATTTATGTAAGGTAATAAAATAAGAACACTTCTACCGGTGCATATGAATAAGAGAGGCTTTAAAATCTGTTTCATCTTAAACCCAATACAAGTCACCAATTCTGAGCCTGTTAGTGCCCCTACTATGAGTGTTGACATTTCATCCTTGCCCCCAAGGCATAGAAGTGGCTTATTT
The DNA here is from genome assembly GCA_030407325.1 of Camellia japonica. Classification (NCBI taxonomy): domain Eukaryota; kingdom Viridiplantae; phylum Streptophyta; class Magnoliopsida; order Ericales; family Theaceae; genus Camellia; species Camellia japonica. The sequence goes on from JAPPVO010000002.1 coordinate 20,165,135, forward strand.
GTCATACCTTAAGTAACCCACTTCCATGCTGAAGCTTACTGGGATTCTCTTTCATGTAGCCTTGCTCACTGAAGCACCTATTCAGGAGTTGAAATTCTGTCTCACAAGGGAAATGGTCTATTGCATCCAGTATAAGAACACTCTGGAGACAATGTAATGTTAGAAATAGAGGATGCAGTAAGATATTATACCATAAAGCTTAAGGGCCAACTTATGGTTTTTTACGTGTTTGAATGTGAATATAAAAGCATAAATACAATGTAGTAATTGAAAGCACATGCTTTAGTAGTTAAAATTTGCAACTCACTTGATTTAAAATTTGAGAACACATGCTTTAGTAGTTGTATATAAAAAGGCTGTTTGGTTTCCACTTATTTGCAACTTATTTTGTTTAAATTTTGAAAACACATGCCTTAGTAGTTGTACCTAAAATGGTAGGGTGTTTGGTTCCACTTATTTTGTTTTCAGCTTATTTTCCTTTTCAGCTCAAAAAAGTTTAAATAGCTTAGTTTTTTAAGTTGGGTTTTAGATGGTTTTTTAAGCTAAGTGAGTGTTTGGGGTGTACTACAAAAGTGCACTTTTTATTTTTGATCTTTTTATCTTGGGTGAATTATGCTAACGGTCCCTATAGTTTGAGGTTTGTGTCACTTTGGTTCCCGACTTTTCAATTGGGACACATTTGATCTTGAATTTTGAATCTTGTTTCAAATAAGGACAATTGAAGATATCATTGCTCAATTTCAAAGGCAAAATCATCAATTTGATAAATATATAAACTAATTTGACAAAAATAAATGTCAAAAAAATATTTTTAAATTTGTAAAAATTATTTTTATCTACCAAAGATAAAATTATGTAAAATTGATAATTTTTTTACACATTTATTTATTTATTTATTTTTACTAAATTAATTTTTGTTATGTATTTGGATGATGTTCATGTAATAAGTGGTTATTAAGCTTTTAATGTGTAATCGATATATATGAAATGTTTTTAGTTTTGGATTTTTTGATTTAATGGATTGGTTTAATAATGATATTAAAGTTGTCGCGATATTTGACTTTTGAAAAAATAGAAACTAATTTAATGAAAAAAAAACAACCACCCATTACATGATCATCATCTAAATACATAATAAAAATTTATTTGGTAAAAATAAAATATAAATGTGTAAAAGGTTTATCAATTTTACATAATTTTATCTTTGGTGAATAGAAATATTTTTAAAAATTGAAAAATATTTTTTTGACATTTATTTTTTGTCAAATTAGTTTATATTTTATCAAATTGATGACTTTCTCCTTAAAATTGAGCAATGGTATTTCCAATTATTCTTATTTGGAACAAACTTCAAAATTCATGGTCAAATGTGTCACAATTGAAAAGTCAATAACCAAAGTGACACGAGCCCCAAACTATAAGGACTGTTAGTGTAATTCAACATTTTTATCTTTTTTGGGTCACATTATCTTTGTACTTTTATGCATATCTTTTCGTAAAAAATCAAAAAGTATACTTATTTAGATCATCCCAAACACTTTTTAAGATCAGTTTTTTGAAGTTGTTTTATTTTGCAATCAATTAGGCTCCATATGTATGGGCGGACAAAATGGTTTGGGTTCATCTAGACCAAGGAATTGATCTAATCCAGTTTTGGGTTAATTTTATGTATTTATTTTGAAAATTACTTTGGGTTCATCTAATAAATGTCAGTATATATGCCTTCAACATTATATCCCATGCCATTGGTGTAACCTTGTTTTAACTTAATAGTGTGTACTATTGTGAAATGTCAAAATGTGAGGTTCACCATATTTAATATTTACATTGTTCTCTGGCAATGTATACCTCAGGGGCTCTGCCATTGTGTCTGTTGACTTGCTGTTTCTGCAATGAATGCATGTGAAAAGGAGTACTACCAGCACCTAGATAGGAAAAAATATATATATATAGCATTTCAGTGGTTAGATAGAGTATTGGTTTCATGTGGCAAAAAATCTTCCTTTCCAAAAAAAGCTAGTACCAGTTTGGTGTGAAAGGAGCTACGTCTGAGGTAAACTTGAAGACAGTCTTAATGATAACTTATATAATTACAAAACTGAATTCTGCATTGAGGGTTAAGAGTTTAGTCTGGAAATAGGCCCTTACAGAGCAGGATGACTCAATCTTTGAAATATATTAGTGGGATTACTTGTCAAAGTGTTAAATTAAAAGTTTTATTAGGTTTAATTGTGTTGAAACATAACAAAAGCAGAGCAAATTTTAGTGTGCACTACTTTTGACACAATCTTCTTGACAGAAGCAATTCTAACTTTTCAATTAATGAATGACTGATGAGCATTCATATCTTCTTTCTTGTTTAAAAGATATCTTTAGTTGATCCAAGTCACAGTTACAGAAGATATTTTTTTTGTATTCTTGCATTTGGAGCTGACTTGATTTTGATCCACCACTTTTTAACTGATCCGGGTTGTAAGAGACAATCTTTAGTATTTGTGTAATTGGGAACTGATCCACTTTTTAGATAGAGTCTGGTTTTGGCCCTTGATGGCTTTTGTAGGTACCTTTTCGAATGGCTACCTGAGAATGTTTGCAACCTTGTCGATTAAGGAGTGACTCTCATAATTTGCTCAAGGAATTTTGAAAGTTTATTAATGGCTACCTGCTTGCAGTATTACCCTTAGTTTTTTTTTCTACTTGTTCATCATATTAATTAAATGATTTCTCATCAGGTTTTGAAGGTTCGGATGCTGGTTTGACATCAGTATTAGACTCCCTAGAATTCTGCTTGAAGCTTCGTGGTTCTGAGGCTTGTGTGTTGGAGGACTTGGCAAAGGCCATCAATTTGGTCCATATACGGCGGGATCTTGTTGAAAGCGGTCATTCATTGTTAAATCATGCTTACCGTGCACAACAAGAATATGAAAGGTACTGCTGAAACTGTACGTTTTCTCTTATATATACTGGACAATACATAATGTTTCCATCTGAAAACTTTGCATATTGCCGAAAGCAAACTTTTCCCCAATCTTCCTATTAATTTTCATCAATATGAAAGGAAACCCACTGAAGATAGTATAGTTGGTTGAATGCCATTCTTAGCTACATAAGGGAAAACAAGGACCTGACCAATCTGCTGCTGTGCCTTGTTTAGGAATTGTTGTTTTCGTTAGCCTGGAAGTATAGATCTATCCATCACATCCAATTTTGTTGTTGGATATGGTTCACACATTGTGTTAGCGTCTTAATACTGGAAGTTATGCTTCAATGTGTGTGACCACCAAATTGCCTGTATCCATTTTTGAGCATTCCTTGTGCCTTGTCCATTATGGAGCATTCATTCAAAGAAAATCCTTGCAGGACCACAAGTTACTGTTTGAATTTAGCTGCTGAGCAAGAGAAAACTGTCATGGAAAAGTGGTTACCTGAACTGAAGCGTGCAATTATGAATGCTCAAAAATGCCTTGAAGATTGCAAATATGTCGGGGGTTTGGTAAGTAACTATCATTCATAAAGTCATGATTTTTATATTTTCATCACTCATGGGTGCACTCCCAAAAGCTTTATCTAATTTACTGTATGCATGACATCTCTGAAAAAATGACAAAATTCCATTTTTTTTTTTTGTTGTTTTTGTTGAGAACTGAAGTTCTTTGAATGTTTTTTCATAAAATTTGAGCTTCCATCCTTATTCGTCTCACTTTATGAAAAATTCACACTGAAAATCGGCCTGTCTGACTGAAGTGATCTGACCTTTTTCCTTAAATTGAGTTGGGCATCCTGACATCGCTTGGGGTAGTAGTAAATCTGGAATTGTGTTTCTGTTTGTAGTGCTGCTACCTATTTTGATAATTGTAACCCAGGAAAACTTGACTTGAGTATAGAAATAAATTTGTTTGTGCTTCTTCCATGCACACATCCACCCGTGTGTACTTTGACTAAAGCACATACCTTCCTCATAGAAAAAAGCAGATTCAGAAATGGATATATATTGCCAATACCTGGGCTGGTCCTAAATTCAAGTTACATTGCATTGTGCTGCCTTCCTTCCCACCTGCACTAAACAATCCTTTCATCTGTAGATATTTAGTGAAATCTTTGTTAAACAACAAAGGAAACTAGTCCTAATAATAATTTGGGCATATTGAATTGAATGAATTTTGAATTGTAGTTGCGCGGAGTGTGTTGGATAAAGTTCTAAACTTTTAAGCTGATATGTTGTGGATGTTAATTTTTATCTTTTTCCACTTCTATATACTCTTCAAAGTTTTCATATTCCAACACTTGCATGCAGCTTGATGAATGGTGGGAACAACCGGCATCGACTGTTGTTGACTGGGTTACAGTTGATGGGCAAAATGTTGCTGCTTGGCATAATCATGTGAAGCAGCTTCTCACATTTTATGACAAGGAACTTCTATGAACAAAACTTTTGAAAACCTGGAGCATTGAGGTTCATTGTAAGTGTACCTTGTTAACATCTATTCTCTTCGCACTTTCTTGCCAATTTTGGATGCCATCTAAATCAGAGTATGTGTTAAACATTTTATAGTCCCCACTTGTTCATGAGAAAAAAAATGGTAGAATCGATTGAGGTTAAAACTAACAGTTTGGTCTTGGGACATGGGAAACAAGGGGAGGGAAGGCCAAGGGGGAATGGCGAGGGTTTGTTGGGTTTCTATTTGTTGTTGCAGCCACATCATTTTTTCGTATTCTGTCGTTCATTTTTGTATAGATGGTCCTTCCTCTAGAAGAATCTTTTGTATAATAGGTAATTCATTGTTCCTGGATTCGGGTGGGTGTCTTCTGCAAGATTACTGTAACATTTGTGGAAAAAGAAGAAGAAAAGATTTAATGCCATTAAATGGTAGTGTGGTTCATTGTGTTCATACGGTGTTTTGACGTTACTGATAATAATGATGTTCACTATCATTTATAATTTTATTATTAATTGATAATAACATATATTTGTAATGACGTGGTAGGATCATTATACTAAAATTTTCCATGTTAGCCACACCTTTTTAAAAATTATTTAACTTGATTTCAAGATTCGGAGATCTCACCATAATCTCGACAGTATATTTGGTGTGTTGTCGTTAATAATGTTGTTGTTGAAACTTCGTAATCACGTAGACAGTGTAATTGTTTTATCATTCTGCATGCAATTATTTGGTGGTTTTTGAGGATTGATAGAATATGTTGGTTTATTTTTAGGAGAAATTACTATTAAGGACAGATTTGGGAAAATTATTAAACATTAGTGAAAAAGTTTGATTTTAATTATTAATATTTATAATGTTTGTAATGGTTTTTTTGACACCACTGAGGTGTAAAATTTTCCCCTATTTTTATTAGACAATTAAAAGAGAGAAAATAATAGTTAGATTTGTTTGATTATCTATAAATCGTTTGTTGGTTAAATAAGTGTTTCTATGAATAAGTAATTGTTTGGTTGATTATAATGTTTCAATAATTTGAACCGTGGTGGGTTTTAAGGGCCTAGATGACAAGATCAAATTTAAATTTAAATTTAAATTTGACAGAATTTTAAACTATTAAAATATTACTTTTTAACTATTACTAAACATATTAACTTTTTTAGATTCTAAAACAATAATAAATAATAAAAAAATCAACTAGAAAACCAATTATTCAATCCATCACGGATTCATTTTGTTGATCTAAACATTTAATTTTTAGGGTTGGTTTGGCATAAATTAAATAATATAAAAAGTCAAAAAGTCACTATCCTATTTAACTCACATCATCTTATTTAAATCACATCACCTCTCTAACACATCACATTAAACCCAACCCAAACCCAATCCATATAAGTCAATAAGTCAAAAAGTGCACTTTTTTAGAACATTCTAAACCAACCCTTAATGTTCTCTTGAATGGATTGTTCATAGATAAAGTTAATTATTTATTTTTTTAAGACAAATGTGAACCATTATTCAATCCATTTAATTTTTCTTTTAATAGATTAGTATACAATCCCGCTACGTAGCTCGAAAGATGAGAGGCTCGAGTGGTCCGAAATTTAAAATGACGTTGTTTTGGGGTTTTTTTGTTTTTTTTCCCTTTTTCATAACTCGCATGTTCCATAGAAAAGGAAGAAAGGAGAAGAGAGAAGAGGTGAGGAGAGGAAGAGCAGAGAGATCAAACCCAAAAATCAAAACCAATTAGACAAATCAAATCCAAAACTCAAAACTAAAAATCAAACCCACAAATTAAAACCAAAAATCAAACCCAAAGAGATTCAAATCAAAATAAAAAATTAAACTTGGAGAGATTCAAATCAAAACTGTGTGGTAGAAAGATGAGAGAGAGCCATAATAATAGAAAGAGAGAGAGAGAGAGAGAGAGAGAGAGAGTTATCCATTCACTTAAGAAAGCATGGTTGACATTGAACCTTACCTAAACTTCATTAATAGGTGAATAATGTTATATGTATCAATTAGTGTACTAAGAGCATCTCCAACGGTTTAGCAAAATTTTCACCAAATTTGAGTAAAAAAAAGTTGATTTTCTTGATTTGATACGCGTAGCTCCAATGGTTATGGTTACTGTAATGTACATCAAAAAAGGAAAGGGACATCCGATAGGTCGACCGGCCGGTCGTTGAACCAGTAATTTGAACCATTTGAACCAGTTCGCAGGCCAATTTTTGCATGAGCCGGTCGACCGATTGGTCAACCAGGTAGTCGACCTGTAGTGTAAAATTTTCACAAATTTCTACTTTAACGGCTATGCATAGTGAATTGGTGAAAGGAGCAAGCCGCCATCAGTTTGGTGAAACGTTTGATGTTTTCTTAATTTGATACTGTTTTGGTGCAACTGTTGGAGCACAAAAAGTAGTTTTTTTTCATCAAATTTAAATTTAATGTTGGATTTGGTGAACGGTTAGAGATGACCTAACTAGTGTACTAATTGATGATGTGACATAATTTAAGAAGTTTTTGATATTTGTAATGTGATTAATGAGTGGATCAATAATAATGTCATAACTAGTGTTGGTACACTAGTTAGTAGACTAATTGGTACATGTACCACCACAGTTAATAAGTGGCTCATCAATCTCCCTCACCTCTATCACTGTGGTATTTTGCCATAAGTGTCCATTCCATACACTCCCTCCTAACACAGACACACGCAAGAGAAAGAGAGAAAAAGAGTATCCTCTGTGTGTATACAGATCTATTCCCCTTCTCTATTTTCCTTCTTCTCTGTCTCTTTCTCTCCATCTTTTTTTCTTCTCTCTCTTACCTTTTCTCTTTTTTTTTTTTTTTTTTTTTTGGCCCATTTTCTTCATCCTTTTCCATAACTCAGAAGAAGAAGAAAGAAGAAAGAAGAAAGAAGATAGTAGAAAGGAGAAAGAAAGAAGAAGAACAAGAAAGAAGAGAAGAGGAGATCATCAACAAACCACACATCATCATCATCATCATTAACACCACATCATCATCATCATCATCAACAACCAACACATCATACAGAAGAAGAAGAAGAAACCCACACAATCAATGAAACACACAAATCAAACCCCCCCACACATACACATCTAGAAAATCAAACCCACACACACACATACAGATCTGGAAGCCAAATCCATGAAACACACACACACAATGGTGGTCGCAACAGTCGTGGCGACAGAGTGGTGTAGGTGGTCGCAGCCCCTCCCTCTTTCCCATTCCTTCTCTCTTCTCTCTTCCTTCTCTCTTCTCTCTCTCTCTCTCTTCCTTTCTCCCTCTGTTTCTGCTTCAAATATAAAAGAGGACAAAAAAAAATTCCAAAATGACGTCGTGGATTCGGGCCACTCGAGCCACGGAGAATTCGAGCCCTAAAGCATTTTTCAAAGATCTAACCATTTCCAACTTCCTAAACCTCATCTTCTCTAGTCATGGCAACTAATAACAGCTCCCCAAACACTTCCTCCTCTATTTCTCCATTGTTGGATGATCTTCCTCGAGAAACATGGAGAGGAATAAACGATCTCTACATGTGGGAAGGCTTCTGGTACAGGCTTCCTCACCTTGTGGCCGCCATTGCAGCACAATCAAGCTTCAAACCTCGTGACGACGACATCATACTTGCTTCCTCCATGAAGACTGGCACCACATGGCTCAAAGCTCTCACCCCTACCATCATGAACCCAAATGCTCGTTTGGCTAGCCATGAAGATGATGACAATTACGACCCTCTGATCAAAAACCATCCCAATGAGCTCATCCCATCTCTGGAAATTCAAATATTTGCAGAGAAATCTACTTATCATCTCTCAGCCATGGCGACCCCGAGGCTCTTTCGAACCCACTTGCCATACAAGATGCTACCGGAGTCCCTCCGGAACTCAGGTGATCCTGACCGAATTTTAAAAAATTATATATATATATATATAATTTTAAAATTATTATTTGATGTGAAAAAAAATATATATATATATATATGTTTATTTTTTATAAAAATGTCTAAGATTCCCTTTTTTTTTCCACCCCTTTCTCTCTCATTGGTTGGATTTTTTTTTTTTTTGGTTTCCTTTGTCCTCCAATCACCACCTGCCACATATGTGTGGGGTGGTGGAGGTCGTGATTGGAGGGAGTCTCCATCACTTCTCTATTTTTTATTTGTTTCCTTTTTTGTGATGCAAGAATCATGATTGCTTCCACTAACATTTTATTATTATTTATTTCTTAATATTTTATTGTGAGAGTTTTCTTTTACTATAAATGGAGGGATTTTTTTGGGTCATTTTATGTGAAGTATTTATAAAAATATGTTGGTATATAATTTTATCATATTTGTCTCTACAAATAAATATTACTTGTGTTTGGGAAGTGGTTATTTTTTAATCTTTTTGACTTTTTGACTATTTTAGTAAGTTATTTTAGTTTTTGTGTTTGGAAAGATGGGATGAATTTTTTTGGAATTATTGTATTAAAAAATGTGTTTGAAATGATGGTGAAATGTAAATTTACCAAATTGTCCATACAGATATTTATAAAATACACAAGGTTGATGTGCACGTGGCAGTGTTCCTTGGGTTCCAAAATTTGTTTGTAAAAAATTAATTAAAGTTGATGTTTGTAAAAAATCAATGCACATATTTGTAAAATGTACTAATTTTTTAAAATTTTATTTGGTTTAGTGATTTTGAAAAAAAAAAAAAATTCAAAATCATTTTTTATCTCTGACACATCAATTAATCATTTTTTCTCTCTCCTCTCTCCTTCTCAATTACTTTCTCCATCATACACATATACTCAATTATAACAAAATATCAAATTATCTCAAACTCTCACACTCTAAAATTATTTTTAAAATATGCAATCAAATAAATAAAAAAAATTCTAAATTCTTTTCTCAAAATTTTTTTTAAAAAATTTATCTCTCAAAATCAAACTGAACACATCCTAAATTTTTCAAAATGAATTATTATTGTGCATATGTCAAATCATCAGTTGAGAGAGATGAAAGGCAAATCATTAGTTGTCCTTTTGTTTTTTTTGGATATGAGGAATACAGAGGGTAAAAATGTCTTTTTACTAACATAGTGACATCTAGCTGGCCACAAGCCTTGGTACCTCAGCTGCAGTAGACTACATAGCTTTTTTTTGTGAAAGAGGCTAAAATAGCCTGACCCATGAATTGCCAAACAGGGCCATTATATACTTTTAAAATCATATTTTTGTTTTTTTAAAAAAATAAATATGATAAAATCATATAATTACGATTAATATAATTTGATCATGGATCAATATAATTTTTTTCAATGATATACACAAATTAAAATAAAAATTGAATATATTGGATCATCAAAGTGGAAGTGATAGTAAGACTAAAGACTGTTCAGTTGATGAATTATATGAATTTTCCTTTGACAGATTTCTCTTTATTTTTTTTTTATAATTCTAATAATTTTAAGATTGAACAAATTGTTAGGAAAAAAAAAAAATCAGATATATTTTTTATTTCAGATTCTGCTCTTCACGTTTTCTGTTACATAATCAGGCTGCAAGATGGTGTACATCACTCGAAATCCCAAGGACGCCTTTGTATCCCTATGGCACTTCATAAACTCAGTTAGGAGGAGCGAGCAAGGCCGCTTCTCCTGGCTGAGACTTTCGACAAGTTTTGCAATGGGGTTCATCCTTATGGCCCGTTCCATGACCACGTTCTCGAATACTGGAAAGAAAGCTTGAAGAGGCCTGACAAAATTCTCTTCATGAGATATGAGGAGATGAAAAGGGATCCGAGTGGGGAGGTGAAGAAGTTGGCTGCTTTTTTGGGAAGGCCTTTTGGAGAAGAAGAAGAAGAGGAAGAAGTTGATAAGGTGCTGTGGAGGTGTGGCCTTGAGAGGATGAAAAACTTGGAGGTTAATCAAAATGGGGTTGAGCCTTGGGTTGGGATTCCCAAAAGTGCTTATTTTAGGCTTGGGGTTGTTGGGGATTGGAAGAACATTTTGACATTAGAGATGAAAGAGCGTCTTGATGGAATTACAAGCTCAAAGCTGGCAGGGTCTGGGCTGGATCTCTAAATTTAATGATCTTATCACATATGGAGTAATACGAGTGAAACTGTGTTTTCAAGAAGTTTTTTTTAGCTAAAAAGCCAAGTGCCATGAGTGGTTTTAATAATAAATAATAAAACCTACTACTGAGTCTTCTTGCGACGCTCTCAATTTATATTTTAATCATAATGTCTCTTAATATAATGAAACTTAATGAATTATTAATTACAATTCTTCAATAATCACTAAACAACATGGTCTATTTCCTGAGTGATATTCTATATCAATACAACAATTACACACATTGTCACAAACCCATCCAAACCATTGATTTATATGAATTTCACAAGGACGCTGCACAAATCCATGGCATGGATGCATTTGTAACATTACCGCATTATTGTCACCGATGGCTGTGAATAATTACTTAAACTAATAATGTAGTGAAAATTTTTATGAAATGTGACATACAAGCACCATTTTTTTAGATTCTAAAATAGTAAAAAATAAATAAATAAGCAAAAAATCAACTAGAAAATTGTTGTTAGTATTTGTTGTGATTTATTAAGGACTAGAGCTAGAGGGCTCAATTCAATCTGTTATGGGTTCATTTTGTTGATTTAAATTATTTAATTTTTAAAGTTCTCTTAAATGGATCATTCATAAATGAAATTATATTGATCAAAGATTAATAATTATATATTCATACACGACAAATATAAGTTGAAAAATGGGGACAGTATGTTTTTAAAGGCAAATGTGAATTATTATTCAATTCACCTCATTTTTTTTAGAAGATTTGAATATAGATAAACAGAGGGCACTTAAAAGATCTAACCATTTCCAACTTCCTAAACCTCATCTTCTCGGGTCATGGCAACTAATAACAGCTCCCCAAACACTTCCTCCTCTACTTGTCCATTGTTTGATGATCTTCCTCGAGAAACATGGAGAGGAATAAACGATCTCTACATGTGGGAAGGCTTCTGGTACAGGCTTCCTCACCTTGTGGCCGCCATTGCAGCACAATCAAGCTTCAAACCTCGTGACGACGACATCGTACTTGCTTCCTCCATAAAGACTGGCACCACATGGCTCAAAGCTCTCATCCCTACCATCATGAACCCAAATGCTCGTTTGGCTGGCCATGAAGATGATGACAATTACGACCCTCTGATCAAAAACCATCCCAATGAGCTCATCCCATCTCTGGAAATTCAAATATTTGCAGAGAAATCTACTTATCATCTCTCAGCCATGGCTTCCCCGAGGCTCTTTCGAACCCACTTGCCATACAAGATGCTACCGGAGTCCCTCCGGAGCTCAGGTGATCCTGACCGAATTTTAAAATTATTATTTAATATTAAAATATTTATTTATTTTATTTTGTTTACTGTTTTGTGATGCAAGAACCATGATTGCTTCCACTAACTTTTTATTATTATTATTATTTCTTAATATTTTATTGTGAGAGTTTTCTTTTCGGTAATGATACATTCCACTAAAAGTGGTGCTCTAAAGCACCACTAATGAGTTGACAAACACTTAAAAAAAAAAAAAAAAAACCAAGACACAAACGGTGGGCCACGTCCACTGCCACATCACTAGTGGTGCTTTTAGAGCATCACTTTTAGTGATCTCAAGCATTATTGTTTTCTTTTACTATAAATAGAGAGATTTTTTAGTCATTTTATGTAAAGTATTCATAAAAATATGTTAGTATATAATTTTATTCAATATGTTTGGTTTTAGTTTTTAAAAATTAAATTTTTTATTTTTCGTATTTTTTATTTTTAGTAAATATTTTTAAAATTTTAAGTATTTTTTTTTTTATTTTGTTAGATGTACCTTACTTAGATGTATTTAAATAGTAAAATATTTGTAAAAAAATTAATAAATGTACAAAAATACAAAAAAAATATACTAAATTTTTGTAATTTTTTTTATATTTTTGGTATTAAAAAAAATTCACAAATACTCTACTTTTTAAATATATTTATGTTAGGCGTGTCTAAAAAAATTTTTAAAAAAATTGTTTAAAATATTTTAAAAATTCATTGAAAATAAAAGGAAAAATACGAAAAATAAAAAAGTAGATTTTTCTAAAAAGTATTTTCTGGAAAGCAAAACCAAACAAACTGATTATATTGTCTCTACAAATGAACATTATATACTTTTAAAATCATATTTTTGTTTATTTTTTTAAATAAATATGATAAAATCATATAATTACTATTAATATAATTTGATCATGATTTTTTTCAATGATATACACAAATTGACATAAAAATTGAATATATTGGATCATCAAAGTGAAGTGATAGTAAGACTTAAGATTCTTCAGTTGATGAATTATATGAATTTTCCTTTGACAGATTTCTCTTTATTATTATTATTTTTTTATAATTCTAATAATTTTAAGATTGAACAAATCATCAGGTTGCAAGATGGTGTACATCACTCGAAATCCAAAGGACGCCTTTGTATCCCTATGGCACTTCATAAACTCAACCAGGACGAGCGAGCAAGGCCCGTTCCCCCTGGCTGAGACCTTCAACAAGTTTTGCAATGGGGTTCATGCTTGTGGCCCGTTCCACGACCACGTTCTCGAGTACTGGAAAGAAAGCTTGAAAAGGCCTGACAAAATTCTCTTCATGAGATATGAGGAGATGAAGAGGGATCCGAGTGGGGAGGTGAAGAAGCTGGCTGCTTTTCTGGGAAGGCCTTTTGGAGAAGAAGAAGAAGAGGAAGAAGTTGATAAGGTGCTGTGGAGGTGTAGCCTTGAGAGGATCAAAAGCTTGGAGGTTAATCAAAATGGGGTTGAGCCTTGGGTTGGGATTCCCAAAAGTGCTTATTTTAGGCTTGGGGTTGTTGGGGATTGGAAGAACAGTTTGACATTGGAGATGAAAGAGCGTCTTGATGGAATTACAAGCTCAAAGCTGGCAGGGTCTGGGCTGGATCTCTAAATTTAATCGTCTTATCACATATGGAGTAATATGAGTGAAACTGTGTTTTCAATAAGTGCTTTTTTTTAGCTAAAAAGCCAAGTGCCATGAGAGGTTTTAATAATAAACAATAAAACCTACTATGGACTCTTCTATGCGATGTTCTCAATTTATATTTTAATTATAATGTCTTTTATATAATGAAACTTAATGAATTATTAATTACAATTCCTCAGTAATCACTAAACAACATGGTCTATTGCCTGTGTGATATTCTACATCAATACAACAATTATGCACATTGTCACAAACCCAACCAAACTATTGATTTGTATGGATTTCATAAGGACACTACACAAATCAATGGCATGGATGAATTTGTAACATGACTGCATTATTGCCACCAATGGCTGTGAATAATTACTTACTAATAATGTAGTGAAAAATTTTATGAAATGCGACATATACAAGCACCATTTATTAAGTTAGAAACAAAAGTGACTTGGTGTATATATACGATTTCTTAAATATCATATTACACTCTGTTTGAATCATTGATTTAGGCACTGATTTAAATTTCGATTTGGAGGAGTGGTGGTTTCACATATTTATTTATGTTTGGATTTGGACTGACAAACGGGTAGGAAGCTTTGCCTTAATTAGGTGGTGTCATAACCACCGCCACTCACCCCCCCCCCCCCCCCCCCCCCCTCTTCATTGAACCTCCAAAATTTATGATCTAATCGATCGAGACTGTCGTAAATGAAACCTAGATAGATCATATGATCTCTGTTCCATTAAAAACACATATTTGTTATGACACCTATAATAAAAAGAAGACTACTTTGGACCATTCGTGATTCCACAAACAGTAATGATAAGGAGGTGCAACTTATAGACTCTGTACAAACACCCATAAAATATTTTACTAAAAAAAAAGACTAACTATGGTCTTGAGTTCAGTTTCTGATATAAAGTAGTTTCATTTTATTTCAGCTTGATCTTAAACATACTATGCTGTTTTGTTAGCACAATCACTATCATTCTACATTACTCTCAAAAATGCTTATGGAACAATATTGGTGATTATAATTTCTAGTTCATTTTGAGTCATAGTCAAAATCATCACTTTGGTAAGTACTTCATGTGGTAATTAAAATTGGCCTCACTTTGATTTGACCAGTTGTGGACCCTATCAGTACTTTGGGACATAACTAACACCATAGTATAACTTGTCTAGAATATACACTTTAAAGAGTGTTTACTATAATACCGGGCAATTAAATAATCAAACTAGAATAAACTCTTATGGGGTTCTAAGGGTATTGGCACTGTGAGACTTCTGCCAAACTAGCTAAGTCCTGAGTTCGAGCCTCCTTAGCTTCACCCAATGTACAGTTGTGGGGGCGCTAGCGAACATCTCGGCTTTTATCTTGCAGGGGTGGGTGGTTGTTTGCACCCATTTTTGCTGGTTCCTATTGACAAGTGGACCAGTTGGGATATGACATGTGGCAAAATCAAGTGATGGTTCAACAGTTGTGAAAGAGAGTAAGTGATATGAGAGAGATTGATAAATGTGCATTAAACAGTGCTGGTGATGGAGCAGTTACTGGCAGTGATCATGGACTCAGTGGGAAGTCCTTCAAGAGGAAGCATGAACAAAGTGGCAGTCTTTCCCTGTCGAGAGAAGGTTAGAAGGGCGTGATTGGAAGGCCTAGAAGCTAGGAAGTAGTTGCAGATTGAGGAGATCATGGGAGCGTGAGAAAGAAGAAGTATAAAAGTCAAAAATTTGCAGAGAGAGTGGACATCATCAACAACACAAAGACTTAGTTTTAGACTTAGCATAATCTAAGAGTAGCTTTCTTAGTTTAGGAGTAGTTTCTTCTATAATTCGGATCCTTGTAAACTTTTGTGAACTTTAGTAATTTCATCTTGGAATTACTTTTTGTTTACTTTGTTTGCTTTGTAACTGTTATCATCAGTTGATCCAAAGAAGTCCTCGTCCTTTTAAGACATTCGAATCAATATCACAATTACTTGATTGTTCATGTTTAATTGTCCAGTTTAAGATTATTACTTGGTTGTTATCGATCTAGCCCTCGCATAATTTTTACTAACAAGTGTTCAGTCATCAAAATAAATACCAAACTGTTTGGACTGCCTTCTTGAACTTGTTTGGTTTCAACCCCGGCCCAGCGAAAGTTCTTGGTTGCCACATTCGAAATGTATCTGTTGCCAAACATATGCAGTCCATTAGTTTGGACAGCATAAACCATGCACCCAAACACTCCCTCCAATTCAGTTATTACTGGTCATGAATCTCAAAGCTCATGAACTTTGTGGTCATAATAAGCGTGATACAGCTCATGAATTTTGTGGGCACTACATGGGTCTCGTGAACCAACTGGGAACTCAACTGCTCTCTCAAAGCAATCCTAACATTAATCAAATCAAACAAACTCAACCCCAATGAATTTAAATAAACAGACCAAAACAGCAAAGCAAAGTATAGCTAGCAAACTGAGCCACTGCCTTTCCTTTTTGTGTGTTTAGTTGCTAGTAAAATAACCTACATTCACTGCTTCTGGTTTGCAGTTGACTGGTTTCTGCATGAATGACATTAAGAGGCTTGTTGGGTTCATCTTATAAAAGGTTGATCAAGAGCTCTTCACTTTCTCATCCCTGAAAATTACAAGGTTACAAAGGTTCATTTCAGTGAAGAGCGTGTGTGTTTGATATAAAATAAAAGACAACCCACATATCATTTTCACTCCTTAGCACTGATCATACTTGACAGAGTTTTCTAAAGGGATGAAGAGTTTCAGAACATATTGGTTTCTGACTACAATTGTTCTCAGTTTCTTCACATTTAATGATCTTTCGGAGGCCAAGTATGAGAAGAAGAAGCTTCCGTCTGCAGTTGTTGTCGGTACTGTTTACTGCGACACGTGCTTCCAAGTAGATTTCTCAAAAACGAGTCACTTAATTTCAGGTTTGTGTCAACGACTTTTCACTCTTTTTCCTTACATTTTGAAACTTCGGGTTAATTTTTTTTCAATCTAGTGGCCTGAAATCTGTGTGTTTTGAATTTTTTGTGCATAGGCGCGTTGGTTGCAGTGGAATGCGGAGGTACAAGTTCAAAACCAAGTTTCCGAGAGGAAGTGAAAACAAACGAGCAGGGAGAATTCAAAATTCATCTACCTTTCTCGGTTAGCAAACATGTCAAGAACATCAAGGGATGTTCGGTGAAGCTAATCAGCAGCAGTGAACCATATTGTGCTGTGGCATCAACCGCAACTTCATCTTCGCTACGTCTCAAGTCAAGAAAGCAAGGGACTCACATTTTCTCAGCTGGGTTTTTCACTTTCAAGCCACTCAAACAGCCCACATTGTGTAACCAAAAACCAAGTTTTCAGAAATCCAAGGAATTCAATTCCCAAAAACCCTTAATTCCATTTCCTGATAATCCAACATTTCCACCCCCAATTCAAGACCCACCAACATTGCCAATTTTACCACCGCCACAACTACCCAGCCTTCCACCACTGCCTCAACTCCCTCCTATGCCTCCACTTCCAGGAATTCCATATTTCCCACCCCCCGCTGAAAAGTCAATGCAGTCAAAATTTGCAGACACTTCAAAAGCCTCTAAACTATCGAATGGAAAGGTTGACCAGAGACAAATTTTCCAGCCAATACCGCAAAACCCGCTCTTCCCAACACCATCTCCATCACCAACACCACCAACTTTTGAGATTTCATTGCCACCAAATCCATTTCGTCCGCCTTCAGTACTACCTCCGAACCCATTTAGCCCACCACCTTCAGTATTTCCTCCAAACCCATTCCAGCCTTCGCCACCACTGATTAATGCCCCACATTACCAAACTTGACTCCATCCCCACCACCAGCAACACCACCGGGCTTTCCAATTCCTCTTCCTCCATTCCCATTTCAACCATCCCCTGGATTCCCTGGAATTCCACCGGCTTCTTCTTCTTCATCTTCAAAGAAAACCGTTCCTTGATTAAACAAGTATATCTATCCATGTAAAATTCCCCAACAATAATTGTCAGATCGATGTAGCTCAACTCTACTTCTTTCTTCTTCTTCTTCTTCTTCTTCTTCTTCTTCTTCTTCTTTTTCTTCTTCTTCTTCAGCTTTTCTGATTTTTTTTGGCAAGGATAATATGTATTGGTTGGCTGTTTATGGAACATGTAATGTGAATGTTAGGATGCAAAATTATTGTAATTTAGAGTAAATCCCAAGTGTTTGAAGTTTGAAACTATTTAGCTTCAACAATCCATTTCTTGAACTTGTTCGCAGTACTATGAGAATAACAAAACTACTACATGTATACATGAACTTTCATTGCTGCAACAAACTTATCCTAATTCATATCCTAATCAGACCATTACAAACACTTACTGAGATCAAAGATGTTATTGGTAGGTCTGAGATCTATGACTGGGTTGTGTGTTCACCTTATACACTAAAAGGATACATCATTATTGTAGGAGGAATTTAGTTAGATGACTTTATACAATTGAAAGGAGATACCACGTTAATAGGAAATAAGCTGGACTTGCTAGGTAATATTTCTTCTCTTGATTCAATTCAGGACTAGTTTGATAATTGCTTCTTCTTTTTCTTTTTTTTGGCTAATTTTGTTCCTTTGTAGGGATTTTTTTTCTCTAAATTTTTAATTTTTTTTGAAACTCTTCGCATTTAAATCTTGTTAGATTAGAAGACCCTAATATATATAAATAAATAAATAAATGAAAAAAATTAGTGCCCTTGCTTTCATCTTTTATAATTTATAAGAATCTAAAAATTTGAAAGAAAAAAAAAAAAGATTTTTATTGGAACTTTTTTACCAATAAGAGCTTCAAGGGATACAATAATTCTACCCAAACAACGTTTTATAATGATGCTGTGGTGTAGTGGTTATCACGTTAGTCTTACACACTAAAGGTCTCCAGTTCGATCCTGGGCAGCATCATCGTATTTTTATTTTTTCTTTTTAATTTTTTTTAGATTTTTTCAAGATCGTTTGCTTGTTTTCTAAGAAAAGTTGAAAATTTCTCAGACCTAATAGGGCTTTGAGATATAAGAAAGAAAAACAATTGATCTACTGGAATATTAATTTAATGATTTGAGTTTTGAAGTGGGGCATCTAAATTGAGGATCACATTTGGAAATTCTCCGTATCTCATGTTGAGTTTGAGATTTTTTTTCAGCAGTTAAATTATGTTAAAAAATTAAAACAATGATTTAAAGTTTCCGAACAATTTTTTTTCCAGAAACAGTTGATGAGTCTTTTAAACTATGCATCAACTCAGTTGGAAGCTTTTGTCTATTTGTTTACTAGAAATTCGAATATTTGTAATTCACATTACCGAGCCAACTTAGATGAGTTGCGTTTTGCCATTCTCTATGAATAAAGGCACGTCATAGAAGATAGTACTACTCCTTTTTAAAAAAAAAATTTAAAAAAAAAGAGGGTTTTTTTTTTTTTAAATGACATCTTTTTATGCATTGTTATAGACTAATAAATCTAAGTTCAACACAGGAAATGTTTTGGTATGTAATCCTAACACAAAATTATGTAAGTTGATTACAAATTTGTATAAATTTGTAAAAATTTACATGATTTTATAAATTTGTGCGAATTTATATTGAACTTATGTATTTTTGTCATCAACATCACAAAAGAGACGTATGCTATACCTATATCCTTGTTGGTGCAAATTTCATAAATGAGGTGGAAAGAGATAAAACAGAAAATAATAAGTACTGCTTCAAGGCACGTTACAACGTCACTTTCCTTAAGATGATATTCACCCCCACCAATTCTATCGAATAAGGTGTGCATCGAGTTACCCGTGAATCCGCCTCCAAGATACAATGAAGCTCAGTCTAAAGATTGATGTCTAATTGCGTTATGCACGAACGAAATCAGATCCCGAATACCTTTGGATTTTTCTAATCCACCAAGTAAAGAGGAAAATAACAATATGAATGTTAGAGAGAAATTTCATAGATTCATATGAATTATATCTCTTAAATGCCAACCCATTCAGCCTTTATATAGGCATGGGTTTGTGTCTCTTAGACCAAAGGTCAAATTCAAAGTGACACCCTTTAAATTCAAGAGTCATGTCTTTTGGTTTAAATCCAATGATTACACCCCATTATTAAATCCAAAAGATATACATTTTTGTTTAAACTCAATATTTATATACTTTGGTTTAAACCCAAAAATCACATTTCTTTAATCATTCATATAACTATATTATATATTTAAATATATATAAATATATTATGAAAATATTCCAACAATCCTGACCTATGAAATTGTTTTGAAATCGCTACTTTTCTTTTCTAGGACTTGAAAGAGGTTTATGTTGTATAAATTTATTTATTCAAAATTTCTTTGTTGCTTGGATTGTGTGTGTGAGGATATTGGTGAAATTAAAAACTCCTTATGGATTTCTCCAAGAAAATATATTTTGATGAATAACTTTCTTGTGTAGGTTTTTATAATGTGTTTTTCTTTTTTGGGGGTGTGTTGATTTGAGATATTTGTAATCACAGCAGCATGCTCATATATGTTACATGTTTTTCTTTTAGAAAAATCTAAAACACTCGAGATATTGATTTGTGATTATATATCGATTTTAAACAATAAATAACAATTACAATCAAACAATAAAAAATAAATCGACACAATGATTTAAAGTGGAAAAAACACAATTGGAGCGCCTCTAATTTTGATAAAAAAAAAATCATGGACCAAAGTTATAAAACAATCCACTAAGAAGACAAAAAAAATTACATAAGTGTACCCTCAATTACCTAGCGAAACCACGCCCAAATTGAACTGACCCCAATGTGCCTCTTCCACCACCGCTTTTACGTCGGAATTGTCTTGCCCAATGTTGAATTCACAATGCTGATGTCGAATCCATGACAATGAGTCACTCCGGAATCTACCAAAGCTTCAGACTCAAGTTCTCTAGAATCTACCGAAGAACAACTCTCTCTTTTGTGAATAAAAAAAAAACTAACAAACCCCTTGATGATGTTAATATAAAGTTCATGGGTCCATTGATCACTCTTAAATCATCAAGGAAACACTCATAAAGCACCCTCCAATATAAAACACTTTATTTTTTCTTCCTCTCTGAAAAACTGGACGGCTCAAACCCTAAAAATAGCGAATAACATACTTTATAGAAAACAGGATCACGCAGATCGCTCGAGCGCATATTTCACCGCTCAAGCGATGTGAGTAAAGGTAGTGCAAAACATATAGGTTGACCGCTCAAGCGCAACTTTCACCGCTTCAAGCAATAAAACTTTTTTCCCAGAAGTTCGGGCGCTTTGCAAAAACACTAGATGATTCTTTTCTTCGCTCGAGCGCACAAATGACTGTTTGAGCAATAAAACAACTTCGACTGCATTTTTGCTTTTTATTTCGAGGGCGTTGTCTCTTGACCCCGCCGTGGCGCTACTCCGGACCCGCCATGAGGCGCTGCCCCCTGGACTCCCATAAGCTGACCGGGCAGCTCGATTCCCATACATAGTCAACGAAGTGGCAAACATAAAAGCTTCAAAATCACAAACTCCTCCGCATGGGCAGAATTCAGGTTAGATTTACATCTAAACACTCACATCCTCATTGAGACATAAGAGCGAATAAAATTATAATTAAAATAAATTTTGTCAAATGAGATTGCCAATTACAAAAGTCTAACACTTTGATCGAAGATATTTATAATCAGAGCAACATACTCATATATGCTACATGTTGAATTTATATATTCCAGTCTATAAGTTTGTATGTATTCCAGTTTATGAGATTTCTTTTATATTTTTGCATTCTTCTTTACTTTTTATTTTTACTTTTTGTTCAAAAATCTAAACCCTTTTGTTAATTGTATATCTCCTCCAGATATGGATGGAATGGACTGGTAATTATGAACATTTGTGGGACAATAGTTGCAAGAAAGAAAGTCAGACCAAAAAGGAAAGCAAGGTGGTTAGTCTCAATCATCCTGTGTAGCAATCAAATTACATCTCTTTGATTGAGATTAAGCTCTCTGTATATAAAAAAACTATTAAGCATTACAGAATCACATGGACTGGAAATTCCATAATTTCTTGAGTATAAAGGTGGTAGGACACCATTTGTCCGTTGTTGGTTTCCACAAGTAACTCGTCTTCCTTCTAAAATGCCAAAGGCAGATTGATTCCTAGAAGGGGTTGATAGTGAATCGTTTAGTCCAATACTCCTTAACCCCATATTCATTCATCACCCATAATTTAAAGCATTTCCCTAACTCCTTATCCTTCTCTTCTGATCAATTATACACAATTTAGGAGAGGAATCATTCAAGACATAAAGACTCTTGTACCCATCTTTATAGGTGTAAGAATCTGGGAACTGCATCTGTCGAAACAACTCATCCTCGATGTCAAAAGCTAGGATTCCCTCAAATTGAGCAATTTTATCTTGTCCATACCAATGAAAGGCTCAACATATCAAAGTAGGGAAAATAAACAACATCAATCGGGACGATGGAGTGGACTTGTCTCCCAAAAATCACTACTTAAGTTATAAATCTCAATATTTGAATTTAAACAGGGATTTCACCGGTAGCCTTGACAATATCTCCATCCACACATCTTCCGGCAACTGCGCCACCACCATTTGATCTTCGCAACAGAGATAAAGAAAGAAAGAGAGAGTGTAATAACCCTCACCACTGATTACCGATTAATTGCCGATTACTGCTAAACTGAGAATGATTATAATTGATAATTGAATTGACTGAAATACTGAACTGACTGATTGACTGTATCTGTTTAAAGTGCATTCTATCTGTTGATCGTTTGATTATCTGTTCATGTCTCTGTGTTTAAATTGCGAATTGAAAGCCTTATCGGCGGCCGAATCTGAAATTGATTGATATTCCATGATCCTTAGATTTACGTGATTTTATGGTATAATTATCCGAAAACTGATTGAGTATGATTAAAATAGATTAAATATTGATAAATTGCACAAATTAGACCTAATTACCATACTGCCATCTAGTGGGCCTTTGTTTATTGATTTTTGGAGCCTCATTACACTTGAAACAAACCATTTCCTCAGTCTTATTCTCTAGCACAAACGATTTTTAGAGAGAGAGAAACTAGAGGAGTTGTTTTCATCTCAATTTTGCTTGTGAATTGCTTGAAGACTTGGTGATCTTAGAGGATAATTGTAAATTGAGCTCCTACACACGCTAATTCAAGACTTAGGTATGAATTTCAAACCACCCATTGTTGTATTTAAGGTTGATTCTTGCAAGGTTCATGCCAAATTAGAGAGCTAAGTCATGTCTTAGTCTTAGCATGTTAAATGAAGCTCACTCCATGCATGCATGTTTGAATTGTTAAGTTTTGAGGTCATAGTTCATGATTTATTACATGCATGTCCATATTTTGAGAGTAGTCCATGATTCCATCTTGTTTTGAAAGGAATGAGCTCATTTGAGCAAGCATTTGAAGCTTTGATTTGATTTAATCTCATGCATGTCACTTTGTAGCATGTTCATGCATGATCATGAGAAATGGGTTTGAAAATGAGTTTAATTGAAACACCCTTGGGCCTTGATTTCTCAAATTGACCTTTGTAACATGTGTTCTATGAGTTTACTTATGTTTTCCAGAAAATTAGCCCAAGAGGATCGAATTTTAGCATTTAAACTTGATTTTGAGCTTGGGACTCAAGTCTGGAATTTCAGATTTTGGTCGTCCGCTCGAGCGGGGGAAGTGCCGCTCGAGCGGGAAAATCGAGCTCCCAGCATCTTACACTGTGCATCAGTCCGCTCGAGCGGAGGATTGGACGCTCGAGCAGAGGACTGGGTGACACGCTCGAGCGGGCGTTGAGTGGGCGTCGAGCGTGAATTTCACCTATCCAGTACTTTTTGGTCCGCTCGAGCGGTGAAACCTGCGCTCGAGCGGGGATCTGTTTTTCTGAAAATTCTGAAAATGTTTTCTAAGTGCATCTTTGCATCCGCATCCCATCCTAGGCATCCTTAGGCCTAGTTTAAGACATCTTAATGAGGATATAGATGTAGAACACACCGAGGCATTTAGGGATTGAATTACTATTATCCTTCCCAACTGTGTAGCTTAGTGTGTGTTCGTTCTGTACTATTTAGGGTTGGCATTTCGAGGAGACGCTCTAGCCTACTGTAGCCCAGAACTCTATGAGTAACAATTGTGTAAAGATATGTTCAAAATGATTATCTTTTGAATACTGAACTGTACTATTTTCTGAATTGTCACTGTTAACTGAATGAATGTATGTCCTATATTCTGAACTGTATTGTGGCATCCTTAGCAACTACTGTTACTAACTGTTACTGTTACAGAGATCTCTGTCGGTTCCCTCGTTGGAACCACTACTGTTTACTGATTGATGGCCATCACTTACTGTTTGGTCTTTAAGACCTACTGTTTACTGTTATGCTAATGGATGTACCACATATGACTGTTTACTGTACTGAACAACTGATATACTGATTGAAATGAATTGTTTTCATTACTGTAAAGACATTCATTCTAAACCCCTTTACGCTTTGTGTTATTCACTGGGCTTTAGCTCACTGCTCATATATATATGTAGGTGTACAGGCACCGGACCAATGCTAGAAGCGTCGAGGTAAACTCCAGTTTTGTCAAGCCAACCACCGTGCTTCACTGCAAGGCTCCGAGCCTGCCAAGCTATGGCTTAGGGGTGCCCGTCTGTCTCTGTACCGTTTTGTAATACTGTATAGACTGTATTGTACTGTGTTAATAGGGTTTTAGTCCCTGCTCTGATGGCTGTATATAATGTACATACTGTTTTGTCACTGCCTGTACAAATGTATGAAAAGTCTTTTTGCATACAGACTGTCACAGCTCATTGGACATTGTTTTATTACTGTATTGGCTTCTGCCATGCCACTGTACTCTGTTTTACTGTATTACTGTTAAGCAAGCCTTCGGTAATCTCGGATTACTGGCCGGTTATGGTGCTAAACCCATAGGGACGAGTTTGGGTCGTGACAGAGTGGTATCAGAGCGATACTTAACCACGAGTTGTACCGCACACACGTGTCCAAATAAGCTATAGGATGTCCTAGAAAAGCGATTAGGGCATTATATGAGCATGATAAATGTGTGGTTATGACATGACTGAATATGTGCTAATGTGATAAACTGTTAAGTGTGCAACTGCTTATGTTTTTAATTGCTATAACTACTTATAGTGAAATGGATAATGCAAATGAATCTGAGTCCTCATCCACTGAGGCAAGAATGGTGAGAATGGAAAGAATGATGGAACTGATAACTGCAAGATTAGAGCAACAACAGAATCAACAGCCCCCACCTCCTCTTCCGGTACAGCCGGAACCGAATGTGAATGTTAATGATGGGGACATAATTGCTCTTACCCAAAAGTTCAGCAAAGTGAAGCCGCCATCCTTCCAGGGAGGCCTTGAACCGTTAAAAGCTGAAGCATGGGTTTTGGAGACTGAAAAACTGTTTGAAGTGTTTCCGTGCTCGGAGGCATATAAGGTACTGTTGGCCACCTTCACTTTGCAAGAAGAGGCTAGAAGGTGGTGGATGCTTACCCGTGATGACAACATTGCTATGACTTGGACTCAATTCAAAGTAGCCTTCTTTGAAAAGTACTTCCCTCAGTGTGTCAGGGATAGGAAGGTGACTGAATTTGAACAACTGAGACAGGGCACGATGTCCGTTGCTGAATACGAAACAAAGTTCACCGGACTTGCTAGATATGCACCACACATGGTGGACACTGATTACAAGAAGGCCAGAAGGTTTGAAGGCGGCCTGAATGTTGCAATACTGGACAGAATAAGTGTTCTGAAATTACCGACTTATGTGAATGTTCTTGACCGAGCCTTGATGGCTGAAGCAAACATCGAAGCTGTGAAACAATCTGAAACGCCGGCATTTGAATGGCGTGGAAAAATGCAGGGTTTTAAGTTCAAGAAAAGCAAGAACAACCCGCTGAACAAAAAGCAAAATACAGGGTCAACGACTACTTCTAGTCAATGGAACCGTTCCATTCTGCCCTATTCCGAATGTGGTAGGAACCATAAGGGAGTTTGTTATAAAATTTCTGGTGCTTGTTTCAGGTGTGGCAAGGTGGGCCACATGGTGAAAGATTGCCCTTCCACTGCTCCGGCAATAGTAAAGCTGCAGCAGCGCCGCAGCATCAACTATTGCACCAAAACTGAACCCCAAAGCTACCGGGAAAGAGCCCATGAGGCAGGGCCGAGTGTTCGCCCTAGTACCGGGAGATGTGCAAAATACCGAGACCGTTGTGTCAGGTATCCTCTCTATTTGTACTCAAAATGCATATGTACTGATTGATTCGGGGTCTACACACTCATACGTATCGCATGCTTTTTCACGAAAATTGAATAGACACTTAGAACCCATGAACTATTTGTTAGATGTATCATCACCTGTCGGGGGATCCATGACATGTGCTTTATATGTACCCTGCATGTGAAATCATTGTTGGAGATATGCATCTATTTATTGATTTACTGCCATTGAACATTGATCATTTTGATGTAATATTGGGGATGGACTGGTTACAAAAATATCATGCCACCATTGACTGTGTGACAAAGCAAGTTGTTTTCCGTCCACCTGGTTTACCTGAATTTGTGTTTAATGGGGTTGGAGTAGTACCTCTTCCGTATTTGATTTCGTCTGTGAAAGCTGTTAAACTGATTAGGAAGGGGTGTAAAGGGTATTTGTGTTCTGTACTGACTGTATCTACTAGTGATAAGATTAAAACTGATGTGAACTGTATTCCTATAGTCAAAGAATTCCCAGATATATTTCCAGATGATCTGCCAGGGGATTTGATTGACAGGGAGATTGAGTTCATCGTTGATGTGATTCCGGGTACACAGCCTGTATCGAAAGCTCCTTACCGAATGGCTCCAACTGAATTGAAAGAATTGAAAGTGCAACTGCAAGAACTGTTAGACAAGAAGTTTATCAGGCCTAGTACTTCACCGTGGGGCGCACCTGTCTTGTTTGTGAAAAAGAAAGACGGCTCACTGAGACTGTGCATTGATTACCGTGAACTGAACAAGGTAACTGTGAAAAATAAATATCCCATTACCGCGTATTGATGACTTATTTGATCAGTTACAGGGTGCTCAAGTGTTTTCTAAGATTGATCTCAGATCTGGATATCACCAACTGAAAGTTAAACCAGAAGACATTGATAAAACTGCTTTTCGAACGAGGTATGGACATTACAAATTTTTAGTTATGCCTTTCGGAGTTACCAATGCACCTGCTGCATTTATGGACCTCATGAACAGGATCTTTAAACCATACCTTGATGACTTTATTGTTGTATTCATTGATGACATTCTGATTTATTCTAAGACTAGAGAAGAACATGAACATCATCTGAGACTTGCCCTACGAACTCTAAGAGAACAAAAACTTTATGCTAAACTGTCTAAATGTGAATTTTGGCTTGACTATGTTATGTTTTTGGGACATGTTATTAGCAAAGATGGGATTTCAGTTGATCCACAGAAAATTGAAGCTGTAGTGAACTGGCCTAACCAACAAATGTGACAGAAGTCCGAAGCTTTTTGGGTTTGGCTGGGTATTACAGAAGGTTTGTCAAAGATTTCTCCAAAATTGCCTTACCGTTGACTCAGTTAACTCAGAAGGGGACACATTTGACTGGACTGACCAAAGGGAATCAGCATTTTAAGAATTGAAAACTCGACTTGTGACTGCACCTGTTCTTACCTTACCTTCAGGTACGGATGGTTATACTGTATTTAGTGATGCTTCTCATAAGGGTTTGGGATGTGTTTTAATGCAGAATGGGAGAGTAATTGCTTATGCTTCCCGACAACTGAGACCACATGAAAAGAACTACCCGACCCATGATTTGGAACTTGCAGTAGTATTTGCACTGAAAATCTGGCGTCACTATTTATGGGGCGACATGTGAAGTGTATACCGACCACAAGAGTCTGAAATATTTCTTCACACAGAAAAGAACTGAACATGAGAAGCGGAGATGGCTAGAACTGATTAAAGACTATGACCTACAGATTCTGTACCACCCGGGAAAAGCCAACACCGTTGCCGATGCATTGAGTCGGAAATCGATTGAAATTTAGCTTGCTACCGGACAGAGAGAGTTGCTTTGTGACCTTGAAAAATCTGAAATTGAAGTTGTTTTGAGAGAACAAGGTGGCACAATGGCTGCTATTTCTGCTCAGCCGGCATTGATTGAGGAAATTAAAGAGAAACAGCAACAGGATGACTTCTTGAAAAAGATCATCGAAGAAAGGGAATCTAAACCGAGACCGGGGTTCAAATTTGAAAATAATATTGAAATTTCAAGAAAGACTGTGTGTACCGAATGATACTGAACTGAAAAGAAGAGTTTTGCAAGAGGGCCACAACTTGAAATTTTCTATCCATCCAGGAAACACGAAGATGTATCAAGATTTGAAACTGAATTTCTAGTAGCCGGGAATGAAGAAAGAAATTGCTGATTTTGTATCAAAATGTCTTCATTACCAACAAGTCAAAGCTGAACATCAACGACCCGCAGGCTTATTGCAGCCCTTACCGATACCGGAGTGGAAATGGGAACATATTACTATGGATTTTATTGTGGGATTGCCTCGCTCCAGTAAAGGTATGGACTCGATTTGGGTTATTGTTGATAGACTGACTAAATCTGCTCACTTCTTACCTGTTAAGACAATTTATAATGCGGACAAATTGGCTATACTCTATATTGATGAAATTGTTAGACTGCATGGAGTGCATGTGTCCATTGTTTCTGACAGGATTCAAAGTTTACATCGAGATTTTGGCAAAGCCTACAGACTGCATTGGGTACTGAACTGAGACTGAGTAGTGCCTATCATCCTCAGACAGATGGTCAGTCAGAAGGACCATCCAAACTCTGGAAGACTTATTGAAATGTGTCCTTGATTTTCAGGGAAACTGGGAAAGCCATTTGCCATTGGCTGAGTTCGCCTACAACAACAGTTATCATTCAAGTATCAGTATGGCGCCTTTCGAGGCATTGTATGGCAGAAAATGTAGATCTCCGATTTGCTGGCAGAAGTTGGAGATGGGCCTTTGCTTGGGCCCGAGATTGTATATGAAACCACTGAGAAAGTAAAACTGATACAGCAGAGACTGAAAACTGCACAGAGCCGACAGAAAAGTTATGTAGATGTCAGAAGGCGAGACAGAGAATATGAAGTGGGTGATCACGTTTTTGTGAAAGTGACACCGATGAAAGGCCAGACTCGTTTTGGAGTCAAGGGCAAGTTAGCGCCAAGATATGTCGGACGTATGAGATTATTGAGAAATCAATCCGGTGGCGTATCAAGTTGCGCTTCCTCCTGAAATGGAGCATATGCATAACGTCTTCCACATTTCGATGTTGAGGGACTACCTTCGGGATCCTTTCCATGTGATTGAGCCGACCCGTGTAGTGCTAAGTGATGACTACACTTATGAAGAACGGCCTATCCAGATTGTAAACAGACGGATCAAGAAGTTGAGAAACAAAGAGATCCCGTTAGTGAAGTTGACTGGCAAAACCATGGTGGTGTGTATGCCACTTGGGAAAGGGAAGATGACATGGCTAAAAGATATCCTGAACTATTTCCACTGAACCCTGTTTTCTTCCAGAATGAAGGTAACTCGAGTTTAGAGGACTAAACTCTTTTTAAGGAGGAGACTGTAATAACCCTCACCACTGATTACCGATTAATTGCCGATTACTGCTAAACTGAGAATGATTATAATTGATAATTGAATTGACTGAAATACTGAACTGACTGATTGACTGTATCTGTTTAAAGTGCATTCTATCTGTTGATCGTTTGATTATCTGTTCATGTCTCTGTGTTTAAATTGCGAATTGAAGGCTTTATCGGCGGCCGAATCTGAAATTGATTGATATTCCATGATCCTTAGATTTTACGTGATTTTATGGTATAATTATCCGAAAACTGATTGAGTATGATTAAAGTAGATTAAATATTGATAAATTGCACAAATTGGACCTAATTACCATACTGCCATCTAGTGGGCCTTTGTTTATTGATTTTTGGAGCCTCATTACACTTGAAACAAACCATTTCCTCAGCCTTATTCTCTAGCACAAACGATTTTAGAGAGAGAGAAACTAGAGGAGTTGTTTTCATCTCAATTTTGCTTGTGAATTGCTTGAAGACTTGGTGATCTTAGAGGATAATTGTAAATTGAGCTCCTACACCGCTAATTCAAGACTTAGGTATGAATTTCAACCACCCATTATTTATTTAAGGTTGATTCTTGCAAGGTTCATGCCAAATTAGAGAGCTAAGTCATGTTAGTCTTAGCATGTTAAATGAAGCTCACTCCATGCATGCATGTTGAATTGTTAAGTTTTGAGGTCATAGTTCATGATTTCATTACATGCATGTCCATATTTTGAGAGTAGTCCATGATTCCATCTTGTTTTGAAAGGAATGAGCTCATTTGAGCAAGCATTTGAAGCTTTGATTTGATTAATCTCATGCATGTCACTTTGTAGCATGTTCATGCATGATCATGAGAAATGGATTTGAAAATGAGTTTAATTGAAACACCCTTGGCCTTGATTTCTCAAATTGACCTTTGTAACATGTTTTCTATGAGTTTACTTATGTTTTCCAGAAAATTAGCCCAAGAGGATCGAATTTTAGCATTTAAACTTGATTTTGAGCTTGGGATCAAGTCTGGAATTTCCAGATTTTGGTCATCCGCTCGAGCGGGAAGTGCCGCTCGAGCGGGAAAATCGACTCTCAGCATCTGCACTGTGCATCAGTCCGCTCGAGCGGAGGATTGGACGCTCGAGTGGGGACTGGGTGACACCTCGGGCGTCGAGTGGGCGTCGAGCGTGAATTTCACCTATCCAATACTTTTTGGTCCGCTCGAGCGGGGAAGTTGACGCTCGAGCGGGACCTTTGTTGCATGTCCGCTCGAGCGGGGAAACCTGCGCTCGAGCGAGGATCTTTTTCTGAAAATTCTGAAAATGTTTTCTAAGTGCATCTTTGCATCCGCATCCCATCCTAGGCATCCTTAGCCTAGTTTAAGACATCTTAATAAGGATATAGATGTAGACACACCGAGGCATTTAGGGATTGAATTACTATTATCCTTTCCAACTATGTAGCTTAGTGTGTGTTCGTCTGTACTGTTTAGGGTTGGCCATTTCGAGGAGACGCTCTAGCCTATTGTAGCCCAGAACTCTGTGAGTAACAATTGTGTAAAGATATGTCAAAATGATTTTCTTTTGAATACTGAACTGTACTGTTTTCTGAACTGTCACTGTTAACTGAATGAATGTATGCCTATATTTTGAACTGTATTGTGGCATCCTTAGCAACTACTGTTTACTGACTGTTACTGTTACAGAGATCTCTGTCGGTTCCCTCGTTAGAACCACTACTGTTTGCTGATTGATGGCCATCACTTACTGTTCGGTCTTTAAACCTACTGTTTACTGTTATGCTAATGGATGTACCACATATAACTGTTTACTGTACTGAACAACTGATATACTGATTGAAATGAACTGTTTTCATTACTGTAAGGACATTCATTCTAAACCCCTTTACGCTTTGTGTTATTCACTGGGCTTTAGCTCACTGCTCATATATATATGTAGGTGTACAGGCACTGGACCAATGCTAGAAGCGTCGGGGTAAACTCCAGTTTTGTCAAGCCAACCACCGTGCCTCACTGCGAGGCTCCGAGCCTGCCAAGCTATGGCTTAGGGGTGTTTTTATTTCCCTGTCTGTCTCTGTACCGTTTTGTAATACTGTATAGACTGTATTGTACTGTGTTAATAGGGTTTTAGTCCCTGCTCTGATGGCTGTATATAATGTACATACTGTTTTGTCACTGCCTGTACAAATGTATGAAAAGTCTTTTTGCATACAGACTGTCACAGCTCATTGGACATTGTTTTATTACTGTATTGGCTTCCGCCATGCCCCTGTACTCTGTTTTACTGTATTACTGTTAAGCAGGCCTTCGGTAATCTCGGATTACTAGCCGGTTACGGTGCTAAACCCATAGGGGCGGGTTTGGGTCGTGACAGAGAGAGAGAGAGAGAAAGATATGTAACCTGACTCATATGTGATTAATTTTGTTTTTTTTAAAACATTTTATACCCAAATAATTGTCTTCACAAATTTACTAGGATGACGGTTACATATGACAGGTTTATGGGACAATGGGTGGTTGATGTGCCTGCAGTCACTATTGTTGGGTTGCCTATGAGTCTCAATTTGATGATTGAACTATAAAAGATCAAGTACCTTATATCTTAATCAGAGATATCTATAACACTTTTATCAAACTATATTTGTATAACAATAATTTTTAATATAAAATTGAATGTAAATATTATTATTATTATTTGATTAAAGAGTTATTGATATATGATTAATTTAATTTTTTCTAAAATATTTTACTTAATGTACTTTAAAAAAAATTCAAATTATCAAAATAAAATCCAAAATAGACCTAATTAACTACACAACTAGGGTAGCTTTCTCTGGGTGTATTCTAGTCTTGTCTTTTCTTTATTTTCTTTCTTCCTCTTGGTCGGTGCTATTAATTTCTCATCCTTCTCTTATATCTATGCTTCTAGGTCTTTTTAACTTTCTTTCATATTAGTTTGCACTATTTAGTCTTGGATGGAATGTGTATCAGACGTTTCTTCATATCTGGGTACCATTGTTTTGGAGGATGGATTACTCAATTCTAAGGATGTGCCACATCGGTGCTTGGTAGGAAGAATTATTGCTCAGAAACAAATTAACAAATAAGCGGTGGCTAATATTCTTCACAGGGCTTGGAAGGTCAGAACTTCTTTCACTGTCTCTTCATGGAGTGACAATACCATTCTATTTAACTTTGAAGATGAGGAGGACCTACGATGGGTTCAACATGAAGACCTTTGGTCTATCATGGGCAACCTACTTGTTCTCAAACCCTTGTACTTGGCATCCTAGTCACTAGTATGGAGTTTATTTAGACCCCATTTTGGGTCCAAGTTCATGGTCTTCCTCTAGAGAAATTAACCAAGAACAATAGGAAGATCATTGGGAAGAAAATTGGGTGTCTCATCAAAGTAAAAACTCATTGTGATGGTCTTCTTCTAGAGGTTTCAATCTCATTCCTAGAGGTTTCAATCTCCACCAAAGCGAAACTTACCCAGAAGGTAAAGAAGCTCCATGGATTTCGTTCAAATTTAAAAAGCTTTTGGACTTCTGTTTCGATTGTGGGTAGATTGGTCATGACCGGAATTCTTGCAAGTTTGTGTCTAGAGAAGAGGGAAGGAATTCTAGATATGGGCATCATCTCCGAATTGGGACTGCACGTAGTACTAGACTCTCAGTAGACTATTATTGGAAGAAAGTAGACGAACTCGAAAAAATGGTTAGCCCTCTCGTTTGACAATCCTTTCTGTCGGAGCAACGATCGATGGAGTCAAAGACGAGGACCGAGTCATCAAGTACGAATATGGCGCATGAGGTTCGTACCGGTAAAGGTGTAGTGAAAACAGAGGTGCGTGCCCATATACATTCTGATTTTCATAATAAAGAGGCGACAGTGGAATTAGGCGGGACAACTGGGGCTTTTGGGGCCAGCACAACAGTCCAGAGATCACTGTTGGTAGGGTGAAGGGAAGAGACACAGCTGAGCAGCGGGTTGGTTGGGCTAACCCATGAACTGGAGGAAGAAGTAATGAACCAGATTGAGGTAAATATTGATCCAACTTCTTATGGGCCACCCCAATCCATTAGGCCTCATTATTTTGTAGCAGAACCCTCTAAAAGCATCTAGGCCATCTCTACACAAAAGGCTCTTTTGCCCACTTCTAATAGATTGATCAGTATATAAGAGCTAAGCCCATCTTCTAGCCCAATTTGTTTGGACCTAAAAACTCTAGTCGTTGATGCATGTATGTCTACAGTCTTTCATAACCCATCCATTCAACGCAAGGCCCACAAAGAAGTTGATGGTGTTGACTCTAAACTTAAATTAATCAAAGGTGTGGACTTATCTGGTATACCCAACAGTGCAGATTTCCTTGGAATTGCTACTGCTACTTCCCCTCCTCCCTTAGCTAGATTCTCCCATGTGAGTTCTAGGTCTTTTTCGTCGAGGAAAATAAAGGAAAGCTATAGGAAGTAATTAGCAAAAAAAAGTCACAAAATCTATTCGATGTTCAGGTAGTAGCGAGCTCTTATTCGCAACTTGAATCTACTCTCGAAGTCTTTCACTCTACTTTTCTTTTTGATGAATACTACTCGCAAGTTCTAAGTTCCTACCAAGAAGAGGCATCGCAGGAGGACAATCAAAGGACTTCGGTGGCATCATAAGAGGACAATGAAAGGGCTTTGGTGGCTGGCCCCAAATAGCCACACTCTCTATGCTGATTCTCAGCTAGAACTATCAAGGGCTGGGCCAACCTCTGACAGTCCAGATCCATAGAGGGTTAGTGTCAATCCATCAGTCCATCATGGTTTTCCTCGTGGAGATGAAAAACAAATCAGCAAAGATGGATAGAATCTGAAAAAGGCTTTCATTTACAAATTTGTGTTATGTTGAACCTGTAGGGCTCTCAGGCGGTCTGGCGCTTTGGTGGACCAATGCTGTACAAATTGGCATTCGATATAAATCAAAAAACATAATTAGAGGGTTATTTCTCCACCCGATAAGCCCACCAATTGGGCTGCCTCCTTTGTGTATGCCCACCCTCAAAGAATGCTTCGCCAATCCTTTTGGACCCAATTTAGAAGGATGGCCTCTGAATCTCACTACCCATGGTTATGTATTGGTGACTTAAACGAAATTGGTGCCATATCAGAGAAACAAGGAGGTACAGAGTGTCGATTAAGTCAGCTCCAATTTTTCCAAGAGTTATTATTTGATTGCAGACTGATAGATTCAGAATTTAAAGTCTCTCCTTACACCTGGTCAAATAACCAGGTGGGTGTTGACAATGTCCACGAGAGGCTGGATAAAGTTGTTGCTACGGTTGATTGGAGAACTTTGTATCCTTGTGTGCAAGTGTTTCATGAAGTACAATTTGGTTCAGATCACTGCCCTTTAATCTCAATTGTTGTGTTCCCTTCAAGAGAGTTCCCAGGATCTTCAAGTTTGAAAATATGTGGACTTCTAGTCCAAATTGCGTAAAGGTCATTTGCTCAAACTAGGAAAAGTCTCATTTGGGCTCTCTAATGTTCCAATTAGTTTCAAAGCTGAAATCTTGCAATGAGGGCCTTAATTATAAAGTAGATTGGTGCTCCATTTCTTCAGTAATCCATTGAATGTGTGCGGTCAAGAAAACCATCAAAAGCAAGGAAGAATGCATCAGCTTCTTTAGTACAGTTACTTAGATAGGGTGGTTTATTTAGAAGGAACGAAATGCTTGGGTTTTTAACTCCACACCTGTTGATCCTTCTTCAGCAATTCAGTGAGTGCATTTGGCTATGAAGGAACACATGGCGGCTTTGTCTGTATTGGGCACCACGAAATAGTCTTCTCATTTTCATCCCAATCCCAACCTTGAGGGGAGTCCTCCACCTCCAGGTAGGTACAAGATCAATAGTGATGTGGCTATTCTAAAGGGTTCTCGAAGAGCCTCTATTGCGGCCATTTTGCGGGACTCACAAGGCAAGATTTTGGATGGTTTGACCCAATCGGTTCTTATCTCCTTGTTCTTCAAGGTGAAGTGTACGAGCACGAAATAATCTTCTCGTATAATCCTGTTGATCAAGTTTGCACTCCTCCAAACATCGTCGCTTTGCTACCTGAAAACATAAACGTGAGCTAGCCGGCGGTGTGTGCTGGAAACCTCTCTGATGCCTAAGTCAGCAAATAGACAATAGACACAAAAGCTCTATGTATTCCAGAGTAAGAATTGTGATACCTGTGCATAGGTCCTGTTATGAGCTTTTATATATTCTACCTGGCACAATCTTAGTAGGACTCCAACTCTCCTTAGCAGAATCCTACTAGGAATCACACTCCCAATGACAATATCTGTCCTGGCAACACCCTACTCACTACCAACCAAGTGAGATGGCTTAAACCTCCTACCTCGTCTCGGTAGTACGCGCAACCGAGCTAGCATGGCCCTGCCCTACGATGGACAAACCAAGATGGTACCCAACCAAGATAAACCCCTGTTTGGTACACTGCACTAATTATACCTCGTCCGAGCTACTGATTACATCTAGTCCACTTGTTCCAGACCCTGGCTTAATGTCGGTACGCCTTGAGACCAAGCTACCGAAGCTCTTAACTAGGCCGAAAGCGTGTCTCAACGAACTGAGGAGACTACCTAGCTCGGCCCAATGCCTAAGACAAATGGACTTAGCTCGGCCTAATTTATGTACATAAATTACCCTCTCAATTGCCCTTTAATTCCATCTGCGAAGCATGATTGGGATTAATATCTTCTAGCCGTGCCAAAAATATCCACAACTGCCCGAGCGGAACATTCAGGCTAGCCGAGTTAGAACTTACTCGGTTTCCTATTGTAACAACCCTCGTCACTGTTTACCGATTAACTACCGAATACTACTAAACTGAGACTGATTATGATAATTAATGGAACTGATTGAAATACTGATCTAACCGACTGAAATCTGAAACTGATTGATTAACTGTATCTATTTAAATGCATTTCTATATGTTTGACTGCTTGACTATCTGTTCATGTTTTATGCTTTGAACTGCAAATTGAAGGCCTTATCGGCGGCCGAATCCGAAATTAATTGATATTTTATAATCATTAGATTTTATGTGATTTTATGGTGTATTTATCTGAAATGTGCTATGGTATGATTAAATTAGATTAAAATAAGCTAAATTGCATAGTTTGACTTAATCACCATGATGCCATTGTGAGTGGGCCACTTCATAGACCAACTTGAGACTTAGATTCAACATTTTTCCCTCAGTCATTTTGAACCCACAACCGACTAGAGAGAGAGTGTGAGAGGTGTAGAGTGATTACAACTTGAGTTCCTTACATTTTGCTTGGGAATTGAAGAAATTGAAGAAGGTATTGCAAATTGAGCTCCTAGACCTTTAATTCAAGACCTAAGGTAGAGTAACTACCCTTTTGTTCATGGATTTAAGTGGTTCTTGCATGGTCTAGAGCATAGTTAAAGTCTTGAGCCAAGTTATGGCTCTTAATTGTTGAATTATAGCTTAATTCATGCATGCATGTTTGTATTGTCGACTTTTGAGTTGTTTTCATGGCAAAATGTTACATGGATGCTCATAATTATGTTAAGTCCATGATTTCATCTTGTTTTTGTAAGATTTGGCTCTTTAGAGCATGAAATTGAAGCTTGGAAATAGTTTAGATTCATGCATGTCATGTTTGAATTATGTTCATGAATATTGGTTTGATATTGAGTTTAAATTAAACACCCTTGGGCTTTGATTTTTCAATTGAGCTTTGGAATCATGTTAAACTATGAGTTTTGAAGAGTTTTTTGAAAATTAGCCCAAGAGGATTGATTTTGATACATTGAAATTTGTTTTGAGCTTGGAAGTTCAAATCTGGGAATTCCAGATTTTGGACTCCCGCTCGAGGGGGAAAGTGGCGCTCGAGCGGGAAATTCGTGCTCCCAGTACTTTGTACTGTTTTGAAGTCCGCTCGAGCGGAAGAATTGACGCTCGAGCGGGACCTTGTGTCTTACGCTCGAGCGGGTGTCGAGCGCCCAATCGAGCGTGATTTTTGCACATCCAGTACTTTTGCCATATTTTACAGTCCGCTCGAGCGGGTAAAGTGACGCTCGAGCGGAAACCTTTGTCTGCATGTACGCTCGAGCGGAGTAACCTACGCTCGAGCGGGACTCTGTTTTTCTGAAAATTCTGAAAATGCTTTTAAAAGTGCATCTTTGCATCCTCATTTCATTCTAGGCATTCTTAGGCCTAGTTTAAGGCATTTTAATGAGGATATAGATGTAGAACACACCGAGGCAATTAGGGATTAAGTTATTATCTTTCCCAACTGTGTAGCTTAGTGTGTGTTCGTTCTGTAAACTGTGTAGGGTTGGCGACTGGAGACGCGCTCTAGCTTTACTGTAGCCCAGAACTCTGTGAGTAACAATTGTGTAAAGATATGTTCAACTGAGAATGTTTTCTGACTGTTAACTGAACTGTTTTCTGAATCGATACTGTTAATCGAATGAATGTATGTCCTATATTCTGAACTATATTGTGGCATCTTTAGCAATTACCGTTTACTGTTACTGTTACAGAGATCTCTGTCGGTTCCCTTGTTGGAACCACTACTGTTTACTGATTGATGGCCATCATTGACTGTTCGGTCTTTTAAGACCTACTGTTTACTGTACTGTTATGCTAATGGATGTACCACATATGACTGTACTAACTGAACGACTGAAATACTGGTTTAATGAACTGTTTTAATTACTGTAAGGACATTCATTCTAAACCCCTTTACGCATTATGTTATTCACTGGGCTTTAGCTCACTGCTCATATATATATGTAGGTGTACAGGCACCGGACCGCAGCTAGGAGCGTCGGGGTAAACTCCAGTTTTGTCAAGTCAACTACTGTGCCTCACTGCGAGGTTCCGAGCCTGTCTAGCAAAGGCTATGGGGTGTTTTAGTTTTCTCCCTTTTGTTCTGTTTTGTAATGACTGTGTAGACTGTTACTGTACTGTTTAATAGGGATTAGGTCCCTGTTCTGAATGGTTGTAAATATTGTACATACTGTTTTGTCACTGACTGCATATATGTATAAAAAGTCTTTTTGCATACAGACTGTCACAGCTCATTGGACATTGTTTATTTACTGTATTGGCTTCCGCTATGCCCCTGTACTCTGTATTACTGTCTTACTGTTAAGCAGGCCTTTGGTAATTTCGGATTACTGGCCGGTTACGGTGCTAAACCCATAGGGGCGGGTTTGGGTCGTGACAGAGTGGTATCAGAGCGATACTTACCACGAGTTATACCGCACACACGTGTCCAAATGAGCTATAGGGTGTCCTAGAAAAGCAGTTAGGGCATCGCATGAGCATGAGAAGTGTGCGTGGCTATGACATGACTGAATATATGTTAATGTGATAAACTGTTTGAGTATGCAACTGCTTATGTTGATAACTGTTATAACTGCCTATAGTGAAATGGATAATGCAAGAACTGCAAATGAATCTGAATCCTCATCCTCTAAGGCAAGAATGGCAAGACTGGAAAGAATGATGGAATTAATAACTAAAAGATTAGATCAACAACAGAACCAACAACCCCCACTTCCTCCTCCGGTACAGCCGGAACAGAATGTCGATGTTAATGATCGGGACATAATTGCTTTCACCCACAAGTTCAACAAAATGAAACCGCCATCCTTTCAGGGAGGCCTTGAACCGTTAAAAGCTGAAGCATGGGTTCTTGAAACAGAAAAATTGTTTGAGGTTTTTCCGTGCTCTGAAGCACATAAAGTACTGTTGGCCACCTTCACCTTGCAAGAAGAAGCTAGAAGGTGGTAGATGCTTATCCGTGATGACAACACGGTAATGACTTGGGCTCAATTCAAAGGAGCCTTCTTTGAGAAATATTTCCCACAGTGTGTTAGAGACAGAAAAGTAACTGAATTTGAACAGCTGAGACAGGGCACAATGTCCGTTGCTGAATATGAAACAAAGTTCACCGAGCTTGCTAGATATGCACCACACATGGTGGACACTGATTACAAGAAGGCCAGAAAGTTTGAAGGCGGCCTGAATGTTGCCATAGCGCGACAGAATAAATGTTCTGAAATTACTGAATTATGTGAATGTTCTTGACCGAGCCTTGATGGCTGAATCAAACATCGAGGCACTGAAAACTGAAACACCAGCGTCTGAATGACGTGGTAAAAGGCAGGGTTTTAAGTTCAAAAAGGCAAAAACAACCCGTTGAACAAAAAGCAAAATACAGGGTCAACGACTACTTCTAGTCAAGGGAACCGGTCTATACCGCCCTGTTCCGAATGTGGTAAGAATCATAAGGGAGTTTGTTATAAACTATTTGGTGCTTGTTACAGGTGTGGCAAGGTGTGCCACATGGTTAAAGATTGCCCTTCCACTCCTCAGGGCAATAGTAAAGCTGCACCAAGCGCAGCAGCATCAACTGTCACACCAAAACCGAACCCTAAAGCTACCGGGAAAGAGCCTATGAGGCAGGGCCGAGTGTTCGCCCTAGTACCGGGAGATGTACAAAATACTGAGATCGTTGTGTCAAGTATCCTCTCTATTTGTACTCAAAATGCATATTTACTGATTGATTCGGGGTCTACACATTCATATGTATTGCACGCTTTTTCGCAAAAATTGAATAGACCCTTAGAACCCATGAATTATCTTTTAGCTGTATCTTCACCCGTTGGGGGATCTATGACTTGTGCATATATGTACCCTGCTTGTGAAATTATTGTCGGAGATGCACATTTGTTTATTGACTTACTGCCACTGAACATTGACCATTTTGATGTAATATTGGGGATGGACTGGTTAATGAAATATCATGCCACCATAGACTGTGTAACGAAACAAGTAGTTTTCCGTCCACCGGGTTTACCTGAATTTGTGTTTAATAGGGTTGGAGTAGTACCTCCTCCGTATTTGATTTCATCTGTGAAAGCTGTTAAATTGATTAGAAAGGGGTGTAAAGGATATTGTGTTCTGTATTGATTGTATCTAATGATATTAAAACTGATGTGAACTGTATTCCTATAGTCAGAGAGTTCCCAGATGTTTTTCCAGATGATCTGGCAGGGGATCTGATTGACAGGGAGATTGAGTTCACCGTTGATGTGATTCCCGGTACACAGCCTATATCGAAAGCTCCTTACAGAATGGCTCCGACTGAACTGAAAGAATTGAAAGTGCAACTGCAAGAACTATTAGATAAAAAGTTTATTAGGCCCAGTACTTCACCGTGGGGCGCACCTGTCTTGTTTGTGAAAAAGAAAGACGACTCACTGAGACTGTGTATTGACTACCGTGAACTGAACAAGGTAACTGTGAAAAATAAATACCCATTGCCTCGTATTGATGACTTATTTGATCAGTTACAGGGTGCTCAAGTGTTCTAAGATTGATCTCAGATCCGGATATCATCAGCTGAAAGTTAAACCAGAAGACATTGATAAAACTGCTTTTTGAACGAGGTATGGACATTACGAATTTTTAGTTATGCCTTTCGGAGTTACCAATGCACCTGCTGTATTTATGGACCTCATGAACAGAATCTTTAAACCATACCTTGATGACTTTATTGTTGTATTCATAGATGACATTCTGATTTATTCCAAAGTATAGCAAACATGAACATCATCTGAGACTTGCCCTACAGACCCTAAGAGAACAGAAACTTATGCTAAACTGTCTAAATGTGAATTTTGGCTTGATCATGTTATGTTTTTGGGGCATGTTGTTAGCAAAGATGGAATTTCATTTGATCCGCAGAAAATCGAAGCTGTAGTAAACTGGCCTAGACCAACAAATGTGACAGAAGTCCGAAGCTTTTTGGGTTTGGCTGGATATTACAGGAGGTTTGTCAAAGATTTCTCCAAAATTGCCTTATCGTTGACTCAATTAACTCAGAAGGGGATATCATTTGACTGGACTGACCAAAGGGAATCAGCATTCCAAGAGTTGAAAACTCGACTCGTGACTGCACCAGTTCTTACCTTACCTTCAGGTACGGACGGTTATGCTGTATTTAGTGATGCTTCTCATAAGGGTTTGGGATGCCTATGCTTCCCGACAGCTGAGACCGCATGAAAAGAACTACCCGACCCATGACCTGGAACTTGCTAGTAGTATTTGCACTTGAAAATCTGGCGTCACTACTTTATGGGGCGACATGTGAAGTATATACCGACCACAAGAGTCTGAAATATTTCTTCACACAGAAAGAACTGAACATGAGACAGCGGAGATGGCTAGAACTGATTAAAGACTATGACCTACAGATTTTGTACATCCGGGAAAAGCCAACACCGTTGCCGATGCATTGAGTCAAAATCGATTGGGAACTTAGCCTGTTTGCTCACAGAAGAAGAGTTGCTTTGTGACCTTGAAAAATCTGAAATTGAAATTGTTTTGCGAGAACAAGGTGGAACAATAGCTGCTATTTCTGCTCAACCAGCACTGATTGAAGAAATTAAAGAGAAACAGCAATCGGATGACTTCTTGAAGAAGGTCATCGAAGAAAGGGAGTCTAAACCAAGACCGGGTTTCAAATTTGAAAATAACGTACTGAAATTTCAAGAAAGACTGTGTGTACCGAATGACACTAAACTGAAAAGAAGAGTTCTGCAAGAGGGCCACAACTCAAAATTTTCTATTCATCCGGGGAACACAAAAATGTACCAAGACTTGAAATTGAATTTCTGGTGGCCGGGAATGAAGAAAGAAATTGCTGATTTTGTATCAAAATGTCTTCATTGCCAACAAGTCAAAGCTGAACATCAACGACCCGCAGGCTTATTGCAGCCCTTACCGATACCGGAGTGGAAATGGGAACATATTACTATGGATTTTATTGTGGGATTGCCTCGCTCCAGTAAAGGTATGGACTCAATTTGGGTTATTGTTGATAGACTGACTAAATCTGCTCACTTCTTACCTGTTAAGACAATTTATAATGCGGACAAATTGGCTATACTCTATATTGATGAAATTGTTAGACTGCATGGAGTGCCTGTGTCCATTGTTTCTGACAGGGATTCGAAGTTTACATCGAGATTTTGGCAAAGCTTACAGACTGCATTGGGTACTGAACTGAGACTGAGTAGTGCCTATCATCCTCAGACAGATGGCCAGTCAGAAAGGACCATCCAGACTCTGGAGGATTTATTGAGAATGTGTGTCCTTGATTTTCAGGGAAACTGGGAAAGCCATTTGCCCTTAGCTGAATTCGCCTACAACAACAGCTATCATTCAAGTATTGGTATGGCGCCTTTCGAGGCATTGTATGGCAGAAAATGTAGATCTCCGATTTGCTGGGCAGAAGTTGGAGATGGGCCTTTGCTTGGGCCCGAGATTGTATATGAAACGACTGAGAAAGTAAAACTGATACAACAGAGACTGAAAACTGCACAGAGCCGACAGAAAAGTTATGCGATGTCAGAAGACGAGACAGAGAGTATAAGTGGGTGATCACGTTTTTGTGAAAGTGACACCGAT
Source organism: Camellia japonica (assembly GCA_030407325.1). Classification (NCBI taxonomy): domain Eukaryota; kingdom Viridiplantae; phylum Streptophyta; class Magnoliopsida; order Ericales; family Theaceae; genus Camellia; species Camellia japonica. The sequence continues at coordinate 20,207,954 of JAPPVO010000002.1, forward strand.
GAAAGGCCAGACTCGTTTTGGAGTCAAAGGCAAGTTAGCGCCAAGATATGTCGGACCGTATGAGATTATTGAGAAAATCAATCCGGTGGCGTATCAAGTTGCGCTTCCTCCTGAAATGGAGCATATGCATAACGTCTTCCACATTTCTATGTTGAGGGACTACCTCCGGGATCCTTTCCATGTGATTGAGCCGACCCGTGTAGTGCTAAGTGATGACTACACTTATGAGGAACGGCCTATACAGATTGTGAACAGACGGATCAAGAAGTTGAGAAACAAAGAGATCCCGTTAGTGAAAGTTGACTGGCAAAACCATGGTGGCGTGTATGCCACTTGGGAAAGGGAAGATGACATGGCTAAAAGATATCCTGAACTGTTCCACTGAATCCTGTTTTCTTCCAGAATGAAGGTAATCGAGTTTAGAGGACTAAACTCTTTTTAAGGAGGGGAGACTGTAACAACCCTCGTCACTGTTTACCGATTAACTACCGATACTGCTAAACTGAGACTGATTATGATAATTAATGAACTGATTGAAATACTGAACTACCGACTGAAATCTGAAACTGATTGATTGACTGTATCTTTTTAAATGCATTTCTATCTGTTTGACTGTTTGACTATCTGTTCATGTTTTATGTTTAAACTGCAAATTGAAGGCCTTATCGGCGGCCGAATCCGAAATTATTGATATTTTATATCATTAGATTTATGTGATTTTATGGTGTATTTATCTGAAATGTGCTATGGTATGATTAAATTAGATTAAAATAAGCTAAATTGCATAGTTTGACTTAATCACCATGATGCCATTGTGAGTGGGCCACTTCATAGACCAACTTGAGACTTAGATTCAACATTTTTCCCTCAGTCATTTTGAACCCACAACCGACTAGAGAGAGAGAGTGAGAGGTGTAGAGTGATTACAACTTGAGTTCCTTACATTTTGCTTGGGAATTGAAGGAATTGAAGAGAGTATTGCAAATTGAGCTCCTAGACCTTTAATTCAAGACCTAAGGTAGAGTAACTACCCTTTTGTTCATGGATTTAAGTGGTTCTTGCATGGTCTAGAGCATAGTTAAAGTCTTGAGCCAAGTTATGGCTCTTAATTGTTGAATTATAGCTTAATTCATGCATGCATGTTTGTATTGTCGACTTTTGAGTTGTTTTCATGGCAAAATGTTACATGGATGCTCATAATTATGTTAAGTTCGTGATTTCATCTTGTTTTTGTAAGATTTGGCTCTTTAGAGCATGAAATTGAAGCTTGGAAATAGTTTAGATTCATGCATGTCATGTTTGAATTATGTTCATGAATATTAGTTTGATATTGAGTTTAAATTAAACACCCTTGGGCTTTGATTTTTCAATTGAGCTTTGGAATCATGTTAAACTATGAGTTTTGAAGAGTTTTCTGGAAAATTAGCCCAAGAGGATTGATTTTGATACATTGAAATTTGTTTTGAGCTTGGAAGTTCAAATCTGGGAATTCCAGATTTTGGACTCCCGCTCGAGCGGGGAAAGTGGCGCTCGAGCAAGAAATTCGTGCTCCCAGTACTTTGTACTGTTTTGAAGTCTGCTCGAGCGGAAGAATTGACGCTCGAGCGGGACCTTGTGTCTTACGCTCGAGCGGGTGTCGAGCGCCCAATCGAGTGTGATTTTTGCACATCCAGTACTTTTGCCATATTTTACAGTCCGCTCGAGCGGGTAAAGTGACGCTTGAGCGGAAACCTTTGTCTGCATGTTTCCGCTCGAGCGGAGTAACCTACGCTCGAGCGGGACTCTGTTTTTCTGAAAATTCTGAAAATGCTTTTAAAAGTGCATCTTTACATCCTCATTTCATTCTAGGCATTCTTAGGCCTAGTTTAAGGCATTTTAATGAGGATATAGATAGAACACACCGAGGCAATTAGGGATTAAGTTATTATCTTTCCCAACTGTGTAGCTTAGTGTGTGTTCATTCTGTAAACTGTGTAGGGTTGGCGACTGGAGACGCGCTCTAGCTTTACTGTAGCCCAGAACTCTGTGAGTAACAATTGTGTAAAGATATGTTCAACTGAGAATGTTTTCTGACTGTTAACTGAACTGTTTTCTGAATCGATACTGTTAATCGAATGAATGTATGTCCTATATTCTGAACTGTATTGTGGCATCTTTAGCAATTACTGTTTACTGTTACTGTTACAGAGATCTCTGTCGGTTCCCTTGTTGGAACCACTACTGTTTACTGATTGATGGCCATCATTGATTGTTCGGTCTTTTAAGACCTACTGTTTACTATACTGTTATGCTAATGGATGTACCACATATGACTGTACTGACTGAACGACTGAAATACTGGTTTAATGAACTGCTTTCATTACTGTAAGGACATTCATTCTAAACCCCTTTACGCATTATGTTATTCACTGGCTTTAACTCACTGCTCATATATATATATGTAGGTATACAGGCACCAGACCGCGACTAGGAGCGTCGGGGTAAACTCCAGTTTTGTCAAGCCAACTACTGTGCCTCACTGCGAGGTTCCGAGCCTGTCTAGCAAAGGCTATGGGGTGTTTTAGTTTTCCCCCTTCTGTTCTGTTTTGTAATGACTGTGTAGACTGTTACTGTACTGTTTAATAGGGATTAGGTCCCTGTTCTGAATGGTTGTAAATATTGTACATACTGTTTTGTCACTGACTGCATATATGTATGAAAAGTCTTTTTGCATACAGACTGTCACAGCTCATTGGACATTGTTTATTTGCTGTATTGGCTTCCGCCATACCCCTATACTCTGTATTACTGTCTTACTGTTAAGCAGGCCTTCGGTAATTTCGGATTACTGGCCGGTTACGGTGCTAAACCCATAGGGGCGGGTTTGGGTCGTGACATCTGCCTTCAACGTAGTACAGCCCGCTCTTCTACATTGCTGACACCACGTCCTTATTAGGACACATGGCTCATCACCATTGCCTCTATCACTGTGACAGCTATCAATCATAACTCTAAAATTTGAATAGTCCCCATTTTAGTACCTGTAAAAAATCCTATTTCTCAAATCAAACATTCTCACTATTCATCTTCTCTCCCTTGCATTTCTGAATTCCACATATGTTCCTCCTATGCTCCAGTTCCAACCCAAGTAACTGCATCACCTGCTCCGCTTGCCTTCTTGTTGGTGCTCTTGTTGATTGGATTTCGTTTTCACGCTTCTAAATTCATAAGTCGATCATGCCTTTTTTTCGTTTTTACTGATGTTCCTTTTTGTTTATTTCTAAAGACCAACACTCTTAACACCATATATGCATGTCATAGAGTTTGAACAAATATAATAAACTTCATGTCATAGAGTTTGAACAAATACTATAAACCCAAAACCACACGCTTAAACCTAAAAACATACTGACTGGATTTTGAACCAGTCTAGAACACGATTTTTGATCCAAATATCGTGCTGTAACCGAAATAGGAACCTATCTGCGACCTTTAGGCTTGTTTTTTACCAAACTAGAAATGCTTCTATCAACAACCGAGTTTTAATCCTTGTGCTGGTCCTGTTCCCTAGCCGAACTAGGCATGGCTTGTGACCCACTTGTAGCCGAGCTAGGCTTAATTAGTATTGACTATTTACTTAGCCCGGTCCATTAGTTTGGCATAACACTTTTTATTTTCACTTTGCAGACTTGACTAAGTTGGCCAGGCACACCCTTGCACTTTGCCCCTGGGCAGTTTTGCTCAACCGAGCCAACCAAAGCCACATCAGTGCCGAGCTAAGCCGTCGTGTACATTTTAACATTACAATTCTTTAAGTTAAATAGGCAAATACTGATTTCTGGTGGACTCCCTTGAGGCCATGGCCGAATTTCGAAGAGATTACCACATTCCAAACAACATCCACCTTTCCTTAGCCGAGCTAGACACCACACCACGGGGCAAGTCAGGATTTGTTCCATCACCGTGGTGTCCATTGTAGAGGGGGACTTCGGTTCCAAGTCCAACCCTTAATCTGTGAATTCCTTAGACGAAACCAAGCTATGCCCCACTCAGTTATCAACCAACACCTATAGGATTATCAACGGGATTTCCAAGCTAAATCGTCGTCTTGGTCTTAACCTTGCTTTGGTCGAGCTGTTCCATCAATATTCACTCAACTAGAATGACAACGGCTGGGTTTATTACCTTAGAGTCAGAAGAGGTCGAGAGAAAATTTTCAATAAAACACCGGATAAATATTTAAACGACGATGATTTTCTTGGGGTGTCAGGAAATTTTGAAAACCAATTAGCCCAAATACGGGGCTATAACATAAACTGGAATAAAGGAACAGCTGGTAAGAGCAATCTGATATAATTTTCTTTGTTATTTCAATAACCATCGTGCTAACCCTTGCAATTTGTGTCCCTTGTGCAGATTTGAACTAGCTTAAATTCAACTACCCCTACGCCAATCAGGCCGCACTACGAGCCACGCTGCGTTACTGGCATAGAGACTGGATCGAACTGCTCAACGTGCAACCGACCTACAGTTACAGTGGTAAGCGGAAGACCAAAGTAATTGATTTTATGCTTGAGTCATCACCCGAACCGGATCCCAACGTGCTTCAGATCAACCTCATTCCCCTAACCGAAGAGCAAAAGATGGCTAAAAGGAGAGCCGTGCGAGCTCTTATCACCGAACAAACCTCCGTCGAAAACCAAACCGAACAAGCACCATCCGGTCAACCGCGCGAGACAGTGGTTGCACTTCCAACTACCAGGGCAATAACGTCCCGACCGAGCAAGCGTGCACGCACCTCATCGACTAATCGTAACATTTGGTGGATAAGGAAGAGACCGTGCTTCCTGATCATGTGTTGCCGAGCCCAGAGCCTACCCGTTCTGGCCGAGCAAGCCCTTCTAAATGGGCACCCTCAATGTCCTACAAGAACCGTGCTGTATCCACCAAGATTCAGTGGTTGCTGAGAAAGACTATATGATCGCGTTCAACCTTTCGAAAAGTCTCTGTCTTCCAGCCGACATAGAGCACCACGACCATTTGACCGAACTGAAGGCCATTCGGTCGGCTTCGAAGTTGATGGTTCTGGTAAGTCCACTTGTTGTTTTAAGTCTTCTGTGTTATACTTTTTGTTCGGTTTGCAACCTAACACCTCTTTGTTTAAACTGCAGGCCTTGCAAAAAACCTATGTAGCACACAAACGTATGCTTGAACTGCGAAAGATAGCGCGGTCGGCTGAGGCCGATTCGAACGCCAAGGCGGCCGAGCTGAAAGAAGTAAAGGCTAAACTGGCCAAGATGGCTGCTAAAAATGAGCACCTGGCCGAGCTAGTCAACACGGCCAAGGCTGACAAGCAAAAAGCCTTGGCTGAGAAAAAAGATTGGTATTTACGCGAGCTGGCCAAACTGGAAAAGAAAAAGAATGCTGAGATCTAGGAGTGGAAGAAGAAACGGAGGACGCTGAAGACCGAGGTTACAAGGAGGGGGAAGAAGCCTATGTCCAGCAGTGTGAAGCAGTAAAAGATATTTTCTTCAAATGCAGATAGAATGCTACGGCTGCCAAGCTCAGTCAGAGGCATGACTCCGAAATCTTTCTGAACCCTCCCCCTTACTTCATACCGAGCTATATGACGGATTATGCAAACGCGGTCTAACAAAAGTTTCTTCAAGAGGGGAATGAGGAAGAAGAGACCCCTGATCTAGCTAATGCCCCTCATGCCAACACTGACCTCGGTCTTCAGTTTTCCTTGTCTGATCGGGTGGATCCGCTCAGTCAACCTGCACTAAGCACGGTTGACGGGGTGCCTGTAATCGAACTATCCCCAGGACCAACTGCCGAAACCGGCCTATCTAGCTATGAAGTCCGGGTTAACCTAGACACTGACCTTAATGATTTGTTTGCTTGACACTGAAACCTGTTTTTCGCTGTTTTTTCTTTTGTTTTTTATGAAATGTAACCAAGCTATACGCCCCACCTTTTGTAATTGCTTGCCAATGAATGAAACTTTATTTTGTTTCTGCTCGCTCGGTTATTTCCTTTTTCCTGTGTTTTTTCAACATCTTCTTGCTTGGTTACTGCAATTTTTCTTTCTATAGTGATTCATCTTTACTGCAAGCCTAGCGGCCTAGTTAGCTCAGCCTTACCTTATCCTGCCCACCTTTTTCGGCCAAGATACTTATCTCAGCTGAAGAACAACTTGGGAAACTGTCGAACCTTTGTAACTAATTTTTGTTTCGATCTTTATCTCGGCTAAAGGAAAAAAGTGTTGATCAACCTGCCAACCTTCTTGAGCCTAGATCCTTATCTTGACTGAAGAAAAGAAAAAGTGTTGGTCAAACCTGTAAACCTTCTTGAGCCTAAATCCTTATCTCAGCTGAAGAACGAACTAAGTATTGGTCAAACCTATCAACCTTCTTGAGCCTAGATTCTTATCTCGGTTGAAGAAAGGAAAGAGTGTTGGTCAAACCTGCTGACCTTCTTAAGCCTAGATCTTTATCTCGACTACAGAAAGAGAATGTTGATCAAACCTGCCAACCTTCTTGAGCCCAAATCCTTATCTCAGCTGAAGAACGCATTAAGTATTGGTCAAACCTACCAACCTTCTTGAGCCTAGATCCTTATCTCGGCTGAAGAAAAAAAAAAGTGTTGGTTAAACTTGCCAACCCTCTTGAGCCTAGATCCTTATCTCGACTGAAGAAAGAAAAGTGTTGGTCAAACCTGCCAACCCTTTTGAGCCTAGATCCTTATCTCGGCTAAAGAAAGAAAAGTGTTGGTCAAACCTGCCAACCTTCTTGAGCCCAGATCCTTATCTCGGCTAAAGAATGCACTAAGTGTTGGTCAAACCTACCAACCTTCTTAAGCTAGATTCTTATCTTAGCTAAAGAAAAGAAAAGATGTTGGTCAAACCTGCCAACCTTCTTAATTGCCCCTAGTCGGGCAATGTGCACGAACAATTTTCACAAACAGAAAAAAGAATTTTTACTGAAAAAATGTCTATCTGTTTTATTGAGAAAGAAAAATTACTTGTTTTAAGAAAAGATCTAAAAATAGAATATTTTGAGATTGGCAGTGTTCCATGGCCTTGGAATAGCTCTGCCATCAATATCTTCCTGGTGATATGCCTCTTTTTCCTGCCAAACCAATCACTCTGTATGGTCCTTCCCAATTAGGTCCTAATTTGCCATCTCCAGGTATCAAGGTATTGCCCATAACTTTGCATAGTACCCAATCTTTAATCTTGAATTGCCTTGGGTGCATTGCTTTATTGTATTTCCTGGACAATTCCTGTTGATATGAGGCAATATGTACCAATGCTTTCTCTCTTCTTTCTTCTGCAAGGTCGAGTTCTAGGGCTATGGTCTCGTCATTCACATCTGGATCAAAAGTTTCGCTTTTGATGGTAGGGAGGCCAATTTCCAAAGGGATTACTGCCTTCATGCCATAAGCTAAGGAAAAAGGTGTTTCGCTAGTCGATCGCCGAGGTGTAGTCCGGTAAGCCCATAAGACGTGGGGAAGTTCTTCAGCCCATTTACCTTTTACCTTTTCCAACCTCTTTTTCAGGCCATCTAAGACTACTTGGTTGAAAGCTTCAGTCTAGCCATTGGCTTGGGGGTAGGCCGGCGTAGAGTTGTAAAATTCTATCTTGTACTCTTCATGAAAACCCCTAAAGATTTTTCCATCAAACTGAGTGTCGTTGTCAGATATCAAGGCTTTAGGGATGCGAAACTGGGTTATGATGTTCTGCCAGACAAACTTCTTAACGTCTTTTTCTTTTATAGATACCAGTGATTCTGCTTCCACCTACTTTGTGAAGTAGTCCATTGCCGCGAGAAAAAACTTTCTATTTCCTGGTGTGGTTGGAGTGGTCCTACTATATCCAGGCCCCACATTGCAAAGGGCAAATGGCTGGTCAAAGATCGGAGCTCTCTGGCCAGTTGATATATTTGATGTGCGAACTTCTGACATTTCTCACGCTTCTTGACATATTTCTCTGCGTCTGCTTGCATGTACGGCCACCAATACCCTTGTGAGATAACTTGGTAGGCCAGGGATCGCCCTCCTTGATGACTCCCATATACGCCTTCGTGAATTTCAAACAAAAATGCCTCGACCTTACTAGGATGGACACACATCGAGTATGGTCCTGTGAAGGATTTCTTATACAACGCCCGGGATGGGGAAAGCCAAAACTGCTGTGATTTGGCGCGAATCTTGTTGGCTTCCTTCTTTTCTTCAGGTAAAATGCCGTCTTTTAAAAACACTATGATGGGGTCCATCCAGGAAGCCCTAAATCTGTGCAGCATGCTTCGGCGCTTCCGGCTCTTCAATACTTGGTCTTGGCAAGAAGTCTACTAACGATGGGTGTGGAATAGACGTATCTGCCATTGACGCAAAACTAGCCAGCTCATCTGCTTTACTATTTTTCTCTCGGCCGATTTGCTCTATCTCACCATTTCAAACTTCATGATCTCCTTTCTGACCAATTCTTGGTACTTGGCCATTCTATCATCCTTTGCTTCGTAGTCACCCGAAATTTGGTTGACTACCAATTGGGAGTCACTGTATACCATCAGTTCGGTGGCCTTCATACAAAATGCTGACTTTAAACCTGCTAATAATGCTTCATACTCCGCCTCATTGTTGGATGCTGAAAAGTCAAGGTTGACTGTCTGTTCAATTGTTAGGCCATTTGGCGAGATAAGGACTATACCAAGTCCTGCACCGTGCTTGTTGAATGCTCCATCCACGAAGAGTTTCCCACATCTCCCCGACAAATAGCTTCCAGCAAGTGGAGGGATCTAATGATGTCTTGGGATCAGAGGCATTGATCATGGTTTCTTCTAAGTTACTGTTCGTCGTTAGGATTTGATCCTACCGTCTGACTGTCTTAGGACTTTACTTTTGGGTGAGTCATTGCTGGTAATACTGCAGTCTGTTCCTTCTTCTCTTTCTGCAGGGCTGAATGGCTCGCTATGCAGTTGAGTGTCTTGCTTTGGGGGCTACGTTATCCCTACGGCACCTTCCACCATTTCCCTGGTTAAGTCGATTGGGCAAACCTGATGACTTCCTATGGCAAATTCGGTCATGAAGTCTGCTAAAGCTTTGTGCTTTTATTGCGGTTCTTGGCCGAAATTTAATGTCAAACTGCCCTAAGTCCACTGCCCATTTCAAAATTCGTCCAGAAAAACCCGTCCTCTCAAATAAGGCTTTTAATGGGAAAGCCGTTAAAATAATCACAGTGTGGGCATGGAAGTAGTGCACAATTTTCTAGAAGCCATTATCAAAGCTAAGGTCAATTTCTCCAATGGCAGGTACCTTGTTTCGACGCTCAACAATGTTTTGCTAACATAAAAGATAGGTAGGTGTTGTATTCCCTCAGCTCGTACCAACACTGCGCTAATTGCATACTGGCAAACCGCTAAGTATAAAAAGAGTTCCTCTCCTGGTACTGGGGTTACCAACAATGGGAGGCCATGTATTCCTTCAAGCCTTCCGGAGCACGGTCGCACTTGTCATCCCACTCAAACTTGGCCTTTAGTGCCTAGAAGAACGGTCGACACTATCTGACGACCGACTAATTAATCGGTTTAGCGTGGCTGCTAGGCCAGTGAGATGTTGTACCTCTTTGACTGTGTCGGGCCTCTTAAGATCTTGGATGGCTTTGATCTGAAACGGATCAGCTTCAATACCCCGGTTGGTCACTAGAAAGCCCAGGAATTTTCCTGACCCACGCCGAACGCGCACTTGGATGCGTTCAGTCGCAACTTGTGGGACTTCAAAATTTGAAACATCTCATCTAGGTTCTTGAGATGGTCCCCCTCATTCTTCCTTTTGACGACCATATCATCTATGTAAGCTTCCATTGTTCTGCCTAACAATGGCTCAAACATTTTGGTAATCATCCGTTGGAATGTTGCCCCTGCATTTTTTAGGCCAAAGGGCATAACCTTGTAGTAATATAATCCCCTGGGAGTTGTAAACGATGTGACCTCCTGGTCCATTTTATACATAGCGATATGATGGTAACCACGATACGTATCAAGAAAGCTAAGTCGGTTATGCCCTGCAGTTAGGTCCATCAATTGGTCTATTCGTAGTAAAGGAAAGTTGTCTTTCGAGCATGCTTTATTGATTGTTTTGTAGTCCACGCAAACGCGCCATTTGCCGTTCTTTTTTGGTACCACTACCGTGTTGGAAATCCACTTGGGATAGTGTACTTCTCTGATTGCCCCTGCTTCTAGCAAGTTTCCCACTTCTTCCGCCACTATCTCTGCGTGGTGAAGTGCCGATCAGCGAGTCCGCTGTATAATTGGTCTGGCGATTGGGTGGAAATTGAGTTGATGGCAGATGAAGTTAGGGTCAATGCCAGGCATGTCATACGGCATCCAAGCAAACACTTCGATGAGGTCAAAAATTCCATGATCTCTATTCTCTCGGTGTTGGACAAAGACGAGCCAAACGAAAAGAACCACTCTAGATTTTTCTCATCTATCCTTACCTCTACCAAGTCTTCCACTGCCTTCTGTTCGGCTGTTTTGCTGACGTCTACGAACAGCTCGTTGCTTTCTAGCTCTTCTACCATTTGTATGAACCCTTTTGCAGCCCGGCTACCGTTTATTGTTACGAAGCACTGTTTGGACATGATTTGGTCTCCTAAGACTTCTTCAATCATTCCGACTTTGTTGGGAAACCGTAACACCTGGTGGTAGGTCAATGTCACCGCTCGCATGGCGTGCAACCACGCTCTTCTCAAGATTATGTTGTAAGTGGAAAGGACTTTTAATACTTAAAATTTCACCTATTTCGTCATCGTTCCTGCTTTGACTGGCAGAATTATCTTGCCAACCTGTCATTCTAGCATTGAGTTGAAGCTGACTAGGGGAGATGTTGCAGCTGCCAAGTCTTTGTCCTCCAATTTCAGTTGCTTGAAGGTCTCATAGTACATTATCTCGCATGAGCTCCCTTGATCAATTAGGATCCGTTTGATGTCGAAATTATTGACACGCAGAGTAACCACCAGTGTGTCGTTGTGAGGGCTTTGTAACCTTGCTAAGTCTTTGTCAGAAAAGGTGATGACGTTCGTTGCCTCCGTTTTTTCCTTCTTCATGGTAGGTTGTGTACTTAGTACCTCTTTCATGTGCTCAGCCTTCTTTATCATCCCTCTAAGTTCACATACTCGTTCAGGTTTGATGATCCCATGTATTACATTGATAATGCCTTGGGGCAGACTGTCGACCGGTATTCCATTCAGCCTGTTGCAGTCCTGGGGAGCTGGCTATGCTCCTCCTTTAATATATTGATCCAGGTGGCCTGCGGCCACTAACTCCTCCAGATGTTGTCTTAATGGCGTACAGTTTTCAGTTCGATGCCCCTTTTTATCATGAAATGTGCAACGGTACCTATCGTTGTAGCCCCTCTACGCTTCTCCCAACTTGGCTGGCCGCCAAACGAAGGGTTCATCACGTATCTCACTAAGAATCCGGTAGATAAGTTTATTGAATACCATGGTGATGGCAGTGCGGACTCTCAACTTCCTTGCTTAGGGGTCCTCTCTGTTGGCTTGTCTGTCTCTCCCATTTTTGTTCGGTTGTTCTTCCCGCCTGACCGTGTTAACTTTTGCCACAAGTTTTTTGTCTAACATCGCTGTTGTGCCAGCTTTTGCTTTGGTGCGAGTGACATCTTCTTCTACCCAGATGTGCTGATGCACTCTTTCTATTAGGGTCTTCATTGTGAGGGGTGGCGTTATCGTCATTGAATCCCCCAATTTATTGCCAACCAGCAAATCTCGTTTGTACTGTGCGATAGCTAGGTTTGCGGGGCAATCTCCAATTTGATTAAAGTCTCCGAATACCAGTTATTGTAAGACCTCAATGTTTCCTTCTCGCCCATGTCTATGGAGAGAAGCTGGTCAATCTCCACTGGCGTCTTGGTGTTTGTTCTGAATCTGGTCACAAATGCCTCCGCTAGTTGCGCCCATGAAGCTATGCTACCTTCTGGCAACCTTTCAAACCATGTTAAACCCAGGTCGCCAAGGCTGGAAGGAAACATGATACACATTAGAGCCTCATTTCGCCGATACACGACCATAACCTGGCAAAAGTGACGAAAGAGCATGTAGGGATCTGACTTCCCCTCATAAGTAGTGAATTTGGGCTGATGGAAGCCTGAGGTAATGGTGCGTTCTTAATTGCCGAAACGAACGGCGAGCTTCACAACCTTGCTAATACTTTGTCTGCTGGTTTGTACGCAAGGCGTGGTACTAGCATCCCAACCTCGACACTCTCATGTGTCCTAGGAGCCAACCGTTGTAGAGTTGCGATCCTACGAGGTCGCGAGCCTAGGTGTCCTCCCTCCTTCGGGCCCTTTCCTTCAGTACTATTCACAAGTCTGTCGACCTAGGCAACTCTGTGTGTCTAGATGTCGTTTGGTGCGAATGCGAGGGCTGATAACTGTTTCCCTCAATACAAGACCTTTCAGTCCTCGTTCTCTCAACCTAGAGAAACGAATCCTGAAGTCTTGATTGTGTGTCGCCTGTCCTGAGGCTTCTACTTTCAGCTTGTGACGGTGTGACTTGCATGTCACAATCTTCTGAGTGGCAAGAGTGTGTCCTACCTTTGCGCATCTCTTCTTCTACCACCCATTTACCTTTTATCTGGCGCTTCATCGTTTCCATGTCAGTCGCCATCCTCCGTATCAATTCGTCTTGCTCCCTTACACAACCTTGAGAACCTAAGGATCCATCCTCCGCCTCTGCCTGTCAGGGCTCTGAGAGCGACGAGGGCTTGAATCCCGTCTTTCTCGTGTGTCTCTCCGTGGGTTCCATCACTAGGGATCTAATTTTGCCATAGGCGAGATAAAAGGTAAACCTTCGCGCCTCTTGCCCCCTTCCGTGGTTGCCCATCAATAGCAGAATGTGGTAAGTCTTCATTGTGCGCCATAGATTTCAACTAAAGAGGAAACTCAATCAAAAGGTTTTTTCTTAAGGTATCCTTTCCACAAACGGCGCCAATTGTACAAGCACGAAATAATCTTCTCGTATAATCCTGCTGATCAAGTTTGCACTCCTCCAAACGTCGTCGCTTTGCTACCTAAAAACACAAAGTGAGCTAGCCGGCGGGTGTGTGCCAGAAACTTCTCCGATGCCTAAATCAGCAAATAGACAATAGACACAAAAGCTCTGTGTATTCCAGAGTAAGAATTGTGATACCTGTACATAGGTCATGTCATGAGCTTTTATAGATTCTACTTGGCACAATCCTAATAGGACTCCAACTCTCCGTAGCAGAATCCTACTAGGAATCACACTCCCAAGGATAATATCTATCCTGGCAACACCCTACTTACTACCAACCAAGTGAGATGGCTCAAACCTCCTACCTTGGCTCGGTAGTACGCTCAACCGAGCTAGCATGGCCCTGCCCTACGCTGGATAGAACCAAGATGGTACCCAACCAAGATAAACCCCCTATTCGATACACTGCACTAATTACACCTTGGTTCGAGCTGCTAATTACATCTAGTCCACCTGTTCCAAACCCTGGCTTAATGTCGGTACGCCTGAGACCGAGCTACCGAAGCTCTTAACTAGGCCGGAAGTGTGCCCCAACGAACTGAGGAGACTACCTAGCTCGGCCCAATGCCTAAGACAAATGGACCTAGCTCGGCCCAATTTATGCACATAAATTACCCTCTCATGAAGCAATGGCGTGCCGGTTAGCCTATCAATTAGCTTCCTGCCGCAATCTCTCCAATGTTGAAATTTCGGGTGATAATAAATCAATGATTTCCCTATGTGTGTTCGAATCGGTTCCTCCCTGGGAGTGCGCTGCGGTTATTGACGATGTCAAGATTTTGGCTCGGCTTGGTGATTTCTACTTTTCGTGGAACCCCAAAACAGCAAACAAAGCAGCTCATTGGGTGGCACAATCTCTTCTTCGGAATCTCCTCCTGCTAGATTGGTTGTCTAGATCGCCACCGGGGCTTGCTGCTTATTTGACACATTTGTAGTTTCTTTCTAGTTTTTGGTCTCCGGATTTGTTTCCTATTTTCCTTTGATACAAAAAAATAAAAAAAACCATAGCAACTGCCCTTCTACCAACTGTTCTGTCTTAAATAAATAAATTTATGATCCATTTTGTTTGGGGTAACATTAAATTTGAATTCATGACTAAACTAATCACATGTTGGATCCAAATTAAACAAAATCAATGCAGTTTGGATTGATTCGAGTTAGAATTATAATTACTCTATACTAAAAATAAGTAAATAAATAAATAGCAAATAATTAAAATAAATAAATTTTGAACATTTTTAATATAAGGCAAATATATACATTGTTTTAAAGTTTAATTCAAGATGGGAAAAATGAAGTATTGAAAAAAATCCAACCTTGTAATAAAAAACCCAAATCAACACCACTCATAGAAATTGTTAATTCAATTTTTGAATTTTTTAAAATAGAAATTGAATTAATTCAATTTTTGAAATTTTTAAAATTATTTTGGACATCGTAAGGTTGGTGGTGGTGTTAGGTGGAGTTAGGAAGGGGTGGGGAGAGCACGAGGCTAAGGGAGAGACGTGCCCTCCATTTTCTCAATTCTTGGCCATTGGCAACTCTTTCAATTTAAACAAAATGGAAAACATTGAGAGGTACAAAAGAAAAATAAAAAGAAAAAATGAACAGTAGGAATGCTGAAACAAAAAATCAACAGTCACCTAGTTGATCATACAACAATCAGTGCAACATTCAACCATTATTGCATCACATCAGGAAAATGGTTCCACTAACATTTCACAAAAAATTCCAAAAATCATGCTATAAGTCCTCTAATTTCTCCCACAAGCACAAACCATAGGAATGCTGGTATTCAGTTTCGGCATTCCAAAACTTAAGACAATGTTAGAAAATTAACTTGGCAAACAATGCCACACGATCCTAGAAATGTCGTCAAAAGGTATTTACTATTTCAAGAGTGTTATCATGGTTGGTATAAATTTACAGATGATTGCGTTTCATGAAAAGAATAAGACTGGTTGGAAAAACGGAAGCCATTAGAAGAACATACATAAAGCAGCTTCTCAATGTCGCATGGAAACCCCTTCAGAGAACAGAAGACAATATGTAACAGCTGCATCTATAAAATGTTCATGCATCTGGGCATCTGTGGATCATCACATGTCAAAACAGCCCCCACACTGAACTCTCCTCATCACAAAATGAAAAATGAAAGCTTTGAAGAAAACTAAATAACAAAATTAGGGAAAATAACTAGATGTGTTCTGTTCTGAGTCTTTTATGAGCTTGATCAGAGTCCTCACAACTGCTCCCAACCCCATAAACTGTCCTTGATTGACTGACAGGACATTGGTTTTGATGATCCTGCATGGACAATAAGCTATTAAGATGAAAAAAACTAAAACCTAAAAACAAATATCTCCAAGTAAAACCTAAACAATAAAGTAATTTGGAAAAGCTCCCTATTCCTAATTTCTGAACCACTACTTCCAGATGCCAGGCCAAAGAATTGGGTTCAGTTAAACTCATAACATTACCAAAAGAGTAATGATATACAAATAGAAAATTCATACAGAATATGAATTTTCTTACATAATGATCTGGCTTAATGGTGACCTTTCATTTTAAAACAAAACACCCATAAAGATGACTGATATTTACAACAATGTCATTGCCACATCATTCTTGTGGTGTTTTTTGTATGAATTTTATGTATGAATAGCATTTTTCTTACCGCTACCAAAAAAAAACAGGGTTAATTATCATAAAAAAGATATTAAGAATTGCATTTTTCTGTGTACACGTTTAATAAAAGCTATTACTCAACTCTCTCCGTGTGTCTGTCTCATGTAGAAAGTTAAAGACGGCACTTAAAAAATGAATAGGAGATTCAAGAAATACCTTTGCACTGAACATTGTAGCAGTCAGTCCAGTGTTTGCTCGTTTTCCAACGTCAAGTTGCACTGAGATGCTGGCCTGTGTCAAATCCACTCCTGAAGATTGCAGTGCTTCAGTCAAGCTATTCAACAACGCTAGTCAACAAAAAAAATAGCAAATGAGAAACCCACGTTTCAAGAAAAGTTTATAACAGGAAATTCCGGTGCTCAAATGGGATACATTGTCATATTATTCTTACTGTAAAGAGTTCGTTTTTTTTTTGGATAGGCATAAAGAGTAAGTTTTACTCATCAAAAACCAAATATTTCATGAAACCACTACAGTTCTACCAGTCCAACAGTAACCACTCTAACTGAGTTCTAAAAGCATAAGAAGACTGGTAATAAACTAGAGAAATCTCAACCAAAACATGTAGGGCATTACGTGGCTAAAGAATCTAAACTGAAGACATTGCACAAGCCCAAATATCCAAAATAATTATTTCGGAAATACAAATGTGTAAGAAATTTGGGAAAGACGAGCCCCAATATCAAAGCTAGTGGTATAAATATGAGAATCGTAACTTCTGAAGGCAATAGAAAAAGAAGAGAAGGTCAACTAACATATAATAGGCCATCTTTTATAACAACCGATGCTTACATGCGCCTTTCAAAGATTTTCAAGCTACACAAGTACCCTTGTTTAGGCCCAACAAAAAATAAGGGCTAGTAAACTTGCTATAAATGCAAAGAATGAACAAATTAAGTTGCATGCATCACCAGTCATTATTAACGTCAAGTTCACCATCAGTTTATTTACTACAAAAATGTGGTATATTTCATGCCTCCAGCAACACTACCAATGCATCACAAATCATAGCCAAGCATACATGTTTTGAGGATAACATAACCTTCTTCTTTTTTTATTCTTTTATTCTTTCTTTTCTTGATTTATTTAAAATAACATAACCATCATCAGAGATACATATATGGTATATCCCGTTAAAATAAAATATTAACAACCAAACTCATGCATTGGTGTAACACAAACTCCAAGGAACTTAATGCAGGTGCTCACCCTTGAGAGTAGGCATTTGAAATGCTAGCTTCACCACTTTCAATTTTTAGCTCCTCTTCGTTCAGAGTATAGCTTGGAACGGCACTTTCAGTTGTACATGGCCTACTCTGCCAAAATTGGGATTGGGACTGGGATGCCAAGTGTTCAGAATCAGAAACAAATGCCTGACAAGGTTGGGTAGGCACATCCCCAAGAACACTTGATTGCAATGGTATATTAATCGGAATTGCTTGGTTTTCTGCCACAGCTGGATTATCCAATGCCTTGTATACAGCAGCCTCACCCAAGTCAGATTCTACTGAGTTCTGTGCATTAGTAAGCATGGCTGGTGTGACAACAATACTATCCTCCTGACCAGATCCATTCCTCATGAGTTGTGATTGATCAATAAAACTTTCTACAGGCCCACAATTGTTTCTCTGTTTGCAAACACATGAGAGAGAAATTCTAAGTTTACTTCAGATAATAAAAAATAAATAAAAAAAACGGAATCAATGTGCCAGAATAATACAGCTCCTAATACAACCAAAGAACCTTTGATAAAGAAAATCCACGTCCTTCATTATTACTCTTTATGCTCAAGTAACCACTATGTAAATTCAATCTTGGAACCAGGAGGAAGTAAAATCCCTTGAAAGATTAAAAAAAAAAAAAATAAAACAAAACAAAAAAACAAATCTATATCAACGTAATGACCATCTACATAAATGGAAAAATAAATAATAGCATGTTTCTAGGAAAACAAGAAAAGCTTCATAATACGAGTTTTTAAAGTACTCCAGAACACAGTGTACAAGCAAAGCAACAGACACATCCAAAACATGTGCAGAATTCAACAGAAATATGAAAAGATTCTGTGATTTCATTAAACAAGAATTAGTTCCCCTAAATAATTCTGTCACCAGAAATAACCCTGTGAATAGAAAACACAGAGGTCACAGATATCTGCAACTCTAAAAGTCAATATCCCACATGATGAAAAATATATGGGAATGGCCACAAAAAAAGAAAAAAAGAGAGATGGAACGAACCTATTTTCATAAATCAAATCCAATATTCCAGTTAGATGTCATCAACCATCATGAATTTACAATGGTGGTCTTATACAAAGAATCAATCCAGGCTTTCACACAAGACATTAAAAACTGAACCAAAACCAAGAGCTCCTCTAACAGCACCAAACACCCACAAAAAAAGAAAAAAGAAAAAAGAGAGTAATGATTGCATGCCAAAGCAAACAAGGGTTCCATAGACAAACTGACAAACAATCATATCACAGATGTTAGGGTTTTTACCCATGGCATCAACTTTGTGGGCTCCTGACTCCAACCTTGGTATGACCCCTCATACATCTGTAACTTCTCTTGTAGAAACTGAATGTACTGTATAACCTGCATATACAGTAAACATTCTTCAATTCATTTTTAGAAACAAAATAAAATGAACAAAACGACTAAAAAATCTAATACAAGAAATTCAAAGAAATAGTGCACCTCTAATAAAAATGAAGCTTTATCTCTCTTTTGATCATTTTGAGGTATGAGATCCCTTAAAATCTGAAATCTGCAACCCAGATTAAAGATTTATCAGCTCCAAGCATAATGAAGAAGTTAACAGAAATTGAATACAAGTAAAGGCACGAAGTCCTCAATCATTCTTTGAAGGATGTTTTACATAAAAACAAATTATTCAAATCTCAAACCCAGCCCTAGCAGACAATCATCAATGAGAAGTGTGATTACCACAGTTTCTAAAGAGGGGATTAATACAGAACTAAATTCAAGGTGGCACAACCATGACCACAAGTGTGATGGAATCGATATGAGTTTCAACCAAAACAATTCATATTGTATTGTTGAACCTTAAATTGAGTGAGTAGTACAATTCAACACAATTCATTGCGTTTCACTATGATTCGTAAGGATTCATTGCAATTCACTATGATTCGTAAGGATTCATTGCAATTCACTGCGATTTAGTTTTATTTGCATAATATATGAAACAGTGTCATTTTTACAAAATAAAAAAAGAGGACAATTAATTATATTGTTATTTATTTCATTTTAAACCTTATGTGTATTTTTTTTACGCATATAACCTTACGATTCAAGATTCCATTTGCGATTTAACAACAATATTATTATAACCCATAATACAAAAAAATTCAAAAAATGATTTACCACTTTGAGGTATAATATTAAACAACTATAGATCTATCTAACACTTAAAAAAATCCATTATTCTCCCATCTCTACAGAAACAAATGTGTTTAATGACACAACAAAACAGAAAGCTCATGTACACTTTACAATAACATAATAAAAGAACAAAAGACAATGCTTTATATAGCTTACCTCTCATTAATCTTGCTCCTTCTACGCTGCTCTGTCTCCGAATGCTTCGAGCGAACCGCGTTCGTCTTCTGATCAGTGCTCTTCCCGTCTAATTTTAGTGTCAGATCACCAAATTTAGAAAGAAAAAAAAAATAAACCTGAGAAGAGACGTGTTTACACACAAACGAGTAATACCAATCTGAGAAGAGCAATCTGTGGCCCTCCTCGGAACGAGTTCCTCATCTTCGTGGTGGTGACTCTTCACACTTCTCACCATTTCCAACCTGCTCCAATTCTTCAGCCCCGATCTCCTGCAAATTTGCAGCAAAAAAATTTCGTATATATTTATATATATACATAGAGAGAGAGAGAGAGAGAGAGAGGGAGGGAGAGTAACTTGTATGAAGAGAGAGACGACGACGGCGGTGGTGATTGGTGGTGGTCGGAGGGGAGAGGCCGGCGATGGAGCTCCGGCGACGAATGCCCTAACTTTCTTCTTCTCCGAGAGGGGGGGTCTGGGAAACAGAATTAAATAATACACTAGTTGGCAAACAACTTCCTAAACTAACATTAATTAGTTAGTGGTCCATGCTATTATGCGCAAGCTCAGTGACGCTCCATAACCTGCACTCCTCACTGCTGGTCCCATCAGTTGAATTTTCTTCTTTTTTTTCTTTTTCTTTTTTCCTTCTAATTTTCTTTTCTTTTTTTTTTTGCTCAAATTTGTCAAGATAGAGCCTATTTTTTTGTTCTCAAAATTCCATGTAGCTCCTTGTATTTTATTTAATGTGCCATTTACATTTTTAAAATTTAAAAATTAACATATAAATCACTTTATATTCAACACGTATTTCGTCGTTGTTAAGTTTAACAGAATGTTTAAAGTTACACTTCAATTCACAAACTATAAAGAAATTATATGATTATTTCTAAATAAAAAAAATAATCGGCCCATAAATAAAAACACTCGGGATTAAATGATTTGTCCGAAAAATAATAATAAGGGATCACTTTAGCAAGTTTGATTCGAGTTTGTGTGATTTTTATTTTTCTATTTCTCTCTGATTTAAAAAAATAAATAAAATAAATTGGGTAAGTTACAAACATATATCTTGAGATTTATTTAAATTACAAATTATCCTATGTAGTTCTAAAAATTATATTATGCCTCCTAAAATTTTTAATTTCATAACAAATAAACCATTTTATTAATAAATTATCAAGTTAATTAACAGTTTTAATAATGTTAAAATTTTATTTCAATTAATAATTTAGATAATTTTATTATTGTATGAGTGAACAGTTAGAAATTTCACTTTTTCAATTAATTCTAATCAAAACCAAAACCAAAACCAAACCAAGTCTTAAGTCCCATCAAATAAGGTCGGCTACATGAATCTTTCTTCTCCAAGCAGCCCTATCAAAGGCCATTTTAGTAGATCCATATCTCTATTTACAACGCTAGCTAACGTTAATCTAAGTCTAGTCTACCCCGTCCCCTAACACTTCCATCTACTGTTACAATATCACATCTCTTCACTACTGCTTCTGTTGGTCTCCGTTGAATATGACCAAACCCTCTCAATCAATTCTCAAGAAATAATTCGTATTTTAAACAAATCTCAGAAAGTATATTTATAATTTATCCAAAAAAGTTTAATACGAAAAACATATTTGACAAATTATTTAAGATTTTGAAATGTATATATGTTAGCATTCTATTGCACAGTTTGATCTTTACAATTTCACAGCCGAAAATCCACATTCCACACCCTATAAAAACAAACAAAAAAACAAAATAAAGTAGTATGAAGCTGTATACATGTAATTAATAAATAAATAAAACAAAACCCATTATAAACATTCACTGAATGAGGTATACAAGTCAAAATATGAATAGACACTGGATACCTAAACAATTAAGTTTCTTACAGCTACACATTAACCCCTAAAAAAATTAAAATAAAAAAATAATAACCAAAAAAGAAAAAATAGAAATCTCAACCTGGGTCAAGACTATCTGGAACACCTATATGAGCTGGTAAAATTAAGAACAGAGGATCATCCACTCTACCAAGCTCATTACCTCACCTCTCTTCATTGGAACTAAGCTCCCCATATATTCCATTACACAAAAAACCGATAATCTGATCCACTTGGGCAAAAATTAAGGGCCAGATTAACCGAGAGTTGTTGAACCACAGTTCAAAACTAAATCCCAGTCTCCTAGAACATTTTCTAACTTCTCTTCACATCAGAAAATCAAGTAACGAGATACGCAAATCACCAATACAAGCAAAATCATCGTCTATCCGCGCCCTCTAATTCTTCTTGATCCTCCATTTGAGTTTCTTCTTTGTTGTTTACTTCTCCGCCTCCATGATTTCCAACACTATGCCAAAAGAACAATCCAGATGATGTGGAATCATCCTCGTCAAGATCCTCTTCCCTTTCTTTATCTCTTGATTGTGAGATTGAATCACCATCCATCCAAGCAGGGCAACGATGGGTAACTCCAAGAGCAGCCTCAACTTGCAATTGAGTTGAAGGACTCGAAGCCTGGAATGATGTTTCAGTAGTCCCATACCTCAAGCAAGAACACTCTGGGAGTGGATGTGAGAGAAAAGACAGTGGCTTTGAACGTGTGGATTCATCTTTTAGTCCCTCTAGCAAGGTTTTTCTCAAATGTTTGCGTACTGATGTTATCCACGTGTGGTTGGCTTGATACAAGTGGTCACGGATCTCTTCTAAAAGTTTCACAACTTCTCTCCTGTTGTGTGAGAAGCAACAAGAAAAAAGTTATGAAATAGTAACAGAAAATTGGAGCTGATCTGTAAGTATTATGGCTCAACAAGAAATATTTCATTGGTATCGAATGCAGTTAGAGACAGGCCGGCAGTTCCTTGATAACAAAGAGAAACTTCAAGCAATGCATAAAAATCCACCAATAAAATTTAATGAATCCTTTTGCTCGGATAGGATAAAAACAAGTCAAATGATTTTAAAGAAGAAGAAACAAAGATAGTGGAATGGTAAAAGAAAGTGCTGCCGGTCTATTTTATCAACCGAGTCTCAGTCGAGTGTGTTTGCATCAACCTAGAGTAAAACCCAAGTAATAGCAGTTAAAAATGAATCAGATTATACCCTAAACTATTTTAATCTCCAATTTGAATTTTCGAGATGTTCATTAATTGGATGAAGAGACTTATCAAATAAAATAAAATGAAAAATGAAAAAAAGAAAGATGAATAGAAAGTAAAATCACCTGTCTAGCCTGTATGTTTTTGATGCAGCCGACTGATAAAGCCTGTGCCCCATAACCAAGCTTGCAAAATTTGGACGCCCCTTACCATCGCGATCAAATCCAGGAACGAACACATCAGCTTCAACACATATTGTGTAGTCAATTGCTTCCCATAATAGTTTATGAGCAGTCATTCTCAACTCCATAACAGTACTCTCCGGCTCATTATCGCTCTCAGCTACCCAACCCCACCAACCTTCAATATTATATGGGTACTTGGGTCGTGCTGGTGGTGGTGGAAGAGGGCGAGGACGCGGACCTGAAGTTTTCCACGCTTCAAGTCTGGTTTCTTCCTTGACAAAAGATCGGGTCCTTGGATATTTGTCAACAAGGTTAGCCTCGTGACCATATATTCCACTGAGTTCCCATGCCGTGCTTAGGGATGTCCTGTCCACAACATTTTCAAACATACCATGAAGTGGAATTAACTTCTTTTGACCGCCAAAAATTTCTCCCCCAGAGACATAAATGATTGTGTCCCAGGAGTAACCATAAGCACGAAGAAGAATGCCAACCTGCAGAAAACAGTCATTCACATCATAAGGTTGTTTACATTTTTCTTCTATGATTTCCACTTGATAGATACATCTAGGTTGTGTTTGGATATGGATTTGGGGAGGGAAAGAAAATAGGAAGGGAAAAGTGATATATGTAAGCTAAACTTTTGTCACTTTTCCCTTCTCTTTTCCTTTCTCCTGACAAATCCCTCACCAACCTTATTTGGTATGTGCAATATATAAGCTATCTTTTTGGCTAAATAAGCTAAAGGTCAAAAAGCTAGCTTCTCATTAGCTAAAAAACCCAAATGTCTAATCAACTTTTTCACTCACAAAAAAGTAACTTTTTTAGAAAATCCCCAAACACATTAGCTTTTTTAGCTTCTAAAAAGTAAAAAAAGGCAAAAAAACAGTAAAAAACCCAATCCAAACACCAGAGTTGATCAACCATGTATAATTACATGGCTCAACTCCTCATTATTGTTCATATAAATCTATATTTTGGAAAGGAATCAGATAATTTCATCTTCAAATGTAACTGACTTATAATAGAAATGCTACACCTGTAACTTAAAATGCACAGTTTGTCACCTCTTCTGGCATAAGTGGACAGGAACCATTAAGGCGTTGCTCAGCTGAATTCACAGAAAGTTTCCCCTTGACAATCCCGCGTTTTATCATCCATGACCGTCTGTGCTGAATGAGTTCAGTATGTACATCCTTGGAAGAGTTTTAAGTCAAGATACATAATATGTTGAATGAGCTTTGATTTTAGGGCTTAAAAATTATATTATGAATCATGCCTTCAGAACTTTAATCAAGTACCTGGAAAAGCTCAGCACAGCCATAATATGCTAAAGCGTCTCTGGTCATCCCTGGGTAGTAGGCTATAAATGGCCGTCCGGGAGCTCTTACCCTGCATAAATATTAGAAATTAGCAAAAAGCCAAAATAAATTGACTGCAATAATAAAAGGGGAGTAGATATTGACCTATTTAATATCTTAGTAGCAAGTTCTTGGACCTCCTGTCGGAACCTTAAGGCGTGAAAAGAAACCCTACATCTCAGCCTTTGGTACTCTTCAATATGGTGGGGAAGAATAGCCTTGACGAATCCAGTAAAGATGAGAAATTATTTCAAAATGCAAACCAAAGATGCAAACTAAAGTTTTTGGCCATGTAAATCAAATTGAATTATGAAAATGGTCTCTCTCGAAATAGCAGGATTCTTGAAATATTTCACCGTTCAAGATCAGACATAGAGGAAAAAAAGGAAAACATTATATAGCTCAGATGAAAAATAGATATATATGAAGTATTATTGCCTACGACTTGTAGCATGTTTTGCCCATTGTAATGCATTCTAGTTTCCAATAAAATGCTCTAGGTTTAGCACATTCATTTTAGTCTATTTTGTCTTGTCTGTTTACTTGTGCGTGCCTTGGTTGGCCCTCTAACTAGCTTGTTTTGTGTTTGTGAGCATCTTGAGCCCTAGTAGGCCTGCTAAACGGACCTAGTACGAAGTAGCTAACTAACATATAACTGGATTAAGACACTATCATAAATTCACACGTATCTCACTACAAGTCTTCATATGTTAACATATATTAGAAATTAGCACCCTCAAACCTCTTTGGATACACTAAGCCTTGGAAATCTATCAACACAAAGTGCTTTTAACTCCACCATCAAGCCTCATTTAATTAATTTTTCATTCATGCTTCTAAGACCAAACAAAATTGAAATTTTGGAACATATCTTGATTCAAGTAAGAAAGAGGGCTCTATATAATAAAACTTGTAAAAGAAGAAAGAGCAGGTGGCAGACATATGCCCAGTGGCCACTTTGCATTAAGTGAAAGTCACCCACGGGTGTGACTTCAAATTAAATAGATTTCCTTATCAATTATGGTGATGAACAACAAGTCATTCTACAAATCAAATTTGCACATTGGAACTTGTCAACATTATCAGATGAAAAATAACATAATATAGCAGTCATTACCTGCAAACATCCACCATCAGAAATTACTAATTCAACCACCAAGTGCTTGTTTAATACTGGAAGAACATGGCGCAGATAAAAATATGGAGAAGCTGAGTAAGGCACTCTAAACATAGGAATTTCTTTCTTTCTTCTTGCCCCTTTGAGGTTCTTTGGAAGAGTTTTTACAATTGTGACATCTTTTGCTAATGCTGCAATGAATTGATCCTCGTCATAGAGATAGGCAAAACTCTTGAACTCAGAGCTGCATGAAACAAGATGAAATAAAGTGATAACAATGATTATGTGAAACCTTATTTAGGCCATGATCAAACAAAAAATATGATGCTTTAATTATTTGAGAAAAATGAGGAGGGAAAAAAGAAGAAAAGGTAACCTGATTCCCTTGCTGCTTGTGGTTGATTGGATCTCAGGAATGACCAATGTAGCATTGAGAAGCCGGGAAATCACAACAACGTCACATATCTGCATGGCGAAGACCTTTTCAATAGACATCAAATATAAAATTTTGAGACAGTTGGAAATTCAAACACTGTCCTCACCGAGTTTCTGATTTCATGAAAGCCTCCTCTTATCCTTACAAAAACAAAGCCATTTGTTTGGACAACAGGAGCTGTTACAACAATTAAAGTTAGAAAGACAATATTGCTGAATTAAAAAACAAATCAATAAACCACTTCAATTAGAATAGGTAACTCTGTCATTCTTTTCATCATCTAACAATGAAATGACAGAAACAAGAAGGCTAATACCCCGAGCATGCAACCACTTGCACGACCATTTCAATAGCAAAAGAAAGCACAACTCAAATCACATGCTGCAATAATATGCAAGCTTCATCTCAAAAGATATTAATGAAGAATCTCCAAGAGACAAATCTGAAAATTTGAAATCTACTCTCTCCTCAATTTGTTGCCCAATGCCAAAGGGGGACCAATATATAATTCAGACATCAATTTATAACTTGACCTGTCTACAAAGGAAACTTAGTAGACATCTACATCAGCTTCTCCAATTCTTCTCCACTTACCACCCATTCAAATGGACGGAATTATATGTTAAGGGAAAAGAAAATTAAAAGGAAATAAAATGACTTGCAAATTGTTTTCTTATTAGTAACCAAACTGGGAAAACAAAATTATATATATATATATATATATTCATTTTAATTTCGTTTTCCAAAACCAGACAAACAAAAAGAAAAGAATTGAGCATTACAATTCATTCTCTTGTCCATCTTTTCATTTCGCTGAACAAATCCAAGATCCAAACAGGGAGCAACAAAATGCACAAAATCTAACCTGCATTATAGTTTCCTCTGGGATTTGCCTGTGGATATATATATTCGAGCTGCCTACCTGGACCCCATAGTCTTCTATATAATGGGCTCTGAATAAACAAAACAAAAAGAAAACAATGAAACAGAAGACTAATAAGAAGCCTTAAACACACACAAAAGCAAAAACGAAAATGATATGGTCCACACAGATACTACAGGCGAAATTAATTTAAGAAAGGTACAAATTTTCGGTGAAAACAACCAAAAGTGTTCCAAAATGCAGATTCCAAAAACACATTCACCAAGTACAAAGCAAACAAAACATCAAAGCTTACTTTGGGGAAAGAAACAAAGAAATCCATCTGGGTCTTTTCCAACAATCCCAAACCCCAGAACAAAGATAAAATAAAATTTAAGCAGAAACCCCAAAATCTAAAAGTACACAAAGGTAAAGATGAATCAGTAGAGAGAAACTAAGTTGAAGTTTCGAATCACATAATTTCACTGTCTATATATATGAAACAAAATCTTATCTTCCATTTATTTTCTGATCAGCCGAACGAGGGAAGGGGAAAATCAGATTCACACTATGTAAAACTGTAAAATCAAATAGTTATTCAGAGAGAACATGCAGAAAAGAGGGGAATTGAATGATGAGATCTTGGAGAAGTTTACATTTGTAGAAAGATCTGCATTCTCAAAGAGGGGTCTCCAAGAGAAGATTGTGATTGAAGCCTGGAACTCTGAAATACCCTGCTCTGTATATCTAGCAAGTAAAAAATGGGTGAAGATTGAGAATGCAGAGAGAACAAGCCCAACCAGTCCAACCCACTTCAGCTTAGACTTGAACACCATCTTTCCTTCTCCTTTCATTGCCACCCACTTCTCATCCACACACCACCACCAACAACAAAAATCTCTGGGTATGTTTCTGTCTCTCTCTCCTCGAACACACTCTTTCTCTAAACCCCCTTTTCTCTGTCTCTCAAAGTTCTCTCTCTCTCTCTCTTCTGTTGCAACTGTTCTTTATTAATTTCTCTCTCTCCTGCTTGAAGGAAAGAAGCAGAGAAGGTGAGAAGTCAGTGAAAGTCTTTGGGGGAGAAACAGGGGGATTCAGACCAGCTACTATTTTTAACATTGTGAATAAACCCACTCTCTTCTACTGCGCGTGAGCTACACCTTCCATATAAAAAATTTAAAAAACAGAAAGTGTGCTGACACTGGTCTCGTGGCCCAATCGCTACTGGAGGCGCGTGGGTTTTAGTGGGTTACGTTGTATAGCATTATTAGAGGGGACGAGTCACGTGAGCTGGGCTTTTTGTCACGTGACATTGAGGCTAAGTGGGTATGTGAGTGGGTTCTGCCTATTTCTCTGATGGGGTGACGATGGCTCTGTTTGGTAGTGCTGTGGAAAAGTGTTTATAACTTATGTCTAAATAGTTTATACTTTATAATTATGAACATAAGTTGATTTCTGACTTATAAATTAAGCATTTCCTGCCCCCATTCAAAGAATAAGCTGATTTCTGACTTCTAAAAAGTTATAAGTTATAAGGTATAAGCTAAACCAAACACATCAAAATAGCTTAAATTAAGCTAAAAGCTGAAATAAGCAGCTTTTAAGCTATACCAAACAGACACAATATATATCTAAACTCGTCTATTTTAGGGTCCGTTTGGAAAGAAGATTTGTGGCTAAAATAGTCATAAAAGACAAAATAAGTTATTTTAGTGACAACAAATAAAACATCACATCTAACCCATAATCATTATACTCTTTTCTCATAAAAAAAATCAAAAAAGTCAAAAAGCCTTTCCCAAATCAAGCTTTTTAACTCAGGCTAAAATAGCTAAAAAAATCAAAAAGTCAAAAAGTCAACTCATTTTCCAGTTTATAATTTTTTGATTATTTTAATGGGAGTGTTTTTTGATAAAATCTTTTTTTAAGAATTTTATGATTATTTTAATGGGAGTGTTTTTTGATAAAATCTTTTTTTAAGAATTTTATTTCATTCAATTCTTTTTTCTTTTTTCTTTTTTTTTTTTTGACTATTTTATTAGATCTTTTTTTAGATAAGAAAATTAAAATACCCTCAATCTCTCTTATCCCTATTAATGTTGATATTGGGTTATTTGGGATTATCTAAATAAGTGCACTTTTTGACTTTTTACGAAAAAACATGAAATATGGGTTGGGTTTGAAGTGATGTGGTAGAGAGATTATGTGATTTTTAAATGAGATGATATAATTTAAATAGGATAGTAACTTTTTTACTTTTTGAATTTTTTGTATTATGCCAAATTAGGCCATAATATTGATTATCATTATATTTTGGTAATTCTCATGCATCAGAATGTTGACTGTCCTTATATTCGTGTTAATTTGAAATGAATTTTTGGCATTGTATTGTCAATTATATTATGTAAATATTCACATCATTATATTCACATTAATTTAAAATTAATTTTTGTCATTGTGTTGTTAATTACATGATGTGAATATTCATACTAAAACATACGAATGTGAACATTTATATCACTACATTAAATGAGAGAAAATGTTCACATGTTGTAAATGTTCACATCAGTACATGTTGTGAATAAGAATGTGGTGTCCATTAAAAATATAATGAACGTTATTTTTAATGTGTTATCAATTAAAAATAAGAAGGTTTACATGTTGTGAACGTTCACATCACTACATTAAATAAGAGGGAATTTTTTGAAAAAGTGTTGTAAACGTTCACATCATATGAGAGAGAATATTCACATTGCTTTTAATGTGTTGTCAATTAAAAATATATTCACATCAGATGAGAGAGAATATTCACATTATTTTTAATGTGTTGTCAATTAAAAATATATTTACATTATATAATAATATAAAATAATAATATTAATGTTATTTAATTTGTGTATGAAATTTTCTATACCTTGATCATTTCCCTTCTCTCTCCTCCCCCAACGTTAAATATTAATATTAAATATAAAGGCATAAGGGCATGTCTAATTGACAGGATTAGAGTATGGGATTGAGATAATTAATTCGTGGACCCAATAATCTTAAGTTTGTTTTGAAATTTTGTTTCAAGAATATTAATCCAATTGATAATTTATCTAACAAATCTTTAGGATTATTATTAATGGAGTAGATGTGAGATTATATATCCTGAGTTAAGAAATAAAATAAAAATATTTTTTTACCTTCATATGTTTTCTTATCCAATGCAAATCAAACAATGGATAAAAGGATAATTTATCCTATCAATCCAATTGGAAAGTAAATATTATACTAATTTGATGGGATCATTAATACCTTCACTATTAGTCTTGTGAATCAAACATATTCTAAGAGTCTAAAAACATAGTGTACATCAAGAAAAAAGACTTTATGAAATAAAAGTATAAATACATGGGACTAAGTGGGTTAAAAAATTCCTTCATGGATTTCTTGGATTAGAACACTTCTAAATAAGATTATCTATAAAAATCTCTATTTTAATTTGATTAAAAAAATTATATTTATGAAGATAGTTAAAAAAATTATAATTGATTTGATTACTGTGAAAGAAAAAATAAAATAATTATAATTTAGATATGATATTATTTTTATTAATTATTTTAATTTATTTTATATTTATTGACTATTTTAATAAATGATTATGATATTTTTTTTTAACTATTTTTTTTTTTTTTTTAATTGTTTTAATATATATATATATATATATAAATTAAAAAGAAAGCTAAAAAACTTAGTTCCCAAATAGAACCATCGTGGTCATATTTAGGATTGTGCAAAATACCGCTTAGCCCCTTATAATCGCATCAATCCGTATCAATTCTCACTGCTCTAACTGCTAACCGTGGTTTAAACTTTAAAATTTATAATCTGCTAACCAAACTGATCTGCTCCAAATACATATATATTTTTTAACTTCCAATGAAATATCAATATAAAAATGAGTGTGAGAGAGATTTAAGATATGAAATTTTTACAAATTAGTGGCTATATATATGAAACATCTTATGTAAAATTATTTTGTGTTATATATCTAAAAATTATTATACAAATTAATGTTATATATTATGCAATTAGCCGATCCGTTAGTGTTATATATTATACAAATTAGTGATAATTAGTTAGAATATTTTTCAATTAGCTAATCCGTCAAAAACCGTCCAAATCATAATTTATCAATCCGTTAATCCGTTAACCCATAATTTAATTTATAATTTTACTTCTAAACTGCCGGAACTGCACCGTGCAGCCTCCTAATCATACCTAAATGGAAGAAAATATTGAGTCAAATCAGTGGATTAACTTTTCACATTTAATAAAAACCAAAAAATTATGCCGGTGATTGGAAACTTAGCCTGCGTTTGGTTGTGTTTTGTAAATGTAACCGATCCGTTAGTGTTATATATTATACAAATTAGTGATAATTAGTTAGAATATTTTCAATTAGCTAATCCGTCAAAAACCGTCCAAATCATAATTTATCAATCCGTTAATCCGTTAACCCATAATTTAATTTATAATTTTACTCCTAAACTGCCGGAACTGCACCGTGCAGCCTCTAATCATACCTAAATGGAGAAAATATTGAGTCAAATAAGTGGATTAACTTTTCACATTTAATAAAACCAAAAAATTATGCGGTGATTGGAAACTTAGCCTGCGTTGGTTGTGTTTTGTAAATGTGATTTGAGAATATGAGTTGTATTTTGAGTTTGTGTGTTGTAAAATTATGATTTGAGCGTAGAAAATTTGTTTGGTAAAGAGTTTTGAAAATAGTTTTGGAAAAGAGGTTTGATTTGAGTGAGGAATTATTGATGTGACATTTGATATGTGATACAAAAATTTACAACTCAAACTAAACATACAACTCAAAATTATTTTAAAGTACATAAAAATTTAAAAAATTTCAGAAAATATTTTTCCCGATTATATAAATCAATTGCAAAAAAAAAAAAAAAAATCTGGAATTCAGAGGACATCCGGGTGGACATCCCGCGCAGCATAAATTTCAAAAAAAAAAAAAAAGGAACAACGCGTCTGATGTTGCAGAGTAACACAGATGTTCTGTGCAGAGTTCTCAAAACAGCATTTCAAAATCACAACCAAACACAATGCTTGAATTAAGATGTAGAATTGTGATTTGAAATCACAACCAAACACAGCCTAGTTTTTAGGTTTTTTTTTTTTTTTGTTTTTTTTCACTACAGACAAATATTTTACAAAATTAAAAAAAATAAATCCAAATAAAATACACATCAAATCCCATAATCATTTTATTTTTTCTCTTACAAAGATCACATCCAACCACAAAAAAACTAAACTATCTTCCCAAATACAAAAAAAAAACTTCTCCAATAATATCTTACAACTAAAAAACCTACTTTCCAAACACCCACATAATACTAGTCATTAATATAAACTAATAAGTCAAAAAATGCACTTTTTTAGAACATCCCAAACCAATACTCCATCCGTTCTAAAATGTTAGTGTATTATTTCATTTTTTTATGATCTCAAAATATTAGTTTCTTTTCAAAAATCAAGAACTACAATAATATGAATTTCCTATTTTGTCCTTCTTTTAAATTCATTAACAATACAAAAAATACAACCATGACAATTTATATTTCCCAAAAAATATACCATTAAAGGATAATTTTGAAAAATTAATATTTTTAAAGTATAATAATTATATTATCAAAAACGTTAAATTCTCCAAAAATGACTATTATTTTGAGACTGAGGAAGTATTATTTTTTGTTAACTCACAAAATTTATGTCCCTAACTAGAAGGGTGTGATTGAGTTTGAGATTAAGGACTATTTTGAGAAGGTGATTAAAATCAACTTTTAATTCATTTTGGGTTATATTATCTCTTACATTTTTTTCAAATTTTTTTTTTTTTGAAAAAAAACAAAAAAACCTGCTCTTAACTATATTTTCAAAACAACTCTAATTATTCGGGTGATAATACATATAGTTAGTAAGACAAAATTTTAAATTTAAGTGAACTTAGGTAGAAACTTTCAAAGTGTGGGTTCAAATTACTATTTGTGTATGAGTTTATAACTTATCGCTGCATGATTAAATAATTTTATTGTATAGTAACTTTCAAAGTTGACTTCTAAAATTTTGACTCCATTAAAACCTAACTTTAAAAGTTATCCCTATGCAATTAGGCTTTTTAAAACTTATGCTCCTAAACCTTCCCATTATTATGTCCCAAACACCCAGTACTGTAAGTTTGGAGATTTTATATGTCAAAAATTTTACATTATTTAATAATTACGAATATTTTAAAATAAAAAACAAAAAGATAAAAAATTTAAGAATACATATCAATTGCATAATCAAACACACAAATTAATTACGGAACCAACCCAATACAAAATATGTTGTTTGAATAATATTATATATATTAATTGGTGGACTAACTAGTCTATCAATTGATGATATGTCATAATTTAATAAGTTTTTAAAATTTTTAATGTGATTAATGAGTGAAATCAATAATAATATAATAATTAATATTAATATACTAATTAATACACTAATTGATATATGTAATACCGATTTTATTTTGTAATAGATTCATGAGTTACTAAAAAGTGCAGAAATAATTGGAAATGAAAGATTCCTTTGGTGGGGAAGATGTCAATGGACAATGAATGCATTTTAAAAATAGAGTAGGTGGAACATTCATTGCATGATTTGAGAGAATTTACATGAAGTAATTACTAGCCTGAAAGAGAAAGGGGTTGTTTTTTTTGGACCTGTTGGTTGGACTGACTTCCAAGTCCACAGTTGTGCCAATAAAATTTATTTGAATAATACTATATGTATTAATTAATATACATATTAGCTTATTAGCAGATCAGATGATGTGATATCATTTAGATGATTTTGAATTTTTGTAACTTATATAATAAATATAGTCAATAATAATATCATAATACTAGTTAGTACACTAGTGTGTATACTAATTGGAGTATGTATCACCACCGAATTTATTTCATCAATAGCGTTACACATCAATTATTAGATTAATTAGTATATCAATACATGTTATAATAATGTAATTTTTAAATAGTAAACCTCACTCATTATACAAATTATAAAGACTCAAAATCAATAAAACTATTTTATGTCATCCATCAATATACTAATTGATATATCAATCTGGACATATTATTTTATTCCTATCTTGTAGTAGACAAAATTGCAATATATGATGTCTACTTGCCAAATTCCTTACCAACAATAGCCTCACTGCAAAAGTAGAACAATCACTGATTACTAGTTTTTATCCCAATTTTGAAGGTTGTACACCGCCAAACCTAGTTTTTTTTTTTCTCCTCTAGATGTGTTTTGAAAACTCGATTTCAGATTTAAAGTTAAAGTCATATTTTGGAATTGTTTTTATGCTGTATTTGGTTGGAGGATTTGGGGAGAGATTTGGAAAGGGAAAGGGAAAGTTAGGTGAAATGTGAATAAATATACTTACATTTCACTTAGTTTTCACACACCTTTTCTTTTTCCTTTTCTAAATTCCTCCCCAAATCCCCCAACCAAATACATCATTAAAGAACCAAGCCCACACCCCCCTAGAGTTTAGACACAGCTTGTGCATATGAAATATTGAGATCTGGCAGGGGATGATAACAGGGAAAAAAAATGGCAGGTAAATCATAATGAAGAAATACTGAAAAGCAGAGGTGGGATGTGGGGAAATGAAAGCAATTCGAATTCCTTAGCATATTTCTTGCTCAAATGGGTACTCAACACTGATCACTAGCACAGGGAGAAAAATCATTCATAGTCAACAATTATTTCATTCCACATAATTTATGGCAATGTTTAAACACTACCGTGCATCCGAGGACAGAAACAGGTCCACCATCCAGGACAAGGTAGATAAGATAAAGATCACTCATCGAACAACTGTATCTTTTATAGTTCCAAAAAAAAAACTGTATCTTTTGTAGTAATTACATTGGCTAGTAGAAAATGAAAGAATTCAATGATTTCAAGGAACAAGAACCACGAGTAACATGTTTAACAATTGAATCTGTTTCACATAAGTCCCTCTTAGTACTGATATTTTGGCCCCAAACAAAGGGCTTTTTTAAATAAAACAAAAGCTTTCATCTTCATTTATCTTTTATAAGTTATACAACAACACATTTATCAAAATTTAAGACCCTTCTTGAATCAGGCTCAGAATGACTGACTGCTATAGGACTCATATGATATTCAAAACACTTGCTTTGAAGAAGCAGATCATGATTCATTCCTCTATATTTCAATTTCATGTGTTCTATGCTACCACAGGTATTACTTGCACATAAATAAGGGGAAAGGATGGTTGGGTGAGGTTAGAAACAGAGTCATTCAGTTATCTTCTCTTTTACACTGCTCATTTTACTCAACTCCATTTGTTGAAGCTCTATCCGGTTTACCACACCTGAAATATCTTCTCCAGCAAAAGACGTATTATCTTCTTTGTGCCTCCGTTTTATCTTCAAAATGGCCTGTGAAACTTCTCCAATTGAAGGCCGCTTTCTGGGTGTTTTGTGCAAACATTTGTGAGCGACAGCAGCTAGGCTCCTCGCTTCTACAATGTTACACTCTCCAATAAGTCTCTTGTCAACAATTTCATCTACGCCATCTGGACTCATAGAAGCCTTTAAGAACAAAATATAATACAACTTCTCAATAGAAAACTCAACATTCATAGAAGGATGAGCTCTGCAGTGAAGAGCAAAGAACTTACGAGATTGACATATTCCATTAAGTTTTGTTGCGGGTGGATGGCTGTAATGAGTTCAAAGAGGATAATACCGAAACTGTAGATGTCACTCTTCATTGTGAACTTGTTTGTGGATATGTATGTAGGGTCTATGTAGCCATATGTCCCTTTAAGGCCTGAGTTGCGGCCATCAAATTCCTCTTCCTTTGACAGTCCAAAATCAGCAACCTATTGAAAATTATGGCAATAAATTTTATTTTATTTTTGATCTTACAACCAAATATGAAATGGTTTATAAATTTCAGAAAAATAGAAGAACAAAAAGAATAAAAAAACATCAAGCACCAGCCTTACCTTTGCCCTCATTGATCTGTCTAGCAATATGTTCGCTGACTTCAAATCCCTATGTATGACAGGTGGGACTGCCTGTTCCAGGAATTGTCAAATGAAAAAACTAATGATAATTTTTTACCAAGTAAAAAGTTATAAGAACACCTGACATACCCCATCATGAAGATACTCAATTCCATGTGATATATCAAGAGCAATTTGAAGACGTTCTTCCCAACTCAATACTCGTTCCTCTTGACCTAAGAAAATGTCCAATGAGATGATCTATCATTTGATTTGATATAAGGGAAAATATAGAGATAGTGCATTTCTAGATCATCAGAGATGGCATGACAACTTAATCTAACTATAACTCAGTAATGTTGGTTTTGAGCTTATACCCAATGCATTTGCATAATAGTAGTAGAAGATTTGTTCAACAGATCACTAAGCAGCATGACAATAAACTCCTACCTACTCTGTGCCTATGTGAAACGAAACCTCAAACACAACTGTAAGTCTAATGCTAACTTAGTGTTGTTCACATGTGGATCTGATGTCACATCTTTAGATGAATGTAAATAAAAGGACTGAAAACTCACTATATAGAAGCCTTGCCAGGCTTCCGTTGCTCATGAACTCATAAATTAACATGTGTTGGCCTTTATCTACGCAGTATCCAACCAAATTCACTAGATTCCGGTGATGCAGCCTACCTAGTAAAGATACCTGTGAAAAGACCGGGACACAACAATTTAAGTCAAGTAGTAATAGTAAGCATCAAGTAGCCATTTCTAAACTTATCAGATAGCAACTACAAATCTGATAAAATCATGAGAATAAATCATGGATACCCAAACGAAGGTAAAAACATCACCTATTGAATCCTTAATTATACATTCATTTTGTCTTTTCCAAATTTGAAGGGCATTTTAGAAAAATAATCATTCATAGACATAGTTTTGACTACCTTTGGAAACGAAACTCAATGTGTTTATGATCAAATATTCATCCATGTTCAGAAAATAATGCATCATTTCTAGATGATACTAAACGTGTCCAACTAGTAATATATATATATATATGAAGGGATCTACAAGTAAAGAACTATCTGCTTTGCATCTTTGTAAACACGACGTTAATTCAGTTCTTACCTCTGTTTGGAACTCCTTTTCCCCCTGTTTTGAATTGGAAGCAAGAACCTTCACAGCAACCACTCCACCTATAGCCATTGTGGCTTTATACACTGGACCAAAAGATCCCTGTCCCAAAATAGTTGTGAAGTTTTGTGTAGCTTTCTGAATGTCCCTGGGAACACACAACATAAGGGATTAGATCTAATGAAGAATTATTGTCATGTTTTCCTTCGGTTGAGTGACGATAGCTTGTTCTGTGTCTCATGCAGATGTGATTTTCTTTAGTTAAATATGCAAATGTCTTTTAGTTTTTGTTAGCCTGGTATAAGAGAAGTTATGCCAAACCTATTGAAAGATGAGAGTGGCGAAGTAGGAATAGAACATTTGAGATGACATACCCTAATCTAATCAAAGTTTTTTTTTCCTCTTAAATTATGTAAGTCTGCTATACCCTCCAAAAAGATTAGAGGTGTCGGAGATGACATACTTGTAAGAGTATCTCGGTATGCCAGACGCTGAAGCAAACCGATCTTTATTTTGGGGGCTCCACCAAGAGTGCTGAGAACTTTTGGAAAGGTAATTTGATCCCTTAACAGAATTTGATGGAGACACACTCGAGTCAATGCTTGTAACTTCGCCATTCATGCGTATAGGAAGAGTTGTTGTGCTGCGTTCATTTGCACATCGCCGAAGATGAGCATGTTTTTTGTACCATCGTAGGCCGAAAAACAAGAGAGATGATATAAAAATGCCAAGAGCCAGACCAACAGAGATGCCAATGATAACCAAATCACCTTTATGAGCCATTCTCAGGCCTCTTTTGAGAATTAGGCAAAAAGAACATCTTGGAGGCAAATACTGCAGGGTCATTGATGTCACAAAATGAGCATAGAAGTTAAAATATAATAGTAGTAATAGTAACAACAATAATCTTTAAGAAGGAATGATGAATAAGAAAACTCTAATGTTGTGTTTGGTTGGGTGATTTGAGAAGGGAAATGAAAAAGGTAGGTGAAGTGTGAATAAAACATACTTACAATTCACCTAGTTTCACACACATTTTTTATTTCCTTTTTCAAATTCCTTCCCAAATCTTCCAACTAAATACAATGTAAGTAAACAGTGCTTTTCATGGTATACGAATAAAAAATACTTTATTTTCTCAAAACACATATGACAATATTTGACAAATAAAAGAAAAACTAGCAGTAGTTCTCATAGTTATCAAGGGTAGACATTATCTGATAA
Source organism: Camellia japonica (assembly GCA_030407325.1). Lineage (NCBI taxonomy): Eukaryota > Viridiplantae > Streptophyta > Magnoliopsida > Ericales > Theaceae > Camellia > Camellia japonica. The sequence goes on from JAPPVO010000002.1 coordinate 20,245,799, forward strand.
TAAAGAACAACTTATTCAGCACGGAAATGATAATAACACACTGGTTTTGTTTGGTAGAGCTGTGGGAAGTAATTATAGATTATGACTTAATAGATTATAGATTATAGCTTTAAATATAAGCTGTTAACCTGTTTGGTGCAGCTATGAGAATATAGATTTAATCAACAGAGTAGTATTTAGTTGAATAAGCTGTCAAATAGATTTTTGCTGTGTAATGTCTTTTTTGCCCTTATAAAAATTGTTATTTTTTCATTTTCTTCAGTTTTAATTTTTTTTTTTAAATTATTTCATTAATAAAAGTTAATATAATTAGTATCAATTAATATAAAAATTGATACATTTCATTACAACAATTGTTATTTCTATTTTTTTATTTCATTTAATAGAAGTTATTTCATTTTGTTTTCACTAATATCAATTAGAACAATTTTTTTTTTTTTTTTTATTACAATACCAAAGAAGTTATTTAATTGAAATAAATTTATATCAATTAATATTCATGTATTTTGTTTCATTTATTTCAATAATTTTTTTTCATTACCATTAATAATATAAAAATTGTTATTTTTTAATTTATTAATTCATTACAAAATATACCAATTAATATATTTTTTTTCTTCTCTTCTCTCCTCTTTCCTCTGTACGCCGCCGATGATCTGCAACCCTAGCCACCGCCGCGATCTGGAATAGCAAAGAGGGAGCGCCGTCGATTGTCACCGTTCACCTGCCTAAACAATGCCGGAGATGGAACTGGTTTGTGAGAAACAGAGAGAGAGAGAGAGAGAGAGAGAGAGAGAGAGAGAGAGACGACGGCAGTAGATCGCGATGACGGCGACTCTAGTTCAAATCGCGATGCGTAGGGTTTTGCCTTGAGATCGCGATGACGACAACTCTGGTTCAAATCGCGATGGCTCTAGAGAACAAACACACACATCGGAGAGAGAGAGAGAGCACAATGCCGGAAATCACCTCCAGATGCCGGAAATCGCCTATCACTCTCTGAGAGGAGTGAATAGTGTTTTCATTGTTGTTTATATAGTGGGAATTTGGTAATATTTGAGATTGATGAGGGGCATTTAAGTAATTTTGCCCCTCAATTATAGCTTTCCGCTTAAGGTGATTCAGAAAAGCACCTCCTCCCCCACTCAAAGAATAATCACCTTTTTGACTTAATTTAAGTTAAAAGCTGATCATTTTAGTTACACCAAACACACAAAAATTACTTAATTTAAGCTAAAAACTAAAATAAGCTGAATTTAAACCCTACCAAAGGGGGCCACTGTCTTAGATGACTTCAAGATGTAATTACGACAATGAGGATGGACATGGTTTACTATCATAAAATTTTCTGTAAACAGCTTCAACTGCTGTGATACTGATGATATAAAGTTGGCATAACCCACCAGAAGTGGGATAGAAAATTCCTTTTTGAAGGAAACCACCCAAATCCCATAGAGTAGAAGAAAATTCAAGTGCAACTTGATTTAGGGTTTGTATAGAATTTCAAAAGTTCCTTGTGTGAAAGGATTAATAGAGAACCATAGGGCTTGTTTAACAGAGGATGTTTGCTTCCTTTCTGTTTCATAGTTTTGTCAACACATGGAGAACTAAAGGATGTAGAGTCTATCAAATTGTACTTGAAGAGCCATTGAAAAGCAATTTCATACATTTGTCAATGACTTTATCAATCACTTAAAAAGAACTCTTGTTTTGTTTCCAATTTCAAATGAAGAAAGAGGGTGACGCATAAACTCATGTTCAAGTATTCTAGTCCAATAAGTACCTGTCCTTCTCTCTGTTGTTAAAATTGTTGTCAAAATTGTGAAATTAAATGTATCTCAAAATTCTCAACAACAAAAGCCCATTCAAATAGAGAAAGAAATCTTTAATCACTTGTTACTTATTCTCAATTTGATTTGATTCATTTCATTTTGGTACAGACCCTTAATAGACTAGAAAGTATTCAATTCCATTAAAAAGCAATTCATCAATAAGTTGCCTGAAGTGATCAACATAGCAACCAATCAGATCAAACAGGCATGAACCTAGACTAATACTCATCTCTCAGTAGGATTAAAAGGGACCTCCTTAAAACTCCATAATGACAAGACACATAAAATCCAAAACCAACAAAAGAGCACGATCAAGCAAAAAAAATTCTTCAAAGCCAACAAGCACGCATGGGACGTTCATGATCAGCAGTTAAACCAAATAGAGTAAACATGTTCAACATAAAAACTAAAACAAGCAACGAACACAAGTAATCAAAATAAAATTCTAAAAACCAAGAGAGACCCATGAATTTGGATCAAAAGCCGTACCTTATGAGCCCTGCAACCAAGACTTGAGGGAGTAAATTAAAATCTGGCGCATATCAGAGTTGTTTTTTGAAGGAAGAAACAGTATAGAGAGAAAGAAGACTGGAAAGAAAAAGGCCCCTAGTGGAAAGTTGACGTTAGAAACAGTATAGAGAGAAAGAAGAGAGGGAATTGAAGGAGGCTTTTCCTTTGATAGAAAGAGAAAAATCAGAGTGGGTTTTGGTGGGGATTGGAGAGAGAGAGGTACGTATAAGAATGGGAATGAATGGATGAATCAGGATTTGGTAGGGCCGCCTAAGAGAGAAAGCAGAGAGAGAGAGCGCTCCATTGGCTAAACCGGCCGGGCATGCAATGGGTCAAAATGTGCGGAGATTTGGACGTATCGGCTTTTTGTTTTGTTTTTGTTGTTTGGTTGATATTTCAATGTTTTTTTATTTTTCTTTTTTATTTTTATTTATTTCTTTTTGACAATCCCAACAATTGCACAACTCGGTTGCCAATTTAGAAGTTATATATATATATATAATATCATAAGAGCATCTTCAATGTATCTGTTTTTTTCATTAAATTTGAATGAAAACTTTATCTGATATTACACGTTCTAGCTGAAGATTTTGAATTGTCATCAAAATACAGGTCGATCAGCCAGATGTTCGGCCAGTCGACCGGCCAGTGTAATTTTTTCATAAATTTTTACAAAGTGGTGGTCATCCAGGAGGACAACCGACCGAACATCCGGCTAGTCTTCCCGTGATAAAAATGACATGCAACTTATATGACTATAAACAGTCATTTGATGAAAGACACATTCATCTTCAATTTGATGAAAAACTTGAAAAATCCTAAATTTGATACTTAGGTTAAGTTTGGCATCTACTAAATAATACAAAAAGTCACTATCCTATTTAAGTCACATCATCTTATTTAAATCACATCACCTCTCTAACACATCACATCAAACCCAACCCAAACCCAACCCATATAAGCCAATAAGTCAAAAAGTGCACTTTTTTAAAACATTCCAAACCAACCCTTATTTAGTGATAGGGTTGGAGCAACAAAAGGCACATATTTTCTTCAAATTTAAATTTGATGAAACAAAAGGTGCTGAATTGGAGATGGTTTAAGGTTAAAGATATCAATTTTGATATAATTCTTTCTTTTTTTTTATGATCGAATGTCCAAGCTAACTTATGCATAACTCGACTAATTACATCAGTTTTGATATAATTACACTAATATTCTTTTAATAAGGTTAACAAAAATAAAAATTAATAAAAAGTGAGTTAGTATTATATGAATTAAAATCTTATTAGAGTATAGTATAATTATGTCAAATTGTGAAATTTACTGTATTTTTTTAAAAAACTTTAAAAAATGTGAGTATAATTTACTCTCAAAATTATGAAGTAATTATGCATCTCACATTATTTTTATATTTAGATTGAATTTAAATATTAAATCTATGGAGAAAAAATATACAAAACCTTTTTTGTTCCCCTGTTTATTTTTTCCCAAATCCACTATATTAGCACATCATGATTAATTAATTTCTTTATATAACCCATCTTGGGTTGCTTTCCTCTACCAAGGGGCTGCAAAAGGCTAAAAAAGAAGTTCAAATATTATTTTCCAAAAGTAAATTCTTATATATCTCTAGAGAAAAAATGATAATAATAGGGAAATGGAAAGGGCTGACCATGGGTTAATGGGCTGCCTCAAAGTTGGATTGGGTTTCTGGATTGGGTTCAAATATATGGGCCAACTCAATTTAATAGCATGGGCCAATTCATTTTGGCAGCAGAAGTGGCTGCTTTGATTTTGCATTCCGAATTGTTCAACAATTTGTTGGACACCAAGATTGAAATTTTAGCCCGGCCCAAATGGGTCGAGTTTCCCAATTTACTGAAGGTTCGGGGCGGGTGGGTTGACATAGCTTCACCCCCCCTCCAAAGATGCCGTTGCTATACAAGAAGCTATGAAGTAGCATATGATGTTCTATCAACCAAGTTTGACATGAATTAATTAATTTTAGGATTCCACAAACTTTGCTATGTAATCCATTTTCTTACAGTGAAGGAAATCATTTTCAATCCAAACAAAAAAGATGCTCACATCACAACTTGACTTGAAGTAAAGGCATATACATATGACTGCACAAAACTAGTTTAACTTCAAGTAAAAGACTTATGAAGCCATAAAGGCACACACTTAATATACAACACTAAACTTGTTTCTTTCTATCACTATGCCTGTCTTTATGACCCATCAAAAAACAAAACAATATATAGTTGTTAATTTGTTTAAACTATAAATACTGTTAGGAGACTTCACTTTTACAAGGGGGGGCAAAATTGTGAGCCTAAACCTAACTGGCTATGAACCATATTGATCTTAATCTAATCATTAGGCTTGTCATTGTTGATTGGTGGCTTGCGCCGCGGATTATCCATTCCACCATAGTCCTTACTCGTCATGTTCACAACTTCAACATCTGCCTCAAGAAATCCTTGTGATTCATCTTTTTGATCTTGAGAGACTTGTTTATTATTAGGCCTTGAAGAGCTGTTCAAAGTGCCACTAGTGGAAACTGCCTTGGAATCTTGAAATTGGTGTGGCTTGGTACTTGCAAACTGGACTGGCTCCTTCTCTGTGATTCCCAAGCTTGCTGGTTTCAATGTGTTTGGCTCAAACATTGGGTTATTGTTCTGTGATTAAAAAATATATACAATCTTATTAATACAGTCAAATACAAGTGGGGCGAGCCATAAACAACACTGATAGAGTTTTCTCTTTCACAACAACAACAATACAGTTATTGCTATCTGTTGTGATTGCCTGACCATGTATCATTCAAGCTTTTGATCAGCAAAAACCTTAGGTTGCGTTTGGTAGAGTTTTGTAAATATGATTTGAGAGTATGAGTTGTATTTTGAGTTTGTGAGTTGTGAAATTATGATTTGAGTGTAGAAAATTGTTTGGTTATGGTTTTTAAATTGAGTGTTGAATTGAGTGTGAAATTGAGTTTTAAAAGTTTAATTTGACATTTGAAGTAAGAAATTTGTTTGGTTATGAGTTTTGAAAAGAGTTTTTTAAAACTTAATTCAAATTGTTATAACTCATAACAAAACATACTACTTTCACACTATTAAAAATTCTGATCAACACTCATAACCAAACTCTTTTTAAAATTCAATTAAATTTTTTATTATTAACAGAAAATAACATTAATCAATTTTTTAATTAAAAATACTACAAAGGAAATAATTTTTTTCCAAATAAATATTAAAAAAATTTAAATCATAAATATTTAAATAATTCAAATAATCTAAAAAATTTAATAAGTAAAAAATTAAAATAAATATTCAAAAAATTTAAATCGTAAAAATTTAAATAATTTAAATATTCAAAAGATTTAAATAATTTAAAATGTTAATATTTTAAATTTAAAAACAACTCTACACTCAAATCGTAACCAAACACATAAAACAAAACTCATTTAAGAAATTATTTTCAAAACTCATAACCAAATACATAATTCGAAACTCCACACTACTTTCACAATTCTACACTCAAATCGTAACCAAATACATAACAAAAAAAAAATTAAAATATTTAAAAATATTTTTATAAAATAGAGTTTGAATTTATTTTTATAAAATATTTTAAAATTTTAAACATTAAAATGGTAATATTTTGAAATTAAAATATTTAAAAATATTCAAAAAATTAAAAAATTTAAAAAATCGTAACATGTTTAAACATTAAAATATTTAAATATTACAAAATTAAAATATTGATTTGAATTGAGTTTTGAAAAGAGTTTTGAATTATGTGTTTGGTAGGGGTGAGCAGCAGATATACCGATCCGACCGAATCGAACCGATCCGCCGCATTTTAGACGGATGCGTGATGACGAGCAGACGGTTGCGGATTGATTTTCTCCAATCTGCCAATTTGGCGGACGGATGGCAGATTTGAGATTCCTTTGGTCGCAACCGAACCGCCAAACCGCAAGCACCCTAATAATTTATAAGACTTTATGTTTTCAATTTTTTTAAATATTTTGTTTGTGTTTTCAATTGAAAAAGAGTTTAAATATTCTATTGAAAAAAATTTTCAACTTAAATATATTTTTTAAATTGAAAAAAAATAAACGTTTTATTTATCTATATTTTTTGGTTTTTAAATTTAACTCTAAAAATAATAAATAGAAAATATGATATATGCTGGTTGGTTTTTGTTTTCAAAAACATATATAGATGTAACAATACAGAAACATACAATCTCTACTACTGCCCTATTCATGATTTTGGTGGTTTGAATTGTTATTATATTTTAAGAATCACAGATTGTAATACTTTATGTAGATGAATCATGCTATGATTGTAATATATGGATGAGCCATGCAGTGATTTTGATATTCTAAAATTTCAATTTTTTTTTTTTGGATAAGACATACAGTGATTGTAATAGTTTTTTAAGTCATTGACTGTAATACTTTCTTTTTTTTCTTTTTTTTTGAGGAAGTGCACAAGTTGAATTATGTTGAAAATTTATAAAACCTTAAACCGCCAAACCGATTCGCATCCATCCGCCAAACCGCCAATCCGCTCAATTCACATCCGCCGAATTGGCGGACGGATGTGGATTGATTTTCTCCAATCCGCCAATCTGATGGATGGATGGCGGATTGGAGGTTCCGTGACCGCAACCGACCCGCGCCCACCCCTAGTATTTGGTTATGAGTTTTGAAAAGTAATGATTATGTTTTGAATTGAGTTTTGAGAAATGGGTATAGAATTATGATTTGGAAGCTCAAAACAAACAACACACTCAAATCAATGAATGAAACTATAATTTGATAAGCTTACCAAACGGAGCCTTAATTTTTTGTGTATTTTTTGCACCATGTAGTATTCAAGTGTTCGCCTGGTGAAAAAAATCATTTATGGCTCTAGATACTCGACAAAAATCTTGGTTTTGCCTTTTTTTGGGTGTTTCCTTGGATTATCAAAACCCTTCTTGACATTTAATCTGTGAGTGAGAGAGAGAGAGAGAGAGAGAGAGAGACCTGAACATTTAAGCGATCTTGTGATCTTCCAGTTCTCTTTGAAGCAATTGTATCCATTCCTGCATCCAAACAACAAAATATGAAACTAAATCATAAACTACCCAACCTTTCCCACAACTGACATCTTATAACTTGGTTCCAAAACAACTATAGCATGGTAAGTTTCACAAATTAAACTTCGTATTTAAATGCAACTAACCAAACCTTAGAATTGTTGTAACAAAAATATATACTATACATCAAGATCTTTTGCATACATAAGTTTTGATATTTCACATATGTATTCATATATTTTCAAAACAAAAGGGGATCTCAAGAGCGTGTGCCCCTTTCTCAATCAGTTATTCTTAGGAGGGTGGTGTCTTGGCACATGGTAATCAGCACTGAAAGCTACAAAACTACCCTCATTGAACTTCTTGGGGATACTACTTTTATAACTAAGTACTACACATTTTACATTCAATTCATGATTTCCTTCAAGCTCATAACATTTTCTGGCATAATGGGTTGCACTTGCACCTGAAATCTTTGATGCTTCTCCATTCCCTTCTTTCTCAATCTCTTTCCTTGGCACTTCACCCGCCATCATTTTTCTTCCTCCAAGCTTCATTTTCCTAGCATCACCATTCGAAACATCGCCAAGTAGTTCCTGGTTACATGCATATTTTTGCATTAGATTGTCAAAATATATAAATATATTAACATACAAAAAACAATAACAAAATAAACAGCATACCTTTTGGACAGTGAAAACATTTTCCCCTGTCAAAATCAGTCTATTTCCATGCATTTCACTACCTGCAGAAAGAGTGGGAAAAAAGAAAGAAAAAAAAAAAAGAAAAAGAAAAGAAAAAAAAAAGAGTTACTTTCTTTTCACTAAAGATGGGGAAAAGTTAAAAAAAAAAAAAAAGGAACTTAATGGAGTAGGGAACTATGTACCTTCATGAGCATAAACAGAAGAGTCCCTTAGGGCATGCAAAGCATAAAGAAGGCAGAGTAGTAAACTTGCAAACCTTGTAGGTAACATTTTTGAGTTCATTGTTTTTTCCTCTGGTATATTTATTGTTCAAGAAAGGGAAGAGAAGAACATGGAACACAATCTGGTTTTTATAGAGTTCAAACCCAACTCAAAGCTAGGGTTTCTACACCTGGCCTATTAAAATATGAGTCCTGGGTATATGCAAGACTTGGGGAAACTAAATACAAATAAATAAATATATGAATTTTAAAGGACAGAAAGAAAAAATAATGGTCTTCATGTCAAATGTTTGAATGGGATTTCATCAATTGAACTTAACTAAAAAGTATAGCATAAACAGAGCATTTTTTTGGCAAATTTAATATGAAAGCCTTATCAGTCCCTTCCACAACTTGAGTCCCTTCTAAAACTTGATGGCTACAATATAAATAAAAGCAATTTTGACGATAATGTTCAGTAAGACTAGTGTGAACTTTCTATTCAAGTTTTAAAATAATGTACACTTTTTATTGAGCTCATTTTCATGTAGAATGTATAATCATTTTAGATTTTTTAAAATGTGTCCTAAAAACACACATTAGCAAATTTTTAAACTCATGAGGGTGTTTAAGATTTTGGTCCGACTAATTCTTTAGTTACATGTAGTCTTTATCTCCACATCTGCTAGCCTAGGCATGGAGCTTAATTGCATTTTGCAGTTGTATTTATTAATATATTTATGTAATGAAATCAGATGGAGTGACAAAACAAACATGCAAGTCCAAGATAGAGACACAATCATCCCAAAGAGCTGAGTCAGAGATTTGGTGCACAACTTGAAGAAGAAGAGAAAAATCATCCCTTGGATACCCTTTGAGGGTAAAGTTAATTATGCCCTTTGTTTTTCAAAATATGACAGTGGAATCTTTCATATTTTAAAAAATATATATAATTTAGTATTACTATGTAGGATTTGGTTCTGAATCCTTTGAGCAGCTTTATGGGTAGGTCCTGACTCCTGCCAAACTAAAAATAGAATTGACCAAAGAGAGTCTTTCTATTACTTCTGATTTGTTTACGAGATCAAATCAAATTAATCAACTACACAGTGACAGTTCAAAAGTGAATTAAAACTGGTTGCTGCCACATGAATCCTTCATGCAATTGTAGCATATATTTATAAAATAACCGAATTGAATTAATTATGAATTTTGAAAAAATAATAATCCAAGGAAGGGGAAGAAGGTGATATCAACCCGGGTTTTAATGAGCTGGTTGACATTATGGTTTGATAAATTTTTACCTAACGTATGTAGACTATTCTATTTATATCAAGAATAGTATTATAAACTAAGAAATTTAATATAGAATAATGCAGTAAATTTTGATTTTATCAATTTAAAATAATAGATTTATTCAATTGACTTATTTTTTTAAAAATGTCATTACCATATCAATCACATCAATAATTCTATGCAAAAAAATTGAAAGAATACTGTTTTGCTTATAACATTAAAGGGTTGGTGGGTGATAAGCAAGGAAGTTCCCGAACAGGCACGAGCATGAAATGAAGAGCTCAAGGGACACTGGCAAGTGATTATTGCATAGAATTACTAAACTTGTCAATTTTTTAACATTTTTTAATATATTAAAATTTAAATTTTTTTTAGAAAAAGTTAAAGATTAGTGTTAGGAGTTTAGGACACGCGGTTGTGTCCTCCAACATGATGATGCTTGTGCTTGCCTCTTGAGAATATATATATGTATATAATTGTGAGGTGTAACCGGTTAATTTATTGTCTTCAACTTCTCTCTATTTGGAAGAGAAAACTAGACCATGCTATTAAGTTTTTGTAAATGATATGTTTGGTTGATTTTTTTCAATCTTTATGTATAAATTATTCATAAAAAAATCAAATTATTTCAAAAAATCAAATTATCTATTATCAAAAAATATATTTGTCATAATTTTAATTTTTTCATAAATAATTTACGCATAAAGATCTAAAATACATTTTTTATATTAACAATCACGAATTCTATACTAATATTCATTTGTGAAAAAAATACAATTGTCACCAATTCAGCAACGGTTATATAAATTTGTGTCGAAATATACATTTTTTTAAATTTTTTTGACAAGTCTAGTTTGAAAGGATCTAAAAAGTTTCAAAAAAAAAAAAACACTAAAGACAACCCCCAAAAACAAATTATTTTTAACCGAATTTTTTTTAATTGTTTTATTTTGATCCGTCCAATAGAGTAGAAAAAAAAAATACTAAAAAAAATTTTTAACGTAAAAAACTACTAAAAAAATAAATTCCAAACCATCGATTACAGCCGACCGACCTTGAAATTTGCTACAGTGGTAGTGTAGCGGACCTTAGGACACTTTCAAATTTACGAGGATAAACACTTACGTAGGTGTCATGTATGGATTGGCATTGAAAAAACCGTCTTTGTGGGAATTTGGTGTTCAATGTTGAAAGAAACTGAAAATATGTTTTGGATTTCAACATCATCATCACATGTGTATGTATGCCACTACCATTACATTGTTGTCACGATATATATATATATATTGATTACATGATCATATTTTTAATCAAGAAGCTATTTGACAACTCAAGAAATGATTCCATTTTGATAGCATATTTTGGTTCTACTTTGCTCTTCCTTTACGAATTTCAATGAGAAATATGGTCTGAACTAGCATGAAGTTTGTATTATGGATTTGGAGACAAATTTTAGTAGGAAAGAAATTGAAGAAAAATAAAATTGAAATAAACTATATAAATCTAAGATATTCCAAGCATAGCACAAGAGTTTTGTAGATATATAATCACCCCCCTTCAAACTAATTAAAGGGATTCTTTCTCATAAATAGCTGGTTATCAAAGTTTTTAGAGTCAGACATTTAGGCGGTGAATTGGTACTCACCCAAATCAATTTTAATCAATTTTCTTAACAACAATGCTTATATTCAGAATTTGTACCCAAGAGCTTGTTGGAATAATTTTTTGTGTAAAAAATAAAAACTAAAACAAAGTAAATAAATTACTTACAGGAAGTTCTTGTACCGAAAAGTTAAAACAGCAAAATCACCGGGAAGTTATTAGAACCATGGTTTTGAAAACCGGACAGGACCAGCCGGTTCGACCTATTGAACCGTTGACCAGTCGGGATTCTGGTCCGGATATACCCTCTAAACCATTCGAAGCTAAAAACCGGCCTATTTAGGAAGAACCGGGAAAATCGACGTTTGAACCGGCTGACCCAGAGCCGGTTCACCGGGTCAATGAAATTGAATTTTATTTATTTATTTCTTCTAATTTTTTTTTTTATTCTTTCTTTCTTTTATTTCATTCTTTCTTATTTTATATATAAGAATATAAGAAAATTTTAATTAGAAACTCTCTTTCAACGGTCTACTCTTGTGAGGAATAGTTTGAAATTATTGTGAAAGTCTTTACCTATTTATAAGAAAAAAAATTATTTCAAAAAAGCTCAAAAAATCCATGTGAGATTCAATCAAATGTATTGGAGGGAATATTGAAATTTTGATATCCATCCAAAATTTTTGATCTTCTTTCAATCAAATTATTTGAATTAAAATCATATGGAGGGAATATTAAATATTTGATTTCCTCTTCCAAAATTAAAATTAATAATATTTTAAAACATATTATTATATTTTTCAGTAAAAAAAATATTAGGAGAAATATTTAAGATAATTTAATATTTTAATTTATAATTTTATTACTTATACTTTTATTTAAATATAATTTTAATATATTTATTACGTCACTGTTCGATTCCGGTTCAAAATAACGGTTGAACCGGTGACCCGTTCACCCGATCCCTTTTTTGGTTTGCTCACCGGTCCGATTTTTAAAATATTGGTTAGAACAGCAAAATCACAATCAAGTCGAGTGTATAACACTCTATCCTTAAGACAAATTCGCCGATGCACAAGTGCTCACGGATTATCGGTTTCTATCTTCCAAGATACAATGATCACTCACACAAATTGTAGTAGTACTACAAACAATTTGTTCTGGCGAACCAGAACCTGAGTTCTGAAACTCTTTTAAAACTCTAAGAACTAATATGAAAAATAAATGCAACACAGAAGGAAAACAGGAAAGGAAAAATGAAATGAATTAAATATGTGGGGAAGTATTTTGTGAATAACAACACGTGACAGAGGTGACGTCGAAGTGTCAGCCGAGGTGCCACGTGACTTGGTCATGCTGCCTAGGTGATATCGGCTAGGCCGAAGTTATCTGTGGAGATGCTGGAATCCGAGATAAGCAGATAAGGGACCAAAGTCCTAAAACAGGGAGGATATCAGTCTGGATAAAGATAAGGCTCAATGAGAGTTTATCACTATCTAGATGAAGGTCCAGGATGAGCATTGAGCTTAAGTCCATTGAAGTGAGACTTCTAATGAGATCAGGTCACTGCTGGTTATAAAAGCAAGGCACCTTCGTGGGTTTGAAGTAAGTTTTTTCTAGTGAGTTTAAGCACTATTTGCTATCTGTGAGAGATGTTGTTTACTGACTTGATCGTCGGAGTGCCCCCGGTGGACGAACCACTGCTAGATTCTCATCTTCTTGTGTAGGTTGTTAGGCTTAATCTATTCTATCTATGTTCTCCAGCTGAGTTCCCCCTTTTTTAGTTGTGTGGTCAAAAATCAACACCCATAATTTGGCGCCATCTGTGGGAACTTAAAGAGAATAGATGACCAACGACGGACAGGAAGAAAAGATTGGGGATGACATTAATGAAGAAGCACAAGATCCGAATCTTGGAGAGAAAGACGTCGGCAAAGAGAGGAATTCTCCGAAGAAAACTGGCTGAGATGAGTACTACAACGAAAGCGACCTCTAAGTATGGAATGATAGATGTCTAAGGAGAGACAATGAGATGAAAGGAATAGTGAACAAGTTGGCAGACCTACAGTCGGTTGTCAATTTCATGATGTAAAACAATGTAATACAACCATCGTTCTCGTTGCAGGATACGCCGGTACCAGTGGCCAAGACAGACGTCCAGAAAATGGGGCAGAAAACAATCCCCGTAGTCCTGCAACATGGCAAGGAAAATGAGTGCTCACATCGGCCTTCACGAGATATCGGGCAAGTAGAGCCAACAAGAGGTGAGTCATAGAAGGCACCATGAACCAAAGGGACCTATGCCAAGGAACCTCGGCATATCTAGGGGAAAGGCCTTTGCTTTGATACAGTGAATGAAGAAAAGTTGAAGAGAACGCACAATGACGCCGGTAGCAGCACGCCAAAAAGGTTGAAATCTGTTGATAGCCGAGCTCCTGATCGAATGAAGGAGGATCTGAGAGACTACCTCCAGAGGAAGCGACTTAACACCAAGGTTATGTCCCCGGTCAAGTCAATAATGTCGTTCTCAGTGGATTTGGATAAGTTTGAGGCCCCAAAGAGATTCCACATGCCAAGGTTCTAGATTTATGACGGTAACGGGAATGAGCAGTTGCTGTGCACGGTGTTCCTGTCGTCCCTTGGAGAGATCGCGTCGGATTGGTTTCATAAGTTGCCGAAAGGAACTATGAAGAGTTAGGAAGGCCTGGCCAAGATGTTTGTGGCCAGATTTGTTACAAACAAGTTACAGCCACTAAGGGTAGACTCCATGTTGGCTTTGAACATTAACGAGGGCAAAAGCCTTAGGGCTTATGCCAAACGGTATTATGAGGTGTTCAACTAAATATCGGCATGTAACCAGGAGCTAGCGGTCGTATCTTTCAAAAACGGCCTAGAGGATGAATGTTCACTTCAAAAATCACTTGCAAAAACTTTACCAAAAAGTATGGAAGAGCTCATGGCACGGATCGAGAAGTATGCCAGAGCAAAATAGGACATACCAGGAACGAAGGCACCAAAATAAGAGAAGAAAAACGGCTCGCCGAAGCAAGGCAAAGGTAATACAGGTTTTAATAGGTCGGAAACAGGGTTGAGGGCTACACAGGCAGTCACCACTGTATTCAAAATCCCGGTCTACAAAGTTCTGGAAAAAATCAAGAACCAACCGTACTACAGAGCGCTAGAAAAGATCCTTGCTGAGTTTATGGGAAGGAACCTTGGGAAGCATTGTGCTTACCATAATGAAGATGGGCACTTGACTCAAGGATGTAGGGCTTTGAAGACACACTTTGAGGATCTGGTCAGACAGGGTCACCTAAGAAACCTAGTAGATGAGGCCAGAACAAGGGAAAAACAAGCAAGACTACCCCAGGCACCACCGCCACCACAACAAGCACATGGACCTCGGGTGATTAATGTGATTCACTCAAAGGTCAATGAGAATGATGTACGTGGGGAAACTTAGAGAGTAAGGCACCTACAACATGTGTACCAGGTCCAACAAAAGAAGCCTAGGACAAATGAGTACCAGGGGCCAGTGCTTTCTTTTACTAAGGTAGACTTGGACATGGTGCAACATCCACACAACGATGCCCTAGTGATAATGCTAAAGATTGGAGAGTGCTAGGTAAAGTGCATACTAGTTGATCAAGGCAGTTTTTGTGACATCATGTATGTTAGATGTTACAAGGAGCTTGGCCTTCACCTAGATGACCTGGAATAATCCAACAACTCGATGGTTGGATTCAACAGAACGCCGACGTGGCCTCTAGGAGCCATGAATTTAGAGGTGCAGATAGGCACCAAGAAGGTAAGCACGGAGTTTATAGTAATTGATACCCCCTCCCCTTATAATGTTATTTTGGGAAGACCATGGTTGCATGCAATAAGGGTTATTCTCTCAACGCTGCACCAACTGTTGCGGTTCCTAACAGAGCGTGGAATTGAGGAGGTCAAATGGGATCCGGTAGTGGAAAAAAATTACTCCATGGCAGCAATGAAATCCATCTACAATGTGCGGGAAACAGAGACAATTGAAATTGAAGACAAGGATATGAAGGTCCTAGATGATGTTAGTAAAGAACCGGCCGACAAGAGTGAAAAGGCTTTGAAGAAGATTCTGGTCCAGGAAGATGATAAAGAGTGCTTCTTCCTTCTCGGCTCAAGCTTAGCCGAGGAGGAGGAGGAAAGGAAATTGGAAGCTTTCTTGCAAGCGAACATAAAAGTGTTTGCTTGGACGCCTTATGAGATGTCAGGCATTGACCCCGAGGTCACTTGCCATAAGCGACCTAGGCTCCATGTAGACAGGTTGCCTAAACCTGTCATCCAGCGGGCAATGAGGCTGACATTAGTACATGTGGAAGCAGTTAAGGAGGAAGTGGACAAGTTATTAGAAGCCAAGGCCATTCGGGAGGTGAACTACCCAACCTGACTGTCCAACACGGTAGTTGTGAAAAAGAAGAACGGCAAGTGGAGGGTCTGCGTGGACTTCACCAACCTAAATAAGGCTTGCCCAAAAGAAAGTTTCCCACTGCCTAAGATTGATCAGTTAGTAGATACCACTTCAGGGCATGGGAGGATGAGTTTCTTGGACGCATACAGAGGCTACCATCAGATAGCAATGTATGCCCCAGATGAAAAGAATATGACATTCATCACCCCGAAAGGACTCTATTGTTACAGAGTAATGCCTTTCGAGTTAAAAAATACGGGAGCAACCTACAAGCAGTTAGTGACCAAGATGTTTAAGCATCTGATTAGGAAGATAGTAGAGGTCTACATTAATGACACAGTCGTGAAGACCAAGGAACCTGGGAACCATCTGGCCGATTTGAAGGCAGTTTTTGATATCCTAAAAACATATCGGCTCTGACTTAATGTTTCAAAATGTGCATTTGGAGTCGGGTCTGGTAAGTTCTTGGGGTACCTGGTCACCAGAAGGGCATTGAGGCAAACCCATATCAAACCAAGGCCATCGTTGATTTAAATAGGCCATCATTGATTTAAAGAGTCCAATATTGGCCAAGCAGGTCCAAATTTTGACTGGCAAGGCAGCAGCCCTGAATAGATTTATCAGCTGAAGTTCTGATAAATGTAAACCATTTTTTCAATTGTTGAAGAAGGCCACAGATTTCTTGTGGACAGAAGAGTGCAAAATAGCCTTGGTCGACTTGAAAAGGTACCTGACAACAGCTCCAGTTCTATCAAATCCAATACCTGGAGAAGAGTTGTTCCTACACTTGGCAGTTTCAGACCGAGTAGTGAGTGCAGTGGTAATCCGAGAAAAGGAGGGAGAACAAAAGGTAGTATACTATGTGAGTAAAACCCTAACAAGTGCAGAAACCAGGTACCTACCCTTGGAGAAGTTAACACTAGCCCTGGTGATGACTTCCAAAAAGTTGAATTACTACTTCTAAGCCCACAAGATTGTGGTGCTAACTAAGCATCCCTTAAAGTCCTTGTTGCAGCATGTAGATCTGACAGACAGAATAGCCATATGGGAAGTGGCACTGGGCTAATATGACTTGGAATTCAGGCCTAGAATAGTAATCAAGGGCTAAGTTCTGGCCGACTTTGTGGCCGAGTTCACTCCTGGCGCAATCCTAAGGCGAGCTCCGGTGAGCCGCGGCTTAGGATATCCGGGAGAGCAGGAAGAAACTCAACTGGGGCCAAAGAACCCCACACCAGCAATGCAGAAGAAAGAAGAGAAACTAAAACCCTACGACATCTACATTGGTGATTCCTTTCGCCTGTTTGTTTATAGAAGTTCAAACTGTCAAGGAGTGGGGACAAGAGTGGTTCTGGTATCGCTAGAGGGGCGAATAATAGAGCAATCAATCTGTTTGGGATTCAAGGCCTCAAACAACGAAGCAGAGTACGAGACACTAATTGCTGGACTAAGGCTAGCAGCAGCAATAGAAGCCGATGAGGTGGTGGTCTTCTGTGACTCCTAGCTTATTGTAAATCAAGCCACGGGCGAGTATGCAGCCCGAAATGAAAGGATGATACCCTATGTCAAAGAGGTTGTCAGGCTACTAGCCCTGTTCCAAGATTGTCGGCTATAATAGGTTAGCCGAGATGATAATAGACATGCCAACGCCTTGGCAAACCTGGCTAGTGCAATAAAGTTAGGGGAACCAAGGATAATCATGGTTGATTATCCGACAAGACCAAGTGTAGACCCTATGATAACAGTGCGTAGAAATGGGTCCCAGCTTGATGGACATCGTAGTTGTGTTCCTCAGAGAGGGCATACTGCCAGACGATCGAAAAGAGGTGCACAAAACCAGGTTGAAGTCGACCAGGTTCTGTCTATCAGCAGAAGGCCATTTGTACAGAAGATCCTTCGCTAGACCTCTACTTCGGTGTGTGCACCCCTCTCAGGTAGAGGACTTTTTATATGAAATCCATGAAAGAGTTTGTGGAAGCCATTCAGGGGGCAAGTCACTTGCCCATAGAGCCATATCCCAGGGATACTGGCAACCATACATGCAAAAGGATGCTGAAGCCTATGTCAGGAAGTGTAAGAAGTGTCAAGGATTTGCACTTTTTATACATCAACCAGTAGCAGATCTGAACCTAGTGTCCAGTCCTTGGTCGTTTGCTCAGTAGGGCATGAACCTGGTGGGACCACTGCCCCAGGCAACTAGACAGAGAAAGTTCTTGCTAGTAGCCACAGACTACTTTACAAAGTGGGTAGAGGCTGAACCTCTTGCGAAGATTCGAGATATTAATGTAAAGAACTTCATTTGAAAGAATATAATAACCAGGTTCGGGATTCCAAGGGCCATTATAGCAGACAATGACACTCAATTTGACAGTAAGCTAATTAAGAGCTTTAATGCAAAGTACAAGATTAAAGAACTATTACTCTACTCCTAGTTTCCTCCAGAGTAATGGCCAGACAGAAACGTCCAACAAGACCATTTTAGATAAGATTAAGAAGAGGCTGGAAGCAGCTAAGGGAAAGTGGGTAGAAGAATTGCCCAATGTGCTATGGGCATATCGGACTACGCTGAGAAGATCAACTGGGGAGTCTCTTTTTGCCATGGCATATGGCACTGAAGTAGTCATCCCACTTGAGGTCGACATCCTTGGAATCAAAACGCAGGGAGTGGAAAATAGAACCAATAAGGCATTCTTAGCCCGAGATCTGGATCTATTAGAAGAAAGAAGTGAGAGAGCAGCAATTCGGCTGGGAGCATACCAGCAATAGCTTGTTAGGGCTTACAACAAGAAGGTCAACCCAAGAGAGTTTAAGGTAGGGGACCTCGTCCTAAAGAAAGTTGTCGGCAATAAGAAGGATCCTAGGGAAGGCAAACTTGGCCTAAACTGGGAGAGGCCATATAGAATCATCTCGGTTGCCAGCAATGGGGCATATCAGTTTGAAGACACTGATGGCAAAGAGTTGCCAAGACCCTGGAATATTTGTAATCTGAAGTTTTTCTATTATTAGTTTTTGTTTTTTTGAGATTTATGTCATGATTTTATTGGCCAAAGTTTTAATAAAGTGCTAGTTTGATTTTGTTTTTGTGAATTTGAAATTTGCGCGATAGGACCGAATAGTCTTATGACGATGTTTCCGATTGAAACATGATGAATAACTTAGACTTATCATATGGTAGAATTGAATTATACTTGTCATATGATAGAATTGAACTAAGTTGGCGATGTTTCCAAATGAAATATGACGAATAACTTAGACTTATCATATGGTAGAGTTGAATTATACTTGCCATATGATAGAGTTGAACTAAGTTAGCGATATTTCCAAATGAAATGTGACGAGTAACTTAGACTTATCATATGGTAGAGTTGAATTATACTTACCATATTATAGAGTTGAACTAAGTTGGCAATGTTTCCGAATGAAACTTGATGAGTAACTTAGACTTGCCACGACGACAGAGTTGAACTAAGTTTGATCTAGTTAGATTAACAAAGAAACCTCGGTAGACAACCTCGACTAATCTTTGTTTGAATCAAACCTCGGTAATAATTGGAGTTGCATGCTTAATGTGAACATAAGTGGTACTTAGGTTCCCATTAGGGGGCAGGAAGCACGAATGAGGAATAGGCTTGACACTTGTTGAAATTTTGGAAAAATTTACAAGTTGGAGTCAGGCCGAGGTAAACCAGATGAGATGATACTCGAGGTATTTGTTGCCCGAAGTAAACAAACAGTTTGTCAAGCTTGAAAGGGTTGAAAGACTGAAGTATTGAATAAAACCAGCAAGTGCAAGTAAAAAAGCAATACTTGTTGAATATTATTCAAAGAGTTTTTATAAAGTACCCGTTGGCCGAAATCACAGGAAAATGTGAACTCCGAGGTAAATAGGTCTGAGATGACCAACTAAGAGTGTACCCGAGATGAAATGGATCTGAGATGATACATGTCAAATGTGTTCTAATCCGAGATGATCACACAGTTAAGGTATACTTGGAAAAATTGCAAAAATATTTTTAGTATGGAAACATGCAAGGCATATAAGAAAAGCAGTAAGCATATATGAAGAAAGCATTCAAACACTTAAACAAAAAGAAGACTTGCATTCAGAAAAGAAAACTTGTCCAGATACAAAAGAAGACACATCGGCCAAATTGAAACTTGAAACTTTTCAAACAACAAAAAGTTACAACTAAAAGAAGAAAAGTACAAGTAAGGAAAAAACTCTGAGCAGACTGTCATACTTCGGCAGTTAACGATGTTTTAGGCTCAGCAGACAGTGGGGCGGTCTTCTTAGCCTCAATCTCGGCATCGATCTCGAGAAGGGTCTTATCAAGGCTCTTCTCGGCGGCCTGGACCTCGGCTTCAGAAGTGGTCTTCTTAGGAGAGGCACTCTTGAAGACCTTGTCCTCCTCATCTTGAGTCAAGTTCAGGACTTAATCATTTAGAGTAAGGGACTTGGCACCAGTAGCAACCTCCTCCTCATCTTCATCAGCTTCCTCAGCCTCGGCTTCCTCCTTTTCGACTTCATCTTTAGAGTCTTTTGGAGAGGGAGGAAAGGCACGCTAAGCTGGTTGATATCTCGGAGTGAAGAGTCCATTGGGACAAACAGCTTGTTGAACGCTGCTGTCCAGCTGAGGTAATAACCTCGGTTGCAGGCTTGATTGTCCTGGGCTTTGTATGCATCCCGGACAACAGCTTGCCCTTCTGAGAACGCCTTTTCGTCGACCGCCTTGATCTCGACCTCTTTTGTGGCCAGGGCCTTCTGGAGCTCAGCTTTAGCTTCCGCAGTTTTGACATCGACATCCTTGATCTCGGACTTGAGTACCTCGGCCACAGTCTCGACTATCTCAGCCCTCTCTTTGGCCCAGTCTTACCCATATCTAGTAGCCTTGGCCTGATCTAACAAAGCCTTGATCTTGGCCTCGACATTATTAAAGGAGGCAAGGTAGCCAGCAACATCTTAAGTCTTCTGGACTACCTCCTTTTTGAAAGCCTCGACCTTCATAGCCTAGAAGGAAATAAACAAACAAGTTAGTAAAATAGCTTAAAAGTACAAGGAGTTGAACATAAAGCCAAATGAAAAATTATAAGTGCTGGGAACTTACCAAAACAGAGTGTTGCATCATCAACGTGAAATTTTCATATTCAGTAATCTCGGCCATACGATTCAAATCGGTAGGCAAGAGAACAACAGTGGAAAGAGTGGGTAAATTGCACCTTTAGCAGCAATCAATTGCACTGTCAGCAGCAGTCATTGGTCGGTCCCCAACCACGAATGAAAAGGCCCAGGGCTCGTCGGCTCGAAAAACACCTGGCCCCATTGAACCTTCTGACCTCGACTTCTTGGAACGTTGTTGGTCGGAAGGCTCGACCTCGGCGGGCCTCTTCTCGGTGACAGTTGTGTTTTTCTCGATCTCGGCCAATTTGCAGATCGGAACGGTATTTTCGGAGTCAACTTGGGTGGTAAAGGCCTTTGTTTTGGCTTTTCTGACTCTTTTTGGCTTGGGCTTTTGTTGGGACTAAGTGGGAGAAGAATGAACGGTAACAACTCTTGGAAGGTCGGCCAGTAAATCTTCTACAACAGCTTGATTGCGACCCGTATCGTCAGTTGTGGTAGCAATAGTAACTCTAGGGCCAAAGTGAATTACAGGCAGTGTGATTGGAGGATTATTTGGATCATACGCCGGTAACTCAAAATCTCGGCGCTTACAACTTCGAGTTCGTCCGGCAGGGGCGTTGGGAACTCGGCGATGTCGCTGGCATTGGGTTGGTGGAATGAGTTGGACTGGAACTGAAATTGATGGTTGGTCCACTGGATCAGATGAGGAGGCCTAATCAAGCCTTGGTGAGGAAGTAGCTGGTTAAGTGGCTGCCGAAGTCTTGCTCCTTCTAGGAGTGTCGGGCAGAGGACTTTGGTAAGTCGGTATGTAATTAAGCAACAATGGGGCTTTGCGTTTCTCAACTGGAACGCCCAATAGCCTTTTCAGATCTTTGTTAGGGAAGAAAGTTTGGCCAAAGTCTTTTGATGGTTGGGGAAGAACTGCAAAAGGCAAGAAACAAACATTATTACAGATAGATAAATTAACCAGTCTTAATAGAGATGGAGTTATGAGATGACTCAGTTCTTACCCTCATTCTCTCTAAACACTGCTCGACACAGAGGAAAGAGATGAAGATTGTCATCAGGCACAAATTCCCAGTTGCCCGAGACAATCAAGTAGTTATCTCCAACACCCTTGTTGGAGTCTGAGAGGTCGACTATAAGTTTGAAGGCGGTGGATCTGGCTTTAAGGTAGTACGTCTAGCCTTTGTCAGACTTAAGGCCACACATGGTATAACAGAACTGGATGTCGGCAAGTGTGATCTTAGCTGTTTCTCGGCTTGCTAGTTCGATTATACCCTTTATGACCCTATATGAGTTAATGGCTAGTTGCATGGGGTTAAGTTTGTAGTAGTGAAAGACTTCTTGGAAAAGAGTGTCTAAGGGGAATCGAAGTCCACACTCAGTGAAGGCAACCATGGGAAAAGGCATGGAGTCTTCATCAGGCATGATAGAGTCCTCCTCCCCAGCCAACCTGATTTAAACGTCTGCTGGAATAGAGAACTCTCATCTGAAGTGTTTTAGTTTGGTCAGAGTGTCTACCCTCCACCTAAACATATCCATGATGTCGGCTTGATGAAACTGGTACTAAATTTCAGAAAATAGTGATTGGTATGGGTTCGAAAACTTTAGCTAAAACCTAGAGAGCACTAGGTTGAGGGTTTCTGAAGATCAATGGGAGGATCTTTGTTTTAGTTTTCCTAAGAAACAGAGTTCTAAAATAAAACCCCAAAACCTAAGTCTATGTAGAAACAAGAATCGAATGCAGGAATCTGGAAACCAAGCAAGAAAACTAGAAAAGAAACATGATTCAGAAATCAAGAAATGAAGCAAAGAAACAGAAAATAGATGTGCATACACAGAGCAACCAAAATTTGTGAAACAGTGCATAGATGTGTGCAAGAACCATGGACAGAGTATGAAGACACAAGGGCAATTTGAACAGCACAAAACAAATTCAAGAACAACAATGGCAACCAAAATTAAGGGATGAATGAAAAAAAACAGAGTATAGCTATGAATACAAATTCAATGGCGACAGATACATTGAAGAACATGGCCAAAAATTAAAAAAAAAAAAGTTGAGGACTTACTGAGCGAAGCCGATACAATAGATGCTAAAATAAGGCTTGTCGGAGACAAACAACGACAGCTAACGATGGAAAACTCATCGGAGGAGATGATTGCACCGATTGTAGGGCGCTCAAGAATACAACAATGGAGGATTTGAGAGTGTAGAGAGAGAGAGTTTGGGCACAAAGGAAGAATGCGAAGTGAAGAGACAGAGAGAGAAAGAAGAAGTTTTTTCAAAAATGTGAAAAAGCGGCAAAACATAATGAGCTGCCTTGGACGACGTGCTTGTCAGGCGGTGTGGACAGGAATGACGCATCCTGATAGCGCGTGTCAGGTACGAACCAATGAAGAAAGGACGCGTGGGTGAAACGGTTGGAATGACTGTGCGTGACAGCTTATACGGAGTAAGAATTCTTGAGTTAAGTGAGGCTATTACCTCGGCTGTAAGAGTGATTTCGGCTGAGGTACTTAAAAGAAATTGATTCTTGGTAAAGTGGACAGTTGAGTCCTAGTTATATGAAGCCGACGGGTCATGATCTCGATCAAAGAGAAGAATGTATTTTAGCCGTATATTGACAAACGGTGTAGATTCCATCACCTTAGGTTGTCGAGGTAATAGAACTTAGGGGGCGGTTGTGGGGAAGTATTTTGTGAATAACAACACGTGGCAAAGGTGACGCCGAAGTGTTAGCCGAGGTGCCACGTGGCTTGGTCATGCTGCAGAGGTGATATGGCAAGGCCGAGGTTATTTGCGGAGATGCCGAAATCCGAGATAAGCAGATAAAGGACCAGAGTCCTAGAATAGGGGAGGATCTCAGCCTGGATAAAGATAAGGCTCAATGAGAGTTTATCTCTATCTAGATTAAGGTTCATGATGAGCATTAAGCCCGAATCCATTAAAGTGAGGCTTCTAATGGGATCAGGTCATTGCTAGTCATAAAAGCAAGGCACCCTTGTAGGTTTGAAGTAAGTTTTTTCTAATGAGTTTAAGCACTATTTGCTATCTATCTGTGAGAAATACTGTTTACTGACTTGATCGTTAGAGTGCCCCCAGGTGGACAAACCACCGCCAGATTCTCATCTTCTTGTACAGGTTGTTAGGCTTAATCTATTCTGCCGGTGTTCTCCAACTGAGTTCCCCCTTTTTTGGTTGTGTGGTCAAAAATCAACACCCACAAAATCTGCTAAAGGATCCTGTATTTATAGGCCAAGAGGTGTCTGTTCGGAAGGGCAGAAAACCCTTTGAACATGTGTGAAACTGGAACCGCCGAAAAATGAAGAGAGATGACCGGAGAGGCACTGTTTCGGGAAGTAAAATTTTGAATTCGAATTAATCCGTTAGGATTTTTGAAAAAATTCAAACAAGTACCCGACCCACAACCCCCACCACGCACGTGTGATGGATTTGGATCAAACCCACTTTGTCCATAACTCATTTCCTTACAAAATTTGGGGTGCCCCTTGGGACCCATCTCAAGTATGTCAACCTAAAACTTATATACTCATATAAGCTCTTTTATTGTTTCTATGTAGGACGCCTGTCACGACCCAAACCCGCCCATATGGGTTTAGCACCGTAAACGGCCAGTAATCCGAGATTACCGAAGGCCTGCTTAACAGTCAAACAGTAAAACAGAGTACAGGGGCATGGCAGAAGCCATTACAGTAATAAAACAGTGTCCAATGAGCTGTGACAATCTGTATGCAAAAGACTTTCCATACATAATTACGTTCGGTACAGAAACAGTATATACACACATGTACAATCATTCAAAACAGGGATTTAATCCCTATTAAACAGTGCAATAACAGTCTATACAGATACAATACGGTTACAGAGACAGACAGGGGAGATTAAAACACCCCTAAGCCATAGCTTGGCAGGCTCGGAACCTCGCAGTGAGGCACAGTGGTTGGCTTGACAAAACTGGAGTTTACCCCGACGCTTCTAGCATTGGTCCGGTGCCTGTACACCTACATATATATATATGAGCAGTGAGCTAAAGCCCAGTGAATAGCATAACGCGTAAAGGGGTTTAGAATGAATGTCCTTACAGTAATGAAAACAGTTCATTAAATCAGTATATCAGTTGTTTCAGTACAGTAAACAGTCATATGTGGTACATCCATTAGCATAACAGTAAACAGTAGGTCTTAAAAGACCGAACAGTAAATGATGACCATCAATCAGTAAACAGTAGTGGTCCCTACGAGGGAACCGACAGAGATCTCTGTAACAGTAACAGTCAGTAACAGTAGTTGCTAAGGATGCCACAATACAGTTCAGAATATAAGACATACATTCATTCAGTTAACCATATCAGTTCAGAAAGTAGTACAGTTCAGTATTCAAAAGATAATCATTTTAAACATATCTTTACACGATTGTTACTCACAGAGTTCTGGGCTACAGTAGGCTAGAGCGTCTCCTCGAAATGCCAACCCTAAACAGTACAGAACGAACACACACTAAGCTACACAGCTTGGAAGGATAATAATAATTTAATCGCTAATTTGCTCGGTGTGTTCTACATCTATATCCTCATTAAGATGTCTTAAACTAAGCCTAAGAATGCCTAGGATCGGATGAGGATGCAAAGATGTGCACAGAAGACAGTTTCAGAATTTTCAGAAAAACAGCTCCCCGCTCGAGCGCAGGTTTTCCCCGCTCGAGGGGACATGCCACAAAGGTCCTGGCTCGAGCATCAAATTCCCCGCTCGAGAAAACCAAAAAGTACTGGATAGGTGAAATTCACGCTCGACGCCCGCTCGAGCGTGTCACTCAGTCCTCCGCTCGAGCGTACATTCCTCCGCTCGAGCGGACTAATGAACAGTGCAAGATGCTGGGAGCTCAATTTTCCCGCTCGAGCGGCACTTCCCCCGCTCGAGCGGACGACCAAAATCTGGAAATTCCAAATTTGAGTCCCAAACTCAAAATCAAGTTTAGATGCATAAAATTCGATCCTCTTGGGCCAATTTTCTGGAAAACATAAGTAAACTCATATGACAACATGTTACAAAGGTCAATTTGAAGAATCAAGGCCCAAGGGTGTTTCAATTAAACTCATTTTCAAACCCATTTTTCATGAACAATGTTCAAACATGAAATGCATGCATTAAACTCAATTCAAAGCTTCAAAACATGCTCTAATGAGCCAATTCCTTTCAAAAACAAGATGAAATCATGGTCCTAAACATTAACATGAACATGCATGCAACATTTTCCATGAAATCAACCTAAAACTCTTCAATGCACACATGCATGCAACAATTAAGCTTTATATCAACACTATTGAACCAATTCATGCCTTAACTCTACAATTTGACATGAATCATGCAAGAACAATCTTAAATACAACAATGAGAGGTTCAATTACCTTACCTAGGCCTTGTAATTCAAGTGTAGAAGCCTAAATATGAAATCTATACTTCAATCCTCTCAATTTCCAAGCAAGACCAAGCAAAATGAGATGAAGACACTCTCACTCCCTACTCTCCCTCTCTCTAGTCGGTGGTGTGCTCAAAATGAGTTGAGCAAAAGTGTTTTGATCTAATGTAATAAGGCTCAAGAGTGCATAGATAATGGCCACTAAGTGGTCTAGTTGTAAATAAGCCAAACTTTGCATTTTATCAATATTTAATCTAATTTAATCATACTTAATCAGTTTTCGGATAATTATACCATAAAATCACGTAAATTATAGTGATCATAAAACACTAGTCGGTTCCGGATTCGGCTGCCGATAAGGCCTTCAATTAACAGTTTAAACATAAAAATACAAATAGATAATCAAATAATCAAACAGATAGAATGCAAAATAACATATATACTCAGTCAATTCAGTTCCAGTTTTCAGTCAGTCAGTTCAGTATTTCAGTTGATTCATTACTTATCATAATCAGTCTCAGTTTAGCAGTATTCGGTAGTTAATCGGTATTCAGTGGTGAGGGTTATTACAGTCTCCCCTCTTTAAAAAGAGTTTAGTCCTCTAAACTCGAGTTACCTTCGTTCCGGAAGAAAACAGGATTCAGTGGAAACAGTTCAAGATATCTTTTAGCCATGTCATCTTCCCTTTCCCAAGTGGCATACACGCCACATGGTTTTGCCAGTCAACTTTCACTAACGGGATCTCTTTGTTTCTTAATTTCTTGATCCGTCTATTCACAATCTGTATAGGCCGTTCTTCATAAGTGTAGTATCACTCTAGCACTACACGGGTGGCTCAATCACATGGAAAGGATCCCGGAGGTAGTCCTCAACATAGAAATGTGGAAGACGTTATGCATGCTCCATTTCAGGAGGAAGCGCAACTTGATACGCCACCGGATTGATTTTCTCAATAATCTCATACGGTCCGACATATCTTGGCGCTAACTTGCCTTTGACTCCAAAACGAGTCTGGCCTTTCATCGGTGTCACTTTCACAAAAACGTGATCACCCACTTCATATTCTGTCTCGCCTTCTGACATCTGCATAACTTTTCTGTCGGCTCTGTGCAGTTTTCAGTCTCTGCTGTATCAATTTCACTTTCTCAGTGTTTCATATACAATCTCGGGCCCAAGCAAAGGCCCATCTCCAACTTCTGCCTAGCAAATCGGAGTTCTACATTTTCTGCCATACAATGCCTCAAAAGGCGCCATACCAATGCTTGAATGGTAACTGTTGTTGTAGGCGAATTCAGCTAATGGCAAATGGCTTTCCCAGTTTCTCTGAAAATCAAGGACACACATTCTCAATAAATCCTCCAGAGTCTGGATGGTCCTTTCTGATTGGCCATCTGTCTGAGGATGATAGGCACTACTCAGTCTCAGTTCAGTACCCAATGCAGTTGTAGGCTTTGCCAAATCTCGATGTAAACTTCGAATCCCTGTCAGAAACAATAGACACAGCACTCCATGCAGTCTAACAATTTCATCAATATAGAGTATAGCCAATTTGTCCGCATTATAAATTGTCTTGACAAGTAAGAAGTGTGCAGATTTAGTCAGTCTATCAACAATAACCCAAATAGAGTCCATACCTTTTCTGGAGCGAGGTAATCCGACGATAAAATCCATCGTGATATGTTCCCATTTCCACTCCGGTATCGGTAAAGGCTGCAATAAGCCTGCGGGTCGTTGATGTTCAGCTTTGACTTGTTGGCAATGAAGACATTTTGACACAAAATCGGCAATTTCTTTCTTCATTCCCGGCCACCAAAAGTTCTGTTTCAGATCTTGGTACATTTTCGTATTCTCCGGATGGATAGAAAATTTTGAATTGTGGCCCTCTTGCAGAACTCTTCTTTTCAATTCAGAATCATTCGGTACACACAGTCTTTCTTGAAATTTCAGTACATTGTTTTCAAATCTGAAACCCGGTCTCGGTTTAGATTCTCTTTCTTCGATGATCTTCTTCAAGAAGTCATCCAGTTGTTGTTTCTCTTTAATTTCTTCAATCAGTGCCGGTTGAGCAGAAATAGTAGCTATTGTTCCACCTTGTTCTCTCAAAACAACTTCAATTTCAGATTTTTCAAGGTCACAAAGCAACTCTCTCTGCCCAGTAAGCAAACAGGCTAAGTTCCCGATCGACTTCCGGCTCAATGCATCGGCAACGGTATTGGCTTTTCCTGGATGGTACAAAATCTGTAGGTCATAATCTTTAATCAGTTCTAGCCATCTCCGCTGTCTCATGTTTATCTCAGACTTTTGTGGTCGGTATAAACTTCACACGTCGCCCCGTACAGATAGTGACGAGATTTTCAGTGCAAATACTACTGCAGCAAGTTCCAGATCATGGGTCGGGTAGTTCTTTTCATGCGGTCTCAGTTGTCGGGAAGCATAAGCAATTACTCTCATTCTGCATTAAAACACATCCCAAACCCTTATGAGAAGCATCACAAAATAAAACCATCCGTACCTGAAGGTAGGTAAGAACGGGTGCAGTCACAAGTCGAGTTTTCAACTCTTGAAATGCTGATTCCCTCTATTCAGTCCAGTCAAATGATGTCCCCTGCTGAGTTAACTAAGTCAACGGTAAGGCAATTTTGGAGAAATCTTTGACAAACCTTCTGTAATAGCTAGCCAAACCCAAAAAGCTTCGGACCTCTGTCACATTTGTTGGTCTAGGCCAGTTCACTACAGCTTCAATTTTCTGTGGATCAATTGAAATCCCATCTTTGCTAATAACATGTCCCAAAAACATAACATGGTCAAGCCAAAATTCACATTTAGACAGTTTTGCATAAAGTTTCTGTTCTCTTAGGGTCTGTAGGGCAAGTCTCAGATGATGTTCATGTTCTTCTCTAGTCTTAGAATAAATCAGTATGTCATCAATGAATACAACAATAAAATCATCAAGGTATGGTTTAAAGATTCTGTTCATGAGGTCCATAAATGCAGCAGGTGCATTGGTAACTCCGAAAGGCATAACTAAAAATTCGTAATGTCCATACCTCGTTCGAAAAGCAGTTTTATCAATGTCTTCTGGTTTAACTTTCAGCTGATGATATCCGGATCTGAGATCAATCTTAGAAAACACTTGAGCACCCTGTAACTGATCAAATAAGTCATCAATACGGGCAATGGGTATTATTTTTCACAGTTACCTTGTTCAGTTCGCGGTAATCAATACACAGTCTCAGTGAGCCATCTTTCTTTTTCACAAACAAGACGGGTGCGCCCCACGGTGAAGTACTAGGCCTGATAAACTTCTTGTCTAACAGTTCTTGCAGTTGCACTTTCAATTCTTTCAATTCAGTTGGAGCCATTCGGTAAGGAGCTTTCGATACAGGCTGTGTTCCCGGAATCACATCAACGGTGAACTCAATCTCCCTGTCAATAAATCCCCTGGCAGATATCTGGAAAATCTGGGAATTCTCTGACTATGGAATACTGTTCACATTAGCATTATCATCAGTAGACACAGTCAATACAGAACACAGATACCCTTTACACCCCTTTCTAATCAATTTAACGGCTTTCACAGATGAAATCAAATACGGAGGAGGTACTACTCCAACCCCATTAAACACAAATTCGGGTAAACCAGGTGGACGGAAAACAACTTGCTTTGTCACACAGTCAATGGTAGCATGATATTTTTGTAACCAGTCCATCCCCAATATTACATCAAAATGATCAATGTTCAATGGCAGTAAATCAATAAACAGATGCATATCCCCAACAATGATTTCACATGCAGGGTACATATAAGCACATGTCATGGATCCCCCAATAGGTGATGATACAGCTAACAGATAATTCATGGGTTCTAAGGGTCTATTCAATTTCCGTGAAAAAGCATGCGATACGTATGAGTGTGTAGACCCCGAATCAATTAGTACATATGCATTTTGAGTACAAATAGAGAGGGTACTTGACACAACGGTCTCGGTATTTTGCACATCTCCCGATACTAGGGAAAACACTCGGCCCTGCCTCATAGGCTCTTTCCCGGTAGCTTTGGGGTTCGGTTTCGGTGCTACAGTTGATGTTGCTGCGCTTGGTGCAGCTTTACTATTGGCCTGTGGAGCAGAGGGGTAGTCTTTAACCATGTGGCCCACCTTGCCACACCTGTAACAGGCTCCAGTTATTTTGTAACAAACCCCTTTGTGCTTCCTGCCACATTCAGAACAGGGTGGAATGAAACCACTCCCTTGGCTGGGACTAGTTGTTGACCCCGTATTCTGTTTCTTATTCAATGGGTTATGCTTGCCTTTCTTGAATTTAAAACCCTGCCTTTTACCACGCCATTCAGACGCTGGTGGTTTAGATTGTTTCACTGCTTTGATGTTCGACTCAGCCATCAATGCTCGGTCAAGAACACCTACATAGGTCGGTAGCTTTAGAACGCTTCTTGTGTCCAGTATTGCAACATTAAGGCCGCCTTCAAATTTTCTGGCCTTCTTGTAGTCAGTGTCCACCATATGTGGTGCATATCTAGCAAGCCCGGTGAACTTTGCTTCATATTCAGCAACAGACATTGTGCCCTGTCTTAGCTGTTCAAATTCAGTCACCTTTCTATCCCTGACACACTGAGGGAAGTACTTTTCAAAGAAGGCTACTTTGAATTGAGCCCAAGTCATAGCAGTGTTGTCATCACGGGTAAGCATCCACCACCTTCTAGCCTCTTCCTGTAAAGTGAAGGTGGCCAACAGTACTTTATTTGCTTCCGAACACGGAAACACTTCAAATAGCTTTTCAGTCTCAAGAACCCATGCTTCAGCTTTTAGCGGTTCAAGGCCTCCCTGAAAGGATGGCGGTTTCATTTTGCTGAACTTCTGGGTGAGAGCAATTATGTCCCCATCATTAACATTCACATTCGGTTCCGGCTGTACCGGAGGAGGAGGTGGGGGCTGTTGATTCTGTTGTTGCTCTAATCTTGCAGTTATCAGTTCCATCATTCTTTCATTCATTGTTGTGCCTCAGTGGATGAGGACTCAGATTCATTTGCATTATCCATTTCACTATAAGTAGTTATAGCAATTAAAATAAGCAGTTGCACACTTAACAGTTTATCACATTAGCACTATTCAGTCATGTTCATAACCACACATCTAATGCTTCATGTAATGCCCTAATCGCTTTTCTAGGACATCCTATAGCTCATTCAGACACGTGTGTGCGATATAACTCGTGGTTAAGTATCGCTCTGATACCACTCTGTCACGACCCCAAAACCCGCCCCTATGGGTTTAGCACCGTAACTGGCCAGTAATCCGAGATTACCGAAGGCTGCTTAACAGTCATACAGTAAAACAGAGTACAGGGGCATGGCGGAAGCCATTACAGTAATAAAACAATGTCCAATGAGCTGTGACAGTCTGTATGCAAAAAAGACTTTCATACATAATTACATTCGGTACAGAAACAGTATATACACATATTACAATCATTCAAACAGGGACTTAATCCCTATTAAACAGTAAGTACAGTCTATACAGATACAAAACGGTACAGAGACAGAGGGGAATTAAAACACCCCTAAGCCATAGCTTGGCAGGCTCGGAACCTCGCAGTGAGGCACAGTGGTTGGCTTGACAAAACTGGAGTTTACCCCGACGCTTCTAGCATTGGTCCGGTGCCTGTACACCTACATATATATATGAGCAGTGAGCTAAAGCCCAGTGAATAACATAAGCGTAAAGGGTTTAGAATGAATGTCCTTACAGTAATGAAAACAGTTCATTAAATCAGTATATCAGTTGTTCAGTACAGTAAACAGTCATATGTGGTACATCCATTAGCATAACAGTAAACAGTAGGTCTTAAAAGACCGAACAGTAAATGATGGCCATCAATCAGTAAACAGTAGTGGTTCCAACGAGGGAACCGACAGAGATCTCTGTAACAGTAACAGTCAGTAACAGTAGTTGCTAAGGATGCCACAATACAGTTCAGAATATAGGACATACATTCATTCAGTTAACAGTACAGTTCAGAAACAGTACAGTTCAGTATTCAAAAGATAATCATTTTGAACATATCTTTACACAATTGTTACTCACAGAGTTCTGGGCTACAGTAGGCTAGAGCGTCTCCTCGAAATGCCAACCCTAAACAGTACAGAACGAACACACACTAAGCTACACAGTTGGGAAGGATAATAATAATTTAATCCTAATTGCCTCGGGTGTTCTACATCTATATCCTCATTAAGATGTCTTAAACTAGGCCTAAGAATGCCTAGGATGGGATGAGGATGCAAAGATGTGCACAGAAAACATTTTCAGAATTTTCAGAAAAACAGTCCCCGCTCGAGCGCAGGTTTCCCGCTCGAGGGACATGCACAAAGGTCCGCTCGAGCGTCAAATTCCCGCTCGAGCGGACCAAAAAGTACTGATAGGTGAAATTCACGCTCGACGCCCGCTCGAGCGTGTCACTCAGTCCTCCGCTCGAGCGTACATTCCTCCGCTCGAGCAGACTAATGAACAGTGCAAGATGCTGGGAGCTCAATTTTCCCGCTCGAGCGGCACTTCCCCCGCTTGAGCGGACGACCAAAATCTGGAAATTCCAGATTTAAGTCCTAAACTCAAAATCAAGTTTAGATGCATAAAATTCGATCCTCTTGGGCCAATTTTCTGGAAAACATAAGTAAACTCATAGGACAACATGTTACAAAGGTCAATTTGAGGAATCAAGGCCCAAGGGTGTTTCAATTAAACTCATTTTCAAACCCATTTTTCATGAACAATGTTCAAACATGGCATGCATGCATTAAACTCAATTCAAAGCTTCAAAACATGCTCTAATGAGCCAATTCCTTTCAAAAACAAGATGAAATCATGGTCCTAAACATTAACATGAACATGCATGCAACATTTTCCATGAAATCAACCCAAAACTCTTCAATGCACACATGCATGCAACAATTAAGCTTTATATCAACACTATTGAACCAATTCATGCCTTAACTCTACAATTTGACATGAATCATGCAAGAACAATCTTAAATACAACAATGAGAGGTTCAATTACCTTACCTAGGCCTTGTAATTCAAGTGTAGAAGCCTAAATATGAAATCTATACTTCAATCCTCTCAATTTCCAAGCAAGACCAAGCAAAATGAGATGAAGACACTCTCACTCCCTACTCTCCCTCTCTCTAGTCGGTGGTGTGCTCAAAATGAGCTGAGCAAAAGTGTTTTGATCTAATGTAATAAGGCTCAAGAGTGCATAGATAATGGCCACTAAGTGGTCTAGTTGTAAATAAGCCAAACTTTGCATTTTATCAATATTTAATCTAATTTAATCATACTTAATCAGTTTTCGGATAATTATACCATAAAATCACGTAAATTATGGTGATCATAAAACACTAGTCGGTTCCGGATTCGGCCGCCGATAAGGCCTTCAATTAACAGTTTAAACATAAAAATACAAACAGATAATCAAATAATCAAACAGATAGAATGCAAAATAACATATATACTCAGTCAATTCAGTTCCAGTTTTCAGTCAGTCAGTTCAGTATTTCAGTTGATTCATTACTTATCATAATCAGTCTCAATTTAGCAGTATTCGGTAGTTAATCGGTATTCAGTGGTGAGGGTTATTACAACACCCAAAACAAGGTAACCCATATTTGACTCTTCAACTTCCCATTTTACGAAACTGAAAACAACGTCAACTTCTCATTCACTCATAAACGGTTTTGACAATCCGTCTTCACCGTGTGACTTGCCAAGCGATAAGGAACACGTCACTATTTGGACCCGCCTCAAAAGACATGTGGGCCCCACTTAAATTTAGGCTCAAAGATGGCCCCAAATAAGCCTATAAGAACAAAATTTCCAACAGAACTTACTTAGAAAATTCAATATACAATCTAAATATAACCCCCCGTTTGGGATGAGTGTTTAGGCTAAAATAGTCATATAAGACAAAATAAGCTATTTTAGTTAAATATGACAAAATGTCACATCTAATATATAATCATTTTATTTTTGACTATACATTAACTTTCTAAATAAATCTCTAGACTTAAATTCATATCCGTCTAGTTTGCTAGTTTTTTTTGGCTTTCTTAATCATCTAATCAATTACGTAGAAGTTTTAATCAATGATTATCATCTTTAAAATTGTTTTTGATACATTGTTGGTGTTTGGAAAGTTTTTATTTTAATATGCTATTTTAGTTTTTAGTTATTTTAGTAGGTTAAAATTTTTGTATTTGGGAAGATGATTGAATTTTTTTGTAGTTGGATGTGATGTTTGTGAGAAAAATGAAATTATTATGGATTTGATATAACATTTTGTCTTATTAATTATTTTAGCATATTTTATCTTTTTGTGAATTTTAGGCTAAAAAAGACTAAGGTAGCGTTTAGTAGAGTTTTAGAATTATGATTTGAGTGTGAAGTTGTATTTTGAGTTTGTGAGTTTTTGAATTATGATTTGAAAAGAGAAAATTTGTTTGGTTATGAGTTTGAAAAGAGATTTGTATTGAATTTTGAATTTTTGAAATGAATTTTTAAATTAGAAAAGTTGTTTGATTCAAAAACCTATAATTTATAACCAAACACACAATTCAAAATTCTATTCAAACCTCATAACCAAATTCTTTTTAAAATTCAATTCAAAACAATAATTATTGATAAAAAAAATTATTTAAAAAATTCTAAAAATATTTTTTTGTAAAATATATAAAATAAAAAAATATTTTTTGTTAAAAAAATAAAAAACAAATTCTCTTCTTGTTTTTTTTTTCAAATAACAGGTGTCAATTGCCCAACCAAAAAAAAAAAAAACTGCTCCAATCAATCGGCTGGACGTCCATGGAGACGTCGGGAGAATGACCAGGTAAACCCAATTCGCTCTTTTCAAAATTCAAAAAACTCTCTGCTCTCTAAACATGATCTTAAATGAGTTTTAAAATGTAACATTAGAATCAATTTTTAAAAATTTAAATCAAACAAAGTAATGAAAAATGCACTGAAATCGTATTTCCAAAGCTACTCAAACACAACCTAAAATTTTCCTTGCCTAGGAAGCGGAGTCTTACATGTCAGTTAGTTCAATAATTTATTTTTTGAAAGTATTTGGATCCTCGTAAAAAATATCACTATTCCATTGAAGGCTTGACACGAATGTTTGTTGACGTTTGTTAAGAGTTTGTTTTAGGGTTCGTTTGCGATGTAGGTTAATTTTTTAAATTTTTTTATTTTTTAGTTATTTTAATTTGGAGTTAAAAATCTCGTTTGAGATAGGATTTTTTAATTTTTTTAACTTGTGTAAAAGAAAAAATGAAATGATTATGAATTGAATGTGATATTTTGTCATATTTAATTAAAATAGCCTATTTTATCCTATATAACTATTTTAGCCCCAACCTTTATCCCAAGGGGCCTTTGTTGTTAACAGCAATGTTTTAGTTGAAGCTGCGGGTGGAGCTAGAACGGGGGCAATTGCCCCAACGAGTTTGGAAAATTTTAGGGGTGAGCATGGACCGAATTGGTCCGGATTGAGAGAAAACCAGGACCAATCCGTTATCTACGGTTCCTGAAAAATTAAAACCAATCCAATCCGTTTAAATTGTGGAACCAATCCGAACCAATCCGTTGAAACACGGATTGGATCGATTTAGGACCACGGATTTAAATAATTAAATAACAAAAAAAATATAGACATTACATTTCCATTCCAATAGCAACATAGCTGCTGAAAACCTATAAACAATATAATTAAGCAACATCCATTCCAATAGGCCTGTAAACAATATAAATAAACAACATCCATTCCAATAGCATTTCCATTCCAATAGCAACATAGCTGCTGAAAATCTGTAAACAATATTATATAAGTAAACATGACTTGAAATGAGATTGAAGATATAATTACAAATTGAAGTTTGGAAGAACTCCATGAGTTGTCCACTAAAATTTCAAATACAGTACTTGTACATCTCTATTTTCTCTCATTCTTTTCTCTTTTCCACTCTTCTGCAGATGTGTTTCTTTTCCATATATTTCTCATAGTTAGAACACAAATCAGCTTGAAATTTTTTGGCTGCTTCTCAAAAACTGCAACACTACATTTCCATGAACAAAAATAAATCTGTCACGAACTAATTGGTCCAAAATTATGAATCTCATATTCAAAAACTGTATTGATCCCACCAAAATTTAAACATTCAAAAATTTTAAACCAATCAAAAAATATATTTTATTAACACACTTTGTAGATGTGTCTCTCATCTTTACCTAAAACCTCCATCAAACCAAACAGTGGCATAGGTGAGTCTCAATCAAAGAGTACTAGCCTTACCATCACCACCAATGAACCACCAATCAAGGCAGATGTAGGGTAGGGTCACCCAAACACTGCCTCTACATGTACCCCATCTCTTAATGAAGAAGTTCAAAAGTGTTCTTGTAGAGGCTCTCCCCTGGAACCCAAGCCCAATCTTAATGCCTCAACCTGCTTGAGATTGATTACAAACAAAAATAATAGCAGCAACCAACATAACAAGAGCATATAACTTTTTCCTTTCTTCCAATGTCGAGAAAATATGGAAAAACAAGAGCATATAACAACCCCTGTTCTATAATCTTTTTCCCCTCATTAATAAAAGATGGAAAAACAGAGAAAATATCTACATGAAATACAATCAGACTGATCAAACAAACAAACACAAAACAGAGGTGAAATCAGAAAAAAAAAATAAAAATAAAAACAGAAAATAATCTGAGATGGATGATCTGGGAACAAAGGAACAAAAATAGTCACCGATCCGAGAGAGAGAGAGAGAGAGATGAGAGATGAGAACACCGAGAGAGAGAGAGAGAGAGAGAGAGAGAGCTAGCTCACCGACAGAGAGAGACGAGCAGCAGCACACCGATCTGATCTGAGATGGATGAGAGTGTGAGAGAGAACTCAGTCTGAGATGGGAAAGAGAAGAGAGAGAGACACCATCGATGTAGAGACCTGAGATGAGAGTGAGAGGTGTGAATGAGTGAGGCTGCTGGATTAGGTTAGGTTACATTTTAGTTTTTATATTAGATAAGAAATTATATGGTGTGGGAAGGTATATAGTATAAAAATATAGATTATTTCTAGATGGTCCGGATCGGTTCCAATCCGGAACCGATCTGTGGCCTACGGATTTTGAAAATTTCAATCCGGAACCGAACCACGGATTCAAAAAACCAATCCAAACCTATCGGATTGGATTGGACCGGATCGGATTACGGATTTTACGGATTCCTTGCTCAGCCCTAGAAAATTTCCACTAAAGTTTCATAATTTCTTTTCAAATCTCTAATTGCATTTTAAAATTAGGCCCAATTAATTGTATGAACTATTAATTTTATTTGTGATTTAAAATTATTTTTTATTTTCCCTCATTCCATTTTTTTTAAAATATTGATCTTACCTATGATTTTAATTTTATGATTTTCCCCTCTTTGATTTTATTTTTGCCTTCCAAAAAATTCCCCAGTTCATTTTATTTTCCCCATATTTCCATCCCTTTTTCTTTTTGTTGTGTTGTGTTTGTTGATCTGCTTTGATTGATTTGAAACAGTTCGGGTGTATAATAGTATATGAACATACAAACAGGAGGCACCATTTTTTCAAGCTTGGTTTGTAAACAAAGGATAGAAGCTAGTTTAACATAAGCGAATTCTATTGTGGATTATCTTTACAAAGGAAACTGAAACCTGGGTTCGGTCCCTTCAGACTGAAATATGACAGTGCGATGAAGTGTAAAGCCAATTAATCTAGTGGTCTAAATTCCAGTTATAACCTAAATTCCCCCAAAAGCCTAAGAACCAAAACTTAATACTAACAGATAATATTTTTTCATCCGCAATATAACAGGTACTATAGCAGCATAACCAGGAGAAATGAAAGATATCAACAGGAGTACAGACGGTAAGAGCAAATGCAATTCAACAACCTCAAATAAGACAGCCTTCTTTACCAACACATCATCTACAGAGAAAATGATAGCTCTAATCAGCAGCAGGAAGAATGCATAGAAATAAAGTTCAAGGAACATAAATTTGATGTATTCTATAGAGGATGAACCTGTAATCACATAAATGAGTCATCACAGAAATACAGGTAAGCAAGGCACCTTGGATGTTCTAAGCAATTTCAGTCAGTGTACTCATTCGGAATAATTAAAAAAAAAAATCATCTTACAATTATTCCTTAAATGTCATGATCCATGAAGTCCTCTTGTAACCCACCCTCATTCAATTACGACAACAAAAAGCATTAAAAACATGTCCCCTAGAAAGTAGAAACCTATACAAAATGTGACCAAAACCTCCGTTGTAAGAATTCTTGAAAACAAAATGCCCACATAATCCCAGCAGAAGAATCTCAAGGAACTGCAGATATTTGCCAAATAAAGGTATAACAGCAGACCCAGCTGAATTTGAAAATTTGAACATTGATCGTGGACAAAAAGGGGTACAGGGGGATGAGAGGAAGAAGACGATGCATAATGAAAATTGTAAATTTGTAACTCTTTAGAAACCTAAACAATAAATATATGGAACCCATGATGCTAAATTCCCTGGTTAATGGATTGAAGCATCAAATCTTGGCTCATAGAAACAAACTTGACCACTGTAGGACTGAAGAGCGCAGCCAGCAATCCAGGACCAAACCTTCTTATCCACATCATAAAGTAGGCCTTTCCCTTGGTTCCAAGACGTGAAGCAGATCAAATTATCCTGCGCGAAGCACTCAAATCTCTCAGCAGACAACCTCAAAAGAGCTCGAAAGTACCTTGGTGGCATCCTACTTATTTCAACCCAGGCAATCTTTTCTTGATCCAATTCCCAAATTCTCATACTTTGAAGAGTACTATAAAGACCAATCCTTCCAACAAGAAACAGGCGTTTCTGAGTGGCAGCAACCAGATAACCATCCAACAAAGACCTTGGGAATTTGGCTGGAATGTGTTCCCAATATCCTTTGTCCAGCCAATACATCATCAAACCAAGGGGTGAAAGAGTCTCCAAATACAATCTTGAGTCACAAAATGCCATCTTCGAGGAACAAAGGTTCACAGCAGGCATTGTCTGGTGAAGCAACCAACGGTCAAGCTTGGAGTCATATACTTCAGTTGGCAACGACTTGTCACCATAAACATCACTAGCAGCTATAACCTTAAATGATCGATCCATTCGATCAACAACCATAATTAACTGCCTATGTTGATTACAATGCATACTTGGCAATATCCTCCAAGTTTGTGTAAGGGGGTTACAAACTAATGTTTTGAAAGTCAACCCATCAAGTCCTGAGAAGCAAATAAGACCTCCTGATGAACCAACCAACCACAATGCCCACGGTGGTAAAAAAGTCATGGGGATCTTATACCATTGTTTCAATGGCAAGCTAAACACAGAGCATTGTGGGGTCAGTGAATTCTTCCAAAATGTAAGAAGACAAGGCCCATGAGATGGCACTTGTGAATGAAACTTAAGAAAACCACTATCCTGTAAAAGTGAATTCCATCGTTTGCAAACGGATCGGAGCCGAAAAATTATGAATGGTGGAACCCTAGCCAAGATTTCATTCAACAAATCTTCAGGTAACATTGCCCATATATTATCTTCCATTTGCACATCAGGGTGAATGGCCTTAGCAAATGTAGCAACTGTCTCCTCCTCATCTAAGCCCCGTGGTTTAGTCTTAGCCACCTTCTGCCTGGAAGGACTAGTATTCCGTGACCCTGCTCGGCTTAGTGGGCTTGTATTCCTTGACCCACCTCCCCCAAAATTAGTCACTTGTCTGCAAAAACTATCCTCTTCATGAAAAGACTCAGCTTTGACAGCTTGGGAACTCAATTCTCTAGAAGAACCAGATTCAGAAGTTTCCCCAATTTCACCCATAGTATCAATCAATACCCAAAAACCTCACTAACCAATTACTAGTGTTTCTTAAACCACCAAATGAAACCCAATTCAGTTACTGTGCAAAGAAAGAAGCATAAAATTTCTGAAATTCCCAGACCCAGAATCAGAGACATCCCAATTCCACCCTGCTATATAAAATACCAAAAATGCTATAATTCCTATAAATACCAAAACCTAATTCAATTCTCATATGCCGAAATATTCAAAATTTCAAACGTGATTGTGATCATCTGCTATCACAACAATAAACCCTTAAACCAAATCACTACAAACTCGAACAATCAGCGGAACAAACCAGCATTTCAAAACCTTCGGTTTTCCTCTCGGATCGAAACAGGAAACATTTTTCATAGATAATGAAGTGATTGAAATGAAAAAGATTTGAGATACAAGTATGACAACACAAAGATTGAAG
This sequence comes from Camellia japonica, assembly GCA_030407325.1. Taxonomy (NCBI): domain Eukaryota; kingdom Viridiplantae; phylum Streptophyta; class Magnoliopsida; order Ericales; family Theaceae; genus Camellia; species Camellia japonica. The sequence goes on from JAPPVO010000002.1 coordinate 20,286,440, forward strand.
CTTTATCTACGCTAACCTTTGAGGAAGTGAATCGTCAGACTTATCTTGAAAGAGGAATGGCACCGAGAGCTCAGACGAGAGGCGGTTCCTTCTGGCATACAGACGCAGGCAAACCCTAACCTTGAGCTCTATCTCTTTCTCTCTGCCTCTCGATTGTTGTGTAGCTTGCTTACATGGATGTTTGATTGTTTTTGTCGCTACTGGTCAAAACATATTCAAGAATATTGGGCTGTGTTTGGAAGGATTTTGGAATCATTGTTCCGCTCCCATATTTTAATATGGTGTTTGGGTTGAGTTTTGGAAAATTAATTTTATTTCTCTTTTTGAAAATTCATTTCAAGTAGGTTTTTAAATTTTGAAATTTGATTTATCGGTCGTTCCCTGAACGTTCGGTCAGTTGACCTGAATAGTGTGATTTTTTTTTTAATATTTTTAATAAAACAATATTTTTAAAAAATTTATGAACTTTTAATAGATTTTTAAATTGTATATTTGGTTATGAGTTATAAATTTTTGTATCAAATATCATATGACACATCAAAAATTTCTCACTCAATTCAAAATTCTTTTCAAAACTCTTTCACCAAAAAATTTTTCTACACTCATATCATAATTTCAAAACTCACAAATTCAAAATACAACTCCTATTCTCAAATAATATTTAAAAAACTCTATCAAACGCTACCTTGATTTTTTGAATTATTATTTGGCTTGTTTGGTAGAAAATACTTTTTAAGAATTTTTATTTTTTGTATTTTTTTGTTTTCAATAAATTTTTTTGATATTTTAAGTAATTTTTTATTTTATTTTTAGACACACCTAACATAAATACACTTAAAAAGTATAATATTTGTGAAAAAAAATCTTTAAAAAATTTAACAAATACCAAAAATATTAAAAAATATTAAAAATTTAGTACATTTTTTATATTTTTGTATTTATTAATTTTTTAAAATATTTTTTCACAAGTATTTTACTATTTAGATACATCTAGTCTAAAAAAGTAAAAAAGAAAAAAAATAAATTTTAAAAATATTTACTAAAAATACAAAAATACAAAAAAAAAATAATTTTCAGAAAACTGAATTTATAAAACTAAAACCAAACACAATTATTATTTTTTTTTTTTTTAATTTCAATCTTAAATTACTCTATTAATTAATATAGTCTATTTAGTTTTTAACAAAATTTATTTCAATGTATGTAGTCCAACTAAAAATAATTTATACAAATTAATAATCATTCAAATTTGGTCTGATTAAGTATAAAAAAAATAACTTCTTCAAAGGGAAAATTATCTAAAAATCCCATAACAGAATCAGTAACACCATTTAGTCCCACTGATTTACATTTGCACTGGTAGATCCCATCAGTGGTAATGTAATAACCGCTAGGTCCTGATTTGATTTGAATTATGTTATTATGGACATTTGTACCCTATCCTTTTTATGGGTCACACAATTTCAGGGAACCCATCACACACACACACACCCTTGTATGCACACACAGTTGCACAACACACATAGCACCCACATAACAATGGACATTCATCGTGACACAACCCAATACCCATACCCACACACAATCCATAATAAATTACACACACAGTGTAACAAACAAACCATCCCAAATGAGAATCACATAGCACACGTACACAATCAACACTTCCATACTGTTATCTGCGATATATGCACATTGAAGACACCACCATTTAACACTCCCAACATGATGATTCAAGCAAAATCACTTATGCCTGTTGACCATTCTCACAGATGGACTGCCGCATCATGTCTCTGCTCCGTCCGACGCACCCTCAACACACTGATGATCGTCGGAAACCCTACATATCGTCTTCTTCGCAAAGAACACCAAATGCGATGCCCAACCAACAACAACACACAATAAATCCTCAAATATGTCACAGATATCCCAAATCACCAAATATGTGAGATTCACATTCGTTCAAATCAGTATCAAACAAACGATGATAGCAACATTACAGGGATTTGACAACAACTAGGTTCTGAAATTGAGTGCTTAAATTGGGGCTTCCATATTACCCAACTGGGCATCAGAAACAGGTCGGGTTACGTCTGGTATGTCACACCGTCACACATCTGAAAGGGTATAAAAGCTACTACAGAACTTTTGCCAACGTGACACCCAAACACGTCCTACTCCAGACGAAATACCAACAGCTTCATCGACACACACGTGCAAAATGAGGGCACTTTAGTAAACACACGTGAAGTAGTTGATTAACAAATATCTTTTAGGACTGCCTGGACCACCCTTTCACATTTTGGGATTTACTAGTAACTTTCCCAATTTCAAAATTTAAACGATTTAGGCATATAATTAATCACTTATTTTTCTTACTATTGTTTTGAATAAATTACAATTCATAACTAATTTAATAAGCTTTTGGTTGTATAATTAAATTGCTCTAATTTTAAAATAATTTTTCCATCATCAAATTGGGCTCTAGAATTATTGATTTGTACAATCATTTTCAGCTGGACATCATAAACTAAAAAATAGAAAATTCAAAGACTAAATAAATAAAAATATAATAATTTAAGAAATAAAAATAAAAATAATAAAAAATTCATTATGGGCGGCATTATCGGCTGGGAATAACACGCAACCCGTTTTTTACAGATCCAATTATTATTTGCCACGTAAGTATAATTTAGCTTTCGTTTGAGATATAGATTGGTTTTTTAACTTTTTAGTTTTTTGACTATTTTAAGTTGGGGCTAAAAAACCTCGTTTGAAGTTGATTTTTCGATTTTTTTGACTTTTGTAAGAGAAAAAATAAAATAATTATGGTTTGAATGTGATATTTTATCTTATTAACTTTTTAGCTTATTTTTTATTTTTATTTTTTTTGACTAAAATAGCCCCAAAATATAAGGCATCCAATGATGGGTATGGTACGCTAATTTGGTTCATAAGAGTATCAACATCAAAGTTGCTACAACGACTTTGACACTATTGTAGATAGCCAAAATGTAAATATGTTGATGCATCAGAGTCGCTATGGGCTTCATTCATTTTGACAAAGCTACAATTCCTTCTATGATGAAGTAAGGAACTGTTCACAGGGTAATCAATTTTTTATTATATTTTCTTTCCCGTGCTTCTTTCTCCTGCCAACAAGAACACTATCTCTCATACCACCATTACTGTCAACACTTACCAGAGTCATTACACAAATTTCATTCTCACCATCTTGGAAGTTCATCAGGTTCTCTCTCTCTCTCTGAACTAGAGCAAAGTTGGGGTCATCCCCCAGGATGTCCCATGAGAAGAAGAAAAATGCTGAAATTTTGCTTAACCGGTCAACCGTCCGGTCGTCTAGCCGGTCGACCACCCTAACTCCTGTATTGCTGTTGTTCTGTTGTTGCTTTGGTGCTGTCTTGGGTCTTATTTTATACCGGTTTTAATATATTTAAATTGAAAAAGATAAAAGAATAAAAAATAATATTTTAATGAAATAGAATTTTAAAATAGAGAGTTTGATGGAGTATGTATATAAAAAAGAGGCTAGTTAAAATAAAAAAATGAATTTTGGGTTATAATTTAACTCAAAATTTGCTGAGACTGATGCAGATGTTCTAATGTAATCAAGTGTTGAATAATGAGAAAATTACATCAGTGATGTGGAAAAAAAAATTATAAAAAGTAATAAATATTAATTATTAAAAACATAAATTTTTTCACATAATAATTTTTAAAAAATATTTTAAAGGGTAATTTCTTTTTGAATAATCACTTCCATCACCTATAAAACGCCCTATCAAACATTATTATGCAATCAGGCGGTGTAAGATATTCATTTGATTATCAATGAAATGCAGACCACATGTGTGATGGATGTGAGGATTGACCAGCTGATTTGATTCTTTTAGATTAATTTAAGTTTTTTTATTTTTTATTTTTATAATTAATAAAATAAAAATTACAAATATACAAAATATTACATCAATCAAACCCAACACCCAAGCCTAAGTTCAACCATCAAAAAAAATTGTATATTGCTTTCTATAGGAGTTGAATTTGCAGTCTTAGAGCATCTCTAACCGTTTATTTCTTTTTTCACCAAATCTGAGTAAAAAATAGGTTGCTTTCTCAATTTGATACGGTTTCCTCCAACGGTAAGCATCAAACCTGTCGAACAAAATATATGCAGAATTGAGGGAAGGGTCGACCGGTTGGTTGACCGGCCGGTCGACCGGTAAGGGTAATTTTTTTTTTTTTAACCTGTTTGAACCTACCTATTTGAAAGGGAACCGGTCGACCGGTTGGTTAACCGGCTTGACATCCGACTGGTTGACCAGTTGGTCTCCCCCAACGGTAAAGCACAGTAAAATAGTGAAATCTGGAGCCTGTTCTCACTTTGATGAATTTTTTGTTTTATTCTCATTTTGATACCAATTTGCTGAAACCATTGGAGCTCCAAAAAGTGACTTTTTCACCAAATTTCAAATCTGATGCAAGGTTTGATGAACCGTTGGAGATGGCCTTATGTCACAAAATTAATTGTAAATATATCTAATATATTATTTAAATAACAGGAGTTCAAAAAAAATGTTATTTAAATAACAAAAGAACACGCAGTTATTTTATTTATTTATTTTATATAAAATGGCCATGTCTTTATTATGAAGAAATCGCATGATAACGTCAAAGACCCACCCATCCTATAACTTCTCTAATTAGATCTTTTTTACTCGACTCTCAATTCTCAATATAAATAATAAGATAGAAATAAAAAAAGTTACACGTAAAGTGTATATAAAATAATAGGCCTATTTTGGTAGAGTTTATAAGTTGCTTATTTCAGCTTTTAACTTAATTTAAGTTAAAATATTGTGTTTGGTGCAGTTTAAGTTAATCAGCTTATAACTTAAATCAAATTATTTATCAGCTTATCTCAAAAGCTGGTCAGAGAGTGCTCAAATTTTTTACTTAAGCGCATAACTGGTGTGGGGAGCTAAAATTACTTAAATGCCCTTGTCAATACCCAAATATTAATATTAATTAAAATTAATATTAATTAAAAAAAATAAAAAATTGTATATTTCTGAAGAAAAAGAAAAAAATCAATATTAATTGAAAAATAAATATTAATTGGTATTAATTATTAATAAATTCATATTGTATATTTTTATATTAATTAAAAAATAAAAAATTGTATATTTCTGAAGAAAAAGAAAAAAAAATCAATATTAATTGGTATTAATTCTTAATAAATTAATATTGTATACTTTTGTAATGAATTAATTATTAATTGATACTAATTAATAACAATTGTTGATTATTAATATTAATTGATACTAATAAAAATTAAATATTAATATTAATTTATACTAATTAATAATTTTAGTATTAATCGAGACTAATTAATCCATTAATTGATACTAATTAATAATTTTAGTATTAATTGATACTAATTAAGCAATTAATTTATACTAATTAATTTATAATAGAAAATAATTGTGACAATAATAGTTCCATTACATTTTTAGCAAATGTATCAATTTTTATATTAATTAATACTAATTATATTAACTTTTATTAATGAAATATTTTTTTTTAATTAAAACTGAAAAAAATGACAAAATAATCATTTTTATATCATATAAGGGTAGAAAGGACAATTATACAGTAAAAAGTTATTTTACAGCTTATTAACTAAACACTATTCTGCTGTTTAAATCCATAATCACACAGCTGCACCAAACAGATTAACAGCTTATGTTCACAGTTATAAGCCATAATCTGTTAAGCTAGTAAAATCACTTTTCCACAGCTTTACCAAACGGGCCAATATGTCAAATTTATTCAAATAAAATGAAAGTTATTATTTTAAAAATATTATCAACACATCATTGTGATATAAAATTTGTACATAAATTTTGTTTGTAAATCACACCATGTTGCTTCCTAAGATCACCCCCAATCAAGATTGTCAAAGTTTTTTTTTTTTAATTTTTTAAAGACAAATATTCTCTCTATCCTAAAATATTAGTCCCTTTTTCTATTTTTCATTGTCCCAAAATGTTAGTCCATTTTCAAAAATTAAGGACTAAAATAATGTGAATTTTCTATTTTTGCCATTATTTTAAATTCATTAATAACACAAAAAGTACAATCATGACAATTGATATTTCTAAAAAAATATGTTATTAAAGGGTAATTTTGAAAAATCAATCTTTTTGAAGTGCAATAATTGTACTATAAAAAAAATTTAAGTTTTCAAAAAAGACTATTATTTTAAGACGAAAGAAGTATATAATTTTTTGATAACTCGGTATTTGACTCAATAGATTGACTAATTCGAGGAACTACTCCCAATGTGGTTCGAATTAAAATTATAGCAAAACTCTATACGGACTGATCCTAATTATTTACACTTAGAATGTTTTAAACCTAAAATTTTGAAAGGAGTACATCCAAAACTCCAAATCTTAGCTACCAAGGCCAACCTTGACATTGTTAGTGATCATGTCTATTCACTTGGACACCGTCAAGATGTCCCTTGTGGTGGGCTCTCTCTCACTACAAGAAATGTCACTTTTGGCTACCAAAATATTGGTCGCCAAAAGTCTAAAATTTGGTCGCCGAAACCATTTAGCGACCAAAGTTTTTTGTCGCTAAGCTCGTCGCGGAAACCCTGTCGGCGATAGTATTGGCGACTAAAATTTGTTTGGTCGCCGAAAGTGTACACATTTGGCTACTAATCTTAGTTTAGTCGGCAAAAGGTATGTTTCAGCGACTAAAGTATTGGTCGCCGAATGTGAATTTTGGCTACTAACATTCGTTTGGTTGGCGAATGTGTTACTTTTTGCTACAAAAGAATTAGTCACTGAAAGTTAACATTTGGCTACCAATCCATACTTAGTCGGCAATAGTGACATTTCGGCTACGAATTTTTTAGTCACTAAAAGTTCTACATGAAAATTTTAACCTACTGTTCATTACTTTTTGCTACCAAATGTTTTGGTCGCCAAATGTTTTTGCTACTAAATTATTAGTAGCCAAAAAATTCCAACAATATGTATTTGGCTACCAAAATATTTGGTGGCCAAAAATTTTATGTTTTTTTTTTTTTTCCAAAAAAATTCTAAACAACCTACATCCATGTTTAATACAACCTGTATGTACATAACACAGGATTCAATATAACCCATCAACGCTAAATATATTATCAAGCATTCAACAACGTGCACACATTCTAGTTCCAACCATCCAAAACATTAAAAATAAACGTCCAATTCTATATATAATACAAATTCCATACGAACCAAGTCTAATCCAACGTCAATAATTTCATTTCATACATAATACAGGACTAACCAAAATAATTTCCAAAAAGGACATATGTACCACAACATGTCCTAACTTAAACTTGTTTGTCAGAATCTGTCTTTTACATACATATTTTAAGAAGATTATATGAAGGCTTATAAATACAAGTGCAAAAAAATAGTGAATGGTTTCGATTTCTCTCAGCATTATCAAACCAAAGAATCTTTCTGAATCATGGCAGCGCAGCCATCATTGTCCGTTTTGCAGCCTCACGCTTCATCTCTGCTGCTTTGTCACTGCCACGAAAGTACATGTAAACATCCTGCATAATATAAATAAAATGAAAAACTAATAAGATTAATACCAAGTGTCCATGAAAATAAAATTAAAAAAATAGCCATTCAATTCTAGGTAAAACATATTCGGAAGCTACAATTTTAATTAGTATAAACAAGTACCTGCTCCCTCCTCCTCCTCAATAACTAGTGTGAAGTGCTTCAGCTGAATGTTTGACAACTTCACTGCAGAAAAACAACATTTGAAAATTTCAGATGCTGCCTATTATCCATTAATAATGCACAAATCCGGAGTTCAAGAAGCTACAAATCCTCCTCACAAACAATTCTCACCCATCCCATCATGTAAACTACAGAAATACCCAACAGAAAAAAATAATAAATGAATAAATAATTCCCTGCAGATATAAACAATAATTTTATGGATACAAAACTAACCACAGAAATACAAACGCAAGTGATGTATGTTGTTGGTTCTGACTCGATAAAAACAAATGTTGAGCATGAGACCTGCCAGCCAGCATCATTGGTAGTCACAGAAACTGGCAAATTTGAGTAGGATGCCTGCCAATATGTAACTGTCAGTAAAGGCCTCCTAGAAAATTCCAAGTGTTGGACTAAAATAGAAACACATACAGAACCTGAAGAGCAACAAGGTATTCTGTCTCATGATGACGAATAATGTTGGTCAAAGATATTGCAGAGTCATCAGCGGACTGAAACAAATATAAAAAATATCAGCCAAAGAGAGAAAAAACAGATTACCAAAGAATGAAATCTGATCAACATTCAACCAGGCATATTAGTCACTCGGGACAAAATCATATTGTAGACATGCAGACTGCCTCCAAGTCACTAAGATCGCAAAAGGTCAGGTACCTTTGACACAGTCGTGTTTCTTAATTTTTACTTCTATTTATTACATTTTCTTTTCTGGGTAACACAAATATGTAGGTACAGGGAATTAAAAATGAAGATAAGTTATACGGCCCAACACCATTTTCATGCGAGGGAATTAATTAGAACTGTTAGAAGTGCCCTGTGAAATTTGTGAGTTAACGCAAATGCCAAACAAATATGACACAAGGTTCAATAAATTATCAACATCTTCAACTGTGATCTCATTAGCTAGAAGTATTTAGGAGAAAAAAATTCCATCCTGCTTCAGTTATATTCTAAGCTCATGACTTGGAAGATCTTCTGGGTGATCTTGATAACCAGATTGGAGAATACAAGTCAAGTAACCTAAGTTGTAATCTATTTTCTGAAATGGCATCTGCACCTAATATATCTAATGCCTTTGTATTAAGGTGTACTTGTTCGGTGATATAATTGCTTACTGACCAAGTCTACAGTGTCCAACTGTTCAAGGATTTGGAAAAGAGCAATATTGGAAAGAAGTAGGAGCAGTGGAACTAAACATAATGGTAACGTAGCACGCCAAAAAATTGAAAGAGAAAACAGATAAATATCAAGGGTGGGTGAGTTTTCATAACCACCTGAAATATTGTTGAATCCTTGCATTCATGTTTAGCATCTAACTGGACATTTCCCTCTTCAAAGTAGTGAGCACCTACCTGAATGAAGAAGAAAATCACGACTGAATTAGGTTTGTTTATATCAGACCATGCATATAGATTCATTCTTCACTTAATCTAAACACAAAACGTCGAAAGGAGATCTGTTTAATTCAAGAATCATATATGGTTGTGCATTACAGAAGTTAATACGCATACCTGTATTTTGCCTCTCACATCCACTATTTGTAAATCATCCTTGAACTCAACATTCCATATTGAGCGCCAGCTTCCATTGCTGTATGATAGACAGGGAAAAATATTAACAATAGCTGAATAATTGTAAAAGAACCAAAACCTTGCCACATCTCCAAAGAAAACACATATTTAGAGGTACAAGGTCGACTGAGTAACAGCAATTATCATTACCTACTCGATCAATCAAATTCTGTAGAATGGAGCAACTGCTTTTATATTGCTACAATAGAATTTTAACAATCTAACATAAACAATAGCACACTGGAAGCATTAGATAGAAAATAAGTTATTTGGTAGGATCCCTGTAGCTAGAAGGAGAATCCTTGGCATGATTTCAAATAACTGATTTTGTATAGTGATTCCAAATCTATCATGACAAAATTACATAATATAATCTTGAAATCTATAGCTAAACTCTCAAAGGTAAATTTAAGTTATTTTTCTTGAATGAGGAATGTCAAATCCATACATTTCAAATTCCTAAAGACAAACAGAACCTAAAACTTTCAAAGAATGCCTCAGAATTTAGCAACGAGTCTTGCAATCACTCAAGAAAAATACTATGATTCAACAAGCTCAAAATTACCACAACAAGCTCAAAATCAGATCCTGGTTCTTCCACATCTTTTCCTCTGACACAATAAACTGAATGTACACGCTCTTCTGCAATGACCTTGAACCAAATAAACTGAAATTACCTATGTTAACCTGTTTGGCCACCTAGAAATGAATAATGAATTCATCTTTTACTTATAGGTAAATTTGCAGAGGAGTATCACGCTCTTCTGCAATGACCTTGAACCAAGCTTTTCATCATTTTCTATTACATGGTTCTTTCATAAACGCGTGAACTCAAATGCAAATGGGTACAATGTGTTACATATATGAGACTCACAAGCTCAGATACACACTGTCAATGTGGCAATGTCAATCCATGACTAGCTACCATGATAAAATATGTACATATATATTTTCAAAAATAGAGGATCTGAAATTCAACTCGGGCAGACGTAGAGACGACGACGACGACCACAACAACAATTCTATAAATGCACTGTTTCAAATGCAATCAATCTGTGATAAATGTGCAACAAGATTGACTCAAATGGAATTGAAGTATTTGGAGCATTTGAAATTCGCTCTTTTTATCAGATGAAATTCTAGGAACACTTTGAGAAAGGAATGTGTTTGACTTACCATGTAGGGAACACCATCAAGTCAGCAAAACTAGCTCCCAAGAAATCCTGTTTGGTTGTGTTTAAAAAAAATTTACATTGTTACAAGTCTTAAAATTTTTTAATACAATTGTTAAAGATTGAACTTGCCTAGCAAAATCAGAAACAGAACATGTTATTTTTGTGTAGATTTAAAGGATAATTTTGAACAAATTAGAGCTAAATAGCATAACTACAAATACAAAAATAAAAATAACTGGTTTTTTAAGTGAAACCATCACTTCAGTGAATCCCCATCCGTTGTTTTAAGCAAACATAGCTAGTTTTTTAACTTGGCCGTACTCATTTGATACATAATTCAACATATAATCCATATGAATATATAACATGTTACAGAGTTTCTTATTGAGATCTATTTTTTAAAAATTTGTCAATCTATTCATATATATGTATGTATGTATTTTGTGTTCAATTTTAACATCTACAATACACATTAGCCATATGTCATGACATCTTACTACATAATTATAAATGAAAATAAGTTTCAAAGCCAAAGTGAACCAGAACAATTTCTTACCACTCTTATCTTGTTGGAACAAAATGATTCCTGAATACGACTTCGATCCTTTGAGGGTATACCACTGTGGTAACTCTGTATTTATTATTAAACCACTGTGGTATACCACTGAGTCACATACCCTATGAAAACTTGACTGAGATTAGTGTGTCTTGAAGGATACAAAGAAGTTTAACATGTTCCTGAGCCACTTAAGTTCAATATGTGCAATATTATAGAAAAGTGGAGCAAGAATTTTATCAAAAACATCAAAGACCATAGGAATAAATAAACTTCATATATACCTGGACTTGGATTTGCAATTCAAAATTTTAAATTCCGGGTTTCATGAATTTCCAAATGAGACAGTATCCCAGTTATCGAAAAACCATAGCGTTTAACATGCATCAGAAAATTAAACCAAATCTGCAAGATGATAAGTCTTGCTAGACAATGGATTCAGATTTACTCCTCAAATCCAACTCCACACTCTAATTCCTGTGAATTTAAATGCTATGCAAAAGATTTTGATTACAGTGACAAAGTGACTAACTCCCAAACGATAATGTAAATTCCATATTGTCCATAAATTACAAGGTCAGGTTTTTTACCTGACACGTTCAATAATGATTCAAAAACCTCAACAATAATAATATAGGAAACAAAAGGTTGATACCTGATACTGCATCTTCAGTGGAGAATAATTTGAATAAAACTCATTATTTCAAATCTGTATTTGAGCCCTAGGTAATAAATTCAGCATCATGACATATAGCCAATAAGTTACTTAGACTTGGATATACTAAAATTTTCTCTCCCATTTTCTAAGTACTATGACTGCTCATATGATTCACCCGTAGACCAAAATTCCACCCCTACCCAGCTCAATGCTAAAGCAAATCAGAAAACCCACACGGAATTTATTACAATTTACACAGAAAACATATGTGCATCTCATATTAAGATCTGGAATCTAAAATGGAGTGCACAAGGCAATTTTAAAACAAGTGGTCAAACATTGACTGAATTAAATCATGATTATTATCATAGCAGTCCATGATTAAAATTCATGCTACAAACAGAGAACTATAAAGATGACTATATATATACATATCTAAAGTGACATGAAAATCAACAACATGAGTCAATATTTTCATCACAAGGGAGAGAGCTCGGAATGACAATTCTGAACATTTCAGCTGAGACTCAGACGGCTATGCCCTCAAAGTTCCGAATGGAGGAAAACAGAGAGATGAAGACACAGAGACAAATAGAGAGAGGGCGAAATAGAGGAGATACCTGGAAGCGACTGTGGTGCTCGTATAACCCTTGCGGTGGTGCTCGTGTAACAGACGGAGACAAATCGACAGAGAGACAGTGACACAGAGACATGAATGAGAGTGAGACAAATCGACCTTCAGACAGAGCATGCTCCGGTTTCTGGCAAAGGCGAGGAAGAGCGGCACTGAGAGACGGAGGGGAGAAGAGCAACGGAGACGGAGAGGGACGCTGAAAATAGAGAGAGAGAGAGAGAGAGAGAGAGGGAGGGGGAGAGGCGCTGAATATTTTAGGGTTTGGTTGGTACAAAATATATATATATCATTTTATGCAATTCACGACTAAATACGTAATGGTCGCCAATTATTTTTTGAAATCAATTCAAAATTTGAAATAAACCACCTTTGGCGACTAAAATAATTTGGTCGCCAAAGGTAAAAGTAATTATTTGTTTTCATTCGGCTACCAAACAATTTAGTAGCCAAAGGAGGTCTACAGCGACTAAAAGGAATTTTGTCGCTGAAAAGGAACTTTTGGCGACCAAAATTTTGGTCGCCAAAGATTAAAAATTAAATTTTTTATTTTCATTCGGCTACCAAACAATTTAGTAGCCGAAAGTAGGTCTACAGCGACTAAAAGGAATTTTGTCGCTGAAAATGAACTTTTGGCGACCAAAATTTTGGTCGCCAAAGGTTAAAAAGTAAATTTTTTATTTTCATTCGGCTACCAAACAATTTAGTAGCCAAAAGTAGCTCTACGGCGACTAAAAGGAGTTTTGTCGCTGAAAAGGAACTTTTGGCGACCAAAATTTTGGTCGCCAAAGATTAAAAATTAAATTTCTTATTTTCATTCGGCTACCAAACAATTTAGTAGCCAAAAGTAGCTCTACGGCGACTAAAATTCCTTTTAGTCGCCAATTGTGATATTTTTAGCTACTAAAAATTTTTTTGTCGCCAATTGTAATATTTTTAGCTACTAAATTTTTTATAGTCGCCAATAATCAACATTCCCCTACTAAAAAAATTTAGTAGCTAAAAACTTGACTTTTGCCGACTAAAATTAATTTTGGTAGCCAATTCCCACACTTTTGGCGACTAAATTTGTTTTGGTAGCCAAAAATGGTCGCCAAAAATGTGTTTTCTTGTAGTGTCTCTCCTCTCTGTGGTGGTTGAAGCTCTAATTAGGAGAGGTGGTAGCTGTAGCTGGCCAGGCTTAGGTTGGTGCTGCAATATTGTTTGTATTGCTTCTCCTGTCCTCCAACTCAAAATGGCACCAAGAATGACTTGCACTTCACCTATGTTTGGAGGTCACATTACCTTTTTCTTGTCCTTTTTTCCAAATTAAGAACTGATAAATTTAAAGCTGTGAAGTCCTCTTGTTTGGTTGTTTCAAAGTTTTACTACTTCAAAACATTAGTTGTCACCATTATCAATAAATCAAAGTTCAAGTTTCATGTTACTACCATTAGAAAAACACATTTATATTGGTATAGATAGTACCAAGTTAAGACCATTGTTAAAAAGTGACGCAAGTGATAGATGCAGTTGTGGATTTGCAAAAATATTTGCGATGGTACACATTCCGTCTTTTAAGTATTCGCATGAACATGAATGGCTTTAGCAACGGTAGTGGAATGAGAAAAATAAATAAATAAATAAATTATACGTTATATGAAATGATATAAGAGTTTACACAGATAATATCTTTTTTGCGACTACAAAATTGTCGTTAAAATTATGGAATTAAGAGAATATAATAGATAAAACCCTTGAACGAATATTTTTAACTATATCAAATTATTAGGAGCAATTGAATGTCCTTACATATATTTTTGTCATGAATAATTTTTTTGAGTTTGTGTTGTAAAATCACATGTGAGACCCCTAACTCCGCATATTGAAATTTTTGAGAAGGGCCATGCTGAGTTTTTATATCATCAAATTGTTCAAATAACAAACATTCGAGGTTGCTTTTATATGCTTTGGTATGAAGTAAATGGTGGTGGTTACATTTATCAAAATAGTTTCTCTCTTTAACATTACAAATATATTGTGGGGCAATATCGTAATTGTATATCAAGCATATAACCATGGCTTAATCTATTATTAAATTTAAAACTAAGATGTTCATTGAGTTCTTAAGCAATTGAAAACATCATATCATATAGTCAATTGGTTACAAAAAGTAAAGGGTATGAAGACAAAGACACTTTTTCTCATTATGAGAACTTCATAACGGAAAGCCAAGGAAAGGTAGAGGTTTTTATTTATTTATATAATTTTTGTTTTAAAGAAACTATGAGGTTAGGTGTTTGAGATTGGCATTGACCCATGAAAGTTAACTCTACTGTAAATATAAATTATTATTTATTGGGTATTTGTCAATAGGTTTTACTTTTGGAATTGATAAATTTATTATTGTAAATTTATTCATAAAAATAAGAGAAACTGATAAATTTATCATATGATAAATTTATAAATAAAACTTAATAGATAATAAGTTTCAAAAATATGACCTATTAATAATTTATCCTATCATTTTCTGATATTGTGAGGGCTCACCTTTGACAATATATTCTAAAAGAACTCCTCACTAAATGTCAAATATTTTGGAGGCACTCAATTGCATTATAGATAAAATGGTTGCCATTGTTTCCTTTTCAATATCTGCCAAACCCCACATTTGAGTAGACGCATGCATAGACTTGAAATTTGGTTTTGAGGATGGATTTCAATCCAATGAATCCAAATTTTTAACATTATAAAAAAGTCTTCTCTTTTTTTTTTAGCTATTTTTTAAAATTTGTAACAGTTATTTTTTTTTATTTTATTTTATGCTTTTCAGGTCTTTTCTAATCTAAAATGATCCAATTTTTTTAAAAAAAATCTAAAAAATCGAAAAAAAAAAAATTACCAAAGATTGAAAAAGTAATAATAATAATTTTCATATGGTTTTTTTGAAAAAATTATGAATCCTATTTTTTGAGAAAAAAAAACTAAATATAAAAATACAAAAAAATAAATAATAATCAGTATGTTTGGTTTGAGTTTTTTGAATTCAGTTTTTTAAATTTTTTTGTTTTTCGTGTTTTTTTTTTTAGTAAATATTTTTAAAATTTTAAGCATTTCTTTTACTTTTTTAGATGCACCTTATTTAGATGTATCTAAAAAGTAAAATATTTGAAAAAATATTTCAAAAAACTATAAATACACAAAAAATATGAAAAATATATGATTTTTATTTTTTTTTTTTTTTTTTTTTGAATTTTTGAATTTAGAATTTTTAAAATTTTGTTCACGAAAATTATACTTTTTAAGTGTATTTATATTAGGTGTCTCTAAAAATTTAAAAATCATTTAAAATAATAAAAAAATTTAACAAAAACAAAAAAATATAAAAAATAAGAAGATAGAATTTTTTGAAAAGTGCTTTAGAAAACTCATACCAAAAATTGTGGAGATGCTTTCTCATAAGGAGTAATATTTAGAAAAAACAATTCCTACTTTTTTGTTTTTGTTTTTCAAGATAGGGAATTCCTACTAAAGTAGGTAATGCACTACAACAAAAGTAACTATGGTGACGAAAAGTAGTGAAGAAAATAAATTTCGTCACTAAATAAGAATAATCCGTGACGAATTATTAAATTTTGTCACGTATAATAAAAAATAAAAATAATAGGTGACGAAATTTGTTTTCGTCAACAAATATTTCTTTTAGGTGAGGAAAAATTAAGTTTTGTCACCAAAGGTTTTCCCGCTAACTTTTTTTTGGTTGGCGCTAAAATTTGAGACTTTTGGTGAGAAATTTTTTTTGTCACCAATTATAAAATTATTAGCGAGGAATATATTTTTGTCACCAATAATTTTGTATATATATTTTTGAGAAACTTGATTTTAAATATTTTAAGACCATTTGGTGAGAAATATATTTTTGGTCACTAATAATTTTTAATATTTTGAGACTTTTTAGTGAAGAAATTATTTTGTCACCAATTTTGGAGGAAAAATTTTGACATATTGGGCGGTAATGAAAAAAATAGACAACTAACTTTTTTCCCTTTTTTATTTTTGTTTATCAATCTCTCTCTCTCTCTCTCTCTCTCTCTCAAAACAAAACACAAGTTAATTAACTCTCTAAACCTATGGTGACAAAAAGTAATAAAGAAAATATTTTGTCAGTAAATAAGAATAATCCATGACGAATTATAAAATTTTGTCACATATAATAAAAAGTAAAAATAATAGGTGACAAAATTTATTTTCGTCAATAAATACTTATTTTTAAGTGAGAAAAAATTAAGTTTTGTCACCAAAGATTTTTCCTCTAATTTTTTTTTGGTGGCGCCAAAATTTTGAGACTTTTAGTGAGAAAAAAATTTATCACCAATTATAAAATTATTAATGAGGAATATATTTTTGTCACCAATAATTTTAAATATTTAAAAAAAAATTAATTTTAAATATTTTAAAACTATTTAATGAGAAATAATTTTTATCGTCAATTTACCCAAAAAAAGAAATATGTATTAAAAAAAAACATATACATCAATTGAGAGAGAAGGGCAACCAAGTTTGTAATTTTTTTTAATTGTTGAACCAAAGACAAAAGTAATTTTTAAAGTGGAAAAACTATTCGGCTACAATGGGTTAGTGTGAGAAGCTCTGCCATTTCTCTAGAAATTCCTAAATTTCTAGGGTTTCAATATCTCGTTGATGACGATGGTATAGTCACAGTTTACAGAAGGGTTTCTTCTAGCACTATGGAAGGGGCTTTTCTTGTATGATGTTGATGGAGGCTAATGGTTCGGTGAGTCAAAGGAGGAGGCGCAGAGACTGAGATGTTCGATGCAGGACTTCAATTGAGGTCGATTCGGCCGCCAATCGCGTGTTGCGAGGCTGTTCTCTCTGAATTCTAGGATCGACATCGATGAAGCCAAGCCTTACGCCGAGTTTTGGATGGGCACTCATGAGTCCGAACCCTCCTTCGTCCTCCAAAGCTTCAATGATAGTGTCGATTGGTTCAGACTGTGTGGGTTTGAGTTTGAACTCGTGGATTGTCAAAGTCCCTGGTGTTCTTTGCGATAAGGTTATTCAGAAATGGGGCATTACTCTTCCTTTTATGTTCAAGGTAAAAATACTCT
The DNA here is from genome assembly GCA_030407325.1 of Camellia japonica. NCBI lineage: Eukaryota > Viridiplantae > Streptophyta > Magnoliopsida > Ericales > Theaceae > Camellia > Camellia japonica. Next base: position 20,303,977 of record JAPPVO010000002.1, read on the forward strand.
GATGTTTTTGCTTTGATTATGAATTTCATGGTCTGTATATTAAAGTGATTGAATAGATTTTTGATTAATTGGAATGTGTTAGGTACTTTCAGTTTCAAAGGCATTGTCGATACAGGCCCATCCTGATAAGGAATTTGCTGGGTTTCTGCATAAGACTCTGCCTGATGTCTTCAAGGATGATAATTATAAGCCTGAAATGGCTTTGGCACTAACAGAATTCGAGGCCCTTTTGGGTTTATTAGTCTCAAGGTAACGTGCTTAACCATTATTTGTAACTTGTTTGATTGTGAATGACTATTGATTATTTAATTGAGGTTAAGTTGGAGTTTTGATCTGAATAAATTTTGATTTTTGGTTTAGAGAATTCAAACTAGTTATTCCAAAATGTTTTGTGATTCAATTTGTGAGAAATCTGAACAGCTTTTAGAAGTCTTGGATGTAAGTCTTTAGGAGTCCCTGATGGATGAATGTAATCTCTTGGTGATAGCTATACTATACTATACACATATTTGTTAAATTTGTTTCACTTGGCATCTTCTTGAAATGAATGAGATTTCACCTTTCTTCTCATTGGATACTTGATTCTAAGGTGTGTGCGGTTCACCCAGTCTGTGACTATGGGAGGGCTATCACTTGATGGGTTTTTGTCGGAGGTTTCCTATTTCTTTTCATTTTTTTAGCCATTCATTTATGCAATTAGCAATACCATAAGTTTTACTTGCATTGTATAACTGTTGTGATTTTATCGATTAGTTCACACATGAAGTTCTACAGTTAAAAATCCAATATGCAAAAAAATTTACAAATGTAATGTTATTTGCTGATCTGGAGTTATCTTTCTTTTTCTTTTTGTTGAATTTTGATGGGCTACACACAATGGGGGATTGCCCTCTCCTTGACCATGACCCTCCCCACCCTAACTATCATGTTTAAAAAAAAAAAAAAAATTTTGTCCCCTTATCACAGGTTTATTAATGATGTGATTATGTTGTTATTAAGGCTATAGAATGTGCTGAACTACTGGAGCTTGGTTCAAGAATGACTAGATTTGCACCTTTTCAAACTCATCCACATGATTAGGATTGTATTGTCAAATTTTATTTATATTTGAGGAGTTTTCTCTTTTTTCTAAACAATTTGTGTAAGTTACAAAATGTTGATTTTCATAGGTTAGAGCTAAATCACATAATATTGGATATCTAAAAGGAAAAGTGCTTTCTTGGGTTGGAATTCCTACCTTGGTTGTCCTACTATTTGGAGTTTTCGAGAAAGTTCTTTTAAACGGTTTAAATCAGGTTTTCCTCATCTCAAAATATTTCACATATCTCTATTGTAGTTTGTTATTGCACTCTTCATTCAGTAACTTCTAATGTTTCCATTTGGCATAGGATTTTTATTTATTTATTTATTTCCAATTATTTCTTAATAGTAGACACACCAACTGGGTGAATTTGTGTTTGTTTTGATCCTAGATTGCCGGCCTTGTTTTAGATTGTTGTTCTAGCCAAAAAAATGTGAAAGAAAGAATCAGTCTGTTGCTACTTCACACAAAAATTTGCAGATTGGCTACTTCACACAAAAATTTGCTAAGAAACTCACTTTTTAATTAATGGTATATGGGTGCCTTGATATTAAATAAAATTTCCCTTTTGTTTGTCTGTGTCAGGCTGATCAAGCTGGAACAGTAGTTGAGGTGCTTGCAAAGGATGGGAAACCAGTTAGTGTGGACACGGTCTCTCTCTCAAATAAATTTCTTTCCTTGTTTCCATTTCTTTAATTATTCAATGCAGAGTCGATTGTTGTCTAAAACATTCCATTCGTTTTTTGCAGCCTCTATTTACCATTGAGCCATGAAGAATTAAGCCTCTATTTACCATTAAAAATTGCAAATACAAAACATTTCTACTGGTGCACGGACATTGGTGTTACAGAAGGATATCGTTAATGGTATTGACTCACATATATTATCAATTTTTTTTTTTTTTTTTGGACTTGAAATCAGTGTTAAAAGTTTTATATGTTGCTTGATAGTTGCTCTCAATCAGATTCAGATGTAGAAGTTTTTGAAGCTGCCGAAGCTGCTATAGAAGGAGGTGATCTTGGGATTATTGGTGACGATGTATTTGCTTTTGGGGACAGGAATTTTAGTCCAGCTCCGGGAGTGGAAACTATCTGTTTTTTCCCTAAAAATCCTTCGCGTGTGAGAATTCCATCTGTCATTATCAATTAATTTTATTTTTAAGTTAAAAATGTTATCTTTTCCTTTTTTGGACTAGTGTTTTTAATAGCATTTCTTTCTTTATGCAGCGGTAGCGGCAGGGGAGGGGGAGGGTGAACTAATAGTTGGAATGAAAAATGAGGGTGATATTCTTATTTCTTGATTTTGTGTGTGTGGTGCAAGACATACACTATTATGGTTTTTATGAAAATTTGACAGCTCCTCGTGTCAATGTATGGCTAGTAGTTGTATGCTCTTCAATAATATCATGCATTGTTCTTCCTGCTTTTTGTATCAGCAGTAGTTCTTCTTAGCCTTTTGTATTTAGTGGTATCTAGTAGATAGCTTATCTCACTTGCTCTTGGATGATGACAACAGGGGAATCAAGTGTGAATGTCATTGTAATCAAGGCCATTGTTCATCTTCGTTTTGATATATATAAACTTCTTATTAAATCTTCCTTACAGACCTATTTATATATATTATTTAGAACTGTTTCATAAACATTTTAAATTAATGGATATCAATATTTCTTATGAAAATAGGCTGCTTTAGACCCATGGGGAATTTATGTTAGCTTTATCAGTGTAATATTGCTACCAATTGTGGAGAATGCAGCAAAACATGCTGGATCAGTCATATTTGCTTTTAAAAACAAGTTGGTATGTCACAAATATACATATATATATATATGTATTTTTAATATGTTATCTTTATAGTTTTGCCTCTTTGAATATATTACAAGTAAATTTTTTAATTTTTTAATTTTTTTTTTCTTTGTATCATGCAGGATATCTCACTGGGGGTGGCTTTGGGTTCAGCAGCTCAAATTTCAATGTTTGTGGTGAGACTTGAAATTAATAAATAACTAAGTAAATAAAACCCAAGGTAAAATTATATATAAATTAAATACTAAACTTGTTCAATTTTCAGGTTCCATTATGTGTGGTGGTTGCATGGATAATGGGTGTAAATATGGATCTTGACTTCAATCTCCTAGAAACTGGTTCCCTGGCTTTCTTAATTATAGTCACAACTTTCACTCTCCAGGTTCTTTTCTATTAATCTCTCCAATAATGATATTTCGATTAGCATCATTATTCTATTTGCTGCTTCAATAATGCTATACACTGCATATAAATGTAATTACAAAAATATGTAATAAAAAAATTGTAAATTACAAGAATATGACACCTGTACAGAACCCATAACACTCACAATTATGGTTCATAATTTTTTTTGGTACAAGAATTTATCTTTGCTGACAGACTGTTTATAGATTCTTCTGGGAGTGAGCAACTATAGGAAACATTTGGTTATTTTTATTTTATTTTTTTTTAACTAATGAAATATGTGTTTTGACTTATTTTGTGAAGATACACCTATTTTTGCAGAAATTTTGCAATTACTCTTGATTGAATTGTTGCTTTTGGTGCAATATATTGATCACTTGTTTTGAACAATATAAATAAGAGCTAAGGGAATTTTATGGTTGACACATTGTGTAGAAAAGCTGTTAATCTGATCTAAGAAGTTAGAGATTTTTGTTAGATCAATTGTTAAGAGGCTTTTGCTTTATAGGAAAGACCACCTTACACATTAAGAAAAATTTGATTGGCATGCAAAAGTTTGATTGTTGATTTTTAACTTGTGAGAGAGAATTAGATTTGGTGGTTGTTTTCAAAGATTAGAACCCAACATGCATGAAAAACCCATTGTCGTAAATCAAATGTACCTCAATGCTACGTTATATTTTGGAGCTATTATATATATATATATATTCTGCCATTAGTGATAGTGATATATGGTATTCTTGCAATCTTTTGGCATCTTATGTTATCCGTGTTGCTTTATCATCAAGGATTACCTCAACTCTTTGAAGTTCTGATTTGTTAGATGCATTTCTACTAAATTGGTTTATAAAATAAAAGTATTTATATATGAGTTTAGATGTAATTGATAATATATTAATGTTTTCTGTGTCTATTTTCTTTGCAGATTGGTTTTTGATGACGTTTGGAAGTATACTTGCAAATGAAGATCAACTGTTGAATTTTGTTTCCTGAACTGATACTTAGTTGTAGTTGCAAATCAAGATTGAGTATTGATTTTTTTTTTTTTTTTTGTGAATTCCACGTTAGTTCATTTTGGGATTTGCTTTAGTGGTTTTTGTGTTATACTTAATGGTTTATATTATTAAAGTTGTTTGATGGATATATTTTGATTTATAATATAAATTGTTTATTGATTTTTTTTGTGGAGTGATGTATAATAGCTAGTGATTTCTTAGTACAATTAAAAGGCTATTGGGATATGAGCAGGGATATTTGTGAAATAATAATTGAAATTGAAATATAAAATATGGAACAGGTTTAGTGACGAATTTGTTTCGTCATTTGTACTTGTTATTATGACAAAGTGATTATTCGTCATTAATAAACATTTTTTGTGACAATTTATTGCAGCGCATATATGGAAGTTTTCATTGATTTTGTTGTTTGGTGACGAAATATATTTCGTATATAAATATATTTGCAACGAAATATATTTCGTCACCCATGTATGACTTTTGGAGACGAAAAATTTCGTCACCTTTACATCTTACTGTGACGAAATTATTTCCTCATCAATGATCAACATTTGTGACAAATTTATTCGTCAACTAAAATTATAAATATGATATTGAATAATTATTTGGTGACGAAAATGAGAATTTTTGGCGACAAAATCTTGTTTTATTGGTGACAAAAAATTTCGTCACTGAACTAATTTCATTGGTGACGAAATTATTTTTCGTCATGGTGGTTTTTAGTGACAAACATTCAATGACGAAGCTGGTGACGAAAATATTTCGTCACAAATATCTATAGTGACGAAATTAGCTCTTTCGAGACAAAAAAATTTCGTCATTCAAGACCCAACTTGTTGTAGTGATGAGTAGGAAGGTAAGACAAAGTTGATCATATAGGTTATGTTTGGTTATTTTTTAATCAACAATGATTCATCCCACTAAAAATACCATCACTAATAGTACTAATGCATTAAAAAAATAGAAAAAAAAAAAAAATACAACTCCAAGATCAAAACATCACATCATTTCTGGCGGAACCCACTGCTACCTAATTAGTGGGAGCACTAATTAGTGCTCCCAAGCATTTTTCTTTTTCAATATAAATCGATCTATGTAATTTTTAAAATTAATTTTTTTTTCGGTTATGTAGCAGTTTAAGTACTTTGTATACCAAATTAAACCAAAATGGGTCAAAAATTTCACATATTAAATATATAATGAAGTTGGTTGAGTACAAAATTCAGTTGATTCATTTAATTGTTTATTTTTTCTTAAATATTTCAATTTTGACAATAGATATTGGCAATACAATAAATTGTTAGTTTGCCACTCATATGTGCTTGAGTCAAATTTTGCTACTATTATTGTAACAACCAGAAAATTTAAATTGTCTCTTAAATTTTATATTTGTATTATTTAATTATAAATGAGAAAAACTTTAAATGTTTAATTAAATATTTCGTAAGAGTAAAATAAAATAAAGTCTAATTTATTTACATCAGGGTCATTGTAAAACACTAAAAAAAAATAAAAAAAGGGACTAATAATGCAATTACTTAAACTTATCCATTTGAGGGATAAGCTTCAATTTAGAGCATAATGATGGCAAGGCCACGTGGTGTGGCTACTCGTCCCAAAACTTGCTGAGCAAGTAGTACTCCTTGGTATAAAATGAGAAGGAGGGGGGGGGGGAGAGTGCTTTGAAGAGAACAAGGGAAACAAACTAAGAAAGGGAAAAAAAAATATTGGAAATCAAGAAAGTCTTTGATAGTGAAAAGAGAAAGTGAAATATTAATTTTAAGGTGAGTTATATTATACCTTCAACCACTACAATAATTTTATGTATGTTTGAGTTACCATAATATATTTTATACATATTTTAAGTTACCATAATTTATTTTACGCAATTTGTGTTTATAAATTGGGTTGTGATTAGTGCCCCGAATTTGGGGGCACTAATGCCCCGAATTTCCCAAACAAGGCAAAAAAAAAAAAAAAAAAGTTACCAAAACTGGAAATTAGGGGCATTAGTGCTCCCAGTTTTAGTGCCACAAATCATTTTTGTTATAAATTATATTAGCATTTTTAATTTATGAATTTTATTTTATATAATAAGGAAAACCCATGGATATAACTGTGTTATTAAAATGTGTTTTGAGTAATTATTTTATAAGTACCACCACGAAAGTCTCATACTTTAGAGGACTTAAATAACCATTGGCCCTCTAATTAGTTACTCTGTGACTCTTTGTCTGTCATGGATCCACTGACCCTCTGAATTCTGGTATGGAGGAAAGTGCTGTACGGAGCAGTGCTACACTATTGTGTGAGCAACCTCTAGAGTTCGTACGAGCCACCTCTTAAGTTTAGGAGTGAGCATGGTCCGGATTGGACCGGATTAGGGTAAAACCAGAACCAATCCGTTATCTACGGTTCCTAAAAAATTGGAACCAATCCAATCCGTTTAAATCATAGAATCAATCCGAACCAATCCATTTAAACACGGATTGGATTGGTTTAGGACCACGGATTCACATAATTAAATAACAAAAAAATATATATTTAACACTTTAATTTCTTAAAAACATAAACATAGCGCCATATTAGTTTCACAATAGCAACATGTTTTTCTATAATAACGACATACTGTTCTAGAATTTAAACAAGCATAAGAAAACTGGTTTCACCATAAGTATTTAGACTATTACAAATTAAAACTAAAAACTAACAAACAAAAGTAATAAAAAAATATATTATACGAATTTAGGTTTGAGTTTAGGTTTTATATAGAATAAGAGAAGATACTATGGAAGAGGATATATAATAAAAATATAGACTATTTGTATATGGTCCGGATCGGTTCCAATCCGAAACCGTGGGGTTTAATCCGGAACCAATCCGTGGACTACGGATTTTTAATTTTTCAATCTGGAACCGAACCACGGATTCAAAAAACCAATCCAAACCTATCGGATTGGACTGGACTGGATCGGATTACGAATTTCACGGATTCCTTGCTCAGCCCTACTTAAGTTCGTACAAGCCACTACTTTTGTTTATACATCTGTTCTGTTCCGTTTTATACCATGGTTATAATTTTATATGATTTCTGTATATATGTTAAATGATTTATATGGTAATTATGCTTTCAGTATAATATTTTAAGCCCAATAATTATCCATGATGATTTTATACCCTCATGCTCTCAGTGTAATATTTTTTCACTTTGTCATGTGCTTATAACTGTTAACCAATTTTCAAAAAATAATTCAAAAATAACTTTTGGAAAGTCTTAGACGTGGGCCTGCGGAATAGACACACAATACTTTTATAGTATTTGTAATTCTATTCTTCATATGTAAATATCGACCTTTCTGGTCAATAAATTTTGTTATAAAAATAGGAGCTCCAATAATCGTTTTTCCACTCGCGTTTAGTAATTTGTTTAAGAATTGGCCAGAGGTAACTTCAGTTACTGGCCATCACAATACTTAACCCTTAGGTACGGGGAACGAGTCGTGACAATTATGCCTATGTAGCTATATCAGATGTTTATGTCGTTTTTAATTTTTTATTTCAACTCTACTTGATAGACTTGTGATTTTATCTCACGGGAGGATAGTTTTAAATTTTAGTTTTTCTTGAGAGCTAAGATTTTGGTTTTCATATTATATTTTGTTTTTAATTCTACTTCAGTAAAAACTTAAACACTCGTATTGCTTAATTATTTTGTTTGTATTTTTGTAAATGGTTATATTGGATATTGAAATAATATACAAATGACTAATTTAATATTTATATATAAATTATTTAATATACTAAAAATTTGAGAAGTAATTCAAATTTGAAAGATCGTAAACCAAAAATTGCTCCGAATCAAACCATTTGAATTGATGCGATTTGGTGCAGTTTAATAAAAAATTTGATCTATATTGATTCTCAATATAACAAAACCGTCATTATTAATTCGGTATAAAATTTGACCTAAATGTCAACTGTTCTAAATCAATTACATCCTTAATAATGAAGAATCAATTTAAATTCACATTCCCATTGTCCTTAAATTTTGTCATTCAAATTAAATTTTTAAGGAAAATAATTGATTAATGTGTGTGGATCCCTGTGAAGCCAAGGAAATAATACATTTGAGACATTTCACAGAATAGAACGAACAACAGCCGTGAGGAACAGATCATCAGAGCCAGCCGTGAGGGACCTTGTCCAGATTCCAGACACCATCATTTCCAACCGTTACACTGTCTAATCCAATTCTTGTCCCACCGTAAAATACACAACATAATTCTCTCCAACAATACATATACATGTGTCCATATCTAACACACAAGCCCAGCTGGATGCTTAAAAATATATATATATATATATATAATATAAATATTAAATACAATGATAATATTATTTTATATAATTTTAGATTGATGATATAAACAAAAAATAAAAATAAAAATAATAATTAATACAGAATTTTTGTGCAGAATAATGGGTCGATAATGACCAATGCAACCCAAGCCAATATTTTTGGGTTGGCCTAAAATTAAATTAAAATTTTGAGTCCATTTATTTTTTGGAGTTATGCTTGGAATGATAAATTATAATTATATTAATTTTATATTTTATGACAAACTTGTGATTTGCTACTTTTTTTTAGAGTTGGGCATAATGGTCGGTTTGAGCTTGCAATAGCATATAGACTTTTTATGAAATATTTCAAACATAGCTTTTATTTCTTTAATAACTTTTTATTTCCATAAGCTCAATAACTTTTTAATTTTCAAATAAAGCATTCATAAATTATTATCAGTATTATTTTATTTCTTTATTGTGTTCTAAAGACATTTATTAATAACACAATTAATAAATACTAACAAGTATACTAAAAAAATTATTTTTTATTATTTTATACAATTTTTTTCGTATTACAGCAGATATAAAAAAGAATAATGTTTGAGAGCTCGAAAATCATCCCCTCTAATCCCCCTAATGCTCAAAACCACGTCGTTTTGGGCATTAGGCTTTTTTTTTTTTTTTTTTTTCTTGCCATTTTCGTTCGACCTGCAGGGGAGGGAGAGAAAGAGGGAGAGGGAGAGAAAGATGTCGCCGTCGTCTCCGATCCGTCGCAGATCCGTCGCCAATCGCCGCGCCTCCGCCTCCGTTGCCGATCGCCATGCCTCTGCTCGTCGCCTCTGCCATCGCCGATCGCGCGCGCCCCGCCTCCGCCTCCAGTCCATTTTTTAGGCCCCTCCAGTCCCCTTCCCCCTCCCCTTCCGTCTTCTTCTTCATTCTGTTGAAAAAAAAAAAAAAAAAAAAAAGATTCGGGATATTTAAGAGAGCCCAGATTCGCGACGTAACATTACTCTATAAATAATAAATAAAAAACCGAAGCAATTGATGAGTAAAATTTGTCTTAAAAACAAAAAGAAGAAAAGAAAGTAGGCAGTGTGTTGATTTTGCATAGAAACGAGCCCCTACCCTATGTGGACACGTGTTAAGCAAACAAAAGCAACACAGTCTCTCCGTACAACCTCGGCAAAACTGTTGGCCTTCTTTTCTTTTTGAGTCAGGATCCTCCCCTTCATATTCTTACTTAATTTTTTACTTGTTGAGTTATTAGATATATTTTTAGGCTCAATTTTGATAATTTAAATTGTTCATATTTTAAAATTTGTTAAGTATATCATATTTATAAAAAATTAAGTTGATAAAATTTCAAAAAATATATGTTGGGAAAACTAACTAAAAACTATTATTTTAAAAAAATTTAATAAACAGTTTTCCAAATACATGCTTTCTGATATCCGATCAACTTAATTTTTTACAGGTATAATATACTCAACAAATCTTAAAATGTGAACGATTCGAATTATCAAAATTAAGCCTAAAAGTAAGCCTAATGGCCCAGTAAGTAGGAAGTCAAGTAGAAACCTTAAGGAGAGAATCGTGATTCTTCTTTTTTAGGCCTATTTTGATAATTTAATAAAAATTAAAAAATTATTATTTTTTTATTTTTTAAATCACATTATTTTTCTATTTTTTTATAATTTCTTTTTTTAAAAAAAATTAATTTTTAACATACTTAGGCTAAGTTTGGCTACCCAAAATAAGTACACACTTTTTATCTTTTTTTCTATCACATCACCTCTCTACTTTTCTGCACATCATTTTATAAAAAGACAAAAAATACACTTATTTAGGTCATCCCGAACCAACCCTTACCAAACTAAGAACATACAAATATATTTTTACGTACTCACACGTGCCATCTCCTTTTCAACGCCGGAAATGCCTCCTTTCTATATCTCCGTTCCAAAACCTTAACACACACAAAAACACAAAAAAGCCCTAAAATACAACATTATACAGACGGACACACCCAATTGATATATATACATGGATATGTAGCCTAAGACATTTGTGTGTGCTGATATAGACATATATAAATATAATATATATATATATTGATCGGAGATGGGGGCGGTGACGTCGTCAATGGCGGCGAAGTTCGCGTTCTTTCCGCCGAATCCGCCGTCGTACACGGTGGTGGTGGACGAATCCACCGGCAAAATGAGGATCACCGACGTCTCCGAGAGGGAAAACGTCGACGTTTTGAAGCTGGCCACCAAGAGGGGCACTGAGATTGTGGCGGTGTATATGAAGAATCCGGCGGCGGCGTCTACGGTGCTCTACTCCCACGGCAACGCCGCTGATCTGGGTCAGATGTATGAACTGTTCAGCGAACTCAGTATTCGTCTCCGAGTCAACTTGATGGGGTGAGTCACTCACTACTGTAGAATACACACAATCTCTATACCCTTTGAAGTTTTAGAGTAAAAAGCTTCAGTCTTTGTACAGTAGTGGTTCAGAATTGGGATATATGTCTGATTTAATTTGATCGGCTCAGATTTCAGATTTACAATTTTTTTAAAAAATAAATAAATAAATTCAGTCAAAGTTGTTTTAGACTCTGATGTATTGGATTGACAATTATGTGAGTGATTAGCAAGAGTTTTTAATATGGTCATGTCAAAACTGTTTTTGTAATCTAAATACTATAGAAAAAGATGAAAATGACAGAAAAAAGCTTGATTGGTAGTCCTTTTCCTAACTTCTATTTTTTTCACCATTTTTTTGAAAGTGACTTTTTCTTTAACTTTCAAATCCAAATCTTGGTATCTGAATGATGTGAAGTGGTCACTAGTGCTTCTTGTTTAAAATTTCTTTGTTGCCAATCAAAACAAAAGAAAATAAAAATTTGATATTTGAAGTGCTCTATAACAACTTTAAATTTCCTATTCTTTGCAGATATGATTATTCAGGGTATGGACAGTCCACTGGCAAGGTAAGACATGTATTTGCAGATTAATTGGAGGGAGTTTTAGATCTATGTGGTATGTTTTAAGCACTTAATTATGTTTTATTGCCGCTTTTGATAGCCAAGTGAGCAGAACACTTACGCAGACATAGAAGCTGCATATAGATGCCTTGAAGAGACTTATGGGGTTAAGGAGGAGGATGTCATATTATACGGGCAATCCGTTGGGAGTGGACCCACTTTAGATTTGGCATCCCGTTTACCAAGATTGAAGGCTGTGGCTCTTCACAGTCCAATCTTGTCAGGCCTTCGAGTCATGTATCCAGTGAAGCGAACATACTGGTTTGACATATATAAGGTTTTGTTTTCTATTAATGCATAATGATATAACCTGAGCTTTAATAGGTTATGATGGTATGAGATTACTGAGTAACTGCTTCTTTACGGTGCAGAATATTGATAAAATACCATTGGTGGGCTGTCCTGTTTTAGTAATTCATGTGAGTATTCCAAATTTTTAATACGTGTTTTTAGAGATAATGGTATTATGAGATTTTGATTGCTACTGTAATAGATACATATATATATTTTGAATAAATACTGTAATATAGTTTGATGATGTAATTGGATGGATAATGAGGCAACTTTCAAAAACTATTCAACCATACACTAAATTGCTCTTCATTGCAGCTGTTTGGACTTTATTGTTTACCTCATTGTTGTCTGGAATTCAGCCGTTTTTTTTTTTCTTTCAAGATGTGTTGATTTTTATTCTAGCTATAATGATTTTTTTTTGGTTGGACTATTATTTCCTTCTTGTGTTGTTCGTATATCCAATCACTCATTGATCCAGCTGTCTTATTTTTTTTCCATTCCAACTGTCAACTGATTAATATTCTTGAAGCCTGCATATAGCCACTAGCTGGTTGCCATCAGTACTTAATTGACTTTAGTGAATGTTCAAAGCTAGGAAGCACAGGTGCAGGTGTGGATATGTTCCCCATACACCGACACAACAAAACCCAAAAAAATAGGATATGAGTACAGCCGGGGCATGCCCAAAAATATATATTATAATTTGTAGTAGTGGATAATATATAACAATTAGAATATCAAATGCAAAAAATAATTAAAGAAATAATTAGAAAAAACAGAGGATAACAAACAGAGAGGGTGGAAAAAACAAAGATGAAGATGGGTACTCCAAGAGAGAGAGAGAGAGGGTTGTTGGAAAAAACAGAGAAGCAGATGAAGAGAGGGAGAGTCGGAGAGAAGCAGAAGCCAGAAAGAACCCCAAGTACTTTTAAATATTTTGCAAATGCACTTTTTTAAGATTTAAAAGTAGACATAATATAGTTGTTCCAGTACTCCTATATTTTTCAAAAATTACATTTATGCCTCGATATGCCCACGAAAGTATCTGAAATGTATTCACCCCGTATCCGAAATGCACCCATTCCGTACTTAACATTCAAAAAGTACAGGATATGTATTTTGCACATGCAGTATGCATATTCATGTCAGGTAAGTACTCAGTACTCATATGGTAATATTTTCGGAGTACCCATACTTCATAGGTTCAAATTCAGTGCACAAATGACCTAGGTAAATTATATAGCTACGAGCTGGAACAAAAGCACAAATGAGCACAAAGCGAACATACAGAAAATCCTGCTTCAGCAATATGGGGATATATCTCTGGCAAATTCATCAGAAAGGATTTCCCATAATCAATGAGAATGGATAGTACAGGAAAGAGGTACATCTCTCTAAATGTTCAAACCCCACATAATAGCATACCCAGAATTCAATCAGAACCCATATGACCCCGGCTAGACCAATTTTATGCAGCACACAAAGCACCCTCTTGGTTGCTTCAGATATAGCCATCAACCCACAAGAGGAACACTCTTTGAAAACTTATCCTATGTAGAAGGTCTAGATTTTTATCATTTTGTCCTCTTCCATCTTGATCCTCTTAGTTCTAAGGTTAATCAAAACCATGCTTTGAAATGTGGAAATATTAAGTTATGGAGAGTCAAGAGTTGTCACCAAACACTGCACATTGTTTTGTACAGCTGGGTTTACTTGTTTGAAGCAATCATTTGATGTCAGCTAAGTATGAGATAATCAGTGCTCGCTCTACATTTGCCTCTTTACATTTTACTAATAGATCTTTCTCAAAGTCACTACACTCTGCATGTTATCAAGTATTGCTTTTTAGTATTTTCTACGCTTTGCCAATAAATGCAGCTGTATGCATTATGCATTAAAATAGCAGTAAAGATTAAGACCATAACAAGGAAATATATGAAGTATATTGGTGGGGGGGGGGGGGGGGGGGGACGAAGTTTTGGGAAAAAAAATTGCAGCAAGTACTGATCACCTGCCTTTAGTGAAATGTTCATACCTTCATCTATTAAATTAGAAAAATAATAGGATATAAATGGATTCTTAATATAAATTTAGTTTATTCCTTTGATTAACAGAGTATGTGCATTGTGCAACATCCCAGCATTAAAGTCATAACTTTTCATTCATTCAATTCAATAATAAATATGCAGTCCGTGTTTTGTTGACTTGGGCACACATGTATGGTGCATGTACTTTCTTTCTTAGCTGTCAGATTTATGTACCATTACATTTTACACGAGTGAAAATGGCTGTGTTATTATCACAATGATTGATCTGTCTTCATCTTTGCCTTTAGGCACATTTAATTTTCTGCACAAACCTGCTTGTTGGTCATTTTGAGTTGTCCAATGTGTAATATAGGGGGAAAATTAAAGTTAATCCTATGAAACTTTCCTGTGCCTCTCACGTTTTTGTTGTGCCCTGTTGGACAATCATGTTGGAATAGCAGCCACCAGTTGTGTTGTCATTCTCTGCCCATACCTAGACCTGTTAACCGTGCAGCATCATGGACAACATGATTGGTTCAAATCTCACACATAAGATATATCTATAGACATCATTTTATTGCACAAATTCATCAAAGCACTTGTTTTTTTTATATTTGTAGATTATGTTACCCATTGATTTGGAGGTGGTTGTCTAGGCTTTAACTCCAACTATTAAGTTCCAGATTTTGAAGTTTCACCTTTGTTTGGAAAGTCTCATGTGGTTTTGATGTAGTGAAGTTCAAAAAATTGGTTAATTAATAGGCCATAAGAGTCTTCTATTGGTAACCCTAAGGGTTGGCCGAGCGGTAAAGACTTGAGGATAAGATCCAAGGTCTCAAGTTCGAGTCACTCAAGGGGCCACTAGAGGACCACTGGAGGTTTGCCCGGTCGTTAAAGTTCAAGGTCCTAGGATTAGTTGAGGTTCTTTACTTAGAAATTGCATTAAATTATATGTTTTGTCTTGTTTGTTATTAGATATTGTCCACTGTGTTCTTTTTGTTTGCAAATAAATTTGAGATTTTTCTAACATGCATGATAATGTGGGTAGGCCAAAGATATCATTGCAGTCTATTGCAATAATGAATATTAATGTGCATCAATTTTATGCATATTTGAACTTGCACTGAATCATCTTTGAAGGAACATATATGTACTAGGTCGTAAGGCAAAAAAGAGATATAGCCACTGCACTAGTTTGTTACTTTGCATTTTGCCACAAACAGAAAGCGCAAGTACATGCTTATGTTGACATGTTTTTTCACTCTGTTTTTGTCTGTTGGTGCTTGCAGGGAACTGCAGATGATGTTGTGGATTGCTCCCATGGTAAGCAGCTTTGGGAGCTCTGTAAAGAAAAATATGAACCACTATGGATTGAAGGAGGAAATCATTGCGACTTGGAGATCTATCCGGAGTACATAATGCATCTAAAGAAGTTTGTTTCAGCCGTTGGGAAATTATCACATTTGAGAAATAGCTCTGGATTGAATACAGATCAATCCGAGAATCCCAGAAGCAGCACAGATTGTCGAGACAAACCTAGATCAAGTACAGATCAGAGGGAGAGGTCTAGACTAAGTAGTGACCAGAGAGAGAAATCAAGATCAAGCACAGACCATAGAGAGAAATCAAGAGCCAGCATTGACAGGAGGGAAAAATCGAGAAAGAGTGTCGAGCATCCTGAGAAAGCAAATAACAGCACAGACCAGCCAGAGAAAGCAAGGAACAGCATTGATCGGTTGGGTTAAACTCAGACAGTCTAAGACTTGTCTTTTCATTTTATCCTTTTTGTTTAAAGAATACAAAATTAGTTTTCTTGACTGTTGGAATTGAATGGTGGCAGCTTTGGAGATATGATGAGGTCAGTCGGATTGTGCAATATCGATTGTTTCAAGCCTACAGGAGCTGCTGGGATCTGAGGATAGGAAGAAAGGTCAGTCCAAAAGTCAATTCCATCTGGATTTGTCCCTTTTTTTTTTTTTAATTAGTCCATTGGTTTTATTGGGTTATAGGAAAATGTCTATTTTTGAATTTCATGTTTCAGATAAACAATAAAAAGTTAATTATCTAGATTATGTATCTTCTAACTTTTCTCTCAATTGGAAGAAATGGATCCATATAACAACCCCATTTAAGTGGGGACAAAAGCTTATTGAATTGAGCTGAATTGCATGGAGTATAAATCTCTCCCTTGGTTGTTAGATTGGCTGTTTCATTTTGAAACTGTTTACCTTTTGTTGTGAGTCAGTTTTGTTTTGACCGTTTTGCAACAGGAGAAAAGTATTATTGCAGTCCTGCATGCATGCTTTTGCAGGTTGCAGAGGTATAGAGACAAGTGTGCAGATAAATATTTTTGGTTCCCTGTATTAATTTAAGTGCTAGAAATATTTTAATGCTAGGTTGTAGTATGTATACACCAATGCATCTATCTATGCACATTTCGGAATTGTGCTCCTTTGGTTCCTTCTGGAGTATGCTGAACATCAAATTAGGTAATCTAAAGTGGCTTTGCTGATGATGGAAATGGTATTGAGAAATTTGTTTTCACCATTTTTTAAAAATATATTTTGACCAATGATTTTTCTTTCAGAATATCTTTAGGTGCTATTGCCAGGATGAAATTGTATCTTATGAAATATTCTTGATCTCTTAGAATTTTAGTTATGATGTAAAATCATGTTAATGGATAGGAAAGTTATGTTTTAGCCTGGTAAATGCATCAATCTGGTAAGGATGATCAAGCACTAAGCCTCTTTCAAGTACGATTTGCATCCTAGAAGGGGTTGTGATGAAATAGGATTCCAAATTGTAAGCTGGAATAGTTAGATGTCTCAGATTCAGCATGTCAATGCAAAATGCCAATTGGTAAATATTAACAGCCAGGACTGTGTACTTGCAGATATCAGTTTGTTCATATCTTGGATTCAGATGTTAAGATGTAATGATACCCCTCAAATGCAGGAATTTCATGTCATTCCATATATGGCATCTTTTAACTTTTTTTGTTGTATCACTAAAAGAGAAACACCTTTACTTATCGAGGAAGGATATGGCTTATTCATATAGATAGTTCAGGCAGGGGATGAAAGTCAGACAATGAAGAGTACCCTGCCTGTCTGATAAATCAAATCAGCGAACAAAAATCGACATGCTTTATGTATTTTCTGAACTGATACACATTACAGATGAAAGAATTAGATCAACAAAAGAAACAGGGAGTGTATTTTCTGCTTGTACAGATGAAAGTACAGTTTGCTGCCTGGCAGATCTTGGCCAGGGTTGTTGGGGCATAGCACATGTGCACAAAGGGTTCTGCTGTATGTATTCATACTTTCTATTAACTTTTGTTGGCGGGAATGCAAGAAAGATGAGGAAAATAAAAGAAAAGAAAATGTTTATGTAAGGTTCTATTTAGCAGTGGTTACTGTCTGAAGAAGTGGGGGGATTGTTGTTGAGAGCATTCCTGGCCAAGGGCATGGTGCATTGCTCTGCATCTGTACTGAATGATGGGAATGTTGTCAACAGAGTTGAGAAAGGCCTTTCCAGTGGTTGGAGGTGGCAGTGGCTATCTGGTGACCGGAAAATGGAGAAGTGTCTGGATGAAAATGATGGTGTCAGTAGCCAAATAGTGGTGGTTGAAGGCAATTTTTTAGCTGAGATTTTATGCCACGAAGGAGGGATTGACAAAATTCTATCAATTTTACAATTTAACTAATTAGCCCAATCTTTTCTTAGTTTTTCATTTTGTATTCTACCCCACCCGCTCTTAGGTAATCCCCTATATGGGGGATATCATGTTTGGATACACACTATTAGTCTGGACGTTAATTTTGTTAGCTAAATATTAGATTATGTATTTTATTAAATTATTAATTCAATTTCAAAGTTATATCGGCCCAAATAAACATGGCCATTAAGTTTTCCAATGAACAAGTTAAAAACAACTTACCAAACCATCAAGCGCATCACTAATTACTGGAATGCTCAGTTAAAGAAATCTCCATGCTCAATTTTGTTCTTCAAAAATAGATTCAAGCAACTATGATTTAGCTAAAATTCTCATCACAATTAACAAACCATTTAACATCCGATAATTTTAACAAATTTTTTAACATCACCCTTTTAATGGAAGAACATTTCACTTAGTAGGTCAGACATGTATGGAAGATATAGAAAGAGACATCACTACGATATATCTGTTACACAAAATATCATTCTGATTTGTTTGGTTTTAATTTTCAAAAATTTAAGTACTTTTGTTTTTCATATTTTTTTAGTAAATTTTTTTAATATTTTAAACATTTTTTTTTTTTTTACTTTTTAGAAGTAACCTTCACCAAATGTACCTAAAAAGCAAATATTGTAAAAAAATGTTTTAATTAATAAATCATATAAGAAATCTTGATTTCATCTATATTTTTTAATATTTTTGGTATTTTGTGAATTTTTCAAAAAAATTATTCAAATATACTTTTTAATTGTATTTATATTAAATGTATCAAAAAAAGTAAAAAAATTTGCTTGAAATGTTAAAAATCACTAAAATAAAAAATACAAAAAAAAAATCTCAATTTTCAAAAAATTGAATTAAAAAATTGGAACTAAATGTAATTCTCACTGCTATAAATAACATTTGTCACTAGTTAATGATATTATCACGTGATATTACCATTATACTTAATATATATATATATATATATATAAATCATAGCAGATTCAAGTAATAACAAACACAAATGGTAAAAATGCTTATTTTTTAATGTTTCCTTGACTCTCTTACGTGATTACAAAATATGTGATATAATTGCTCGCTTTTATTAATTAATAAGCTTAATTATAAAATTTTAGAGTAAAAGTAATAAAAAAAAAATCAACATGAATTTTAATATTTCTAACATAACTAAATTCTCCCTTGAAACAAAATCTTCTCTTACCAAATAAGCACACAAATATATAAAATAAAATAATTTCTTTATTTTCAAATTTATTTTATACTCTGTTTGTTTGGTCGAAAAATATTTTTTATAAAAAAAAAATTCAGAAAACATTTTTTGGAAAAAATATATTTTTCTATGTTTGGTTGTGATGGTGGCGGAGGTGGTGGCATGGTCAGAGTGACGGTGGTAGTGAGGTAATATTGGTAAAATTTTAATTCAAAAAATATTTTCACCTTTTAAAAGTGAAAAATATATTTTTATCTATATAAACTTATTATATTTATCTATTATTCATGAAAAGTATTTTTCGTTTCACTTTCATTTTCTATTATACCAAAAATATAAAAAAGAATAATATTAGAAACCTCAAATATTTTACTAAATATTCTACCAAATGTCTCACGTAACCCGCATGAGACCTGCATAGCATGATTTTTGTACCATATAAGACATTTGATAAAACATTGGGTTCTTAGAATTTTTCTTTGAAAAAAAAAAAAATTTCCAGCTCAATAAACGGATAGTTTCCTTCAATCAAACGCACCATTTTTTGATCAGTATCTTGGGGGTGAGTTTGTGATGGTTCAAAATCCACGAGGTTTAAGGAGGGTTTAGAGTCGGCCACAGCCGCTATATTACCTCTTTCTCCTCTCATCTCCTCTCCTCTCACTATTCCATTAGTTAATCCTCATGAATTGTTCTATATTTCTTCATCAATCCATTTCAATGAACCCATCTTTCTTGATTTTACTTTCTCTGGAAAATTTCATCGAACACTTTGATGTCCAGTAGCAAAACCCCCATTTGTCTCCGTATAAAGATTGATCATTTCGTTCCAATTGATAAACCCACAAATTTTCAACTAAACCCTTCAAAGAACTACACAGCTATGTGGAGGAACATTGCGAAGCTAGTCTCTTCCAAAACCCCAACAAGGTATTCCCTCAATACCCACTCTTTATCTCGTGCTTGCAGTTTTCTGGGATTTTCCCAAGATTCAATTTTTCCAGAGAAAATCAAATTTAGGCCTTCTGAGATCAGTTCTTGCTCCAATATGGGGTTTCCCGAGTTGGGTTTTCGTCGAACTGGCGAATTATTGCCCCGGGATGAGTTTTGGGGAAAACCCAGTTATGGTTTTTTGAGAAACCAAGTCAGTGTTTATGCTTTGTGTCCAAAAAGCTATGGGAGTGTTGCCGAGGCGGTTTCGGTGTCCTCAACCGATGTAGATGAGGATGTCCCTATTGCCGATGAGATTCAAGAATTGTTGGATGTGATGGGCAAAGAAGACAAAAGGGAGGTTGCATTCATGGGTCGGCAACGGCGAACAATGGAGAGAGGAATGAGTAATGGGAAGTATCAGACGCTTCGGAGGAGGCAAGTGAAGATAGAGACGGAGGCTTGGGAACAGGCGGCGAAGGAGTACAAGGAGCTTCTAGTGGACATGTGTGAGCAAAAATTGGCACCCAATTTGCCATATATGAAGTCATTGTTTCTCGGTTGGTTTGAGCCTTTGAGAGATAAAATCGTTGCTGAGCAGGAATTATGCCGGCAAAAGAAGCATAAGGTGGCCTATGCTCCGTATTTTGATCAATTACCGGCTGATATGATGTCAGTTATCACAATGCATAAGTTGATGGGATTGTTGATGACGGGTGGTGAAAATGGCAGTGCAAGGGTTGTACAAGCTGCTTGCCTAATAGGTGATGCCATTGAGCAAGAGGTGGGTAAGCTCGAAATTTATGCCTTCATTTTTGAATCTCTGCATTTTATCTTTCTTTGTTGATGGAAACCTTAGCTTTGAAATTATAATTATTATATAAAACTCAATTTGCCTTTTTTTCTTATGGTGTTGATTTATTTTTCTGGTCCCTATTATAGATTTTTTTTTTTTTTTGATCCATCTATTATAGAATTGGTTATTTCACTTATGTGTTGGATGTTTCTTCTTAGCATTGTCTATGTCGAAGTATTATTGGCAACGTGGCCATGAAATTGCAGAGTTCACATCTGGCAGAGTCACAATTTCACTTGCCTAGTATCTTGGGGACACTATTCTCTCTCTCTCTCTCTCTCTCTCTCTGGTAGAGACTGAGCACTGATTTTCTACTATCTGTGCATTGGATCAGGTTAGGATACACAAGTTTTTGGAGAAAACAAAGAAGAAAAAGGTTAATGATAATACAGAAACTGAAGGGGATAGTTCTGGTACTGCAGTTCATGAGCAAGACAAACTACGAAAAACCGTCACAAATTTGATGAAAAAACAAAAGCTGCATTCTGTGAGGAAGATAGTGAAGAAACAGGATGATTCAAAACCTTGGGGCCAGGATGCTAGAGCCAAGGTTAGAATGATTTCTGGTAATTACTGGTTAAATGCTTCCTAGGTGCCATTTATATAGAGGTTCAATCCTTCATCTACTTTTCAGGTTGGGAGTCGTCTAATTGAATTACTGTTGCAAACTGCCTATATACAGCCTCGGGCTGATCAGTTAGCAGATGGTCCACCTGATATTCGACCTGCGTTTGTACACTCATTAAAAACTGTAGTGAAAGAAAAGTAAATATCCATTTCATTGTTTTATGATAGACAAACTTCCTGCTAGTCTTCAACACTTCATATTGTGGTTTTTGTGTTTTTTATTCAACAGGAACATGAGCAGAAGATATGGTGTCATTGAATGTGACCCACTAGTTCGCAAGGGCCTCGAAAGAACTGTAAGTAAATCCATGAGTTTATTTTCTTCTTCTTTAAGATCTTCATTCTAAAGAAGCCTGATTGCTAATAAGTTACTTGTGTATGAGTTTGTGGGTTTCCATGTCATTTGCCGATTATTTCTATCCACTTATTTGGTACTACTCCATCATAACTTCCTGAGTAACCAAACTCGCATGATTTAATGAAGTTCTGAAGGCAATTTAAGTTTTGAGATCTCTCTCTCTCTCAAGAATACATCATAAAACTTGTCTTTTCTTCAAACAGGCTAGGCACATGGTGATCCCTTATATGCCAATGTTGGTGCCTCCAGTCAAGTGGACAGGGTTTGTAATTTAATTTTTTATGCTCTTTAATTTTTGTTTCATTTTAATTGGACTTCTCATGCTTTGATTAATCTTTAGTCAGATTTGGATTACTTGATTGAGCTACTTGCAATGGTGCGCAAAAGCTTTTAATTTTTTTTTTTCTTTTTTCTTTTAATCTGGTGAAGCAAAATCAATTCTTGCCTAGGAAGCTTCTTGGGGCACAACCGTATATCACACACAAGTTTTTGAAGCTTTTTCACAGTTTTTTGTATACCTGTAGTACCCCTGATCAAATAACTATTCTGCTCTTCTCTTTACATTGCTGTAAGTGGAATACTCAGATCATAACTGCTTCAAACTTAAGTAACTGCCATGATTGTCTTAATTTGGTTACTCTATATATATGGTCATGCAAGTGGGTTACTAGAGGGTACCAAGCTAGACACTTCCTTATTGTCATAGGTGCAGGAAACATTTATCTAATTTAGTTACTAGTTAGATGCATAGGGAAGTAACAACAATAATTCAAGTAAACATTCTTCAACTTTACTAGAAAACTAGCCTTAGTGTCATAAGTGCACACAAAAATTCCATGGTAGGCTAAGCAATGATCCAGCCAGTTTGGATGTAGAATGAGAGTAACAGCTGACAGCAAGGTAAGCATACTTGAACAACTAAGTTAAAAAAATTATTATTATTATTTTTGTCTCATTCGTGATAAAAAGGCAGAGAGTGAATAAATAACAATATCAACAATATCCTCAACTTTAAGAGACTACTCCAGTCTTTGGTTAATGTTTTCGTTGTGTTCATTGTGATTGAAGATGGATGGTCTAGTGTAGTAATTACAATGCAACTTCTTCTAATTAAACTAAATGGTTTACCAAAGTAGTTTTTAAGTTTTCAACATGCTTCTTACGTATTCTTTGAAGAAGTAGCCTGGTTTAGAGTCTACATTCTTTTGGGTTTTATGATATTGCCCTTGTGCAGTTTTGACAAGGGAGCACACTTATTCTTACCATCTTATGTCATGCGCACACATGGAGCAAGACAACAACGTGACGTGGTGACGAGGGTCCCTAGGAAGCAACTAGAACCAGTTTTTGAGGTTTGAGAATATATTTATTTGACATTTAATGTGATTTCATTGTTTTATGCAGAAGTTGTTTTTAGCCATCATCTTTAGAAATGATTTTTTTTTTTTTTTTGATAAATAAATAGAAATGATTTTATAATCATTTTGTTAACAAACTGACCAGGCCCTGGATACACTTGGGAGTAATAAATGGAGGGTAAACAATAAGGTTCTTAATGTTGTGGATAGAATATGGTCCAGTGGAGGTCGTCTTGCTCACTTGGTTGATCGCAATGACGTGCGTATCTTTGTATCTCTATCTTAAAAGTTTCATCATACTCCACTTGTCATTTTTGCTTTTCCCCAACTAATTTATGCCATGAGGGGTTTTCATTCATTGGAAAAAATTAAGTAAATGTTTTACTACAGATCCCTTTGCCGGAGAAACCAGATACGGAAGATGAAGCACTGCTCAGGAAGTGGAGGTGGAAAGTTAAATCTGTGAAAAAGGAGAATAGGGAGAGACATTCGCAGCGGTGCGATGTAGAGCTTAAATTTGCTGTAAGATCAATTTCACTTTCTGTAAGCTTGTAAACACAACACATTCAAGTTGGACCATGACAACTCTTCTTGGTTGGCGAGCAGGTAGCACGGAAAATGAAAGATGAAGAAGGTTTCTTCTACCCTCACAACCTTGACTTTCGAGGTCGTGCGTACCCCATGCATCCGTACTTAAACCACCTTGGTTCAGATGTGTGTCGTGGTATTCTGGAATTTGCAGAGGGACGTCCTCTTGGAAAGTCAGGGATACGCTGGCTAAAGATTCACTTGGCTAATCTTTTTGCTGGTGGTGTGGACAAACTATCGCTTGAGGGTCGAATAGCATTTACTGAAAATCACTTGGATGATATATTTGACTCTTCAGACCAACCTCTAGAAGGAAGGCGCTGGTGGTTAAAAGCAGAAGATCCATTTCAGTTCTTGGCTGTGTGCATTAATCTCTCTGAGGCTCTGAGAAGCTCATCTCCTGAAACAACCATGTCTCACATTCCTGTGCACCAGGTAGTACTTTTATAGAATGCACTAAATTTTAGTCTTTTATTATTTAAGGTTTTGTTTTGATCAAATTTAAGTCACTTTGGAGAATAACAGCAAATAAAGTAATGTGTTTTCTGGAAGTATGAATTCCAACCATTTTACTTGTAAAATTGAAATTTTTAATAAATAGAAAAGATCAACATGGTGGTCTGGCCAGAAGGTTTTCTGCCCTATCTAAGAATAAAGTAGATAAGTTTATATAATGAAATAATCTTGTTTTATAGGACCTTTTTTAGTTGATTGCTATGTTAAACTGAAAATGTGGGACCTGCAACTTTAAAACTGTTTATGTATACAGTGTACTTGCCGTTCAAGCTATTCCTCACATATAGCTGTCATTATGAGTGTACAATATTTTTCAAATAGCTTGTTCTGAGGTTATTGTCTTCCTTTCTCTCTCTTTTTGACACTTTCACTTGATTTTCTAGGATGGTTCCTGCAATGGTTTACAGCATTATGCCGCCCTTGGAAGAGACAAGGTACTAAGCTTTTTCTTTTGTTGCGAGTAAGCATTGGGTTGTTTTTTCACTTCTCATATATGGCAACCCACAAACCCGATCCATTTATTAGTACCACCTGTTCCCTGACTACCTGAAGTGACAGTCCAGAGATATTAAGTACTTGAAAACTTAGGAAAAGAAGGCTCATATGCTATGTTGGCACTTTAAATTTGGGTGTTGCGAACACGTTCACTCTGCTATGATAGGACTTGAACCCACTCTCTTATGCTTGATAGGTTGTTTTGTTCACTTCACCAATCAATCAACAATCCCATAAGCTTTTAATAACTGTATAAGAAGCTGAGACCATTAGTTATGAAAGTTCGTTAAATATTCATTGCTTTTACGAAATTTAGCAACAGTTAGAAACAAAGTAAATGGAGAAATATAGCCAGAGATGTCATCTTTCATTTCATTGGAGCTAAGAAAAAATGTAAACTTTTTATCCATTCATGACCCAAAAAAAAAAAATTTGTTTCCTGTTTTATTGCCTATCTCTGGCTTCTCTGATGGATTTTTTTCTTTCAGTTGGGAGCAACTGCTGTCAATTTGGTTGCTGGAGAAAAACCTGCTGATGTTTACTCAGGAATAGCTGCTAGGTAAGTAGCTTTTTCACAATGCAAGAAGCTTATATCTTTTCGTTCAGGTTTTATAGATATTAACAGAGTTAAATCACCTCAGTTGACAATTGCATGTTAAAAAATGCCATATTTGCCATGCAGAGTTCTAGATATAATGAGGAAAGATGCTCAGAAAGATCCTGAAGTATTTCCAGATGCACTGCGTGCAAGGCTTTTAATCAATCAGGTTGGTACCACTACCACGTCTACTATGACTACTATCATTATTAGTGAAGTAAATTACATTGACCTCCTTGAGGTTTCCAGCCATTCCTTGTGTTTTTGAATATCTCTACTTACATCTAACATAACATTATGTATATACCTCCCCCCTGTTGACATACCATCAATGAGAATGATGGAAAAAGATAATGTCATCACTTTGTTAATTTGTAATGCCAATTTTACCCTTATTCAGTCAATGCAGGCAGACATTGTCAGTTATACCCACACCACTTGTCAAAGGAAAATATGATACTACTACCAAATTCATTTATGCCACATCCCATGAGAAAAAGAAAAAGAAATTTAATTTAATTGAGCATCTCTCTCTCTCTCTCTCTCTCTCTCATTTGAAACCCAGCTGCAGTGATTGAACCCAAACACCATAATCCACCACCCCGACACAGAGAGAGATAGAGAGCAAGGTTGAAGAAAGCAACAGAAACCTTGCTTTGTGACGAGTTGCTTGTTTCTCTCTCTTATTTTTGTCTTATATTTTTTTTGGTTTGGTTTTGGTTTTTTGATTGCTTCTTTCTCTGTATTGTTCTTATCATCACTGAATCTAGCTGATCAATAAACTTCCACCAATCAAACAGTAAAAGCACATTTTGTGTTAAGGGCTGTTAGCCGACCATTATGATAGGGGAGGTTTGTGTAATTTGGGAAACCTGAGAGAAGCTCTTTGTATTCGTTTAATACCTTACAGGTTAGTGGGAACTTATTATAGGGTCACAAGACCCAACAGGAAGTACTCTCTAAACCAAAAAGATCTCAGCATTGATTTCTTTGCCTTGTGAGTGGGAAGCGCCACCCATTCTTTCCCTCAACCACATAAGACAAATAGATGCCACATCCCAAACAGCTTGAACTCTTCTCTGGGAGCAATCCTTACTCCGAATGCCCAACATATTAGACACTGTCATTTACTTAGTATGCTATTTTTATTTACTTAAATAAAACCGGTAATATTCTTCACTGTGCTTTTCTCGCTGCACATTGACATCTTTCTTAATTATCCCAATAGTTAGTTATTTTCTATGAGTGACGTTGGACTGATAAGTGGCAATAATCTAGGTGGACAGGAAATTAGTGAAGCAGACAGTGATGACATCAGTGTATGGTGTAACTTACATTGGTGCTCGGGATCAGATCAAGAGAAGGTTGAAGGAACGTAATGCCATCGCAGATGATACAGAGCTCTTTGGTGCAGCCTGTTATGCTGCAAAAGTAAGGGCAGGATCATTGACAGTTCTTCAGTCTTGCATCTATTTATAGAGCATAACATTTGCTCCATGGAATAGCCTTTTGTATGCAATGCATTTTGTGTATATTAACATCAGACTGGACCAAGCATGGACACGGACAAGTGACATGACCCCGACAAGACGACACGGAAATTTTCAAAAAATATAGGACATGTTCAAAATATATAATTTTGTATATTTATTATATGACATATAAGAATAAAGAATTATTAAATGTCATATATATGATTAAATAATTCAAAGATAATAATTTTTAAAGTCTAAAAGAGGAGAATAGGTGTAAATTGATGTTTTTTTTACCTTTTATCTTTGGATTTCATGTTGTTTTATTCATACTTATAATGTGTTTCATGTGTGTCTAAGAAATAGACACGTGTTTCTCAAGTGTATGAAGCACTTCCAAATATAGAAAAATTTTGAAATAGTTGGACATGTTTGGACGTGTGTCTAACAAGTGTCGTGTCATGTCATGTCAAAACCTTCTTAAAAGTGTCCATGCTCAACAATTTTTTGTGGGATCCTTGTTTTCTCAAGTCATCTGTCTCATGGATTCACACATGCCAGATGTCAATTTTAAGTAGCCAATAAAACAAGAAAGTCACATGTCCTCATATTATGAAAAATTTAAATAGACTATAACTTGGACTGTAGCAGGGGCAGGTTGCTAATTTGATGCATCATGTATCCCATGCATAATAGCATGGGAGGTTTTTCTTTTCCAATGTCAGTCCAATAAAGACAACTCATATTTACGTGGATTCATTCATTTAGCTTTAATTTCGTCGTAAGAATATTCTTCTTTTCTGGTTGAGCAGATCACATTGACTGCATTGGGAGAGATGTTTCAAGCTGCTCGTAGTATCATGGGCTGGCTCGGTGACTGTGCAAAGGTGGTACCATATCCTCTATAATCACTTTTGATTGCTGTAATAACATGTTAAATATACATCAGTACATGGCAATTATTCTGAAGGCATTTGATGATTTGCTTTATTTCTTGGCCCTTTTTTTTCTTTCCTTAATTTGAGGAATTTGAGGACTCAGATTTGATTATTCCTGCCTCTTGCTCCTTGGAACTTTAATGTTTATTGATTAGTGTGAACAGATTATTGCGTCTGAAAATGAGCCAGTGCAGTGGACAACTCCACTTGGACTTCCTGTTGTGCAGCCTTACCGTAAACTAGGAAGACATCTTGTGAGTGTTAAATTTTGAAGGCACATATCTGTTGTCAATATCCTTTTACCATTTTTGACAAACCAAGAAATCATTTTCATGTTGGTAAGCTTCTATTCATTGTTTTGTATGTAGGTTAAGACTTCTCTTCAGGTTTTGACACTACAGCGTGAAACAGAAACGGTAATTCTACCTATCTTGTCAAGTTTTCTGCTATCCTATTAATGTTCTTCAGTGTTACTATCCAACCTAGGCTTATTTATTAGTATGTTACATGGACTCTTCTGAATATTTCAAGTACCATGTCGGACACTTGACACTTATGCAAAGGTATGGGATGTGTCCTACATGTGTAGTTGGCCATTCACAGTAATTCAAGTTTACGTTTACCATAAAACTATACATACATGAATGCATTGTGGCACATTGTGAACACCATTTTACCGTAGAAAATAAAATAAATATTTTGCCATGTTCCTGTATCCTTAGGCATGGGAATTAGATGAATTTGGATAACTTAATACAGTACATGTACCCAATAACCGTACCCGAGTCCATGTAACATAGTATTACAAATGAATTGCATGCTAAAGTGATATATTTTAGCCTTTGGATAGCTTCATCTCCGGCTTCGAGTTTTATCTTTTTGTGACTAATATTTTCAATGCAAAAATTGTTAGTTTTCTAGACCCAAAATCTCAACCTTAGTGGTTCTCACTACTATTACAGATCATGGTCAAGAGGCAGAGGACAGCCTTTCCACCAAATTTTGTTCACTCCCTTGATGGTTCGCATATGATGATGACTGCAGTTGCCTGCAAAAAAGCAGGCTTAAACTTTGCAGGTTCTTTTGATGCTTCCCTTTTGTTTCAAAATTCCTCTCTCTCTCTCTCTCTCTCTCTCTCTCTCTCTCTCTCTCTCATTGTTTTATATGTTGCAGGGGTTCATGATTCATATTGGACACATGCTTGTGATGTGGATGAAATGAACAGGATATTACGAGAGAAGTTTGTGGAACTCTATGAAACACCAATATTGGAGAATGTATGTTACATTGCCTTCACTTCTGAAATGCTTCATTTAGATTTTGGTAGGAGGCGCTTTATATAGTTGAATATCGTCAATAACCTCAAGAATTGGTGATCTCTAAATTTACACATTTAGGGCTTGTCAATTTCTCCTCAAATATTCAATTGACGCTTTTTTTATTAGGAAAAAAAAGAAAAAAGAAAAAGAAAAAGAAAAAGTTGATGGGAATTTAAATACAGTCAAATTGGTTCATAATATTAACTACATTCATATATATTCTAAATGTGTGAAATACCCATACCCATCTGTACACATGTCAATAATTGAGTTGACTTCATAAAAACTCACATTATTCATAAAATACTCTCTATGGCTTTATAATATTAAGAAATATGAATATTGTCCTTAGACATAGGAATTGGAAATCCAATTGACACTACACATCAGTATAATGGATGGTTTAGTGTATATTCCGACTCCAAAGCAATCAGTAAACCCCATTTAGATTATATTTCTGAAGTAACAAGTGTTTTACTACTCTGCAGAACTAAGTTGCTTTAAATGTTGAAATATAGTGTTATATACTTAGCCGCAGCTGATCTGAATTGTTGTACCTTTGTGTAACAGTTGTTGGAGAGCTTTCAGAAGTCTTTCCCCACATTATCTTTTCCCCCCTTGCCCGAACGGGGAGACTTTGATCTCAAAGATGTATTAGAGTCACCCTACTTCTTCAACTGATCTGAACGAAAAGCAACTCCTTCTCTTACTTGTACAGTGACACGGTGACTTTGATCTGAGAGATGCACTACGGTCACCCTACTACTACTGATCTGAACCAAAACCTACTCTTCCTCTTACGTATACTGCGACATGGTGCCTCTGTGCATGTTTCGCCGTCTCTGGTCTTTCTGTTTGCTACTGTATATGGGCATGGCAAAGTAAGAGGGCAATCTCTGCTTATAATCTGGTAGGAGACTTGAGGCATGGATTGTTTGAGCATTGAGATGATCTCTCCAAGGTACAATACTACTATATACACAATTCAATCTGCAGCTGCAAGCTCCAGTTTTCCCAGTACAGTCAACAAAGAGATTCTTTAGCGGTGCGTGCCTGCTCTGAGATGGTTTAGAAGATTTTCTGAAGTAGATTCATTGTGCAAGAAGCTTCAAGAGGTCGCCAATGTACAATTTTGCAACAGTACACATTCTTCCTCAGCGAATCATGTCTTCGAACATGAAGGATATTAAGCTTTCCAATGGATACAGATCTGTAGAATCGGGTTGACAGGAGAAATGCCGAAAGTTGCAGAACCCATTCAAGGATAGCTGACCTTGCATACACAGATGAATTACAATTTATTGTCTCATGAGGGGTTTTTGTGTGAAGCATGGTCCATATGGCTCACTAATTGTAATATTATATGCTTCTCCTGTCATGTAAATTTGTGTTAGTATTATGTTAATTGAAATTAATAGTATCGGTAATGCAATTGTTGCCAGCAACATTATGTATTAGTATTATGTTTTTTTAAAAAAAAATTCTCATTTAAACTGCAATGAAATGAAGAGCATACACAATCTTTTCAACTCCTTCCACTCTATAGGTCTACACATCTTTTGGAGCACTTAGTCAGCTTAAGTTACTAGCCACCAGGAGCTAAATCAGATTGATGAGGAAACCTATTTAAACAACTCTACCAAGAATACCTTATCAGACATAAGCAGAAATTTTTATTCAGTGGAGCTCTAGGTATAAAATGTCCAAGCTTAATTCTAAATATAAAATGTTTAAGCTTAATTCTAAAACTCATTTGATCAGAATAAATTTTTATTAAGTGTGGAGCTCTAGGTATAAAATGTTCAAGCTTAATTCAAAAAATCATTTCATCAGAATAAAAACACAGCACAAAACATAATTCTCGTCAGTCATCAAGATCAACACAATGGGCTGAAGAAAAATTGTGAAATATATACACTTCAGCGAACAATAGTTCTAAACACCAAAGTTCACAGCCTAATAACTCTGATGAGTGATAATTGGCATAAAAGCCGATACACCAAAAACTCATTTTTATACACAGTAACCAAGGACAACAACTAAGCAGCATATAACCCTCTCTTATAGGAATTCCTTCCTCTGATGCCGAGATTTCAGTAACCAAAACGATCATTTAGTGAAGTCCGTCCATCGCCTGATTGTCCTGGATGAAGCATCACAAATATTCGATCAGCAACAATAACATTAAAAATAAATAAATAATAATAAAAACTCACAATAAAGTGATAATCAATAAACCAAAGACAGTAGTTCACCTTTAGGAGGCACCCAGGATTCATAATCCATTTTACCGTCAAGAAATGAAGGTCTCTCTGGTCCAAGCACTCTTTTCGGCATTTTATCGTCTTCAATGTTATGTCCTGCCTCATCATCAGCTGCATGGTACCCTCTTTTATGTTTCAATAACAGTGCCACAGCATCTTCTGCCCTGATTTCATTTCCAACTGATGAAATTGTCGACTGTTCGGAAGCATTGGTTTCACTGACATTAGCCTTCTCAACATGCTTTCGCTTCCTTATTATTAGACCTGGGGCTGCATTTTCAAGCCCCAAATCCACATTCACTTGGGCACCATCTTGATTTTCCAGAACCTTCTTTCTGTCTTTATAGTCAACAAACTGATCAGACTCCTGCATATCCACCAGGGCTTCTTGATGGGTCTCTTTTGTCTCCACGGTCTGTACAGCCCCGAGCCATTGGGGCTTAACAACAGTATAAACAGTAGTTTTGCTTTCTGTTGCATCAACTACAACCTCATCTTCTTCCTGCTTCTTGCACGATTTCATTGTCACATCAGTAGTCACCTGTTTCTCAACGGAGACACCCACTGATTTTTCTGATTTAATTTTTTTACTTGGCTCCGATTGAGTTTGCTTCAAACTTGCAGAACTGGAGACTTTGGATGGATTAGGTTTTGGATCTTGTGATTTTGATTCCCTTTTCTTAGCAGCTTCTCCAGCTGGGTCGGCAATCTTCAGCAAGTAGAGTATCCTGTCCAATTCTGACTGAAGAGTCGCCAACTCCTTCTGAAGCTGCTCAGTTTTATCGTGCACTGGCATTTGATAATACAGGAAATAAGCAAAAAGAAAAAATAATAATAATTAAAAGAAAAGAGTCCTACTGATTTTGCTGAAGACTGGATATTCTGCAATCAGGAAATAAATAAAAGCTCGGATGAATTTCAAACAAGACAAACATGCACAGGCCCAACATCGGTCAATGCAGAGTTTAACCAATAGAAGGGCATCTATTCTTAGAATCATAAAGCAGTCGTTACCCTTGTTGAGAATCATTGTGGCTCTTTTGGTGGTTGGGATCTATTTCATTGTACTCTTTTTTCTTTTGATACGCAAGTAAAATTGTAGGACTGCTGCATTTTATTCTTCACTGCCATGACAACTTTTCTTTTACGCTGTGTTTGGTTTGGGGAGGCATTTGGAAAAGGAAAGGGAAAGGAAAAATATAAGTGAAATGTGAATAAAATATGATTATATTTCACCTACGTTCACACACCTTTTCTCTTTTCATTTCCAAATCACTCCCCAAATCCATGACCAAACACAGCCTTAAGCATTTTCACTGAGAGGAAACATTTATCATCCTTCTTCACCCCTCTATGCTCTCGATTCTCT
The DNA here is from genome assembly GCA_030407325.1 of Camellia japonica. Lineage (NCBI taxonomy): Eukaryota > Viridiplantae > Streptophyta > Magnoliopsida > Ericales > Theaceae > Camellia > Camellia japonica. Next base: position 20,336,623 of record JAPPVO010000002.1, read on the forward strand.
TCAATATTCTTCTCATTTTTATCAAAATAAAATAAAATGGTGCTGCCTTGGATATTCATTTCAACTTACTAAATATACTGTGTTTTAACATTTAAAGTTGAATTTGTAACTTAAGAGGAGGATGAAATTGGATGGATGAACAGAGCAGTGAGTTTCATCAATTTCCCAACAAGTTCTGATAAGCCTTGCTAGTGTTTCTTATATCATATGCCCTCTTAAAAACTCAAAAATGGTAGATTTAAATGTCAAATGAACAAGATATCCAGAAAATATATCACCAATAGAATGGCTCACCTAGTTGAGATGATAAATCAGACATGTAGGCATCTAGTGCATCTCCAGCATCAGTTAGAATTTCATTTTCTGATGCTATTCTATCCTTCTCCTCCAGAAGCAACTTTTTCTTCTCTTCCATTTCTGTAATGATGGCATCTTTCTTGTCAAGTAGTGTATCAGCTGTTTCAATTGACTGGCTTTCACCACCCTTTCGGTTGGAAGTCTTCTTCTTTGTCCGGTCATAGAACTCATCATCATCACTGGAAAGTTAGAAATGCATAGTATGGAGTTTAAGCAATTCCAAAGCAATAAGTTCATAACATTATATATTGATTTTTTAGCAAAATTGTAAGTCTTATATATATCATTGCTTAAGCATGAATTTTTAAGAGTCATAGAGACATCCAATATATGAAAGAACCATCTGGGTGGATTCACAAGAAATTTTAAGATAATGACAATGAATTGGATAGCAAATTAAGTAATCATGTAATATTTTAGTTTATTCATATGTTTAGCATTTCTTAAATGTAGTTTTCATTTTCCACAAAAAAAAAGACGTTTGCAATTATCAGGTACCTCGAATATTCTTCTTCATCTTCTTCTCTTGCTCCTTTCTTCTTAGCGTTGGGCATCCTTCCAATACGTGCACCTAAGCTTTCTCGGATGCTTTCATTTAGAGTCTCTTCCAAGTTTTCAAGCTCCTCCATAACCTGAGAAAATTCTGACGTTAATTACCAAAAATAAAGAGAAAATAATATTAAAAAACTATGCTAGATTCCTTGATGAAGAGAACTTATACTGTAATACATCAAGGCAAGACTAGAGAAGAACCACACTCTCGTGTTGACATTGTACCTGAGATATTCTCTGTTCATTCCGAGCGATCTGAGTCTGTTGCCCCTGTGTCAACCCACCTTGAGAAATATCCTTAACACGAATAGCGTCTATTTCTTTCTTCATGTTAGCAATCTGTAGCCAGATAACACAGCATAAACTGTAAAATTTATAATGGAAGGCAGAATGATGGAAAACTGGCATTGACCAAATTTCAAAAATTAAACATAATAATAAATAATTTCCAAAGTAGGTAAAAATCAGATGAGTCAATTTGGAACCACCAATGGAAAAGAACATAGCATGGTGATTTATTCAACTTTTTATCAATCCATGGCAGTGATTGACATTAACAAAAACCATAGTCAACTATGTTCCCAACTGCCACATAATTGGAACTGCACTAAACAAGACAGAAAATACATGAGAATGTCTCAAAAAAAAACAAAAAACAAAAAAAAAGCCAGATAATAAACAAATAAAATAAAATAAAAAAACAATAACAAGGACACAAATTGACTCAAAAGTTCTGTGAGGGTTCAGCCAGATAAAAACAAAATATTTGGCATTATTTACACAAAGCGGTTGCTCTCTGACTCAAACCCACACTTCCGCTCTTCGCCGCCTGAGCTTCTACAGTTGCACCAGAATATGTGAAATTAAATGACTTCAAAGTTAAATTTGAAGACACGAGATTAAAAGCAATAGAGAGATCCAAAACATTAAAAAATTGCCTGTGTTAAAGAATCAATTAGTAGAAAATGATTAAAAAGAAAGACACTTACCTTCTCAAGTCTTTTTATAACTTTATCACGTGTTTTTTCCTGCTTCTCTGTAAGCTGCCCCTTGAAGTTTTGCCAAGTTATTTCATCAACATCATCCTAAATATCCAAGGCCACCTTGATTAGTAGGATAAATAGACAAGATTTTTTTTAATTTTATTTCCCATGAGAAAAGAACTTTTTTATTTTTTTGATGACCAAAATTTTATTAACAAAAATGCCATAGAGGGGAGCTTAACCATGTACAAAAAGCCAAAGCCTTACATCCACTGGCATATACAAATCACAATAAACTGCAGAAAAACAAAACTGAGAAAGGATAGTTCTTTGCGCTCAAATGGGTAACTCCTCAAAAGAACTCAAATTACACTCCCTTCAAACTATCTACAATAAACCTAACCCAACAAGCAGGGAATTACCCATGGCCTTTCCACAGATTAGGCTCCCCATCGGCTTCTCAGTGCAGAGCTACTCTGACTATAGTTAGGCCAGTAATATGAAACAGGCCTATTTGCAACAAGACCCAAGTAATGGCCTTGTCCCCACACAAAGACATCACCTCAAGGTCTACCCCCTCTTACTTTTTTGTTTGGGGGGGAGGAAGAGTCTTTCAACTTATACAGTATTGTTTCTCATTTTAAAGAACATCCAAATCAAGTTCCTTGTTTTCCCTGCAAAAATAGTCATCAGTACCAAAATTGGTTTACAGCTCACTGCCTGCTTCTTATGTATATAGTCGAATTTTTCACTCCTCAAAGCTAAGGAATGAATTGGCACTCAGATATTAATGGAAGCCATGTTCAGAAAAGAACAAACTCATAGCATTTCTGCAATTCTTGGAGAACCATTAACATGCAAAACTACATGTCCACAGCTGAAGAAGGTTTCCTAAAGTTGAAATGATGAAAAGTGTGCAAACCTCAGTTTCTTCTATAGCATCATCACGCATGCCCCAAGATATACCATCAGCACGAGAGGCTTCCAGTTTTGCTCGTAAAAGTGAAGCTTCCATATCTTGCATCTGATCTCGCATCTTTGCATTTCTGATTTTCTTCAAGTCACTTTCCTTCAATACAAGCCACACAATAAGCTGTTACATTGGAAAATATGCACATGCACAAGCACGCACACAAACCCACAAAAATGTATGCACAGTAGTAGTAGCAGCAGTAATAATGTTAGCCAGAGTTTTACATAAAAGGTCAAACATCCAAAATTTCCGGTTTTTGTTCTCAGCATAAATACAAAATTTGTTGCCGTAATACTTACAATTTACAAATGTAACAAAGGGAAGACAAGAAAGTGAGTTCAGAATTCAGATGAACCGAACAATCTGTCATAAATGGTCTATGGAATGGTCACTAAAAGATGGAGTTCAGCATGCTGAATTCTTTTCCAGATTATTATGACGACAGTAGTTTTTAGAGTTTTCAGATGGCAAGTACCCTTCAAACTAAAAGCACTCTCGTATGCTTCCTGGACTATTATGCCACGCATTTTAACATGCCTCGGTTCTCATGGAGGAGGAGTAGCTTAAGAGAGATTTTAAGTGTAGGAGTTCGAAGAAGTTTAGCTCATCTGGAAAATCATTGTATGAATACATCAAGACAGACTCTTCATCTTACAGAAAAAGCCTGGATGGTAACAAAAAAAATTTGTGGGCCACATTGCCAAACTATCATGTCTCTCATTATAGTACTTATTTTTTGTTATCAACAAAAGTGGAAGCTTATGAGAAATTTATCCATTAGAAATAAAGACAGATCTAAGAAGAAATATATTCATAGTAAGAATGTGAAAACACGAAACAATTCTTCAAAAAAAAAAAAGGGAATATGCTTAGTTTAGAGCATAAATCAAACTGCATGGCACAAAATATATTTGTAACTAGCGAAGTGTGGGGTACAAGAATCAGAAAGTTAGGCTCCTGCCAAACGAATCTCATGACTCATGGTCTAAAAGAGTCATCAAATAAGATAATGACATAATAACACAGATGATTGATTGTCATCCATTGAACTGATGATTCCTTATAGGATTAGAAGATGCATGGATTTATTTGACAGATATGGGGAATACCTTGTTGGTTAATCAAACAAAATTGGAGGGTAAAGAAACTAGTGTGTACGGTGGTGAACATATATGATTATCATATTCAACTACCAAATCTCAATAAAACGCCAATCATATATAGATACCAAAAAGGTCAAACAAAACAAAGCAGAAGAAGAAAAAAAAGTGGTGATACAACAGTCTTACCAGTGGCATCAACTCAGATGGTCCTTGGAATATGTGTAATCGAGACGAGCTGTACAAAAAAACAAACAATGAGCAACAACAGAAAGTATACACATCAAAAGCATACAAATTATGATTGCACAAGAATCTTAAGACCTTAACTAATAACTTTATTTCTTCCCAAGAATCTAGCATGCCCTCAATATAAATAAATATATATATATATGGAGAGAGAGGAGAGAGAGAGAGAGAGAGAGATGATATTTGAAAGAAACACTCAACAGAGTGACCAAACAAAATTCAAACATGAAGTGATTCTCCAAAGAGGTGGTGCAGAGGAGTAATTGCAGTCAGGTGTTAGTGATGAAGACCTGTGACTAAAAATAAATGGAACCTCAAGACTTGTATGTGAAAAGCTTTATATAAAAAATAAAAATAAAAACAAAAAATTCAGATCTCTTGATTATCTACATAATCAAAAGGCAACGGCAGTACTTTCACCCCCAACCTATGAAGCACATATACCTCTCTGGAGGTCACATACCGATATCCGATGCATCAGACAAGCTGGAAGAATCAGACGTGGGGATACGCTGAATAGCAAACCCAAGGTTGATAAATTTGATGAGAATAATATTTGGCAGAAAATAAATATATAATATTAGAAAAATGACATATTATAAATATATAAAATTATATGTTTTGCACATCGCCCACATGTCACATCCTGCTGTTTTTTGAAAACTTACATTGTCACTAAACTCTTTCAAATGGCTATTTTCTATGCCCAGCAAGCAGCAAGTTAATTTTGTGCAAAGAAGATGCTATGGTGAACAGGATGATTAATTTCATATTAAACTTGATGTCATCAGGAAAAAATGTCTAACTTTAAATTTTACATAATAACATACAATAGACATGCTTCTGGATGTATAGTTCATACAGTCTTTGTTTCAAGTGTTCCTTTATGGCAGTATTCTTTTTAATAATTTTTTGCTATAGTAGATATCAAACATGCTATGACTTCCTGGATTGTCTTCACCTAATCTGTGAGATGGATCACCTAGTACATTAAAAATAAAGATAAGCAGTGAAAAATATGAAAGAACATTTGTCAAGGAAAATATGATTGGGAAACTAGCATGAAAGAAAATGAGGAAATTGCAACAATTACTTACTGGCCAAATCGAATCACATCACCAACACGCAACTGTACATAAACCTTTTTCTTCACCTAATAAATTGGCATTGTCAATCCATCAGGAAAAATTATGCCTCAAATTCATAATTGTTGGTATATAGTACAACAAATAGATAATAATTTTTACAACATAAACACTAAATGGTGGTACCATTAATAGATAATAATTTTCATTACATAACCATTCTCCAGTTGCAATTATTTGTTCAGTGAAAAGGATAGCAAATATTAAGCTATTCAAAGACATAAGGTTCAATCGTCTTTTCTTTTTTTTTAGGCATCAAATGAATATGTTTTGAATGAAAAATAATGCCATGCATTTGAACATATGCTAACTTGAGTAAACAAATCAAGATACCTGATTCTTGTTTACAAAGGTCCCATGCGTACTACCGAGATCATAAAGATAAGCGTCTGCGTTTCTCTTGAACTGAAGAACTAGCAAAGAGGGAAACATTTGATCAAATAACAAAATGAAAATCGTTCACATCATTAACTAACTATTGCAAGTTTCCAAAGACTTTATACTTGTTGTGTAACAGAATGAAAATCAAATACCAATAATGTAATCCATAAATCATGTACATAAGTAACCAACCATTTGATCTTCATATTAACAAAAACGATATTTCATGCATCAAAAATAGTATATTGCCAAGCACAACCAAGCTATAATAATGGCTCAAGTTGACAATAGAAACTTAAAACTCTCCATCAATAAGAAATTTTTATGTATTATACATAACTAAGATGGCCAAAGTATCAATCAATTGTACACAAAAAATAAGTTCTTGCTCAAGACACTACGTGTATTGCCATGAGTAATTTTCCTGTAATGGAATGATTTTTCAAAAAACATTGATCTCCTCAATTAATAGAAAAGATACATAATACTACAATATTGTGCAAGCAAGGAAACATTTTGGGTTCTAGCTGTCACATATATAGCAGAAGCCCTCAAAAAAATATTGTAAACCAATGCACATGGCTGCCACTGAAGGGTCTGGGAGAGGTAGTAGCTAGACAGCCTTCCCTCCAGTTTGTGTATGATGGTGTCTAGGATGACCGGTATTGAGGTGATCTAGGAAGATGGTAGGCACTTAGCTGTTAAAGGACCACTGGAGGGGGAGGAAGAGGGAGCCAAAGGCAGCCTTAAGAGAGAGAAAAGATGACAGGTGAGAGCTTTGCGCTTATGCTGGACAAAGGAGTGTCATGTTGCGTCTTCCATGCATGGGAAGGATCCCTTCTATAGAGAAGTTTTGCTGTTGATGTCAACTAAAGGGAACAGGTGGCTTAATTCCCTTGATGCGACAACCAAGGATCTCCTAACTTGAGAACTTTGTCTTGATTGAGATCTCCTGTCCAGGGATCTTTTGTCCTATGATCTCCCAATTTGGGGATCTTTTTCTCTGGCCATCTTTAGCCGACAACATACGGAGGTTCCTTACACTTGCATGTCAGGGCATCTTACAGGTATCAAATGTATCAGAGTATTCGATAGCTTGGTCAATCAGCACTTCTCTCTCTCTAAGGCTGGTTAAGGGGGACCACCTCAAACAGGTCAGTCAAGCACCCTTGACAATCCATTGACAGTAATACATAAAAAATTAATAATAATAATTCCCCAAAATATTTATTTCTAACATACCAAAAGAGGCCAAACGAATAAAAATGAGAGCAAAAGGAAACAAAAGAAAAGAGAGAAAATGGAGAAGATAACACATACCAGCATGAAAGCGAGAAATGGTTGGGTGCTCGAGGACAAAATCACATAGGTCTACGCGCCCAAACATGTAAGCCCCCTTCTCATGTCTAGACAATAAGCAAATCAAATTGCATTTCAATACAACAAAAATATAAAGAACAGCAACAATTTTTCAGGAGATAAGCTAACCATTCAAAATGTAAAGTTGAATTCAAATGCAGATTACAATTTTCAATTCACAACTTGATAATTATACAACTCAAATTTTAATTTCATGCACCATTTTATAACCGAAATACAACTAGTAGTAAAGTTTACTATTTTTTCAAGTCTAGAGACAGGAATTCTACCCAATAACCAGCATCTACTTTTCTTAAAGGGGGCATATATGTGTGGGTATCTATATTATGCTTGGCACATGGCGAGTCTTACGGGCGTCACATCATTACCATCACACATCCACATGGTAGACCCCTAAGGCACCACAATGAGTTGGGGTCGTATGCGTAGCCTAAGCGGGGGCATGCACACCACCAAGTATGAAAACAGGGCCACAACTCCTGGAGCTCTCCATTACCCTTCATAACTCAAGAAATATATTCTCTACCCATTCACCCCAGCTCCGTAACAACATAGCTGGACTCTTGGCTCATCTATGTTTACTTAGTTGCTCAGGATGAGCCCTTGGCTCACCCATGCACTCACCCTCTTGGCTGCCTAGGTTGGGAGTAGGACCTAGGCACTCCCGCTTGGGATCATTGGAGGATTGTGGATTGGAGGCTAAGACCTCTGGATCGTCAAGGTCATGTAACTGTCTCCCTGCAATAACAGCTCCCCTTTGACTTGGCTTAGAGAAAGGAACATTGACCTTACACTTACATCTGATGCACATATGATACGCCTCTCAAGATATCATACCTACACCTGCAACTCCTATGATGCAACCTTCCCAAGGACCTGAATCATAGGACACAGCTAGTAGGGCTGATATCACCCTCATGTCGAGTCGAGGAGAACTTGTCACCCGTCTTGAGATTGCTTGGGCTACAATACTCCTGGAGTCTATATAACGGCATCATAAGTACAGCCATAAACACACAACAAGAGCAACAAGAATCACATGACATATTGGTTCAAGGTCTCTCACTGCCACCCCTTTCCTCTTTAAGCCTACCTTGATCTTCTCCTCTTCTACCTCCGGTGATCTCAGGCCATTGAAGTACCCAACCATCTTCCCAAAGGTCAACGACCGATCGCCTCTAATCTCTACTACCCACAATATGCAACAATTTACAAAAAATAAATAAATGGGAAAAATCACTTTGCACCCCTATGGTTTACATAAAATCCAATTGTGTCTTCACTTTTTAATCGTCTTAGTCAGTCCCAGATCTCGATTGAAGTTTCAATTGGGTCTATTTGTCCCTTTTATCAATATTTCACTTTACTTGCTCTAATTTAGCCCTTAGCTTAGCACCATTATAATTTTATCAAAACCTCACTTTAATCCCTCTACTTTGGAAACCTCCTTGTACAACTGGGTCCAATTGTAACTTTAACTCCAAGTTCAGGGAGTGAAATTGAAATTGAAATTGTATGCAAAGATTAATTTGGCCTAAATAAATAAACGCGAAAAGCACATTGAACTTGAACAGACGAGACTTACACATCGAGTTGATCAATGATGGAGCCTTCTTTGAGGACTTCCAAGAAAAATTTGTGGCGAGGAGGTCCGCTCCACTCAGGAATCGTATAAGGAACTGCAATATTTGGGCGTTGTTGGTCCTGTTTAACATCGACACTCTGATTGGGTGTGGTGTTTTCGGCTTGCAGTGGTTCGTCTTGGGGAGGGACTGGTAGGGAATCCTGATGGCCGTTGGATTGGGATTGAACGGAGTCGGATTGACCCATCGCTGGTGCAGAGGAGGTTGAAGGTTCGTCTAGGGTTTTGGTTAGGGGTTCTGTTGAGAGGGCTTCTTCGGAGGTGGAGGTGGAGGTGGTGGTGGCGGTGGCGATAGGGTTTTTGGGAGGCGGAGGACCCATGTCAGTCGTCATTCTGGAAGCAACCGATTCAATCGAATATTTTCTGCAAATTGTAAAAAAACTGCATGCGACACCATGGACCAGTTTGTTTAAAAGGATGGAATGTCCACTAATCTCATGTTTTAAAATTATTAAACATCATATGAGCTCCGTTTGGGAAGTTGGTTTAGAGGCTATTTTTTATTTTATTTTTTTGTTAAAATAGGTTTTTTAGTTTAATAAGATAAAATATCACATCTAATTCATAATTATTACATTCTTTCTCTTATAAAAAAGTTAAAAAAAAATCAAAAGTCCTTCCCAAACCAGGCTTTTTAGCTCCAGACTAAAATAGACAAAAAAAATCAAAAAGCTAAAAAGTCAACCCACTTCCCAAACGGAGCTATGGTATATAAGTAAAATTACATTATCTCCCTCCAGGCTCCATCCAACTGTCTGAATTAATCACTGTCCCTTATATTTCATTCCACCTTAAATACGATAGTGCTATCTACACTAATTAATATACTAACTAATATATCAACACTAATCACATTATAAATAACAAAAATTTCTTAAATTATGCCACATCATCAATTAGTACACTAATTAGTGCATATAGCATTATTCCCTTAAATATACATAGACATAAATTACAATAAACCTGTCTATATATATAATATCATCCATTAAACTATGTTATTACTTTTTTTGAATTTGGTCAAAACCCCCCTCCTAATAAAATCTTAATGCATTAAAGACAAATACAAAAAAAAAAATCTTAAAAAATTCAACAAATATCACTATTATCAAAATATTAAATTTTAAAATAATATAACTGCTGGAAATTTGATTATTATTGCCTTAATATTATGTTAGTGGATGTATATAATATGTTAGTGATGTATATAATATGTTAGTGGCTGTTAGTGGACATATAGTGGCAATATATAATGCAGCACCATCTTCTCCACTACCCCAATGGCCAACCCACTAGAGAGTGGAATGGGTTTGGTGACAACCAATCACCTCCTCCCTCAATTGTGTATAAATTGAGGTGAGGAGGAGGGGTAGAAATATCAAGAAACAACAACAACACATCTGTGAGAGATTGTAGAGTTTGAGAGTTCTATAGAGAGTGAAGGTGAGGTGTGAGTGTAATCTCCCTCCGGGAAAAATTCTATAGTGATAGCTCTCCGTGGACGTAGGCAATTGCCGAACCACGTAAATATTGTTGTGTTCTTGTGTGTGATTGATTTTTGAGTTGGTATCAGAGCAACAAAAACACAGCAGCCCTAAAACCGTCATAGCCATGTCGGAAGTCACGTCCGAAACCACTTCAACCCCTGCCGCTGCCATTCCGGTGAAAACGGCCAACAAGGCTGCAAATTACCAGCGCAGGTTTGATGATAAGCCACGGGTCTGGTGTGATTTTTGCAACAAGCCTCGCCATACACGCGAAACGTGTTGGAAGATCCATGGCAAACCTGTCAACTGGAAAAGCAGCAAACAAGGAGAGAAGAATCGTGGCTTTCCTACTGCTAATGAAGCCGATTCGGGTCCCTTCAACAAATAGCAGATTGATCAACTCTTAAAGCTGATAAAATCCAACTCCTCATCCGGTACTCCTAGTGATTTTTTGGCACAAACAGGTAGAAATCCTAAAGCCTTCTCTTGTCTAAACTTCTCTCCGTGGATCATAGATTCCGGTGCCTCCGATCACATGACTAGTTTTTCCCATTTATTTAGTACCTATTTCCCTTGTTCTGGTCATGACAAAATCAGAATAGCCGATGGTAGTTTTTCACCTATTGCAGGAAAAGGATTTATTAAACTAACTGAGAAAATTAATCTCAATGCTGTTCTTCACGTCCCCAACTTAGCCTGTAACCTTTTGTCTGTCAGTAAACTATCTAAGGATTCTAATTGTCGTGTTACATTTTTTGAATCCCATTGTGAATTTCAAGACCAAAACTCGGGGATGATGATTGGGCGTGCTAGGATGCTTGAAGGTCTTTACTACTTTGATGAAGTACCTGTTAGTAATAAAAAAGCTCAGAGCTTTAATAGTACTAGTTCAATCTCTGTTCGAGAAAAAATAATGCTATGGCACTATAGGCTAGGACATCCTAGTTTTCTTTATCTGAAACATTTATTTCCAGAATTATTTAAAGGGATTGATTGTTCTTCTTTTCATTGTGAAAGTTGCATTTTTGCAAAATCTCATCGCTCTACTTATTTGCCAAAACCTTACCAGGCTTCCAAACCTTTTTATTTGATTCATAGTGATGTTTGGGGCCCTTCTAAAATCACTACTCTTTCTGGTAAAAGATGGTTTGTTACATTTATTGATGACCATACCCGCTTATGTTGGATTTATTTGATGAATAAAAAATCTGACGTGAAAAATTTATTCACAAATTTTTACAATATGATTGAAAACCAATTTCAAACCAAAATTGGTATTTTACATTCTGATAATGGAACAGAATATTTCAATGAGCAGTTGGGTGAGTTTTTGGCAAAAAAAAAGGGATTTTTCATCAATCTACATGTCGGGATACCCCTCAACAAAATGGCATTGCAGAATGAAAAAATAAACATTTACTTGAAGTAGCACGTGCTATAATGTTTTACATGCATGTTCCTAAATATTTATGGGGTGAAGCAATTTTAACAGCCTCTTATTTGATAAACAGGATGCCTACAAAGGTGTTAACATACAAAACACCTTTTGATTGTCTCAAACATTTTTTTCCTGACACGAGGTTGTTTTCTGATTTACCCGCCAAAGTTTTTGGATGTACTGCCTATGTTCATGTTCCCAGTCAATTTCGTTCAAAACTTGACCCCCGTGCTATAAAATGTGTTTTTTTGGGTTATTTCTCAAACAAAAAAGGGTATAAGTGTTTTGATCCTCAAACCAAGAAATTTCATGTGAGTATGGATGTGTCATTTGTGGAAACAAAATCCTATTTCCCCAACACTTCTCTTCAGGGGGAGACAAGTGGAGTAGAAGACAATTTTTGGGATATTTCTATCCCGTTCCCCAATGTCATTTATCCTACACAAAAACCACATCTGTCTGATAATGATCACTTAGGAGAACCAAGTTCTATGGTGCCTAGTCAAGAAGATTCTTGTTTAGGGGGAGAAGTACTACAAAATGATCTAAATTCTGAGCTTCAGGTTTATACTAGGAAGCGATTTCATCTGAGAAATAATGACCCGAATGTCCATCCTAATGACCCGAATGTCCACCTGAGTTCTGGCATCGAAATTTTAGGTAATCCTATTCCTTCTATTTCCGACCTTGATGTTCCTATAGCAATTAGGAAAGGTGTCCGAAATTGCATTAAACATCCTATTGCAAATTACCTCTCCTATCAAAGACTGTCTAAAAACCATAGAGCTTTCACATCTAGGATTTCACACTTGTTTGTTCCAAGGAATATACAGGAAGCATTGGATGATCCGAATTGGAAATTAGCAGTCATGGAGGAGATGAATGCTTTAAGGAGAAGTGGTACTTGGGAGATAGTTGATCTACCCAAAGACAAGAAAACAGTTGGGTGTAAATGGGTGTTTACGATAAAATGTAACGCAGATGGAAGCGTTGAGAGATACAAGGCGAGACTGGTGGCTAAAGGCTTCACTCAAACTTATGGGATTGACTATCAGGAGACGTTTGCTCCTGTTACTAAAATAAATTCCATTAGAGTACTGTTATCTCTTGCAGTAAATTCAGATTGGCCTCTACATCAACTTGACATTAAAAATGCATTTCTCAATGGTGATCTTGAAGAGGAGGTGTTCATGAGCCTACCGCCGGGATTTGAGCAGAGACTTGGTAGCGACAAAGTATGCAGATTGAACAAGTCATTATACGGACTCAAACAATCACCAAGAGCGTGGTTTGAACGCTTTGGGAAGGCAGTTATCAGTTGTGGCTTCTCGCAGAGTCAAGCAGATCACACAATATTTTATAAACATTCAAAAGACAGTAAAATTGCAATTTTGATTGTTTATGTTGATGACATCATTTTAACTGGTAATGATGAAGCAGAGTTAGCAGCCCTCAAAGAGAAACTCGCAAAAGAATTTCACATTAAGAATCTGGGAGCCCTCAAGTATTTCCTCGGAATGGAATTTGCAAGATCCAAGGAAGGTATATTCGTTAATCAGAGAAAATATGTTCTTGATCTCCTTGGAGAAACAGGTATGCTTGGTTGTAAGATGGTGGAGACTCCGATCGAGCCTAACTTGAAGTTACAAGCTGCTAAGGCTGAAGAAGTCAAAGAGAGGGAACAATATCAGCGACTTGTAGGGAAATTGATTTACTTGTCTCATACGCGGCCTGATATTGCCTTTGCAGTCAGCATGGTAAGTCAGTTCATGCACTCACCAGGGGCAGAGCACTTTGAGGCCGTTTATAAGATCTTAAGATATTTGAAAGGAACTCCAGGGAGAGGCTTACTGTTCAAGAAACATGGACATCTTCAAGTTGAAGTATACACAGATGCAGACTAGGCAGGAAGTGTTACAGACAGGAGATCAACATCCGGATACTGCTCATTTGTAGGTGGGAACCTAGTTACATGGCGGAGTAAAAAACAGAATGTGGTAGCTAGAAGTAGTGCAGAAGCAGAGTTCAGAGCTGTTACCCATGGAATCTGTGAAGTAATGTGGATTAAAAGAATTCTTGAAGAATTAAAGCTTTCTCACCCGACACCTATGAAGGTCTATTGTGACAACAAAGCAGCTATATCTATAGCTCATAATCCAGTTCTACATGATCGCACAAAACATATAGAAGTGGATAAACATTTCATCAAGGAGAAAATCAATGCTGGCATAATCTGTATGACCTACCTTCCAACAGGTGAACAATTAGCTGATGTGCTAACGAAGGGACTACACAAGAAGCAATTTGATAAGCTGACTAGCAAGCTGGCTATGGAAGATATCTTCAAACCAGCTTGAGGGGAGTGCTGGAAATTTGATTATTATTGCCTTAATATTATGTTAGTGGATGTATATAATATGTTAGTGATGTATATAATATGTTAGTGGCTGTTAGTGGACATATAGTGGCAATATATAATGCAGCACCATCTTCTCCACTACCCCAATGGCCAACCCACTAGAGAGTGGAATGGGTTTGGTGACAACCAATCACCTCCTCCCTCAATTGTGTATAAATTGAGGTGAGGAGGAGGGGTAGAAATATCAAGAAACAACAACAACACATCTGTGAGAGATTGTGAGAGTTTGAGAGTTCTATAGAGAGTGAAGGTGAGGTGTGAGTGTAATCTCCCTCCGGGAAAAATTCTATAGTGATAGCTCTCCATGGACGTAGGCAATTGCCGAACCACGTAAATATTGTTGTGTTCTTGTGTGTGATTGATTTTTGAGTATAACTTTTGTGTAGATGTCGGTTTTAATAAAATTAATCATTGTGTTTGATTTCATTTTTTTGAATTTAGTTTTCTGAAAATTGAGTTTTTTTGTTTTTCATGGTTTTTTTGTTGTAGGGAATATTTTTAAAATTTAAATTTTTTTTTTTACTTTTTTAGATGCATCTCACTTAAATGTATCTAAATGATAAAATATTTGTGAAAAAATATTTTAAAAAATTAATAAATATTAAAAAATATTTAAAAAATGCACTGAATTTTAGTATTTTTTTTGTATTTTTTGATATTATTTTTTAAATATTATTTTTACAAATATTATATTTTTTAAGTGTATTGTTGTTAGATGTGTCTAAAAATATTTTAAAAAAATGCTTTGAATATTAAAAAAATTCATTGAAAATATTAAAATACGAAAAATAAAAAAGTGAAATTTTCTTAAAACTGTTTTTTGAAAACCAAAACCAAACAAGCTGAATATTTTTAGAATTATCTCATCAAGATCTATCAAATAAAATCCATGTTGACTATGAATTTGTTTTTTTTAAAAAAAAATTATTACCGTTGAAATTTATGTAAACAATTACATGTTACTCTATTTGACAATAATATTTTACTTTGTCTCATAGTAACATGTTACTCTGGTAATATTATCCAAGAAAAAAAAAATATTTTTTATTTTATCCTTCCTCAATTATGTGTTTTATTCTTAGTAAACTTATAAAAAAAAATAAATTAAGTTGTTCGTCGTTTGGGAACTTGGTTTTGGAATTTTTTTTTGTTTTTTTTTTTTTACTACAAGACAAATGTTTTACAAAACTAAAAAAAACAAATTCAAACAAAATATCACATCAAACTCCATAATCATTTCACTTTTTCTCTCACAAACATTACATCAAACCACAAAAAACCCAACTATCTTTTCAAAGACAAAAAAAAATTTCTCCAATAATATCCTACAACTAAAAAAACCTACAAAAGAATCCACTTCCCAAACACCCACTAAATTTCCTTACTTTTTTAAAATATAGAAAATGTGTTATAGATATCAAACATGTCTTGTAAGAGATAAAATTACTAACCAAAAAAAAAGAAAGGATTAAATATTGTGATATCTTGGTAAACATTTGTACATTTCTAGTGGTCCCAAACAAGCACACTAACCACACGAAGATATCGATCAATTTTTCATCATCGTTTTCAAATTAACATTTCTTGACAACCAAAGTGAATAAAAACAAAATTTTCATGCAACACACACTACTAAAAGTCGGGCTTTTTGCGACAGTCTCAAACGTCGCAAAAGGTCCATATATCGTCGCAACGGAGCAGCGACGGGAAATGGGGGGTAGCGGAAGGGAGGCGTGACAAAAAGTATTTGCGACGGTTACAAACCGTCGCGTTCTTATAGCGACGGCTAATCAATGGTTTTTGCGACGGTTTAACCTGACACAAAAAAAGGAAAAAAAACTTCATTATTAGTGACAATGTTGGTTACCGTCGCCAAAACTTTTTTAGCAACGATATTTGATGTCGCAAAAACTATTATTAGCAACGATCTAAAACGTCGCAAAAAAGTAAAATTAAATTAATACCATATTTGCGACAGTTTAAACCGTCGCTAAAGATTTGAACTAATATGTATGTGCTATAGGTTAACCCGTCGCTAATAAAATGTAAGGAAATGATGATTACATTAGCAACGGTTATTATTGTCGCAATAAAATTATTTTTAAAAAATCAATATATATTTTATTAATTCATTCCCTGTACAAATTATTAATATTTTTTAAAATAAAATACATTCACATCCATATTCACATTCACAAAATCATACGTATATATGTACCCTATAACAATTATCAACCAAATATTCTTTACTAAAATATATAAAACATTCTCCAACAATACTAATAATTTTTTATATTAAAGAACTTAAATTTTTGTATATAAAGCAAAACAAAAGTACTGACAATGCAAATACAAAAACATATATATTATAGTTTGTTTTAATATCAACAATAAGCTCTAATATCGATATGTGAAAATATCATCACGTATTCAAAAGAGGTTGCATCTGCAAAAAGAAAAAAAAAAAAATCATTTACAATATAATTAATTTCAAGCTTACAAAAAATGTAAAACATTTAATATTTATTTCAAAAAATAAATAAATACAAAAAAGATTGTAAACTGCAATATCGACATGCGAAGATATCATCACGTATTCAAAAGGTTGCATCTGCAAAAAGAAACCAACAAAACAAAAAAATCATTTACAATATAATTAATTTCAAGCTTACAGAAAATATAAAACATTGGACATTTATTTCAATAAATACATAAACAAGATTGTAAGCTCCAATATCTTCTCTTATAAGTCACTTGTGTCTAGTATGTTGTATGTGTCAAGTTTCGTTGACATCTAAGCTCGTTTGAGCATTTTAGTGTGTCAACTGATTCGGAAAAAAGTTTGTAAGTATTAAGTTTTCATAAACAGAAATTAGGCTCTAGATTCAAAACCGAAAATGGGTTTCGAGTCCTGTCGTCTCCTACAAACCACGTGTGCCTAGTATGTTGTGTGTGTCAAATTTCGTTGACATTCGAGCCCGTTTGAGCATTTTAGTGTGTCAACCAATTTGAAAAAGAGTCTATAAGGAATAAATTTTCATAAACGGAAATTAGGCTCTAGATTCAAAACAGGAAATCAGTTTCGAGTCTTGTCTTCTCCTACAAGTCGCTTGTGCCTAGTTAGTCGTGTGTCAAGTTTCATTGATATCCGATACCGTTTGAGCATTTTAGCGTGTCAACCGGATTGAAAAAGAATTTGTAAAGAATAAGTTTTCATAAACGGAAATTAGGCTCTAGATTCAAAACCGGAAATCGGTTTCGAGTCCCGTTTTCTCCTACAAGTCACATGTGCCTTGTAAGCAAGTTACACTAAATATTCTACCACAAATTTCCAAAATATACATATATATATATAATTATAAGAAGCCCTAAAAAACTGACACTAAATCGGACCTTAATTAGGATTTCAAAGACTTGGTATGAGTGGGCAAGTTGCATAGATATTGGGACAAGCCTCGTTACCTAGGCTCAAGTAAGCACTTTCATAACAATCTCGTGAACATATTCAGCTTACTAGTGGTTTAGAAGGCATATATAATAAATAATAAAAATACATACAATTACCAACCTTTCAGAGGCATAGGAAGTGGCAAAGTAGCTCCTTGGCAAGACTGTCACTACTAAAAATCGGAGCTTTTGCGACGGTCTTAAATGTCGCAAAAGGTTCACATATCGGCGCAAAAGACTTTTTGCGACGGAGTGGCGACGGGAAATGGGGGGTGGCGGAAAGGGACGTGACAAAAAGTATTTGCAATGATTACAAACCGTCGATTCCTTGTAGCGACGGTTTAACCTAATACAAAAAAAAAGGGAAAAAAACTTCACTTTTAGTGGCGATGTTAGTGCCGTCGCCAAAACTTTTTTAGCGACGGTGTTTGACGTCGCAAAAAGTATTATTAATGACTGTGTAAAATGTCGCAAAAAAAGTAAAATTAAATTAATATCGTATTTACGACAGTTTAAACCGTCGCGAAAAGTATTATTAGCAACGGTTTAAAACATCGCAAAAAAGTAGAATTAAATTAATATCATATTTGTAACAATTTAAACCGTCGCAAAAGATTTGAACTACGATATATATGCGACAAATTAACCCGCCACTAATAAAATATAAGGAAATGATGATTACATTAACAACGATTTATTATTGTCACAATAAAATTATTTTCATAAAATCAATATATATTTTATTAATTCATTCCCGTACAAATTATTAATATTTTTTAAAATAAAATACATCCGCATCCACATCCGTATCCACATTCACATTCACATTCACAAAATCATATATATATGTAACTTGTAACAATTATCAACCAAATATTCTTTACAAAGGATACGTGAAAGTCAATGGGCAGGAAATCTACCTAAGGAGAATTGTCAATTGTAGCAATTTTTGTAAGATCAACACCCAAAACTGTTAAGTCCTTGGTGTAACTTCCATCTGAAAAAATGCATGATTCACGATAAGCTCGATGAGAGATAAGTTTTTATCTGGATCCAGTATATCCAGAAGCTGTTTTGCATAGATGCTTTGACTGGCTGTGAACACCACAATTTCAAACATCTCAGCAACCCTCTCTAGGAACATTTGAAGGTAAGGCCTCTGTTTTACATAGACTCTGCTCTTTCATGTTGAAAAAGACTGGAAAGCTAAAATCCGCATCTTCACAATGTTCCAACGTAGAGTGTAGAGTGGACAAGTTTCTGCACAAATGAAAGCTAGTGTGACCAACCTTTGGAAGCATAAACTTATGTAAAAATTCTTTAAAATGATTCGTAGAAATACAAGTACACCCGAAGTTGAAAGTTCACTATAGGTGTGGATCATAAATATTATACTGACATAACGAGAAATAAACTAGATAAGATAAAATGAAATAATATCAAGATTAATAGTAAACAGATCAAAGGAGTTCAATTTTCTTACCATCCAAATCCAGTACTAGGGTAATGGACTTCATTTTCTGTGTTTCATTTAGCAATGTAGTGGGGTGAAAATTTGGCGCCACATCTGGTGGGTCAGGTAGATTTCTGATAAACATGTGTGGATCAAAGCACTCTAATTGATCTGAATCTGAGTAGGGATTCACATCAGGTTCCTCATTGCAGGATCTCAACTGATGGATTGCAAGATACAAGCTTGAATCATCTGAATCTATAATGGTGTCCTCACATGTTCTGCCATCATGATTGCCACCTGCCTCCATGGTATCCTCAAGGAAAGGCAGTATCATGTATTCCTCAGCCACATCAAAAAACGTAGTTGGCTCATCACATTTGTAATCAAGCAAGCAACTACTTCTGTGATGTCATCATAAATTGAGTTGCCTTCAATGGGTAAGCCTGCAGCAATCATGTCAGAAATGTAGAAATCTGAGACATTGCAAGTTTGATATTCACTAGAGCTTCTGCTGTTATCATCACTGTCATCAGCTCCCAAAAGCGGACCAGTTCAAAACTGAACGTGAATCTTCTGCTTTGCGCTGTCATATGCAGAAGATGGTTTATATTTCCAAAGCTAAGACATGTGCTTGAAATATTTTATAAAAACATAATCCAATAAGAAAAATCTATGTTGTTTGACATTCTTTACGAACATATGCAAAGATTTATACTCCTATCTCCAACAAAGAACTCTTCATGGATCAAGCAAAATTTCATCATTATTCATTCAAGTGCACATTAAATAAGTTGGGAATGTATGTGATAAAGAATTAAACTGGTGTGCAGGCAACAAATGAAATGAGTTTGAATGTAATGCAGGCATTAGGGGTCTAGTAATTGCTTTTTGGTGATCTTCCAAAACAAAATGTGTTGCTTCTTTGTTCTGCTCATCTTACAATTTTCATACTAGTTAAGGATGTTGTAATTTTTTAAATATGTGAACCCAATCTCTTTAAAGTGCCTTTTAGTGAAGGAAATTTTGAGTTATGGGGAGCTTTAGCTGATCAATATTGTATTCAAAACCAAAAGAAAGAAACAGATAAATTATGTTAGATACATACAGACCATTTTCTGGAAACATGAAGCAGTGACTTCCAGCATTTTCATTTCCACCTTTTTTAGGAGGAATGAAGCAACACTCAAAACAAAATTTCTCAAAAAACTTCATCTTCATGTCAAAAAGTACACATGCTCTAGTGACAAATCTCTAACTAAAGATTAAAAAAAAAAAAAAACAATTCCCAATATAGCATAAACAGAAAAATTCTAAACTGTACCTGCATCATTGTTGATCTCTGGTTCACTGTGAACTTCATTTGACTCACCAAAAATTGTCTCCAAGTTTGATGCACAGGTCGGTGGTGTAGATTCTTGCAATCAACCATCATTTGTCGCACATAACTATAGTAACATTCTAGGAATACATTGTCAGACTTTTGAAATATGGGGAACAGTTCGAGTAGCAAAAACAAGAAATAAACCGCTGAGTATTTTTCAATCTAATTATCTGTTCTAATTTATCAGTAAACCAATTTGGCAATCTACATAGGCCCATCTGGCCACCAAAGTTCATATTCTGCAAAACTCTCCAACTTCAGTTGATAGAAGGAAATAATGACTCCGACAGAATCCATGAGAAAACTAAGAAAATAAGAGAATGGCTCTCAATATGCCAATCTGACTAAAGAAATAAAATAGATTGATGACAGTATGGAAAGACATTAGAACATTGAAAGCCTCAATAAGAAGAGGCTATTAATTGACATGTATGTTCAAAATCTCAATTTCAAAAGCTAATTTTTTTTTAAAAAAAAAAAAGGAAAAACACACACACACACACACACATATTTTACAATTGGCGCATTGTTACCATTTGAAGCAGTTCTTAGCATTCAATCAACTCCTATCATGTTAGCACTTCCCTCCAAAACCACTATAATAGTTTCACTAAGCGAAACAAACTGCAAATAGAGAATATCATTTGCCATTGACTACTACTCAATGAACTTCATGCTATTTTTCCTGAACCTGGAATGTGAAAGGAAAGTTCTCCACACAAAATAGCACCAAAAAATGGCATGAGATAAAAGAACATGCAGCAAATAGTGTACTGTATTAGATATCATAAAATGACAAGCTTTTTGAAAAGAATAACAGTTATTGGACAGCTATCCTAATATGCAATAAAGTTGAATATTATAATTTCTCCTTACCATTCTCCCAGCAGTCGCAGAATTTAACTGAAGATTTTCTTCATCGATCAATTCATGATGGTCAATAGCTTTGTCATCTTCAATCTCCTGAGCATATACTTTATTGCACAGAGAAACTACAAGAACAATAAGTGTGATTAGAAGAGGTATTCCAAAAGCAAGCAACAACCAAGAACAGCAAAACCGATAACAACCAAGATCAGCACTAAACAGATAACAGAACAGCAAAACAGATACAACCAATCCCAAAGGAACAGGGCAACCCAGATAACCACTCAACCAGCAAAAGCAAGACCAATGTGCCACCATTCCAGAAGCAAAAGATCAGCAATAGCTCAATCCAGTTTGTAATCCAGGACATTCACAGAAACAGATAACAGATCACTCACAGAAACAGAACACACAGATCAAACACCGAAACAGGAACCACTCAAACTGTATTGTAAACCAGAACATACACAGAAACCTCTGACAGCATAAACCAGATCATGCACTATCCTCAGTAACCAGACCATACACTAGCTCAGCCTATACACTAGCTCAGCCACCATTCCTGATGAAAACAGATAAACACTCAAAACAGATACATACTCAACCACCATTCCTGAGACAAAACTTGACCTGCTGCAGATTGTAAACCAGATCATTCACAGAAACGTTCACAGGTAATGGCGAGGCCTTGACCCACAAAGCTACTCTAACTTTCACAATTTCACATAAAGCTTCAAAGTCTGGTTGAGATCCATTGAAAACACACTCGTTTCTATGCCTCTATGTAGACAAAAGAGTTGCCAAAGGGATGACCATCCAGATTTACTTCACTAGAAAACTTCATGAAATTGAACAGTAGTTTATATATTTCAAACTGTGACTGTTAAGCTTCCAATTTATCCATGCATTTTATTTAGATAAAATTATAGAAAAAGAAAAGGCTTGATTTTAAATCACTTCGGGGAGAGAAAATTGCATCTGATTGAATGATAAATTGCGCATTCAGAAGTTTCTATGTGGATTGGACAGATGGTAGGGCCATCACTCAAGTTGCATGTGCCTTTAATTTTCAAAAAGATAACGAGCAAAATGGTCCAATAACAAGGATATCCAATTTATCAGTACTCAATAACATGAAAATCTTGTTCTTTTGCACAAGCATAGATAGCTGCAACTTCCCACTCTGCATTTAAAGAGGCATAGTTTTAGCCACCACAATCAAAATTGCACATATATTTAACTGATAAAAATAATTGGCAGTAATACTTAACAAAACCCTACAACAGTGCAGTAACATGATCTTTTATTCAATCAAAGAAAACTTAATGGAAAAATATGTAATTTTTAAAAACTAATATGATCTATTCCATTGGATCAAAAAAACCGCTTCTAAGAAACCATTTGAGAAATCACTCAACAAAATTAAGGAGAGGAAGATATGCATCAATGGATGATTACAAAAGACTTTTTGCATTAACTATCTTATCATATCAAAGAGTTAAAGAGAAATTAATAAAATGTAAAAATATATCTTCTTGAAAATACTTGGAGAAAACACAAAGAGTTAAACATTGAAGTATATACGTGGAGAAAATACTTCAATGCAAAATGCCTATGACAAAGAAAAAGGGAAAATGTCAATGTAGAACCATGATTGTCACACCCCGAACTATTTGCTAACTTTGAAAATTAAAAACTAGATCATCGTGATTTGTGCCTAGTTCTTAGGCATGATTTGTCGTCGCTACAAGTCATTGGTGCTTAGTTCGCCGTGTGTGTCAAGTTTCGTTGCCTAAGAAACCTCTACCTCCTTGGGTGGGACTTGAACCAAAGTCCATCGCTCTCTTTCTCTGTCTCTCTCTGAAATTTTCACCTCAAATTGCATAATCAACAGCAGTAGCAAAAAATTGTCAGGTGGAGAAAAACTTCTCTTCATCATTCATTAGTTCTTTAAGCTTAACATAAGCAGGCATAAAAAGCAAAATGGAGGAATTAGATTTGTTAAATCTCTTTGTATGTATATAATATACATGTAGTAAGACTAAAACACTAAAACACCAAAACTGGATCTTGGCATTGCAATTCGAAAGATTTTTAATCTATCTATCTATATGACTCCACTTTGCTAAACTATTTGCTATGTTTTATTGTGAGTCTACAATGAATAATATCCCCCATTGAATACACTTTTTTATGAAAAAAATTCTGTTAAAATAGATTTTTTGTCTGGAATATTTATTTGGCACTTAAATTAGATTGACTTAGTTTAATATATATTATTTCTCTCAAATAAACAAAATCAAGCATGAGAATTTTTTTTGTGTAGACAAAAATATCAAGTGATTAATATCAAGAGATTAACCTAATAGATATTAGATGAAGTGTACTAGACATAATGTCTAAGTTCAAGTTTTATTGTTGTGAATGCACCTTCTCCTCTCTTATTCCTCTATTACTAATTGGAGTAAAAAACAAAAAAAATGTAATTAGTTATTTGTTTCCTAAAATTTTGTAAAAGATTAACATAAGGTCAAAATCAGGATTAATTTTTTTATTTGCATAAAAATTAATCATAAAATCGAATATAATTATCTCATCTCGTATGGATGTAAAATTCACAAAAAAATAAAACCTCCCATGAAGAGATTGTGTCCAGTTTTGAGATGAAACTCTCTCTTACAAACCACACCAATGATGCATGAAATGAACAAAAGTAAACTAAGGAGGAAGAAGCAATATAAAGAAAAACTGTAAAGAATCAAGCATTAATTAAACACAAAAACAAAATTATAATGATCCCTTCATACATATATATACTTCTTTGATAATTTACAAAGAAGAGGATGATGAGATTGATTAGTCATTTCTATTTCTTCTATAAAATTTAATTAACACTAACTTTTTTTTCATTACATATATATATATAAATATTTTGCCCTTTACCAATAAAAAAAGATAGGGGGTTCTAAGGGGGTCTCTGTTTTACCTAAAATACTATCAAACAACTTAACAAGCTGCTGATGGGTAGAAGGGATTGAAGAAGTGAGGCTTTGGAGCCATTGAAAATGGATTCTGATATGCCAGTGTTCATGCTTACTTGGGAAGAACTGCCAGTAGAAGAGATGATGAAATCAAGATTATTACTAAAACCCAATCGAAATTTAACAAAAATAAACAGTATAAACAAGACTGATCAGAATTCAATTGGTCAAATAGATCAAAAACCGAGAAACCTACCTCAAAAACAAGTTATAATCAGATGCAAATTAGCCATGGGCATGGCTCCTTGAATAGAGATGTACTATGGGGAGAACATGGGTGAGGCAGCGGTGGCAATGAGGCCATGGATGGGCAAGAGAAAGAGACGGAGGTGGCGCTGGTGCTGATCGATGTCCCAATACCGATTTGATGCCCTCTTGTGCAGAGGTGGCGCTGGGCAGAGATGGAACTTCCGGCCGCCGTCAATCACTCTCTCTCTCTCTCTCTCTCTCCCTCCTATGTGGCTTTTGATGTATTAACAGCGAGAGCAAGAGGTGTTAGTGCTGGTGTTGTTGCGGTTGCGTGAGGTGGCGTTGGTGTTGTTGCCGCTGCAAGAGAGAGACTGACGACTGGGCACGCAGGCGCGCGCGCGCACGAGAGAGAGAGAGAGAGAGAGAGAGAGAGAGAGAGAGAGAGATTTGCAATTCGCACCTCCAGAAGATCGTCGACTGTCGATTGAGAACAACTTGAAGGAACTTGATCCAGAACAGAGATTCGCTGACTTAGGGCTTCAACAACAAGGATCTAGGGTTCCAAAAAAGAAAACTAGTAATTATTGAACTATTCAAAATAAAATAAAATAAAATTCAGTATTCAACAAATCGAATCAAATACGAAAAGACATGATCTCCAAATGTGAAAGATCAAACTAAATCAAACAGAAAAAATACAGAAATCTATATGAGCTTTTCATAAATAGAGAGAGAGAGAGAGAGAGAGAGAGAGAGAGAAACTCAGATACTGATCGGGCTTTGCTGTACTTTCTTCTTGAATGATCGTCAGTGGGAAGATGACGGTGTCAGAGAATGGAGGAGTGGGGTGACACCGGTGGGAGGATGGCGGAATGAGGCGATGCCAATGGGAGGAAGAGATATAGCGTAAGAATGAAATAGAGGGAGTTAGGGCTCGTATTATTTGTGATGGATAGACAGATGCACAAAAACATAAAACTATATCTTTTTAATTATTTTTTTTGCCGCGGTTTAGTATCTGTTACAATTGATGGATCCTTTTGCGACGGATAATTTGTTTCCATCGCTAATGATAACGCCTTTTTGCTTATTTATCAGCGACAGTTATTTTCTGTCTCAACAAATACTATTAGCGACGAATTATTTTATCTGTCTCAAATGTGAAGCTTTTGCGACAGAAATCAATCCGTCGCAAAAAGTTTTGCAACGGCTTCATTTGCCGTAGCAAATATTTGCTTTTTGTGATAATTTTTAAACCGTCACAAAAAGTTCCATAGCTAAAGCTCCCTTTTCTAGTAGTGTGTTCGCCCACTGCAACAACCACAAAGGAGAAAAAAACCAGAGTCCATAAAAAGGGGGAAAAGAAACGTTTGAGTTAAATGTTGTTTGATCTATATAGAATAATCCTTTAGTTATCAGCAATCCCAGGTTTGAAAGAGGAGAGCCACCTCGTGAATAATATGTCAGGGTTTATGTTTTCAGTAGCACCTTAGATGATACATCTTAAGCACATAATGCACTACTTTTTCATTCTTCCTTCTATTATAATCAGATGATAGAATTGAACTCACATCATCTTCTTTATTGAGTCCACCACTTAGAATCTAGCTACCATGAGAACTGTATTGCGTAGCTATATAGTTCACTTTTCAGACCAATCCAATTTTTAGGCTGTTCACCAAATCTTTCCTTGGAATCGAGGGAACTATCAAGTAGATCCAATCAAGTATAATAAATATACACTACAAGAAAAATATGATTCAGTGGCATTTTCCAGCAAAAAGTGCGACAAAAGTAATTTACTAGCATGTTTTAAAACATGCCACTCAACCATTATATATTTTTCAGTAATATTTGGGATCTTGAATTTGTGGAGGGATTTGTAAAAAAGAGAAGAATTGGAAACTCTGTTCCCTTTCTTTTTCTTCTCTCTCTGTAAACCTCTACAAATCCAAAATATAAACAAAGCCTTAATGGAATTTCACTTAAGATGCCACAAGAAAAAAATTGTTTCTTTTTTGGGAGAAATTATTTTTTTCTAAAACTGCTTCCCTCCCCATCTCTCCTTTCTCAACCTCACTCTCATCACACAAGATTAGAATTTTATTGTGAACTGAGTTGGCTTTCATAAAAGTATATGCTTCATGTTCATTTACTATATATTTAATCAAAAAGTTGTGATTTGCTTAAATAGCATTGCTCTGTTGGTTGTCAACATGTATACTGCACACTTTGAAATAGAATGTGACAGCACAGAATACCTCAAGTGGCTAGTTTTTTCCATTAATGCAAGGACCGTGTTATGATGTTCTAAGCAGAAATGATTCACATCTCAGAGTTAGGTGGGCTGATGAGCACATTCAACTAGACATGTGGATGACAGCCCTCATAGCCCAAGCACAATGATGCTATTTTCAGGGATGCAATCTTCGTGAGCTAATAACCTGTCATGTGAGCCTCCCACTATCGAGTGCATGCGAACGCAATCAACAAAATTCACAAGAAAACATTATGTGACTTCTAAGTGCCTCATTCATAATGATTCTGACAATACATTATTTTTTATGCACTTTTTAATGATTTTTTATGTGCATGTAGTATAATTGAAACAATATAAAATATCAGCTACAACATTATCTAGAAACCTTTAAAACTATTATCGATTTGGGTAGAGATTATTAAAAAATAAAAAATAAAATTTTAAAATTTTAAAAAAAAACTTATATTTCATTCACCTTTCCTTCACCTTTTCTTTTCTTTCCAAATTCCTAAACAAATCCATGATTCAAACATAAAAGAAATTGATGTGGTTCAGACTTGTTTCAAAGAGCACAAGCAATTTATCTAGAAAAGCACATAGAGCTTTGATTACAAGCTACTCCAAACAATGCTCAGCAGAAAATATGTAATTTGAAAATTATATATATAATTGCACTTTTGTTTTGAGTAGTTGACAAGTACATTTAACATTCCATTCACACACAAGAAGCTAAAGCAAATATTTAGGTTGAGTTTGGATCTTGGATAGGGAAAAGTAAATGAAGTAAAAGCTATAAAAAAAAATTGTTGCTTTTCGCTTACTTTTACTTTTCCCTCCACAAGTCTAACATCCAAACACAACATTAGTTAATTGCAGGTTTCAGTCATTTAGAGACAGCGAGAGATAGCCCACAGGGACGTGTTAATCGCAACGGATACAGATCCTCTCCATTACACCATCCAATGGTTGTGAAACTACCACCTCAATGGGTGTAATGACTTCTTTTTTGAATTTTTTTTGAAATAATGATAAGTTCATGTGACAAATTTATAGCCATTAGATATGTCATGGAGAGGATCTGGATCCAATCACAATTGCCATATTGCCTTACTATAAGAGACAAAATATTACAACATTCTGAATATACCAAAGATACAATCACCGCGATGGGATTGTTAAACATAGCATAAAAATGCATTAAAATTCTTATTCATTGACCGAACTAAACAAGCCTTAATTACTTACTTGGGGTCACCTACATTAATCTGTTTTCTCTAGTTTGCTTTATCCAAAACTATTTCCTTGATTGAAATTATAAAACAAGCTCCTCTATAACAATTGCCCATTTATTTGACATTAGAATATTGAAATTAAATCATTAGAGGTACATATCAAAGGGAAAATCAAGATTAGAATTGTAGAGAGATTTTAAAAAAACGAGAGATTGATGATTACCTCCTCTATAACAATTGCCCCATTCATTTGACCCTCTTTTGCCTACAAAGTAACAAATCACAAGTAACAACCATATCCCCAAGAAGAAGAAAATGGAAGAGAAAATATAAAGAGAATATAAAAGTGAGAGTGATTGATGGTTACCTCCTCCATAACAATTTCTCCATTTATTTGATCCTCTTTTGTCTACAAAGTAACAATCACAGGTAATAACCATATCCCCAACAAGAAGAAAATAGAAGAGAGTTATAAAAATACATGAGAAGAGAAGTCGTCATTATTTACACAATGGTATGGATAATAGAAAAGAGCTTCTTTATATATCACCAAAAATAAAGTGGTACAAGTAAAATCATAAATTAATATGTTGTCATCATAAAAAATAAAAAATAATCAATTTGTAGACATCCAACAAACACTAAAAGACAATCATCAATGGGATACCACCTAGCCTATTAAGTTAATCACTAAAGGCAGGTTCCTCAATCCCCCAAAAGAAAGCAAGATAACATAACATTCCATTCAAACAATCGATTTTGATCTTACAATCAACTCAATTCATTTGTATAAACAAATATCAAAGAGAAGAAATAATGCACTGCACCAAAAATCTTTGTAAATAAATTGAAATTCAATTTGATTTTTTACATGAAAGAAATTCCTAAGCAAGGTCACATGATGCAAAAAGAAGACACATATGCAAGGTGACCAACTCTAATCGTTATCTGGCCTTTTCTGGTTTAGGAAAAACAAGGATCTAAAAATGCATAAGTAAAATATGCTATAAAATCTGATGCACAGAAGGCATTGAAACTATGACTATGGTGGATGGCAGGGATTCCCCAACTAGAGGACACATGGCAAGCAGATGTCTGAAGCCCCCCTGATGGCATGGGTTAAAATGGTGTTACTCTTGTCCATCAAAAGTGCAAAAAGCAACTAAGATATCAAAGACGCAACTATTAATGACCGCCAATGGCCAAGAATGATGGGTAAGAGAAACCAAACCAAACCAAGCCTTATGTCCCATCGGGTAAGAGAAAGCACAAACAAAAAAAGAAAAGAAAGAGAGAGAGACCATTACCCAATGTCGGACAAAGCACAAATTATTGATTTCAAATTTATAAACAAAGCTCACGGTAACACAATCTAAGAATGCAATGTCTTAATTACCAAGTTACCCTCATCAACAAAGTCAAGACCATGCTCGACTATGGTGTCCACTTCTCTCACTAGCAAGTCATCCGGTTGAGCTCTGTCCACCACTAAATCCATCCCATGGCACCTCTCCTTGTAAATCACCTGCAGAGGAACAGAAAACTTGATGATTCGCATATATAGTGTCATATATTTATAACTTTAATTTACCTCGCCACGTCCATAACCACCAAGCTCCTTTTCTCGCTTCTCCCTCTCAGTAATTTCTTCCTCACCCCATGAGAACAAGTTGGGAGCAACAATGGGAACCGATTCACAATGCCCTCTAACAGAGATTCTCTTCTCTCATAGTAGAAAAGCTGTGAACAACTACAGAGATAAAATTCTAATCCAATTGTTTGGTTGCATTTTTGTTTTCTGTTTTCAATTTTCAAAAATCATGGAAAACTTGTTTAGCGCACTGTTTCCGAAAAATGTTTTTTAGAAAATTTTCAGAAAACCTTTTTTAGGAAATACTAAAAAATTCTCAAACTGGACAAAGTAACAAGTACCTGGAATAGCAAGCTTTCAAATCTAGGAATGTCAGTGTCCAATGGCAATTTCATTGTCCCCAAAAGACACTCCATCCTCATTTTCCTTGGCACCATTTCCTGAAGTTGCCTTTAAGGCAGCTGTCAGATTCCAGTGGCCGGAAAATTCATGTAGCCTGGAGAAGCGACTGATGTACTTGGTCTTGGATACAAGTAAGCAAGGAACAACCCAAGATGGGCTCAATTGAAATTGGGAATATTTAGTACATTTGGGCTGGAGGACTTGCCTAACACTAGCATAAGAAGCCATGGCTTCTCCTTAGAATCTGAAGACTCTAGTTTTTTATATAACTTAAATCTATATAAAAAAACCAGAGTCCATAAAAATACATTCAATTAAGTATTGAAATAGATAATTCTTATCTCTCAGTCTTTAAAATTTAAGCCATAAATATGCAAAAGATTTAAAACTAGGGTTCCAATCCCCCCTCTCTCAATCTCCAATCTCTGCACCACTTTCTAGGGTTCCAATGAAGAGGGTTTGATTCCAATGAAGGCAAAAGAAGAGAAAAGGAGGAGAGAACAGCAGAGGAGAGATACCTGGATGTTGGAGCGAGAACCGGTGAGAAGTCGCTGCCGCTGCTACAGACAGACTGAGGGTAACGCGAGAGCGAGAGCGAGAGATTGTGAGGGTCTGTGCAAGCGAGTGTGAGAGGAAAGAAAAGGAGAGGAGAGGAGGGTATCTCACGTTGGTGCTGTTGGGGCTCCGAGATGGAAAGAGACGACTAGGAGAAGGCAGACAGTTTCTTTTCTCTTTTTTTTTGATCTGAGAAGAGGATATTGAAAGGGTATATGGAAGACAAGGCAAAGATGAAGGGCGAGGGAAGCAAAAAGAATTTTTTTTGCGACGGAGGAATAAATAGCGTCGCAAAAAATATAAACAATTCCAAAAAAAAAAATGACGGGTGACAAATCGTCAAGTAAAATACTCTTTTTTTGCCACGGTCTTGGATTTTTCATCGCAAAAAAAATTATTTGACGACGGCATCATTTACCGTCGCAAAAACTTTTTTTTGCGACGATTTTCAAACCGTCGCAAAAAGTTCTGTGTCCAATACTCCCTTTTCTAGTAGTGACACCTCTTGTATTTCAGCACAACTATTGCCATCTCTCTAGATTGCACATGAAAAAATAGCAGATGCATTCATACAACATAAATGATTGCCTTTAACCGTAGGGTATACAAGATAGAATCATCTAACTGTGATAGGCTAGGCTTTCACAATCTGGGAAGCATACATTTCAAATAGAATAGAATGGAATCGGCATGCATATGCTGCACACACAAAATATACAACACAACGGACACAAATGAATCAAGATGTCAAAATAAAATTCAGCAATGAGAACCTATGTTTACGAAGGTGGAACTTGGTAAACAGAATGCACTTTTGATTCTAACAAAGAAACATATTTGTCAAGCATCGAAATTACAGCTTCAAATTCTGTCACTTGCTGCTCTATCGCATCAATTTGCTGAACATACTCATCAAAGCTACCACTTTTGGACTTGAGCTGCTCCACAAAGACCCTTAACCCAGAAGCCACATCACCATACCCTTTATACTCTTCTGCCACCCTGAGATTCATCTTCTCCAAAAGTTCTAGTACATTGCTTGATCCCTGAAACAAGATGAACAATTAAGTGTCAAATCCACAAGTGTGTACAGTCCTTGATACTATGAAGGCAATAAAAAATTGGCATAAAAGTCAGAATCACGGCCAGGAAGCAAGCAAATTTGGTGCTATGAATGTGTACAGCTCATGAGTAGAAAAAGCCATCAGTCAGCATTTGATGCCACTTATACCTTCATTTTTTTGCACTATTTTTCACAGTAATGAACTTTTACAGTTCATATGCAGAATCCACGAGAATTTTCCACCATTGCTGGTGATACGAAAATTATCAATTTATTTTTATACGGCAAGTGATATTCTTCTAATAACCAAAGTTAAGATGCTAATATCTGACCAGAAACTCATGAAGCCAGTACACACATGTATGAGAATATAATTATATAACTAGGGAAGTGAATGAGAGAAGGAAAATAATATTAACAAAGTTCAGACTTTTCCTAATAGATTTACTTATTATTCAATAAGTCTTATGATAATTAATAGCATTTTTCAGTAAACACTATTAAAAAACGTTACTAATTGTTAATTTTCAGCGACAATTTGAAAATTTTGCCACAAAAAATATCACTCTTTATAAGTTTTAGCAACAGTTAAAAAAAAGTCACTAATTTTCAGCTTTCAATGACAGTTTGAAAATTTCATCACAGAAAAACGTCACTAATTGTAAGTTTTAGCCATAATTTATAAAAATTGTGACCAAAAAAATCGCTAATCGTCAATTTTTAGTGACATGTAAAAAATCATCACAAAAATTTATTTTTAGCGATGATTTTAGGATGACTTACTTTTAATAAACCTTGATGGGAATTAAGTAACTATTAAAACGTTTACCCTAAAAATATGATTGAAAGTTGACACAACTCATATGAGTAAATGCATATCATATATATTTTTTAATTTGTAAAGCATTACTCCTAATAAGAAAGTGGAGAGTTTTATAACTGGTGCAAGAAATAACCATTAATTTATCTTTTGACAATATTACCTTGGAGACCTAATGGATACCCAAAAATTCTCCAGATTTATAAATTGCAGTTAATACAAACTTTACAGGGTAAAAATAAAAAAAGGAAGAAAAACAAGGATCTTTTCTTTCGTCAAAATCATATTATTTATTACTCGACTAGTGGGTCAGCTTATGCAGACAATCCAAGAACTATCATTGATCTAAATATTGAAGAGAACAACAATTTAAAAAAATTGTTAATGTTTATGTATATATTTTTGTTTTTAAAATTATGTTTATGTCTTCGCAAAAATATAAAGAAAATCAGAATTTTCATAGAAATCAGACTTGTAAGATCTGAAATAAAATCCTCTAACCAGTCATGCATTTCAAGATTTGGATTTAACATCCTCAGGACTACGTTTGGATCATGAAATTGTAGAGGGATCTGCGTAGGTGAAATAGGGATATGTACGACCCTTTCAAATTGATGGAAAATGTCATGGAGTCAATTACACTTGAATCAACTGAAAAATCCCAATGAATCACCAGACTCCAAACAAAATTAAATTGGGTATTCCTGAAAATTCTCTCAGATCGGTCAAGGAAAGGAACAAAAATGCCTCATACATGTTTCCTTTTCATCAAAATCATAATTATAAAACAAAACTCAGAAGAAGAAGAGGGGGAAAATACACTAACTAGTAGTGAAGATAATCAAATCACAGACAATGATCGAAGCTATAATCAGCTAAGTGCAGTGATTCAAAATCCGATGGCGAACCATAGAAGACGAATCGAAAGAAACTAGAGAGAGAGAGAGAGAGAGGAGTACCTGAAGCTCGCCTTGGACCATGGTGGAGAGATTGGTGAAGAGATCGTTCAGTGACTCAGCTAATTCGTCGCGCTCTTGTTTCTCGTCCTTCCCAGCCATGATGCTAGTTAGGTTGCCAAGTGACCGAGCCACTGGTTTTAGTCAAACTCCGCATCATGGTTAATTACATTTTACACTAGTTTATCTAAAACTTCAAACCAGTCGTTTTTCGAATGAGTTAATCATCTCAAAGTTCTATTTATAAATATTATAATTGTTTATGTTTTATTTAAAAAAATTTAATTAATAAATCTTATTTAATAAAATTAAAAATATTATTAGTTTTTTATTTTTAAAGTTAAAAATATTAATAATTTTATATAGTAATAATCTAAATAATTGATTCACTAAAACAAAGCGTTAAATTAAATAATTTTTCCCTTTTACTTATTGGTTTGATTCAATTATTCAATAAAATCGATACTATTAACAGTTTTTTTAGTTTTAAAATTAAGAATATTTTCAGTTTTTAAATTTTTAAAGTTTTTTTTTCCCAATTTTGCACATCAATATTATATCATCATGCTCATTTATAGACACAAAATTTTCAGTTTTGCATAAAAAAAATAATTCAGTTTTTTAAATTTTTTCAAAAAAAATATAGATTTTTGGGTTTAATTTTCTGAAAATTGAGTTTCTTTGTTTTTAGTGGATATTTTTAAAATTTAAACAATTGTTTTTTAAATTTTTTTTAGATACGCCTTACTTAAATGTATTTAAAAAATAAAATATTTTTAAAAAATAATAAATACATAATAATACAACAAAAAGTACTAAATACTAGTATTTTTTTGTATTTAGTGAATTTTCTAAAGATTTTTTTTTTTACAAATATTATATTTTTAAAGTGTATTTATGTTAGGTGATCTAAAAAAAAAATTATAAAAAAAATCTTAGAAATTTTTTAAAAAATCAATAAAAAAAAAAAAAACCCAAAACAAAAAATTTCAATTTTATGAAAAGTGAATCCTGAAAATAGGAATCACACAAGCTGATTAGTTTTTTTTCCACATAATTTTTTTATTATTTTTTTATTTGAAAATTTATATTTTAAAGTTTTGAAAATTAAAATAAATGTCAAATTATCATGTTCTTTTATAGATAATATCATTATTTTAAGGGCAATTCCGACTATTACAAATTTAATGGGACTTGAATGTCTAAAAAATTTTAGTTTGACTTAATGGAATATAAGTTCATAAATTAGAATTTGTGTGTAAATACTTATTTTTAATTATTATTATTATTATTATAGTTAGGATAAATTACATTTTACCCCCCAACTATGGGTTATTGATATCGTTTAACTAAAAATTGTTACTTTTTTCTCATAATCTTCTAATTTTTCTTTTCAATTTCAAATTTTAATTGAGATTTTATTGTGAAAAATATAATGGTAAAATGCCATATGGGTTATACACACAAAATTTATAGTTTTTTTTTTTTAAATGTTCATTTAATATGAAATATTTACACATATCTCACATATAATAGGGATATTTAGGAAGATAATTTTTGGCTAAAGTATTCATCAAAGAAAAAATAAATTAAAATAACTAATAAGATAAAATGTCATGTTAAAATCATAATTATTTCATATTTTCTCTTACAACCATCAAATAAACTAAAAAAAAATTATACCGCAAAAAATGTGCACTGACTGTTGTATGCCCGATTTGTAAAAGCGAACCAAAAATAGTGGAGCATATTTTGTTTAGGTGCCATTGGGTTAGGGCCGTTTGGTTTAGGAGTTGTTTAAATTTTAAAGTGGATCCTTAATTGTTTCCTTTTGTGGCTACATGGTACTGCACTGTTATGAAGTTGTTCCAGAATAATTCAAATTGTGTTGAGTTCTTTAGTATAGTGGCGTGGATTGGGTTGTTTATTTGAAAGGATAGAAATAATTTCATTTTCAACTCCAATAATATTGGGCCATTGTCTACACTCTTTTAGGCAAATCAAGCAATGGCGAAATTTCTTATGGTAGCCCTTTCCACCTTCAGTCGGTGCTTCTAGATGTCCATCTCCATCTTGGAACCCTCCTTCGAGGGATCAACTTAAATTAATTGTAGTGTGGCTGTTAAGAAAGGGTCTTGTTAAGGTACAATTGTTATTCTTCTTCGGAATTCATTAGGAAATCTCATTGGTGGAATAGCTAAGTCTATGGCTATAACTTTTGCCATTCGAATATGGCTTGTCTTATGGCTAAGGCACTCAACCTTCCAAACATTGAGATTGAGGGTGATAACAAGCAAGTTATCATTCTTTTGTGTTTGAAACAGGTCTCCCTTGGGGTGTAATACTATCCTTCATGATATTTGACGTATGGCAATGCAAGATATATAATTTATCTTTTGACTGGAGCCCTCGTTCGTCGAACAATGCAGCTTATTGGATTGCCCAAGCTTTAATTTTATACGTAGAGAATTGCCTGTCAATTGGGTTTATTCCCCTCCTCATGCTTTAAGGGAGGTTTTATCTTTGTAATGTTGTTTGGGTTGCTAGTTTTCTTAGTTAAAAAAAAGAAAAAAAAGGCCTAACAAATAAAGCACCTATAGAATAAACATTTTTTTACATAAAATTTACATTTTTTTTTATTTTTTAATTTTTTATATTCACAACAAAATGTGAAAATTGAGATAAAACAAATAAGGGAATTAAATGTAATAACTTTTAATTGAATATAATGTTATAATGATGTGGAGATAAAGTGCAATTTTTCTTAATAATTAATTTTCCATTTGATGGCTAGCTATAATATTAATCTGATTTGAGTTCTCATTACATACATTAATCTTTTTTAAAAAAAAATGATCACACCTGTTTGTACGCATTTATAGATAGCTTGACATGGATATTTTTTTCATTGCCATCAACCCATATTCAGCAACAATAGTGTCGCCATCAATAAAATTTACGTCATTTTCTTTATCGCTCTATAATTTATTTATTTTAATTTAAAACAAAAAAAAGGTAGGTTATGTCTTGTTTGAGAATAAATTATTTTAATATTTTGTTAGTAAAAAATATAAAAAAAATAGAGAAAACAGTGTAATAATTTATAATGATTTTTTAATTAAAATATTTAGTTGGTAAATGAGGTCTAAGTTGTCAAAATTTGATGTCAATTTGTAGAAGTGAAAGACTGAGGTGAGAGAAAGTGGGGAGATGGCAAGGGAAGGTAAAATGAGACATGGTGAAAAGGTGGTTACAATAGTGGCAGTAGAGATGAAGAGAAATAATAACAGAGATAATAGGAAGAAAAGTAAAAACAAATTGGGATGCGTTTATAATTATTTTTGCAATTTTTTTTGTAGTGTAATTTTCAAATACTAATCTCTTATCGAAGATTTTTTAAAACCATAAATTAGTATATATTTTGGGGTAATTATTGCACGAGCTAATTAGAGTTTATATTATTTTTGTCAAAACAAAATATGCAAAAAGACACCGACCGAGCGAGGATGTTTGTTTCGTTGTAAAAAGTTACATTGCCTAATCAGATCCAACAACGACAGATCTCTACAGCGCTGGGTTTCTTCTTCTTCTTCTTCTTCTTCTTCTTCGTGCTACGGGACAGCGAAAGATTGGGTTTGCGACTATGTTGGGTTCGGAATCGAACTTGGAAGCTCAGTAATTGTCATTGCTCCAACAAAAATGAAGGCTGGGAGTGCTGCAAAGCTCATCGTCGATGCTCTGCTACAGCGCTTCCTCCCACTCGCCAGGCGTCGCATCGAAACTGCTCAGGCACAGGTAACAATTTCTGATGCCATTTTCTAGACTTGTACTCAAGTTTATTGGTGGATTTGACATGTGTTTATTTATTTATTTTTTCTGGAATTTGGAATTCCTAATTTCAGTTCAAAATTGTATCTGGATATGCGTGACGGTGAAATGTAGATTCCAATTGTATTTTTTGTTGGTATACAAAGCAACCCAACACATGGAACTGGGATTACAGGCGAATTATTTTACCCGAAAACGAGCCAAGGGTATAGATTCAAAATTTAGAATACACATTTCATTGTTGTGTTGATTAACATTAAAACAATGGAGTGTAATAAAGAGAGGATAAAGAATCATTTTAATCAGCATAATTTGTCTGAAAGAAATTAATTTTCAGTGTCTACAGACTGCTGCATCCAGGAGGGGGGTGAAATTCAACGGATTCACTTCTCTCAGGCCGTGTTTGGTTCAAGGATTTGGGAAGGGATTTGGAAAGGAAAAGGGAAAAAGTAGGTGAAATGTGAATAAAATATACTTACATTTCACCTAATTTCACGCCTTTTTTTTCCTTTTCCTTTTCAAATTCCTCTATGAATCCATGAACCAAATACATCCTTAATGTCATATAAAACTAAATTTCATACTTACTTATTTTGTTTTTTTACATAACGGTTCTCATTGATGCATTATCTAGATGAAAATTTTGAAATATTTGATTATTGTGTGGTTGAAAAATACTGAGGCGTCAGTGGCGTCCTATGTTAGAGGCAGTGTTTTTTAAGGCGAAAAGCGAACCGAGGCGACAAGGTCTCCTAACGCCTAAGCGCAAGGCAACGAGGCGAGGCGAGGCGAGGCGAGGCGAGGGCTTCATCGAATCGAGACGACCACAAACGAAATTTTTTAAAAATAAATAGTATAGACAAAAATATAAAAATTTTCAAAAACCATCATGCATTTATCATTCCAAATACTAAATATCCATATCCAACAAAAATATAAATATTTTCAAAAACCATCATGCAAAATTTTTTTTTCCAGTCAATTCTTCTTTCTGGTAGGGTATGCATTAATAATTAAGAGTTATTGGAGTTGGTCTTATTTTTTATCATTGGTTGCTCAGGTATTGTTTTATTTTTTTTAAAAATAATGCTATGTTAATCAGGTTTTGTCGGATATTATGTAAATATCATACTAGTCTTAAATTATGAATAACTATTTTTTTATTCTACATCACGGTTGTTTTGGTCTTTTCCATTTGTTTCAATGTTGTTAGTTTTTTATAATCTTCACTAATAGTTTGCAATAGCTTCTTGCTTTGGCCTGCGGAATAAACAGGATGGACAATACCTTCGACCATCGGACCCCGCCTATGAACAAGTACTGGATTCCTTAGCTATGGTGGCACGACATACTCCCGTACCACTCCTGGAAGCTCTTCTTAGATGGAGAGAAAGGTGGGTCTTTGTACATTCTAAACTTATATTCAAGTTATATTTACCCATAAAAACCTTATATTCTTTGGTTCGGTAGTTGTTGTCCAAAAGATGCAAGTCTTTCTCTTCTATGGTGTTAAAAAGAGAAACTGTATTGTTTCATTGCAGTTTATTATCATAAAATTGAAATGGCACTTGTATCTTTATTATGTTGTGTTTCTGGTTTCTGTTGCAGTGAATCCCCAAAGGGTGCAAATGATGCATCTACATTTCAGAGAAAGGTTTGTAATAGATTAATATTTTGATAGTAAAAGACTTGCTATCTAATTAATTGCTTGAGGAAATCTACTCAAGTTATTTGAAGCTTAAAAGTGTTTTTACATTGGGCCAGCTTGCAGTGGAGTGCATTTTTTGCTCAGCATGCATTCGATTTGTGGAGTGCTGCCCACAAGAAGGACTAACAGGTTCGGTGATTTTATTGTTTTGCTGACTTTTATTTGAATTTGAATAGTTCTAGTCGGATGAAATTTGCTTGTCCTTGCTGCAGAGAAGCTGTGGGTTGGGCTTGAAAATTTTGTATTTGACTGGCTAATAAATGCTGACAGGTAAGCCTGGTGATGATTGGTTTAGAAACTTGCAAACTGAACATGGGTAATTTAGTTATGTTGGTGACTTGCAAATTATATTTATCATGTGGTATGCAAGGTTCTGAAAAGCGGTTGCGGTCGCCGTAACGGTGGCGGTGACGCGGTTGCGGTTGCGGGGTGTAAAGGCCGTAGTGTAACGGTTGCGGTAACCGGAACCGTGAATTTTTTTATTTTTCGCACAATTTGAAAAAAACTTACCGATACGCATATTTTTTTTCCATGATCATATTTATTGGGTTAAAAATAAATATTGATCAATTTTTGTAAATTTTTAAGTATGATCCAATATATTTCATATTTTTAAATCGCTATAAACTGAGTTTTTTACATTTTATTTTAATAATTAATGACTTTATATTTTACAAAAACTTAATCACTAACTATTATATATAAGATAAATAATGACAAAAGTAAGAGAATAAATAAGAGCCTAAATATATATATATATATTATATACATATTTTAACCAAGCCAAATAGATAATGACCACACTTATATTATTATTATTTTCAAATAATATATAGATAGACACACACAAACAAAATGGTTTAGTGATAGCAGCTGAATAGAATAGCATAGGTCTTATAG
Organism: Camellia japonica; assembly: GCA_030407325.1. Lineage (NCBI taxonomy): Eukaryota > Viridiplantae > Streptophyta > Magnoliopsida > Ericales > Theaceae > Camellia > Camellia japonica. Next base: position 20,376,425 of record JAPPVO010000002.1, read on the forward strand.
TTTTAACAAATCAATAACATGTTCTTCATCTTCCCTCTTCTCTCTCTCTCTATCTCTTGCTCCTCTATTTTCTCTCTTTATCTTCCCTCTTCTCTCTATCCCTCTTCCCCCATTTTTAGTTTTTTTTTGCGTGTTTTTTTCGAAAGAAACAGTTTGGAACCGTTACGTAACGGTGCGTAACAGGCCGTTATGGCTGTTACGGCACCGTTACGACCACTACGGCAGCCGCTACGGCCGACACACCTGTGAATCTCAATCACACTGCAAAAGCGGCCGTAACGGGTGGCGGTAACCGCCAAAACCGTTACGTAACGGCGTTACGTAACGGTTGCGGCCGCTTTTTAAAACCTTGGTGGTATGCCAATAAAATATATATATTTTTTAATCATGCGGTATGTTACAATTCAAGTTTTTTCTCTTTATTTGGCTAAATCTAGAATTGTCTATACTCTAAAAGAACATATTTGGTCTCCATACTAGGTCAATCGTCTTTTGCAACTAGTGTGCCTGTGAAGGCATCAGTAGGAATGGGGTTGATTTTAGTAGAATGTGGACTGTAGACTACCAAAATTTTGTGACTTGAATCTACAATATGAATGATAAGTCTTCTTCGAGAAATAGTGCATAATATATATTCATTGAGATGCTGAAACATTCATTTAGCACATGGAAAGTCAATGCCTGCATCATGCTGGCATTTATCTTGAAATGAGCCCATTGCATTCTTCTCTCTCTCTCATTCCTGTTTTTCTTCTGGTATCTCAATTCTAATGATTATGTTGGCATGTTATTTGGCACAGTGCACCTTATTTGTCATGCCATACAATGGTCCAAATTGGAATTAATTTTCATTGATCTGTACCTTGATATGATCTCTAGTAACTTTTGATTTTAACTGGGGATTGTTTCTTAATATATATATATATGTCTAAAAGTAGTGCTAAATGGTTTATTATGTTTTTGAGTGTTAATAATGACTTAGATGTGATGATGTTCATAGCAACTTAGATGTGATGATGTCCATAATCTAGCCTGAAGAACAAGGTTTTAAAAAGCGGCCGCAACCGTTACGTAACTCCGTCACGTAACGGTTTTGGCGGTTACCACCACCCATTACGGCCGCTTTTGCAGTGTGATTGAGATTCACAGGTGTGTCGGCCGTAGCTGTCGCAATGGTGCCGTAACAGCCGTAACGGCCTGTTACGCACCGTTACGTAACGGTTCCAAACTGTTTCTTTCGAAAAAACACACAAAAAAAAAACTGAAAATGGGAGAAGAGGAATAGGAGAAGAGGGAAGATAAAGAGAAAATGGAGGAGCAAGAGATAGAGAGAGAGAAGAGGGAAGATGAAGAACATGTAATTGATTTCTTGAAACTGCAAGACCCATGCTATTCTATTCAGCTGCTATCACTAAACCATTTTGTTTGTGTGTCTATCTATATATTGTTTGAAAATAATAATAATAATAATAAGTGTGGTCATTATCTATTAGGCTTGGTTAAAATATGTATATATATTTAGGCTCTTATTTATTCTCTTACTTTTGTTATTGTTTATCTTATATATAATAGTTAGTGATTGATTTTTTATATAATATAAAGTCGTTAATTATTAAAATAAAATGTAAAAAACTCAGTTTATAGTGATTTAAAAATATGAAATATAGATCATACTTAAAAATTTACAAAATTGATCAATATTTATTTTTAACCCAATAAATATGATCATGGAAAAAAAATATGTGTATCGGTAAGTTTTTTTTCAAATTGTGGCGAAAAATAAAAAAATTCACACGGTTCCGGTTACGGCAACCGTTCACTACGGCCTTTACACCCCGCAACCGCAACCGCAACTGCGTCACCGCTACCGTTACGGCGACCGCAACCGCTTTTCAGAACCTTGCTGAAGAATGTAAAGCAGAAAATGAGGACCTGGTTCCTATACTCCATTATGAACCATGAACCTTGATGAACTATCACTTTTTAGGAGTTGGAGAGACATGTGATCCATGTTCAGTAGGAATAAGCTTATTCTCTCATCTACCCGTATTATACTTGGTATCCACTCAATATCTACCAAATGCAGGGTTGTTAGCCAGGTCGATTATCCTTCATTGGTTGATTTGCGGGGCCTACTTCTGGACCTTGTTGCACAACTCCTAGGTGCTTTGTCTCGAATCAGGTAATTGATAATTACCTACTGACATTTATTTGATAAACTACAATATTATTTGAAGCTGTTCAACCACTGTGAATTTGTTTTATTTATTTATTTATTTATTTTTAAGTGTCTATTTTCTCATATATTTCGCGATGTCTTGGTTTGGTACAGGTACCTGGTTTCAGTTAGCTGAATATATTATAATGATCTTAACTAGTGTCATGATTAATTAGTTGTTTCTAGTTGATATAGTATTGGTCAAGTTTGGTTACATTTGCTGACTTCCTTGAGGCTCTAGTGTCCCCATTTCTCAGGGAAGCCTGCTGGAGCTGTTCTTCCAAATTACAAAATCATTCACACCGCATTATCTAATTGAGCATTCATTTTTTAGTACATTGGTTGAAATCATTAAACCCTTTTCACCTGTATGTTCACAGGGTCTTGTCAGTGCATCATGTGTTAGTATTACTGACATATATGAAATAGAGCTGTAGCATATGGGCAGTCTCAAATGTGATGATCATTCTATTTTTTTTTTTGTGGTTCTTTGGTAAGTGATCAATATGAACCCTGGTTATCTGCTACATATTGGCCCTGACTTTGCTGTGTCTTTGTTTTTCCTTGTACAACAAGTCTTTTTAAGGTGGATCCTATCATGCTGGCTGCTGACTTGCTGACTATGTTTTTTTGTTTTGCCTTTTTACTTTATTGATAATATTGCGCACTTTCTTGGTCTGTTTATATTCTCATCAATGAGTTCAATTACCATGTATAGTAGGATCAGTGATTTAGCTGATTTAAGTGATTAAAATTGGAAACTAGTAATGATATGTATTATAGGTGAACAAATATTCATACTTCTATATGCCTTCTCAACCATTCAAAATTTTTAATTTTTTTTTTTTTTGGGACTGAGAATGGTATCTGGAGTGGCATTTGTGCTTTGTTCTTACTACTTCTCAGCCAGTATGGTAAAATCTTGGTTTAATTTTTGGTAACACTTCTTTTTTTAATAGGTTTAGTCCTGTGACTGAACGTTTTTTCATGGAACTCAATACTCGTCGGATTGATACTAGTGTTGCTCGAAGTGAAACACTTAGTATAATTAATGGAATGCGCTATCTGAAACTTGGGGTATGTATGAGATTAAAAATCCTTTACTGAAATTTTGTATGAAGGCAAGTATATGATAATAAGGTGATTGCCAGGTTAAGACTGAGGGTGGACTGAATGCATCAGCTTCTTTTGTGGCGAAAGCAAACCCTCTTAATCGTGCTCCCCATAAAAGAAAAAGTGAACTTCATCATGCTCTATGCAATATGCTTTCACATATTCTAGCACCACTAGCAGATGGTGGAAAAGGCCAATGGCCTCCTTCTGGAGTAGAACCTGCACTTACCTTTTGGTACGAAGCCCTTGCACGAATAAGAGGGCAGCTTATGCATTGGATGGACAAACAGAGCAAACATATAGCTGTGAGTAATGCTCAGACACCAATTGTTTTTCCTTTTCCTGGAACTCCAAAGTTCTGGTCATTTTGTAACCTGAAAAGTGAAAAAGAACTCCATTTTATCTTATTGGATTTTACAACCATCAAGAATGTTTTATTCTTAGGAGGTGCTGTTATTTCTTGGAACACGGATAATCCAATTTGATTTCAGTGTACAACTTCTAAAGGAGGATATAAATGATTGTTAAATCTATATTATCTGAATATATTTGCTTTCTTTTCCTTTATTGTTTTTTTGGATTTTTGATGTTTTATTTTTTTTTTTATTTGAGATGATTTTATTAGTTGATTTACCTTGTAATTTTCAATTTCTCTTCAAGTACAAAATATCTGGTTAAAGCTTATCTTCCATCTTTTTTTTCTTTGTCTTGTTTGAATTAGCTGGAGCCTCCATTGTTGAAGGGTCTTGTAAGCAATTGGCAATCTACACCTCACACAGTAGTTCATTTACACAAATATACAATTATCTTCAGTTAAATTATAATATCAAAACAACAGTCTTGCAGTAAATAACAGTTCAGTTATAAGCTCAAACCAATTTTGCTAGATTCATATGGTTTAAGTTCATTGAGTCCCTATCATGCTTCGTCAAATGACCTTTAATTTGTGAGTTTATCATCAAAATCATATTCAGTCATATATAGAGTGATAAACTATCTGTATGCTCTCTAACTTGTATTTTATTAATGTCCCCCACACGTGAACCCAAAAAAACAAAGACTCTTTAATTTTTAATGTTTTTTTTGCAGTTTGATTAGACTATGGTTATTTTTATAAACTACATATATTTTCTGGTCAACATTTTACATTTAGACCAATTTTTACCGGCATGTATCTTTCATTAGCTGTGTCTTTTTATCCTTAGTGTTTGTTGTTGACTCTTTTCTTGAATTTGTTTTTTTCCCCCTTACGTAAGCAATTCTTTGTTTTAGGTTGGTTATCCTTTGGTGACTCTTCTTCTCTGTCTTGGTGATCCTAATGTTTTCCTCAGTAACTTTGGCTCGCACATGGAGCAACTCTACAAGCATCTTAGAGTAAGTTTAACTACCTAACAAACAGTGTACATGACAAGCTATCTGACATGGTTCATGGGTCCTTTATGCTAGGCTTGTTACTTTGTTAATGTGTGGAGATCATATATGTGTTATTTTCTATTTCACAGGTTCTGTATGATATAGTGGGCTTTGTCATGCAGGACAAGAACCACCGTTTTATGGCCTTGGACTGTCTTCATCGGGTTTTGAGGTTTTACTTGACTGTTCATGGGGATTCCCAGCCACCAAATCGGGTATGGGACTACCTAGACAGTGTGACCTCACAACTCCTAAACATTCTTAGGAAGGGAATGCTAACTCAGGATGTTCAACATGACAAAATTGTTGAATTTTGTGCGACTATAGCAGAACATAATCTTGATTTTGCCATGAACCATATGATATTGGAATTGCTGAAGCAAGATAGTCCAAGTGAAGCTAAGGTTATTGGTCTTCGTGCCTTGCTTGCCATTGTTATGTCTCCTTCCAGCCAGCATGTTGGCCTAGAAATTCTTCATGGTGATTTATGATTCTTTTCTTAACTTAAATATTCTGTATACATGCTTGATTTTGTTCCTCGAACTTCTCAACTGATCTTCTTGTGTTGCATTGACAGGTCATAATATTGGCCACTACATTCCAAAAGTAAAGGCTGCAATTGAGTTGATTCTAAGGTCTTGTCACAGAATCTATAGTCAAGCTCTTCTTACTTCTTCAAGGACCACAATAGGTAATGTTTTCTGTTTTTCAAATTTTTCATGCTGTATGCAGAATCATTGAAATGAAATAATCATCATCTTCATAGTGTTACTTGCATGTATTTGTTTCAAAGGATTTACCCAATTCCACTAGGCAAAGAGAAATTATACATGACTTCACCACCGCCATCCCTAAAAATTCACCCAAGAGTCCAGAATTGCCTAGGGCAGCAACCATTAAAGTAAAAGTTGAATCTGCTACTAGTCTCCATTGTTGAATACAGTGTTATTTCAAGCCTACCCTGTGCTTATGATTCTCCAGTCTGATGATGGACATAGGAACCCAGAACCCAATTGAAACCTCTGAAATTGAGACCTGAAGAGGTAATGGACTCTATCGTGCACCTTGTTCTCGGGATTATCAGTGCATTGAAAAAATGTACTGACCTTTTTGAAGAATAATGAACCATGAAAGCCAAAAAGTCAACTTTTGAAATAATCTTTTGAAACTTTTAATGCCATGGAAAGAGACTGCCTCAAAGATAAAGTACGTGAGCCTTTCTATACCCAACCGACATGTTTGGTGAAAGGGCTTTTCTTGGTCTTCTCTTTAGGAGTATTCGTGTTCACTCTATGATGCGTCCACAAAAAAAAAAAAAAGCGAGGAAAATCAAAATTGGAAGCATAATGACAGGAAATGTCATAGAGGATGAACCCATACTTAATGTGACCAGAAAATGTGTGTTTTATCAACAAAAAAAAAAAAAAATGTGTGTTTTCCTCTCCTGTACCTGTTCCCTAGTTTGCTTAGCATATAGGGGAGGCTTTCCCTTTTAGAGGAAATTCTGAAACAATGAAGTCTTTCTAGAGCAGACTGCATCTTCCTTGCAGCCATTTATGGTTCTTTAGGCTGTCTTAACTGTAAGGACATCACTTTAGGGAGGGAGCTCTTCTCCTTTGTTTGGAGAATACATGTTTTCATTCTTGCCTTCATCCAGAAAGCTCAACTGCCATCATTGTGTAGGAGATTCTCTTTTCTATGATGGAAACCATGGTCTCTTTTCTATTTGTGGGTTTTGGTCAGATTTTGTGTGTGGAACATTGACTGTGTTGGTCTCTCCTTGTGCCACTTGCATGTCTGCTGCACAATTTGGTGGTTCTGTGATCTGTGATGATTATTTAACATTTCTTTTACATCTCAACTTATTTGCCTTCTACTAGGTAATCCATTTATCTTCTGTAGTTTTGTAATTTTGGTTATTGACGAATTGTCCTCTCTAGCGTGATTCTGCTTTCAATTTTTGCTTTTGTTGCTTGAATGCCACATAGTAAATGAATTGCATGCTTCTCTAGATGCCGTAACCAAGGAAAAGTCACAAGGATATCTTTTCCGGTCAGTTCTGAAGTGCATACCATATCTAATTGAAGAAGTTGGCCGAAGTGATAAAATCACTGAAATAATACCTCAGCATGGCATTAGTATTGATCCTGGTGTTCGTGAGGAGGCAGTACAGGTACTGAATCGGATAGTGAGATACCTTCCACATCGCCGTTTTGCAGTTATGAGAGGAATGGCCAACTTCATCCTACGGCTTCCTGATGAGTTCCCTCTTCTCATTCAAACTTCATTGGGACGCCTGTTAGAACTAATGCGTTTTTGGAGAGCTTGTCTACCTGATGATAGGATAGACTATGATGCACAAGAGGCAAAGCGTGTGCAGAGGAGTGATGGATTCAAGAAGTCTTCTTTCCGTCAATCAGGAGAAGCAATTGAGTTTCGTGCTTCAGAGATAGATGCAGTTGGCCTTATATTCCTTAGTTCTGTTGATAGTCAGATCAGGCATACAGCATTGGAGTTACTGCGCTGTGTTCGTGCTTTAAGAAATGATATACGGGAACTTGCAATGTATGAGAGATCAGACTTGAAGAATGAGGCTGAACCAATATTTATAATTGATGTTTTAGAAGAGAATGGGGTAGGTTATACTTTCAAATATGTTTTGTTTTTCATTTTTTTCCCTTCTTTTTTTCGAATGTTGTTGCATCAAACATGAACCTATGAGGTTTACAGGATGACATTGTTCAGAGCTGCTATTGGGATTCTGGGCGTCCATTTGATTTGAGGCGAGAGTCCGAGGCAGTACCGCCAGATGTGACGCTTCAATCTATTTTATTTGAGAGCCCTGATAAGAACAGATGGGCTCGATGTCTTAGTGAACTAGTCAAATATGCTGCTGACCTTTGCCCAGCTCTGTTCAGGAAGCAAAGTAAGCCTTTACAAATTTGCATTTGTGTTACATTTTAAATTTTTTTTGCTAAATGTTGATTCTCTTTACATATCATTTTTGTTTTTCCGTAGTAAGATTATGAACTTTCTTATGCAGTTATTGCAGTATCTTTAAAGAAATTAATATTGCAAGGTTCTGCCCCTTGTAAGACGTATATATTTCCTGTCTTTTATATATTTATACGCTCACTTGCCAAAAAAATGAATATGTTGACATGTGAGTTGCTATTTTTCTCGATTTTATATATTGTAACTGTTGGTAAATGGTTGTACTAAAAAAATGGAGTGTCTCTCCTGGTGTATTGTTGGTGTCTTTCAGTCTCCAGTTTTTCTCTCCTAGCTATGGGCCAAAATCTCCAAGTTAGTACGTTTTGAAAATTAAAAGAAATCCAAAATCTCATAGTGACTTCATCTTCTTTGCAGGTTAGAGGTCATTCAGCGTCTTGCTCATATCACACCTTTCGAGTTGGGTGGAAAAGCTCATCAGTCGCAGGATATAGACAATAAACTAGATCAGTGGCTTATGTATGCAATGTTTGCATGCTCATGTCCACCAGATAGTAGGGAAACTGGTGGTTTATCAGCAACCAAAGATCTCTTCCATCTTATTTTCCCGTCACTAAAATCTGGATCTGAAGCCCATATAGTAAGTACATACTATCAAGCAATCCATAATTCTGAAGACATGATTTAACTTGTATATTGTTACGAAGCACACTGTTCTTGAAAGAGCCAAAATAATGTGGAAAGGAGGAGAGTTAGTCTTAAAGCTTGAAGATCAGCAGGATTGGAGAATTATGGAATCAAATTTTTACTTTTTTCCCCAATCAGAAAGCTATTTTCTCCAATTCAGAGAGGAACTGTTGGTCATGTTGACAACTTCGTATAAAAATACATAATTCATGGAGGTTTCAACTTCAGCATTTCAGAGTGGTCCTCTACAGCCAAATTTAAAACGAAATTGTTTATATTTTAAATTAAGATAAACAAATTTGCTAAAAGAAAGCCTGAGGATGGAAGAAAATTGAAGAAACAGAAGATAAGAAACTGAATTGTAGAAAATATAGGACAGATCATAGAAGTTAGATGCAGAGTTGTGATCCTATGATCTTATATTCATGCTCCTCTACATCTAACTTTCAGGCAATTCTTGAATCAGTTTGGTCAAATTTTAGCGAGTTGCTGGATAATTGTATAAGTGAAAACCTTGCAAAGGAACTTGTTAATAATTGGAAAATGTGTCTTTTGGACTATGAAGGACAAGCCTTGAAATTTTTTTCTCAAATGTGGGTAATACTGTCTTGTCATATCCTATATGCTTATGATATTCTATTGAAGTTTATCTGCATGGTGTGTGTTTCAAATTTGGTTCTTTCGTGGCATGCAACATAGTTTTACTTTTTAGTATTTCATGAAAATCTATTAGCTTATAGTTTTTTTATCAGAGTCCAAAAATTTTCCTGCACAGTCAGTATCTGTTTCACTCTATGTTCCCTAATTAATTAAACTAAGTAACATCACCAAAACCCTGCTTTACTATCCTTTCCTTCAAAGAAATTCTAATGTGATAATTTAGTACTTGTAGAAAAGAGGGGATAAAATGTAGTGTTAATGGGAAAAGATTAGATTCAAACCAGCTAGTAATAGAAAATAGAAAACAAAAATGAAAAAAGATTCGATTGAAACCAACTGGGTTGAGGTTCTTTCCGAAATACACAAGCATCTTTTTGTTAATGTGACTGTTGTTACTAGAAAAAAGTGTTTATTCTTCATCTATTTATTATTAGTGCTCTTCAATATATCTCAAGTTGGTTGTTTCTCGTTTTCCTTTTCAGCATGCTGCCACCATGGCTCTTGGTCACTCACATCTTGAGGTATGTGAAATCATGTTCAGTGGGCTTGCAACTTTCATTGACGAGGTTTCTCTGGAAACTGAGGGAAAACCAAAGTGGAAGGTATAGTTGATGACTAAATGCACAAAAAGTTCCCCCTTTTTTCTTGTTTTCCTTCTTGGATGTTGGAAGCTTACAATGTGCTTTTATATTGTTTTTTCCCCTTATAGCTCATAATGAGCATCAAACCACTATATCAATTATTCAGTTTATGATGTAATTGCTTCTGGGCGGGAAAAATTAAATCCTGCAATGATTATACCAATTTGTATGAAGTAACTGAATATATTATGCCAACACTAAACAATGATGGTGGTACCGCTTTCAAAAACTAAAATTTGCATTGTTAATTCCTATCAAAGTATATATAGGAGTTGATATGGCATAACCTTCCTCATATAAATTAATGCTGTTAAAACCATATAATGGAGTGATCTCCCCATAATTCCTTTTCACTTTGGTTTCATACATGATGTAGAGATCATTTTTGCTATCGTTTGAGTATTAAAACAATAGTGGTAGACCACTTATTTATGAATTTTTATGCCAATCAGCGAAAATTATTTTAAATGTTGGTCTAGTTAATATTATGCTAAGATCTTGGTATACAGCTCATAAACTATGTGAAATAATTGAAACTCAACTAAAAATAATTCCTACAATTCATTGATTTTCGTTGAGACAAAATATGTTTTTCATATTAACATTGTATGACTCAATAATACTGAAGGTTGCCATCGCTTGATAGGATATGGGCTTTTGTTAAATATCTCTCTTAGCAAATGTTGTTTTTATTTCCTTTTCATCGGTCATATCAGAGATATCCTAGCCCACCTTCAGAAACTATTCATGAAACTCTGTTTGATACAGCATGTGGAAAATGGAAAATATTTATATAAAAGAAAATTAATGTTTTGACCATTAGGTCTTTACAGGTATAGTTACTAGTTCACTTCAATTCATTTGTGGGTTCAAATGCCGTCTTTATGTTACCAGGATTACATATACCATGCATGGGCTAATGTGACATCTTCAGGGAAATTCCTTTCTGTATATGATATTTTCTTTTGTTGCTTTGATGTTTATGTATCTGCAATTTTCAAATTTTGCATTCTGGTCAATTGAACTTACGAAATATGTCACTCTTATGGATATAGAGTCAAAAGGCTCGTCGTGAAGAACTCCGTACCCACATTGCTAATATATACCGCACTGTTGCTGAGAATATCTGGCCAGGCATGCTAGGGCGCAAGCCAGTTTTCCGCCTTCATTATTTAAAGTTCATTGAAGAAACAAACAAACAAATCTTAACTGCACCTGCGGAGATCTTTCAAGAAATGCAACCTCTCCGTTATGCACTAGCTTCTGTTCTAAGATCATTAGCCCCTGAATTTGTCGAGTCGAAATCTGAGAAGTTTGACCTTAGAACCAGAAAACGACTGTTTGATCTTCTTCTCTCCTGGTGTGATGACACAGGTAGTACATGGAGTCAGGATGGTTCTAGCGATTACCGACGTGAAGTTGAACGTTACAAGTCCACGCAGCATGTTCGGTCAAAGGATTCTATAGATAAATTTACATTTGATAAAGAGGTGAACGAACAAATCGAGGCAATCCAGTGGGCCTCGATGAACGCTATGGCTTCACTATTGTATGGTCCTTGCTTCGATGACAATGCAAGAAAAATGAGCGGCCGAGTAATATCGTGGATTAATAGTTTATTTATTGAGCCTGCACCAAGGGCTCCGTTTGGTTATTCTCCGGCAGATCCAAGAACACCATCGTACTCCAAATATGCAGGAGATGGTGGGCGTGGAGCTACTGGACGTGATAGGCATAGGGCTGGCCATCTTCGCGTGTCCCTTGCAAAATTGGCCTTAAAGAATCTCCTCCTTACAAATTTGGATCTGTTTCCTGCTTGCATTGATCAGGTATATCTTTGGCATTTCATTTTGTACCACATGTCAATCAGGATATGTAGGCGACCATTTAATTGATGTGAATCACATTCTAATCTTTATATGTAATCTTGTGGTGATTATTTGATGTGAAAATGGAACTAGAGAAACAATTTTATTGCCCAATTAAGAGTGATGATCCGATGGGTGGCTTTCGTTGTACATCATTGTTTCATGTTTGAGTGGGTTTCACGTTCTGGTATTCTCTATGTGCATTGACAACCTAAGTAACATTACTTTGCTTCTGGTTGATATCTCCTATTTAATTTTCAATTTCAATATAAATGACTCTACTTTTTTGCTGGACTAATTGACTTAATATATATATTTTTTTTCTTTTCCAGTGCTATTACTTTGATGCTGCTATAGCTGATGGTTACTTCAGTGTACTTGCTGAAGTCTACATGCGCCAAGAGATTCCAAAATGCGAAATTCAGAGATTGTTGAGCTTGATCCTCTACAAGGTTGTGGACCCATCTAGACAAATACGCGATGATGCTCTTCAGATGCTCGAAACACTTTCAGTCCGTGAATGGGCTGAGGATGGTATCGAAGGCTCGGGAAGTTATCGAGCCGCTGTTGTTGGCAACCTCCCTGACTCCTACCAACAGTTCCAATACAAACTCTCCTGCAAGCTCGCCAAAGATCATCCTGATTTGAGCCAGCTACTTTGTGAGGAGATCATGCAGAGGCAACTCGATGCTGTTGATATAATTGCACAGCATCAAGTTCTAACATGCATGGCTCCTTGGATTGAGAATCTCAATTTCTGGAAGCTCAAGGATTCGGGTTGGAGTGATAGATTATTGAAAAGTCTCTATTATGTAACGTGGCGACACGGTGACCAATTCCCCGATGAAATCGAGAAGCTTTGGAGCACAATTGCTAGCAAACCTAGAAACATTAGTCCAGTTCTGGATTTCTTGATCACAAAAGGGATTGAAGATTGTGATTCTAATGCATCTGCTGAAATTAGTGGTGCATTCGCTACATACTTTTCAGTTGCTAAACGTGTCAGTTTATATTTGGCTCGCATTTGTCCACAGCGTACAATTGATCACCTGGTTTACCAATTAGCTCAGCAGATGCTTGAGGAAAGCGTGGAACATGTTAGGCCCGGTGCAAATAAAGATGGAAATTTCGTGTTGGAATTCTCTCAGGGGCCTGCAGTGACCCAAATTGCTTCTGTTGTGGACAGCCAACCCCATATGTCTCCATTACTTGTGCGGGGATCTCTTGACGGTCCACTCAGGAATGCCAGTGGGAGTTTGAGCTGGAGAACAGCAGGTGTTGGGGGCCGAAGTGCTTCGGGTCCACTGAGTCCAATGCCTCCCGAGTTGAACATCATTCCTGTAAGTGCTGGCCGGTCAGGCCAGCTCCTTCCAGCTTTGGTAAACATGTCAGGGCCATTAATGGGGGTACGGAGTTCAACGGGAAGCTTGCGTAGTCGCCATATGTCTCGAGACAGTGGAGACTACCTCATCGACACTCCAAACTCCGGTGAAGATGGGTTGCATTCTGGGGTTGGAATGCACGGTGTTAGTGCTAAAGAACTTCAATCAGCGTTACAAGGGCATCAACAACACTCACTGACTCATGCAGACATAGCATTGATTCTACTTGCAGAAATTGCATATGAAAATGATGAGGATTTTCGGGAGCACCTGCCTTTACTGTTTCACGTCACGTTTGTCTCGATGGATAGTTCGGAAGATATTGTGCTGGAGCACTGCCAGCACTTGCTTGTTAATCTTTTATATTCGCTTGCAGGTCGGCACTTGGAGTTGTATGAGGTTGAAAATAGCGATGGAGAGAACAAGCAACAGGTTGTGAGTCTGATCAATTATGTTCAGTCCAAGCGAGGTAGCATGATGTGGGAGAATGAGGACCCCACGGTTGTAAGACCCGAGCTCCCAAGTGCAGCGCTCTTGTCTGCCCTAGTTCAGAGCATGGTCGATGCCATTTTTTTCCAAGGAGACCTTCGGGAAACTTGGGGTACTGAGGCACTCAAATGGGCTATGGAGTGCACTTCGAGACACCTTGCGTGCCGATCACACCAGATTTACCGTGCACTACGGCCATGTGTTACAAGCGATGCATGCGTTTCGCTTCTTCGTTGCCTCCACAGGTGTTTGGGAAATCCAGTACCTGCTGTTTTGGGATTCATTATGGAAATTCTATTGACCTTACAAGTGATGGTGGAGAATATGGAGCCTGAAAAAGTAATACTCTACCCCCAACTTTTCTGGGGGTGTGTAGCAATGATGCACACCGACTTCGTTCATGTTTACTGCCAGGTGCTAGAGCTATTTTCTCTTGTGATTGATCGTTTATCGTTCCGGGACCGAACAACTGAAAACGTACTCCTTTCTAGTATGCCACGAGATGAGCTCGACTTGAGTGTCAGTGACAGTGCTGATTTTCAACGGATGGAATCGAGGAATCTCTGTGAGCCATCACCATCCGGTAGGAAGGTGCCGACCTTTGAAGGCGTACAGCCTCTTGTGCTTAAAGGACTCATGTCGACCGTTAGTCATGGTGTCTCTATTGAGGTTCTCTCACGGATCACTGTTCACTCTTGCGATTCAATTTTTGGGGATGCAGAGACACGGCTCTTGATGCACATCACAGGATTACTTCCCTGGCTCTGTTTGCAGCTCAGCCACGATGTAGTAGTGGGCCCCACTTCACCGCTTCAACAGCAGCACCAAAAAGCTTGCTCTGTCGCAGCCAACCTCTCAATTTGGTGTCGAGCAAAATCACTGGACGAACTAGCCACGGTTTTTATGGCGTACTCTCACGGTGAAATCAAAGTATTGACAACTTGCTTGCATGTGTGTCACCTCTGTTATGCAACGAGTGGTTTCCGAAGCACTCTGCACTGGCTTTTGGGCACTTGCTACGACTTCTGGAGAAAGGGCCGGTCGAGTATCAGCGGGTGATACTTCTCATGCTCAAGGCATTGCTCCAACACACTCCCATGGATGCTGCTCAGAGCCCACATATGTATGCAATTGTGTCTCAGCTTGTTGAGAGCACTTTGTGCTGGGAAGCACTCAGTGTTTTGGAAGCCCTTTTGCAAAGCTGTGGGTCTATAACCGGGTCACACCCGCACGATCCAGGTTTCTTTGAGAATGGGCCGGGTGGGACAGATGAGAAGGTTCTTGTTCCTCAGACCTCATTTAAGGCTAGGAGTGGACCCTTACAGTTTGCAATGGGACCAGGGTTCGGACCAGGTTCAGCACCAGTTGTTCATGGCAGTGCAACGGAATCTGGGATGTCTGCTAGAGAGTTAGCTTTGCAGAACACCAGACTAATCCTTGGGCGGGTCCTCGACAGCTGCGCACTTGGGAGGAGGAGAGATTACAGGAGGTTGGTGCCTTTTGTGACCACAATTGGAAACCCATAGTTGTATTCAGCGTTTTAAATATCAGTCAATCGTAATTTTAGACTTTTGATATTGATATATTAGCTAATATATGATCTGGATTTTAAAAACATGGGTGCTTCCTTATATTTTTTTCTTGCACATTTATTTTGGTGGATGGAATGCCTAGGGTTTGGGGGCTCGTTTGTAAATAGAGATCATAGCCTAGTGGCTGTTTTGGCATGTTTTTATATTAATCAAGTTTTAGAACTTGGAACACCTTTCTCCTTCTCCCCCTACTACTCACCAATGGTCAATAGTTTGTAGCAGTTAACTAATTTCTTTAGTTCTCTAAAAAACTAATTTCTTTGCTGTTCTAGTAGTGAATTTTGGGATCTTTAATTTCTATTGTTAGCATGATATCGTCAAATTAGATAAAGAGTCGTCCGAATCTGAATCTGGTTTATTCGGATCTGACCTATTTCAGTACTTACGAGAAAATCCGAACTGAAAGATTTAAGTGAAAAAAGTAAACTAATTACCATCTCAAAAGAGCAAAACTGGTCATCAGCCATGTTCAGTGCCTTCAACCATGTTGGAAGCAAACTTATAGACAACTGGAACATGATCATCGTTACACTGGGTCTTGGTTGTTGAAGATGTGTACAGAATTTATACATAGAAATATATGTATAAAAATAATGTGCGACTTTGATTCAACTCTTGTGTAATGGAATTTACATCGTTACACTGGGTCTTGGTTGTTGAAGTTGTGTACAGAATTTATACACAGAAATATATGTATAAAAATAATGTGCGACTTTGATTCAACTCTTGTTTAATGGAATTTACATCTCAAATGAATTCAGACATAGAAATATGTCTAAAAATTTTGTGGCTATTTTTTTCTGCATAAATTTTGTACTTGCACACCATCTAGTTAAAAATATGTGCACGTAATTCTTGTACAGAAATATGATTACAAGTGTAATTCAAATTCAATTCTTATATGATAGAAATTACATCTTAAATAAATTTGGATCATATATTATTATTTTTTTTTGACTATTTTTTGAATCCGTTTCAATTCATGACATTAACAAATCAATGTGTGGCACTAAGGTGCCATCTATATATAGGGTTCCTTGTATATATATAACAAACAATGCTACAAAAAAATTACTTGGAAATTTACACAGAATGTAAATTGTATGGACTAGATTCATTGTTGATGTGGCTCACAACACATTAAGTTCAATCTCCACCACACACCCACTTTATGGGTGAATTTATAGGTATTTTTTTTATCGGTTTATATATTTTCTGAAAAAGAAAACATTATGGCTAGCTCAAAGTTATAAAAAGAAAAATAGAAGGCTAGATTAATGATTACTTCCCACTTAATGTGGAAAATTTCACAAGGTAGTTTGGAAGTTTAATAGGTGAGAATTCCAGAGCACAGCCTCTCATTCACACCACAAAGAAAATATATACACAGATACAGGAAAAAGGTGCAGAATAAGGAAACAACCTCATATCCTACATAAGCACTTGAATTTCTGTAACTACATTCCAATCCACACAACAACAAATTTTATTTAAGCACCACACAATACAACAATGCCCAAGAGAGGGATATATAGAGAGTCTAGAATCAATACACACCTGTATACACTTTAAGCAAAGCAACTTAACTTCGAATATCCAGCAAAGTGACACTGAATTCGAATGGATTTTTCCTAGCTAAAGGAATCCTGCTTTCTTGGCGTCTTCACGCAAAATGATGCGACACCCATTAATTGATTGTCATCAACAAGGGAGTTTACTCACGTGGTGATGCATTCTTCTTGAACAAGGCAAAGGCATCACAGTATATGGCCACCAGGTTTGAAAACACAGCAAGGCCAATCATGAAAACACATAAGATCTTGTCCTTCTTTGTTGCTATGCCATGATGATCCCTGAAGCAGAGCATGCAACATTTATTGCTTAGTAACATTAAACTATGATGAAACAAAAGTTGGAAACTAAGCAAAATCGGAATCTCATACATCGGAAAAGTTTAGATGTCATCGGCAAATTTTCTTTTTCTTTTGGGAAGTCAAGGCATAGATGTGAATATTAATAAACATAAAATCAAAAAAACAAAAAACAAAAAAAACAAGGGTGAGGGCAAATGCGAAGAATGCAAGCCACAGACACAGTGCAGCTTATAGATTGAGATCAATCCAATTAGCCTTCACACTGCTGTTGATGTATTCAAGCTGCCAAGATTAGGTACTACAAGAAGGCCAACTGAGATCATTACAAAATTCAATATTGCAAGATATTGAATTTGATGATACTCAGATCATTTCAATGCCAAACACTTTAACAAGGTTTAGTTTGCAGTATGAACAAACCTTTCATATGTACATTCTTTCCTTAGATACTGCTCATCAATATCCAATAATAAAGCCTACCTCCAAATTTCACTAGCCCTTCAATCCAAACTTGGCGAGAAAGTCTACTTGAGAAAAAAAGTGTTTTGCCCTTGGTTCAAGAGGCCATATTATCACAAAAATAAGGACCACCTACAATCCACGAGAACAAAGAGGAAAACTCTTTGATAATGGAAAGAACGTTCTTGAATTTTTAGAATAATTTGTTTTTAGTTCAAATGGTAGTGGCAGAGTTGAGTTCTCCCCAAGTTGCAATATCGGAGTCAATAATTGACATGTTATCAACTGCCCTATAAATCATTCATGTTGTGCAACATCGAAGGTGCTAACTTCAAATTTCTCCCTTTAAGCCCTACTTATCACCAACAATTAAAGCCTACTTGAAAAAAAATCTACAATAAAGAGCTTATAGTTAATTCCAAAAGGACGCAAGTAACTTACTTGAGAGTAATGGCAGCAGGAAAGATGAAGCCAATGCAAACCGCAGCAGTTGCTCCTGTGAATTGGAAAGCATCCCAAATGCTGGGAATGAAATTTGCACCCAAGAAGATGGTACCAATGAGCCCAAAGCTGATTGATGCAAACCTCAAGTTGTCAAGTGTCAAAGGGCTTGCAGAGGGAAAGAGGAGACCATCTAGGTTTAGCCGTAATGGATAAAAAACAATGGGAAAGACGAGCATGAGATGGACAGCATAGCTAATACGAACTACGTCATTAAGCAGAGAGCCATATGGAATGCCAAGGTCAGCATCAAAGTTGGCAAGCACGTCGTCAAGAGTTGCATCACCAAATAGGAGGAACCCAAATAGGCTTGTCAATATGTACACAGATGAGCAAAGAGCAAGTGAGGATCTCACAACCGCTTTTATCTGTGTATTGTCCTCAAGTTCATTGTCTATTGAGTGAACTGCAAAATTTTCACGTTCCCAGAAGGTCAAGCCATTATTTAAGAATTCCAATTTAAAATGTGAAACTAATATGTTTAGGGATGTGATCAAATTGCTGAAGTTGATCTGCACCTCAACCCTATTTTTAAAAAATCAGTCCTTACAATATAAAGTGATAAAATTGACTTTTTCGAGAACATTATTTCAAATCGCAAGTTTTGAGCGAACCCTCTGTATAGCCAAACAATCTGTGATAGTAAAGTTTTCTGTTATAATTGGATAACAATACAGAAGTCACACAAAACAACTTGATTAAAAATCAGTTCAATCAGATATAAGGTAATTTCAGTAACCCAAAACAGCCAGCCATCAGAAGCATTATTTGAGCATTCAAGAATAAAGACACATAATAGAACAATTGAGTCGATATAAGGTTGATCAACCACGATCCCAAACCAAACGACATATAATGTAATTGAATTCAGGTTACTGAAATCTGGACAGCTTGCATGGTAAG
Source organism: Camellia japonica (assembly GCA_030407325.1). Taxonomy (NCBI): domain Eukaryota; kingdom Viridiplantae; phylum Streptophyta; class Magnoliopsida; order Ericales; family Theaceae; genus Camellia; species Camellia japonica. The sequence goes on from JAPPVO010000002.1 coordinate 20,395,177, forward strand.
TCTCCACAATCTCACTTTCAAACACATTAATTTTTCATTATTCAAATCCTAATGTCAAATAATAAAAGACAGGATGCTCAGATATAAGCAATCATATAGAATGAAAGGTCAGTAGTCTGCATACCATTGTAGTGGCAGATGAATGCAGTGACGAAAACAGGGACTACAGTGAAGAGATTAATGAATGATGTCAAACCAGTAACATCAGGAAGCAACCTGGGCATCGAAATGCTTCCATTTGTCAACTTAAAAATGGTGATTCCCACCGTAATAACAAGGAACACAAGAGCCAGCACAACTGATAAGGTAGATGTGAAACTCAATGAATCTGCAACCACGAAAAAACACATATGAGGACCGCATCACAGAGTAAAAAACACAACAGGTGAAAGTGCAACAAAATTCACCAATGACCAAATATAGGGAATTTACAACTCAATCAAGATGGTAAACTCAGATTACATGCAAAAAAATTAAAAATAAAAATAAAAATAAAATAAAATAAATAAAAATGTAAAAATAATGAAGTTTCCTCTTCTTTTTTATTTTATAATTTAAGTAATTATAACAACCAGTGTTTCAGCTCTTTCTGGGTAAGTGAACCTGCTGACATCTTTGAATCCAGAGGAGTGTAATTATCAGGCTATCCATCAGATCAGACAGACAAAAATACAGTATTCAAGATAAGTATAAACCACCAAGATAATTCGAACAAATGAAACACAATTGAGCGTATTGAGGCACTTTCATCCAAAGTTCAACTTGTAGTGGTTAATTAAGAATAAGACACAAGTAAAAGAAATACCAGTGGAACTTATTTCCACTACGAGCTTGCTAATTATATCCAAATTCAAAGAAAAGGACTGACCTATACGCTTTAAGCATGCCAATGGAGCAAACACAGCAAGGGTTATGACTAGAAGAACAAAGGTGCGCCCACTCCACCAGTATGCTCCAAACCACCCTTCCAACACACCAGCATGATGAATTCCACTTGAAGTTGTTCCAGAAAGCACATCACCTTCAAAAACAAGTTCAATTGGAAAAAAAAATCACTACTAAACTGCTTAGAGATGTTCTCATAATTGCGAGTACCATAAATTACATACAATAAATATGTTAACTATAACCTTCATCAAGTAGTCATCTTAATGGCAATGAATATAGATGTTAGAAATTTAGTCTTTCTTACCTATAATAATCATGTACACTATAAGCATTCCAACGTTGTTGACTAAAACACATACTTGCAGAGCAATCCTACCACACTTTCCAAAGGCATCCCCCATAACACCTCCATAAGAGGTTGATTTCCCTGCTCTGCTAAATCTAAGTAACATCTCAATTGAAGCTTCTGCAAGGAAAGCCATAAAAATGACCATAGCAATCCCAAGAACAAGGCCCAACGCTTTCATAGTCGCAGGCAAGGCCATAATTCCAGCACCAACGATTGTGGTTGACAAATTAAACACTGCCCCCGTAAACGAAGCCCCATCAAACTCATCAAACCCAGAACATTCCTCTTGTTTAGTGGGCAACAGAGGTGCTTTCTCATCAACAACAGGTTTGCTCTTTCTCGACTTCTTCTCTTTCTTCTCTTTCGCTGGCTTAAGGCTTCCAATTGTCATCCTCAAATTACTAATATGAATTATATGTGCAACAGCTCAAACTTCTAGGAATTAATTCTCACAAAAACCTGTACCAAAGAGAGGGGAAGAGAAACTCATAAGAATCAACTAGGAAACCTCAAGCTGTTGCAAGTTTGTTACTTTCTCGGACAATCTTGAATTGCAAAATAAGTGAAAATTAATGATACAATTAATTAAGTTTATTAAGTTAAAAATAGGACTTTTTTTTTGGGATCAAACATGAAGATATACAGCTCAAAAACCCAAACAGCCAAAGCTGAAATCCCAATTTTCCATAACAAATGGCACGGTTAGATCTACCCAAAAACAATTATAAATTCCAATCACAAACCAAGTAAGAAATTAAGGACCCAATTAATAAAGTTGATTAAGCTGCAACTAGGATTCTTTTTAGATCAAGCATGAAGATATACAATTCTAAAACCCAAACAGCGTCAAAGCTGAAATCTCGATTTGTGGTAACAAAAGGCACGGTTAGATCAACCCAAAAACAATTCCAAATTCCAACCAATAGGAAATTTGCAAAACCAGATCTAAAATAATTGAATCTTTCTTTCTCTATTTTAATTTTTTTTTTTTTTTGGTCACATGTTCAATTGAATCTTTGACAAAAAAAAAAAAAAAGGAACTTTGAATACTGAAATTAGAATGTGTGCTAATAAACCCATAAACTCAAAACCCAAAAAAGAAAAAGTCAATATCTACCTGAAATTGCTCGAAAGCAACTGAAAAGAACGATCAATTTACAGAAAACTAATGAAAATGTATGAAAAATTCTAGACCCAGAAACGAATCGATCGCAATCGGGCTCTGAAGTCAAAAGAAAGACTCAAAAGCTGATGATTCCAGTCAAACCCTAAAATTCAGAGACCAAGAACCAGAGAAAGCGAAGATTGTTTCCTTGTGAGTAATGGAGCTTTGGCTCTTTACTTACCCAAAAAAGGAGCTTTGGCTCCGACTATATATAAAGAAGTAGAAAGAGATAGTTTCATTCAACACGTAACGCAACGTTGTTCAATAATCAATTACTAGTATTTTTGTACACCAACAGTTCTAATCTACGATATGACTGAAGAATTTGGTGGGATTTCACCGTAGTTTTCAATGGAATGGAAATTTTTAGGGTTTTTTTTTTTCTCTCTCTCTTCCTTTCACAAACTGCCAAAGTCTCCCTCAATGGGCTTGCTTATCCAATCAGATCGCATTATCTCGTTTACAAGCCGTTACCATCTTGGAGGGAAACAGTAAAACATGTTGCGCTTGTTTGGTTTGTTTTTAAGAGAGTTGTTTTTGAAAAAAAATTTAGAGGGAGAGTTTAAAAATTTTTTTAGTTTGTTTAGTTGTATATTTTGAAAGTAGTTTTGGAGTTTGGGATAATTTAATATTTTGTTGTAATTGAGTAGATGTGTGTGAGAGAAAAAGTGATTGAGAATGAGAGATGAGAGAGAAAAAGTGATTGATTGATATGGAAGAGAGAGAAAGTGATTTTGGAAATTTTTTGAGAAAAATCTCAAACCAAACAATTTTTTGGAAATTTTTTTCTAAAACTCATCTCTAAAACTCAAACCAAACATACCAGTTATTGTACTGAAATTCATACATAATTTTATTTGAATTTTTTTAACAGAATTTATGATTAAAATTACATTTCAGTGTATGACAATAAAAAAAGAAATACCATTTCAGTGTATGAATTTATTTATCTTTTATTTATATTTATTTATTTTTTGTATATCATTACTGTTATTGTTTTGTTTTCACAATAATTTATATTTGGGTCTTAATTTCTAGTGTTAGTAATAAAATTAAAAAGTCATTAAAATGTCAAAAAGCCAAATAATTATACAAAAAAGTCTTTTTATGTTTTACACATTTTTTTGGTAAAAAACTAAAAAAATATTCTAAACATACTTGCTTCATATTTTATCAAAAAAATTCAAAATATTACTAAAATAGTTTATATTCCCAACCCAATCCCTAGACCCAAAATTTAGGGAGTTCAAACTAGTGACCTGCATATTTTGAGACGTTTATTTTTCTAAAACTTGCACTCAGCTAATCGTGTAGAGTTTTCTTTTTTTATTTTCTTTACATACCATATGCAAATTATAATCTAATTTGATGGTGGTTATAAACTATTATAATATTTGATTTTTGGGTTATTGTGGTGGTAAAAAAAAAAAAATTATCAAATCAAAATTGATTATAATCTATTACGGTGTTTGATAATGTTTTAAAATAATATTAATTACGATACATTGCAATAATTTTGGTTACGATTAAAATAAGGATAAATTACACTGACACTCATGAGATTTGATCCAATTATATTCTATCTCTTGACGTTTTGAAAATTACATTTTCACTCTTGTGGTTAATAATTTCATTTCACAAAACCCCCCTACTTATATAAAAGACAACAACTCCTAATAAAAAAAAGAAGAAATTATATTAAAAAAAAGTAAAGCAAAAGAAAGGGAAAAAAAAAAAAAAAATGATTCAGACCCCCGCAAGACCCTACAAATTTGGACCACTCATGATGTGGATCCCATATATGTATGAGTGGGTCCCACACATACATGGAGGGTCAGGATCACTTTGGGAGTGTGGGGGTTATCCCCAACATGGGTTCTAAACATTTTTCAAAAAAAAAAAAAAGATTCTTTCTAAATAATTATACTAGGGGATTAGTGTAATTTTCCAAATATCAAAGGGTGATATATATTAAACTCAAACCTCAAGGGGTGTAAATGTAATTTACTCTTAAAATAATCTTCAATTATATCTAATGTTAACTGCTACCCTACATAATTATGATTAATGGTCCAATTTTTATTTATTTATTCATGTATTTTTTACGTCAAAACATACGAAATAATAGTGTATAGAATGTGTAAGCCAAAATTTCCAAAGATACATACACTTGTGAATTACATTTGCGTAGGCACGTGCTCTACACGCGCTTATAATTGACCCCATCGAATAAACATTTTCTCATTTATTCAATTTTGGTTTGTATGTCCTAAATGCTAGTTAAGAATCTTAGCCAGCCGCCCACCCCCACAACCTACTTTTCAAGAATCCAATTAAAAATATTAAACAAGATAAATATGACGTTCAAAGATTTCAAAGGTTGTATAATTCATCCACTAACATTAATTAAACAATTTAATTAAATAAAAACTAGATTAATGCTATTTTTCCTCGTGCAAAAGAATTATTCAAGGAGTATTATTTTTTTGAGTTACCAAACAAGAATAAGAAATCTTTTTTTTTTTTTTTTTGAGTAATGAGTATTTATTTTATTTTCATTTTATTAGTCAAACCAAAGAAAAACAAATATGAGTTCGAAGCTATGAAGCACGGATATCTCTCTAAGGGCTCCGTACCAGTGTCGGACACGTGTCTGCCACGCAACAAAGAGTGTCTTTTTTTTTTTTTTTTTTTTTTTTTTTTTTTTTTTGCATCTGGACACGTTCTGACACTTGTGGGACACGTTCAGGGTCAATTTCAGAATTTATAAAACATCTTTGGGGTCGATTTGTAAAAAAACAAAAATAGAACAATATCTGCCCTAAATCGAGTTAGGAACAAGAGAGAAAGAGAGAAAGAAGAGAAAGAGAGAAGACGAAGAGAATAGAAGAGAAAGAGAGACCTGGTCGATTTTCGGTGGTCGCTCGTCAGTCCTTGTCGCTCGTCGCTCCTCGTTCGTCGCTTGTAGCTCGTTATCTAAGGTACACCTTCTTCGATCTTCTTCGTCATTCTTCTGCTTCGATCTTCTTCGTTCTTCTTCTGCTTCGATTTTCTTCTTCTTCTTTTTCTCTCTCTCTCTCTCTCTCTTTCTCTCTCTCACACACACAGTCACCCTCTCTCTGTCTCATTTTGTTTTTTCTTTTCTTTTATTTTTTCGTTTATATGCTGAGTGTATTGTCTCTCTCTCTCTGTCTTCTATTTTTTTTCCCCCTAATTTCATTTTATATATATATTTTTTTCTCTCTGTGCCTCTATCATTTCAGTAGATAATTTTTTTTTGTTGATTAGTTTTGTTAAGTTTAATAATGTGTGTTTATTAATTTTTTTTAATAGGGTTATTTTGTATTTTTATTAACTTTTAATGATTTTTTTAATAATTTTATGACATATAATAAATAAAATTAATTATATATATTGAACATGTCGCTAGCGTATCGTGTCCCCCATTTTTTAAAATTTTACGTGTCCACTTATCCGTACCGCGCTTCATAGGTTTGAAGGTAATTGATATGATAGATGAGATACTCTCTTATTGTCTAAAATGTTCAAGTCTTTATTTTGAATTGACTACTTTTCTTTCTAAATTATATATATACAAGCCAAATTGTATGTTATAAATCTAATCTAATTATTAATAGTTGGGTCATGTTTGTAACTGTTTTATGGTTTGTCATTAAGGTAAAATGTAATTTTTTTTACATGTTTTGAAACACATATATTTTAATATCTTTTAATATATACTATATATTTTTTTACATATACGTGAGACTAATGACTCCCCATCCAACCATTAGTAGTATTTTACTTGAAGATTTACTTTTTCTCCTTTATAGTCAAACGCAATTCACTGCTTAGGCTAGCTTTAATGCATTAAAAATGACTTATTTTATATTCTTAGAATATCATGGGTCATTATTTATATAAATTTTTAATTAATGAAAAATTGCAACATGAACTAAGTAAATTGTCATTTGTTTTCTAATTGCTTAATAAAATTGAGTATGTCCCATTCATATATATGTTTTTATTTTTATTATTTTATTAAATTGATTTGAAACACTATATAAATAATGTCGCATAATACTTATTACATATATTTTTCTGGATTATGAGAGGTTATATATAGTTATTGGAACCACTATAGGCCTCACCATTGTTGGTCCTAATTGATTTGTCGTGTAATCATAGTTACGCACTAATAATCAACCTCATGCCACTATAATTACTTAAAATTAAAATAATGATCATATTAATTAGACCACCTATTAATTTATAATAAACATGAGGTTGTAGTTAAGCCACCTATAAACATGAGGTTATAGTTAAGCCACCTATAAAGCTGCTGACGTGTTGTGAACGAGGAATCTAGGCTGTATGTCTCATTGCGTGACCTCTTTCAAAATATTATAATTATGAATTTGTCTCCCTCCTTATAGTCTTTGTTTTAAGGTCACGTTTGGTAACTCTGAAAAAAATTAAAAAGTTTAAAAGTTATTTAAAAAATTAAAAAGTTATTACTATTCATCAAAAGTAAAAAATTACGGCTACACAGCTTTCAATCTTAATTTTTTCCTACACACTAATTTATACAATTTTTTAATACACATTTTTTCATAAAAAGTCAAAAAGTTAACCCAAATATTCATATTTTTTTCCTCAATTTTTTAGTCTACAAAGATAAAAAGTATATTTATTTAAGACACCCCAAACAACCCCTAATTCATCTCAAAGATTAATAATTGTTTTATTTTTTTGTTTTAGAAGCAAATGCTTTGAAACAGATGTTTTTGTTATTTACGCTGAAGTGTGGTGTGGGTGTCCTTCACCGCAAAAACATAAAATAATAATAATATAACAATGATATTAAATTATTTTTGACACTTGTTATTACTGTTTATAATAAAATATTGAGTGCTGTTATACTTTGCCAAATTATATTACCAAACTTTTCATCTTTGATATGGTTACTTAGAGCATTTACAATGGAGCTGTTAAAGGACGTGTTAGTATCAGTTGCTAATATTTTAGCTACTGAAAGGCTCAAATGATGCTCCAATGGAGCTGTTAAGGGACGTGTTAATGTCAGTCATTAGTGTCAGTTGTTAATTTGTTTGTTAACTGCAGCGAGTCTTCTAGCCAGCAAGAGGGAGGAAAGAGAAAGAGAGATAAAGAGAGGGACACTGAGCGGGGTCGTTCGGTCGGATGTCCGGCCGGTCGTTCAGCCGGACGGCCGGACTGGGCCTGTTTTGTAAGACTGAATTTGGTTTCGGAATTGAGAGATTATGAGACATAATGGGACTGTATGCAAAAAGTGATAACTATTGGATTGTGTAGGCGTTTTTTCTTTGTTTTTTAGTAATTTTTTTAATTATTTTTAAATACTTTCAAGTTTTACTTGACTACGAACTGGAAAAAATAAAAATGAAAAAATTTAAAAAATATTAAATTTTTTTGGTCTTTAATGAACATTAAAAAAAAATTCATTATGTTTTTAGATTTTTTTACACTTGTACATGGATTGAAAAAGTTAGAAAAAAATTTATAACAAAAATTTATATAAAAAAATTAATGAAGATCTTTAATATATATATATATAATTTTTTTAACAGAATGCGAAATGACTCTTAAAATTTAGAGAATATTTACCAATAAATCTCATCTCACAATTAAATACTTCATTTAGTCTCGAATTTTTTTGTATTGATCTTTTAAGTCCTATTAGTGGATAATTTCTTTCCGTGTGGTCCTATTTTTGATTTTGGTAGTGTTTTAGTGGACATCTATACATTTTTATTAATGTGACAAATATAATGTGATATTCTAATGTGACAGATATGATGTGATACTTCAATGTGGCAGATATTAATGTGACACTCCAAAAAAATTAAAAACTCTTTAGTTTACTTTTTTTTTTTCACATGTGACAACATAGCAGATATAATGTGACACTCCAAAACTTTTACTCTAAAAAAATTAAAAATTTCTTAATGTATTTTTCTCAAATGTGACAATATGGCGGATATGATGTGACATTGCAAAAAAATTAAAAACTCCTTAGTATATTTTTTCTAAATGTGACAATGTAACGGATATGATGTGGCACTCTAAAAAAAAATTAAAAATTCCTTAGTGTACTTTTTTCAAACGTGACACGTGGCACGTGGCATTCCAACGCAATAGGTATGATGTGACATTCTAAAAAAATAAAAAAAAATTTAGTGTATTTTTTCTAAATGTGACATTCTAACGTGCCGAGCATGATGTGACACTAAAAAATTTTTTAGTGTATTTTTTTCAAATGTGATACTCCGATGTGGCTGATAAATGAGTCATTACACACCCAAAAGAACTAAATAAATCATAAGAAAAAATATAAAACTATATGAATTATAAATTTAAAATATGAGACTTATTTTTCAATCTCCCTAAAATTTACTAGTTAATTGAACTCTTGCATTTATTTGTTAAGGCTTTGAGTTTCTTCCTCTAAATTGCAACTTTGGATATAGAGTTGAATTTATAATTTTTTTTAAAAAAATATTTTTTCTGGAAGTTCAATTCATAATTTATTGTGATAATTTTACTATTAAATAATAAAAATGATACAATATTAAATTTTCACCCATACATGTTTTAATGTGGTATTGAGTTGGGTTGTGGGTTGTGGGTTGTGGGTCAAGGGAAGGAGGATGATGTTGAATTCAATGGGGGTCATTATCAAAGGGCCTCCTTTTTCTGGGTGGATGCGGCAACACGCAGATCACACCATTCTAGTCTCTTTCCTCATAAAAAAAAGCAGATTGCCAGTTGGCATCCGACAGATGGTTGATTGTGGATCAAAAAGTCAATAGAATCACAAAAATAATTAACTCTTAATAAAATTGAAAATATTATTTAGTGTGGTTGGTTTTAATTTTTTAGAAATTTAATTTTTAATTTTTTGTATTTTTTTTATTTTTAATGAATATTTTAAAAATTTTAATTAATTTTTTTAAATTTTTTTTAGATACACCTTACTTTGATGTATTTAAATAGTAAAATATTTGTGAAAAAATATTTTAAAAAATTAATAAATACATAAAAATACGAAAAATGTACTGAAATTTCATATTTTTTTTAATATTTTTGGTATTTAGTGAATTTTTTAAAGATTTTTTTCACAAATATTATACTTTTTAAGTATATTTATGTTAGCTGTGTCTAAAAATTAAAAAAATTACTTAAAATATTAAAAAAATTCATTGAAAACAAAAAATAAAAAAAGTAAAATTTTTTGAAAAGCATTTTTTGGAAACTATAACCAAACAACCTGCTTAATTTTTAGATTTTTTATTGATAAATTTTATTTAGAGGTGTTCTAACTCAATAAGTCTACCAAAAGAAATTATAATGTAATTAGTTCTATGTATTTATATTTTTATTTTATGAGGTCCTTTTTTCTTGATTTATATTATTTTTTGAACTATTATAACTTTATGTTTATTGTTGATATGTATTACATAGAAAAATGATATACACATTTTCTTTTTGTTGCTACCTTCATTTTAGTAGTTACTATTATTCATGTTTTTCTTTTTGATTAGTTTCATTCACATTTGTAATATTGTTTCATTGTGCTAGGGTTTCGAAACTTTCTATTTGATAAGGTTTAGAAACTCTAGTTTACACATGGTAGTGAAATAATATTATGTTCCTCCATTGTTGCGGTGAAGCTTTGTGTTTGTCTATTGTCACTTTGTGTTTCGAAATTCTGTGTTCGTCCATTGTTGCTCTGTGTTCGAAACTCTATGGCTGTGTTTGGTTATGTGTTCTAAACACATTTCCACCCACTAATCTGAGTGTGGTGTTTGTTTTGAGCTTTCAAATTATAATTCCACACCCACTTTTAAAAACTCATTTCTAGGCAAGAAAATTTGGTTAACCTGATCGTCCTCTCAGACGTCTCCCTAGATGACCGACCGGTTGACCGGAACAGTGGTTGGTTTTTTTTTTTTGCACATGTTATTTTTATATTGTAAATAAAAAATATTTTCGGAATTTTTTAAATTTTTATATGAGTTTTGAATCGAATTTTGGGTTTTGTGTTTGATTATGAGTTGTAAGTTTTTGAATCAAATAACTTTTCTAGTTTCAAAAACTCAAAACTCCCTCCAAAACTCAATTCAAAACTATAAGCCTCCGGGGGGAAGTGGGTTGGCTTTTTGGTTTTTGGCTATTTTGCCTGGGCTTAAAAGCTTGGTTTGGGAAGGACTTTTGGCTTTTTTGGCTTTTTTGAGTTTTTTTGTGAGAGAAGAATGTAATGATTATGGGTTGGATGTGATGTTTTGTTTGTTATGGCTAAAATAGCCTATTTTGTTTTTTGTAGCTAAAATAGCCAAAAAAGCCCAAACCATGTATAGCGACCCGGTCTTTTCCCATTTGATTATTGTATCCGGACTTATGTTCCGTAGATTATATTATCATATTGTTGTTGTGTTGTCCTTTAATTCTTCAGTTTTGAGTTATAGGATTTGTTGGGGACAGGTTGTTTAAAGGTTTGTTGGGTTTGAAACCAAGAGTTCATGTTCAGTTTTTGGGTTGGTCGCTCGAGCGAGCTCTTCTTCGCTCGAGCGAACTCTTTGATTTTGGTCCTTCGCTCGAGCCAGGTTCCTTCGCTCGAGCGAGCTTCGCGTCCAGTATTAGACTGAGAGCAGTGTTTGTGGGCTCGAGCGAGCTTTCTTCGCTCGAGCGAGCTGGTTTGTTCTTCGCTCGAGCGAGCATTTCTCGCTCGAGCGCGTTTTTCTGTGTCTGGTCGCTCGAGCGACCAGGTCTTCGCTCAGCGAGCCTATCAGGTATAAATACGCAGCAGCGTATTTTAAAACAGTTTTCAGCCCCTTTTGATTCTAAAACCCTAAAGTCCGACTTTTCTTCTCTCTAAACACATTCTCTCCTAGGTTTGATCTAGTTAGGGTGGGTTTTTGCCCTAGTTGCTTTACAAATAAGATAGAGGGGAGTGAGGGCTTTCTTTAATCTGAGAAATTCGTGGTTTGGAGCACTTTGAAGTTTGGCATCATCTCTTCTTCTTCTTTCTGAGTTATATATTCGAGGTAGGGATTTTCCTACTCCATTTATACGCTTTAATCTTAAGTGTTAGTATTTGGTATGTGGGGGTAGTTTGGTAATTTTGGTATGTGGGGGTAGTTTGGTAATTTTGGAGAAACCTTAGGGTTTTGGTTTAGATTAATTTGTATAATTAATTTAAAGGAATAATGTGGAATTTGGTTTAAATTCATGGAATTGGGAATGTTAAATTTACATTCATTGTTATATTTATTTCTTGTTTAGAAATAACTGTTTTGGGCTATCGGTGGAGGATAGCCATTGATTGTTGTAGACCTTGCATGCGGCTTAGGTATAACTGAAATTGTCAATTATGTTGACTGTTGAATTAATACAGAACATTACTTGTATTGATTATGTGTTGTATATGGCAATTGTGTGTTTCATTGCATATGCATTTTTTGGAGGAGATAGGGGATGAACTCCACGGTTTAGGGGAAGATAGGGGATGGACCTCTAAACCGGATTTTTGGGAGGAGATAGGGGATGGACTCCAGTAGCATCACTTATGTGTGCTTATTGATTAATAGAATATTTCTATTTTTGTTGATATGATACATCACCACCATGTGTATCAGTTGGGAAGTATGGAAGTGAAGTTGATTGAGATTGATATAACACCAGCATGTGTGTTTATTTGTTATAAGAAAGGTTTAGTGATTTGTTATCCTTGTTGAGTGTTTGGCCAGGTTCTGAGCCATAGTCTGTGTAAATGGAAAGTAAAAGGTGTCATAGACATGTGTCATAGACAATGACATTCGTGTCATAAATTGTAAATTGATTATCTTGTGTTAACCATGTATCGGGTAATGCTTTAGTTAATTCTTATGCTTGGTTTAGTATCTCTACTGGGCTGTGGCTCACCCTATATGGGAACTTTATTTTCAGGTTCAGGTGGTTCACTCCTCCAAGGACTTAGCTTGTGAGGATTGAATTGAAGACTTGTTTATTTTATTTGTTTTATTTGAACAATGTAATCTTTCAAGCCTAGGGCTTTATTGTTTTTGAGTTAGAACTCAGTGAATTGTGTCCAAGTGTTGGCTTGGCAAGATGTAAGCCCGTAGGGCATTTATTTGATGTTTTTTTCATATACTCTGATGATGGATTTATATTATTGTTTTTTATAATAATGCATGTTTATATTATTATTATGGGTTTATTTTGAGGGCGTTACAACTTGGTATCAGAGCGTACCGGGTTTGAATACTTTGGGTACGTGGGAAGTGATTAGTATCACAATGGGTTCGTCTCGTTTGATAGAGACTTAGTGTAATGATTGCATGCTTATATGATAACATGTTTATGTGATTATGTGGGTATGGAATGTAGTTTCTAGATATTGATTGGATCCTTGAGTTTCTAGTAGTCTTGTTGGAAAGGCACTTGATCAATGCTGCTTCCAACCGGAACTAGTAACCCTTTGGGACTATCATTATCCAGGAATGAAATTCGTAGGTGCTTATGTGATTATGTGCTTACGTGGTGTGATTTATTGTTGTCCAATGTATTAGGACGTGAGTGTTTAGCTTTGGCACATTTATTAATGTGCTAACGTCTTTGTTTCCTTTATAGGATGTCAGGACGAGGACGAGGTCGCGGTAGGCGGGTAGGCAGGCTAGGCAGGAAGTGCCTATACCGGAGGAGATTCCGGCAGTTCAGGAGGGTGTTGGCCAGGCCAATGTGGCCGAGCCAGTAGGACAGCAGTTTATGGGCGCTTTGGCCCAAGAGATAGCAGGGGCATTTCAGGCGTCAGTTGACATTCTGAGGGCTGCGAATCCAGCCCAGGTAGTTGCTAGTTGCTGCAGATGCAGGGCCTTCTTTTCTGAAGAGGGAGTTCTTCCGGTCTCAACCGGACGTGTTTTAGGTGATCCTAGCGAGCCGCTTAAGGCAGACGAATGGCTCGAACAGACAACGAAAACGTTTGAGATGCTTGGCATCGAAGACGAGGGGTTGAAGGTGACCTTGGCATCTTTCCAGCTGAAAGGGGATGCGGGTCAGTGGTGGAAATTCATTAAGGCTCGTGTTGGAGGTACTGGAGGCTTTGTGATGCTTTTCAGGAGAAGTACCTGTCTCCAGCTGTTCAGGAGAAGTTGAGAGATCAGTTCTGCCAGCTGAGCAGAATAGTTCATCAGTGGCTGAGTTTGAGGCTTATTTACTAGTTTGTCCAGGTTTGCACCTGAGTTGTGGCGTCCGAGGAACGCGGTGTATAGTTCGAGAAGAAGTTGAGGCGCGGCCTCATTGAGAGTTGTCGATATGATTAGGGATTTTGGGCGTTGGTTGATGCAGCAGCCCATACTGAGATTGCGATGCGGGAGGAGGAAGAGGCAGAAAGGCTCCAAGAGGAGTCAGGATGGCAGAGTGATGGCAGGAGGCAGAGAGGTTTCACTCCTCAGCAGCCTCAGAGTAGTTTTCTAGATCCACTTTTCCAGTGCCGAGTGCTAGTTCTGGGAAAGGCAGTCAGGGAGACATCCTGTTTCAAGTGTGGCCAGCTGGGTCACAAGTCTCCAGTTTGTCCTCAGAGGGGAGGAGTTCAGAGAGCAGCATCTTCTTCGGCTCGATCTCAGAGCCAGAGTCAGGGTAGAGGCCAGCCGCTCTCTTGTTTTCAGTGTGGTCAGCCGGGCACATGAAGAGGTATTGCCCGCAGTTGGGTGGCACACCTGGGTGCATCTGGTTCGAGGCAGACTCAGGGTCAGCAGCCAGCTCAGTCGGGTCAGGCCTCGAGGGCCAATCAGGGGGCTTCTTCGTCCCAGTCTGTGCAGCAGTCTATGCTCGAGGGGTGAGCAGGTTGATCAGAGGTCGTCTGGGCGCAGTGTATGCTGTTACCGCGCAGGATCTTGTGCCGGCTCCATCTGTTGTGAGAGGTACCTTCTTGTTTTGCAATTCAGTTGCTAGTGTTCTGATTGATACGGGTGCATCTCATTCCTTTGTGTATGCTGCATTTGCATCTATTTTGGAGTGGAGTTAGCTCAGTTAGCATCTCCTATTTGTGTAGTGTCCACTTGGGGGTGAGTTGATTTGAAACAAGGTGTTAGGGGTTGTGATATAGAGGTCGATGATCATAGAATCCTTTCTTTTTTGTAGTTATGCCCATGAGGGCTTTGATGTTATTTTGGGTATGGACTGGTTGCGTGTCATACCGGGCAGTTATTGATTGTACCGTCAGAGGGTCACTTTTGTACCGTGAACGGGGGTGTTTTCGTTTTCTGGGGACCGGGTTGGTAGTGTTTGCCACGGGGTATGATGACGAAGGGCGGAGTGAGCTTAGTGGTCTGCTTAGTCTTTCGATTAGATTAGTGAGGGTGATGAGACCCAGATTGTGTTGCCGAGGGTGGTTGTGAGTATTCGGACGTTTTTCCCGAGGATCTTGTTAGTTTGCCACCTCAGCGAGAGATTGAGTTCTCTATTGATTTAGTGCCCGGCACGGCGCCGATTTCTATGGCACCTTACCGTTTTGCCCCAGCCGAGTTAGTTGAGTTGAAGATTCAACTCCAGGAGTTGTTAGATAAGGGCTATATCCGTCCTAGTGTTTCGCCGTGGGGAGCACCGGCCCTCTTTGCTAAGAAGAAAGGTGGTGCTTTGAGTTGTGTATTGATTACGAAGTTGAATCGGGCTACAGTTAAGAATAAGTATCCTATGCCCCGTATTGATGATTTGTTTGACCAGTTGAAGGGTTCCCGTTGTTTCTCTAAGATAGATTTGAGATCGGGTTATCATCAGTTGAGAGTCAGGGAGGAGGATATTCCTAAGACGGCATTCCGTACGCGGTATGGCCACTATGAGTTTCTGGTGATGCCGTTTGGGCTCACCAATGCACGGCAGTGTTTATGGATTTGATGAACCGGATCTTCCGGGAATTCTTGGATCGTTTTGTGGTCGTCTTGTGGACGACATTTTGATTTATTCACCTTCAGAGGAGGAGCACGAGGAACACTTGAGAGTGGTGCTAGAGTTACTTAGAGCCCATAAGCTTTATGCTAAGTTGGGAAGTGTGAGTTTTGGCTAGAAGAGGTGAAGTTCTTAGGCCATGTAGTTTCTGGGGAAGGGGTGTCGTTGATACATCCAAGACTGAGGCAGTGCAAGATTGGGCACAGCCTAAGAGTGTGTTTGAGATCCGCAGTTTTCTGGGATTAGCTGGGTATTACCGTCGGTTTGTGAAGGATTTCTCCAGGTTAGCTTCACCGTTGACTAGATTGACTCGGAAGGGAGTCAAATTTGTATGGAGTGAGACTTGTGAAAAGTCGTTTCAGGAGTTGAAGGTTAGATGACCACCGCTCCGGTTTGATTATTCCGGAGAGAGGGTTGGGTTATGCAGTCTATTGTGATGCCTCACGAGAGGGTCTGGGTTGTGTGTTGATGCAAGAGGGGAAAGTGGTTGCCTATGGTTCACGTCAGTTGAAAATTCATGAGAAGAATTACCACACGCATGATTTAGAGTTAGCAGCTGTGATATTTGCCTTGAAGATTTGGAGGCATTATCTTTATGGTGAGAGGTTCGAGGTATTCTCGGATCATAAGAGTCTGAAATATCTGTTTACACAGAAAGACTTGAATTTGAGGCAGAGGAGGTGGATGGAGTTCATTGAGGATTATGACTTCGAGTTGCACTATCATCCGGGGAAGGCCAATGTTGTGGCCGATGCCCTTAGTAGGAAATCTGTTGGTGACTTAGCTAGTATAGCCATCCGGGAGTGGGGGAGATGTTGGGTGCAGTTGGGGAGTTTGATTTGCATCTGGGCGAATCCGTAGAGGCTGCGGCCTTGTTTTCTGTTGTTGCACAGCCTACACTTGTGACTCGAGTGTTAGAGGCTCAGAGGGGTGATCTTGAGGTAGAATCTCTCCGAGAGAAGATTTCCAATGGGAAGGTTGAGAAGGGTTTGACGGTGTATCCCGACCTGAGTGTGAGATACCGAGACCGTTGTTTGTGCCGGAGTCTTGCCGAGAGGAGGTACTCCGAGAGTTTCATCATTCGCGCCTTGCGGTGCATCCGGGAGGTACTAAGATGTATCGGGATTTGGGTCGCCAGTTTGGTGGCGGGGTATGAAGAGAGATGTGGCAGCTTTCGTATCTAGGTGCCTTACTTGTCAGCAAGTGAAGGCCGAGCATCAGAGGCCAGCGGGTTTGTTGCAACCCTTGCCTATTGCCGAGTGGAAGTGGGAGCATGTCACTATGGACTTCGTTGTGGGTCTTCCGAGGACTCAGCGGGGGTGGTAGGGTAGTGTGGTAGTGATGCATTTGGGTGGTGTAGACCGGTTGACGAAGTCAGCGCACTTCATTCCGATGCGTGTTAGAGATTCGGTAGATCATCTTGCGAGTTGTATATCGGGACATAGTGAGGTTGCACGGGGTCCCAGTGACGATCGTCTCAGATAGAGATCCTCGTTTCACTGCCAGGTTGTGGCAGAGTTTGCAGAGTGCTTTAGGCACTAAGTTGACTTAGCACGGCTTATCATCCTCAGACTGACGGGCAGTCCGAGCGTACTATTCAGATCCTTGAGGATATGCTTCGGGGTTGTGTTCTCGACTTTAGTGGGTCGTGGGAGAGGCACTTACCATTAGTGGAGTTTGCCTACAACAACAGTTTTCAGTCTAGTATCGGTATGGCACCGTTTGAGGCCTTGTATGGCCGACCGTGTAGATCTCCAGTTTGTTGGGCCGAGGTGGGTGATGCACCTTTGTTGGGTCCGGAGTTGGTGAGGGAAACGACGGAGAAGGTTGAGCTTATCCGTAGAGGCTTGTTACAGCCAGAGTCGTCAGAAATCTTATGCGACCGTAGGAGGAGACCTTTTGTTTGAGGTGGGTGATCATGTCTTTCTGAAGATATCACCAAAGGGTTTGATGAGGTTTGGGAAGAGCGGGAAGTTGTCCCCTCGGTTTATTGGGCCTTTTGAGATCCTTGAGAGGATTGGCGAGGCTGCTTATCGCTTAGCTTTGCCACCGCAGTTATCCGGAGTTCATGACGTGTTTCATGTGAGTATGCTTCGGAAGTATGAGCCAGATCCGTCACATGTACTGGATTGGACTGATTTAGTTGTTGATGAGGATGTCTCGTATGAGGAGAGACCGGTTCGGGTTTTGGATAGGCGGGATCAAGTTTTGCGTGGCAAGACCATCCCTTTGGTGAAGTTTTGTGGAAGCATCACGGAGTGGAGGAAGCCACTTGGGAACGTGAGTTGGAAGTCGTGAGAAATATCCGGACTTGTTTACTGATTTGTAATCTTGTATTTAGATTATGTAATATTGTTGAACTTAAGAGTTTTATATATGTCTTAAGTTGGGAAAACATTGAGAATGTTTTGGTTTAATGTTAACATTTTGAAACTTGCCTTTTTATGGAAGTGGAGTATAACATTTATATATTGAATGTGTTATTTATATCATGAGATTGAGTATGATATGGAAATTGTTAACATTGAAAAGATTAATGCATAATATTGATGCAAGTTAAATATGTGTTGATTTATACATATTGTGAGATGCCTCTTGATTAGAGATGAAGTGACCGGTATTGGGTCAAGTTGTTGTTTATTGTTTTGTAATATCATTGGGAATTGAGAAAAAAAAACTTGTTTTTACAAACTCATGCTTAATTTCGGGGACGAAATTCTTTTAAGGGGGGGAGGTTATAGCGACCCCGGTCTTTTCCCATTTGATTTTGTATCCGGACTTAGTTCCGTAGATTATATTATCATATTGTTGTTGTTGTTGTCCTTTAATTCTTCAGTTTTGAGTTATAGGATTGTTGGGCAGGTGTTTACAGGTTGGTTGGGTTTGAAACCAAGAGTTCATGTTCAGTTTTTGGGTTGGTCGCTCGAGCGAGCTTCTTCGCTCGAGCGATCTTTGATTTTGGTCCTTCGCTCGAGCCAGGTTCCCTTCGCTCGAGCGAGCTTCGCGTCCAGTACTTAGACCTGAGAGCAGTGTTTGTGGGCTCGAGCGAGCTTTCTTCGCTCGAGAGAGCTGGTTTGTTTTCGCTCGAGCGAGCATTTCTTCGCTCGAGCGACGTTTTTCTGTGTCTGGTCGCTCGAGCGACCAGGTCTTCGCTCGAGCGAGCCTATCAGGTATAAATAACGCAGCAGCGTATTTTAAAACAGTTTTCAGCCCCTTTTGATCAAAACCCTAAAGTCCGACTTTCTTCTCCTCTAAACACTTCTCTCCTAGGTTTGATCTAGTTAGGGTGGGTTTTTGCCCTAGTTGCTTTACAAATAAGATAGAGGGGAGTGAGGGCTTCTTTTAATCTGAGAAATTCGTGGTTTGGAGCACTTTGAAGTTTGGGCATCATCTCTTCTTCTTCTTTCTGAGTTATATATTCGAGGTAGGGATTTCCTACTCCATTTATACGCTTTAATCTAAGTGTTAGTATTTGGTATGTGGGGGGTAGTTTGGTAATTTTGGTATGTGGGGGTAGTTTGGTAATTTTGGAGAAACCTTAGGGTTTTGGTTTAGATTAATTTGTATAATTAATTTAAAGGAATAATGTGGAATTTGGTTTAATTCATGGAATTGGGAATGTTAAATTTACATTCATGTTATATTTATTTCTTGTTTAGAAATAACTGTTTTGGGCTATCGGTGGAGGATAGCCATTGATTGTTGTAGACCTTGCATGCGGCTTAGGTATAACTGAAATTATGTCACATATGTTGACTGTGGAATTAATACAGAACATTACTTGTATTGATTATGTGTTGTATATGGCAATCGTGTGTTTCATTGCATATGCATTTCATTTGGAGGAGATAGGGGATGAACTCCACGGTTTAGGGGAAGATAGGGGATGGACCTCTAAACCGGATTTATTGGGAGGAGATAGGGGATGGACTCCAGTAGCATCACTCTTATGTGTGCTTATTGATTAATAGATATATTTCTATTTATTGTTGATATGATACATCACTACCATGTGTATCAGTTGGGAAGTATGGGGAGTGAAGTTGATTGGATTGATATAACACCAGCATGTGTGTTTATTATGTTATAAGAAAGGTTTAGTCTGATTTGCTATCCTTGTTGAGTGGTTTGGCCAGGTTCTGAGCCAAGTCTGTGTAAATGGAAAGTAAAAGGTGTCATAGACCATGTGTCATAGACAACGTAGACATTCGTGTCAATAAACTGTAAATTGAGTATCTTGTGTTAACCATGTATCGGATACTACTGCTTTAGTTAATTCATAGTTTGGTTTAGTATCTCTCTACTGGGCTGTGACTCACCCTATATGGGAACTTATTTTTCAGGTTCAGGTGGTTCACTCCCTCCAAGGACTTAGCTTGTGAGGAACTGAATTTGAAGACTTGTCTTATTTCTATTTGTTTTATTTGAACAATGTAACCTTTCAAGCCTAGGGCTTTATGTTTTTGAGTTAGAACTCAGTGAATTGTGTCCAAGTGTTGGCTTGGCAAGATGTAAGCCCGTAGGGCATTTATTCTGATGTTTATTTCATATTACTCTGATGGATGGATTTATATTATTGTTTTAATATAATAATGCATGTTTATATTATCTATTATGGGTTTATTTTTGAGGGCGTTACACCATGGCTTCCCAAACGAAGCCTAACCAAACAAATTTTTCATACTCAAATCATAATTTTAAAACTCACAAACTTAAAATACAACTCCATTAATAATCATATTTAGAAAACTCTACCAAATGCTACCTATGTTTCTTTATTGTATATCCAATTAATTTTGTTATAAACATATTTTTCAAAGGTGAGTTTGGTTTAATTTGGATTGGTGGAATAGTGAAATTGCATAGATTGTTAATGATAGTGATAATGATAAAGATGATGATGAAGATGAGGATGTGGGTGATATTTTTTTTTTTGTTTTTAAAGTCATTGAGTTTTTTTTTGGATTTCCAATTCTATTACTGCCATTGTTTCTATTTTTTTGTCAAGCAGTGTGAATGTTCACATTGCACATTGTTTGAAAGCCTGAAAAATAAGTGTTAGAATATAGATATACACATAATTATATATTTTGCAATATGTGAATGTTCACATATCATTGGTTATTTGTTACTATACTTGTTGTTTGAACAATCATTTTTTGTTACCATTAAATAATTGAAATAGTCATCTTTTTTCCTTTCAATTTTGTTTCATGTTACAGTGTGAATGTTCACATTGGTATGAGTTTATTTTTTTAAGGTTAGTTATACATTAATTGTAAATTGTGAACATTCATATTTTATTTTGGTATGAATTTTTTTTTGAAATTTTTTCGAAAATTAGTTGTATTTTGTTGTTGTTGTTTTTATTTATTTATTATTTATTTTATATTTTATTTTTATTTTAAATTTTAAATTTTTTATTTTATATTTATTATGCTTGTTGGTTGAACAATTATTTTTGTTACCATTGAACAATCAAAATAGTCGATTTTCACTTTTTTTAATTTTATTTTATGTTTTTACATTGTAGTGTGAATGTTCACATTGGTATGAGTTTTTTTTTTTTTTAAAACTAATTGTAAATTGTGAACATTTACATTGCATTTTGGTATAGGTTTTATTTTTTTGAAAGTTAATTGTATGCTTGTTGTTTTTGTTATTATGCTTGTTAGTTGAACAATTATTTTTGTTACCATTGAACAATTGAAATAGTTGATTTTCAGTTTTTTTTTTCAATTTTGTTTTATGTTTTCACGTTGCAGTGTAAATGTTTACATTGGTATGTATTATTTTTTTTTAAGGCTAGTTGTATGTTAATTATAAATTGTGAATATTCATATTATGTTTTGGTATGGATTTTATTTTTTCAAAAGTTAATTGTATGTTTGTTTTTTTATTGTGAATTTTCATATTGTACTTTAGTATATATTTTGTTTTTTTCAAAAGATAGTTGTATATTTGTTGTTTATTGTGAACATTCACATTCACA